>JAZKJV010009424.1:0-604800 GCA_037367405.1 Ottelia alismoides
TAACAAGGGTAATCGAATAGGACGATGTGAACAACAACCGGTGTCTACACCCCCTATACTTAGGATAAAGCACATCCTAAGTATATCAACATTCTAGATCGACCTAAGGGAGTAAGACAAATGAAAGAAGGTAGGAATAAAATCGAAAACTCGTATGTACATAATAGATCGTGAAAATCGGGTATAGGATGCGTAATGTAAGAATGAAGAGCACGTCTCATAACAAATGTATCGGGACGACTTCAATGGTCGGCGGATCATGATCGAGAAAGGGTTTCAATCGCTGACCATTGACTCAAAAGGTGGACTCAGAAGTCAACTCAGATATGTCAATGCTACCGTTATCGTACACCATACTGACTATATAAGGACCTTTTCATTTGCTTTAAAGTTTCCCTGGAAATAATTTCAATCTCGCATTGAACAACCATACTTTCTGATCAGGCTCAAACTGCTTGTGGATGATATGAGCATCATGCCACTCTTTCATCCGCTCCTTGTAATGCAGTCTACTCGTGAAGGCTTTGTCTCTCAGTTCTTCCAGGGCTGCCAATTTAGTCCTGCCTTTGATCTTCCCCATCATATAGTCCAAAGACCACTTCTTTCACTGCCCATAAGGATCGATGCTTGATTTCCACAGGTAAGTGGCATGGCTTGTCATAAATGAGTCGAAAGGGAGATGTGCCCAATGTAGTTTTGAGGATGTTCTATAGGCCTAAAGAACTGAGTCCAAAAGCTGCGACCAATCCTTTCGGTCTGGGCGAACAACCTTATGCAAGATCGTCTTAACCTCCCTATTCGAAACTTCGGCTAGACCATTTGTATGAGGATGATACGGAGTAGCAACCCAATGATCTATGCCGAACTCGTTAGCAAGAGCCCTTACATCATCGTTGATAAAATGACTACCTCTGTATGAGATCAGAACTCGAGGGACCCCGAACCGCGTAATGATGTGTTTCCTTAGAAACTTGCAAACCATTTTTGCATCCACGTTCGGGTAGGAATAGCCTCTACACAACGACTCTCATAATCTACAGTCAGAAGAATATACTCGAATCCCTGACTCTTAGGAAACGGGCCCATAAAGTCTATGCCCCATGCGTCGAAAACCTCACAGAAGTGAATCGGATGCATCATCATCATATCTCTATGTCCGCAAGTGCCCAATTTCTGACAGTCAGTACATCTCCTTACAAATGCGTAGGCATCCGTAATGAGAGTAGGCCACCAAAGACCAGACTGGAGCACTTCTGTGCTGTCCTCTTCCCTGAATGGTGTCCTCCAGCTTCAAATTTATGGCAATAAGTGGACACTCTAGTATTCCTCTTGAGGAATATACCGACGCCAGACTAACTGTTCCTTCATGATAAAGGATTGGATCCTCCCAATGGTAAGACTTGGCTTTCACGAGGAAAGTCTCTAGCATCTATCTAGACCAACCTTGTGGAACTTTCTTAGCAACAAGAAAGTTTATAATGTCAGCATACCATGGCAGCAAGACGATAGCAAGAATCGCCTTGTCGGGAAGGTCTCTGTGATGGGTGCATCAAACTCAGAAGTCTCGGGGAGTTCTAGTCGGGAGAGGTGATCCGCCACCACATTCTTGATTCCAGGCTTATCCTTGATTTTGATGTCAAACTCCTAGAGTAGAAGAATCCATCTGGTCCGATGCGGCTTTGAATCCTTCTTATCCATTAGATATCGGATGACGGTATGATCAATAAAAATCTTGACTTTCGAGCCT
Source organism: Ottelia alismoides (assembly GCA_037367405.1). Lineage (NCBI taxonomy): Eukaryota > Viridiplantae > Streptophyta > Magnoliopsida > Alismatales > Hydrocharitaceae > Ottelia > Ottelia alismoides. Next base: position 1,748 of record JAZKJV010009424.1, read on the forward strand.
AAGATGTGGGATCTAAATTTATCTAAGGCAAATACTACGTCTAGCATTTCTTTCTCTATAACAATGTAATTCTGCTGTGCAGAATTCCAAAGTCTTGCTAGCATAGTGTATGGCATAAGGCAGGCCATCCCTTCTCTGTCCCAACACAACCCCAATGGCAAAATCAGAGGCGTCCGTCATGATCTCGAATGGGAGAGACCAATCGGGTGGCTGAAGGACAGGAGCCTCTACAACCATATTCTTGAGAGTGTTGAATGTTGAAAGACACTTATCATCGACAATAAACTCGGTGTCTTTCGCGAGAAGATCAGATAACGGTCGGGCAATTTTACTAAAGTCGTGAATGAACCATCGGTAGGAACCGACATGCCCCACAAAAGACCGTAACTGCTTCAAGTTGGGCGGTGGATTGAGCTTCTTTATGATGTCCACCTTAGCCGGATCGACCTCCATGCCCCTGCTGGAGATGATGTGACCAAGGACCGTTCCCTAAGTCATCATGAAATGACTCTTCTCCCAAGAAAGAACGAGGTTTACCTCAGTGCACCTTTGAAGGACTCGGTCTAGGCTAGAAAGATAGGAGTCGAAATCATTGCCGTAGACCGAAAAATCATCCATAAAGACCTCTAAAAAGTCGCCTACCATGTCCGTGAAAATAGAGAGCATGAACCTTTGGAATGCAGCCGGAGCATTACATAATCGAAAGGGCATTCGTCGGAAAGCATATGTTCTGAACGGACAGGTAAACGTGGTCTTTTCCTGGCCTTCAGGTGCGATAGCCACCTGGTTATACCCCGAGTACCCATCAAGAAAGAAATAATGGATCTTCCCAGCTAACCTCTCGATAATCTGATTGATAAACGATAGCAGGAAGTGATCCTTCTTGTTCACCTGATTCAAACGTCTGTAGTCAACACAGACGCGCCAAGAAGTCGGTACTCAGGTAGCGATCTCCTCTCTATCCTCATTGATTACTATAGTGATACTCGTCTTCTTGCGTAACACATGTAAAGAACTAACCCATTTTGAGTCGGAGATGGGATAGATAAAATCGGCACTCCACGACTTGGATATTTCCTTCATAACCACCTCTCGAAGATTCGGGTTCAGCCTGCACTAAAACTCATGAGATGGTTTGGCGTCATCCTTGAGAAAGATGTGGTGGGAGCACAAAGCCGAACTAATCCCATGGAGATCCGTTATGGTCCACCTGATTACCTGGCGATTCTTCTCAAGAATCTCCATCAAACAGGATTCCTGATCTTCAATCAGATTGGAAGAGATGATGACCCGAAACATTTTAGATTCACCAGCAAGGAATCGATATTTCATTGACTGAGGTAACAGTTTAAGCTCAGGAGGAGAAGGATCAAGAAGAGCGGGTTTGACTAGGGCCTTAGTATAGGCTACTAGATCGACATGCGAGAGCTCAACCTGCTCTGACTCAGAAAGATCTGGAGACAACTTTTCTGATTGCTGACTCTTTTGTATTGGCTCGGTCTCTAGGCTAGTTATAGGCTCTTCTGAAAATAGACGCGGAACATACTCATCAAAACTCTGCCAATCAAAGTCCACGTCTATATCAGAGGGATCAGAATCGGAACAACATGATTGAAAATCTGAATGATCATCATCAGAATCGTCGGCCTCAACCTGTGACTGTGTTTTCTCCAAGATTGTGCTATCAAATTTATCTTCATCTAATATCTGCAACTCAGACTCTCCTGAAGGCGTGATGAAAGAATGTATGCTTGGTTCAGCCCAAACGGCTTCATCTTTTGTTTGCGCGAAGTCATAGTCCTGATGACTATATGGATCGTTATCAGATGCTCTCTCTGACTCTTCTGATTTGGCTCTGAGATCTTGGAGCATCTCTATATGTATACTCTTGCGTTGGACGTGAAAGTACACCTTCCCTGTACCATAATCAGAAACAACCTTCGTTGTGGCCAGAAAAGGTCATCCTAATATGATTGGGGTATCGGTCACACATTCAGGGACCGTCATGTCCAACACGATGAAGTCCACGGGGAATTTCAAACCATGAATGGTGACGATAACGTCTTTGATTAATCCCTTCAGCCTCTTGACCGATCTATCAGCAAACTGCAAGGCCATTCTGCTTGGTCTAAGAGGTCCGAACTCAAACTTGTCGAGTAAGGAAGATGGAAGTCGATTAATCGATGAGCCGCTATATAAAACAGTATGATCACAAGTCTGATCGAGGATCTCGCATCTGACATACGGTGCTCCCGTATCTGATCTTTTGGCTGGGAGATGATTTTATATGGCGTGACAAGTCTCCTTGGTCAACACATGAATTTCAGAACAGTGATTACGTTGCCTCTTCTTTCTACGAACGATGGTTCGTTCCTTGAGACCTTTCTGTAGAAGAGGGATTTGTGCCAAGGATTTCGAAAGAGTGAGCTGGATGGCGAATTTATCAAGAATCTCTTTCGTCAGGTCCAACATTTGTTTCTTTTTGGTATTTTCTTTTTTATCAGCTTTTCTTAAGAAGAGTGCTTGAGGAAAAGGAATCTGTACATCCTCCTTATCACTATGTATAATAGGAGGATCAGATGAAGAAAAAGAATCCAGTCTTTTTGTACAACGGGGACTACCTCTATGTTGATCACCAGATTTAGGCGAATCAGCTGTCTTATCTTTATTTCTTTTTCTTGATCTCCTCCTCTTCTCATTTCTTTGTACTCTTATATCTTCATCACTAGATATGAAAGTTGGTAACACAATTATCTTTGCATCATGATCATCAGATTTGGCGGTATCAACACGACCGCCAGATCATCATGGATACTGGCAGCATCAATACCACTCTCTACCTCATGCTCAACTGGCTCGAGAACATCATCTACCGATGCATCTGTATCATGCATAGATGAGCTATTGCCAGCTAGAATTCTACCACTCCTCAGGGAAATGAAATCAACATGATTCTCATCATCATATGACGTATATGTTTGAGTAGTAGAGTCTATTTGCTGAATTTTCATGGCAGTCTGATCGAACACAAGATCCATTATCTGATGTTTTAACTCATCCATATCTCACCTATTCTTCTCATATTGACTGGTGATCTGATAGGCAAGATCATCTAAAGCCAAATTCTCATAGGAATTCCCGTAGAGAACTGGATGAGTAATCTAAAAATCGCTAAGGTAACTGTTGAGAAAGAATTCCTGGAATCCACTGAGTGCAAGTCTGAGTCTGATGAGGTTCGACCATAGGCTCCAACTGAAGGTGTTGTATCCGTTGCATTGGAGACTGTGTATCAGATGAATTAGCTGGTGACCTTGAAGGTAAGGTAGATGTCATCTGTTCAATTTGGTTCTTCAGGTCACTAATACTCATTACAATCCCATCGATCTTATCGAGCTTGTGTAACTGGTGGCATCTCATCTCAATATGCTCTAGGTGGTCCAATCTCTGGTTAAGAATCCTCATTTCAGCTGACGAAGATTCTGAAGATATGGGGCGTCAATGGATCCTCCTCAATTTGTGCCACAGTGGTCTGGGGAAGAAATGTAGGTGACTCCATCTGAGTGTAAGAGTTTGTCTGAGCTAAAGTGGCATGATGAGATGCCATTTCCTTGAAAATATGCCAGACATCATCCTCATGGTTTGAAAAGTATGAGCCTCCACAAGTTACGTTCACCAACCCTTGCAGGTCAAATGTCAATCCATTAAAGAAGCTCTGAACCAAGATTGCATTAGAAATATCATGGTGGGGACATCTATCAATCAAGTCTTGAAAACAATCCCATGCTTCGTGAAACGGCTCGTTCCTGAACATGGTGAAATTGGTAATGAGAGACTTTGCAACATTCGTACGTCTGATGGCGTAGAATCTTCTCAGGAATTCAGCACGAAGTTTCTCCCATGTAGTAATTATTTTCCATAAATGTCGCAACCAATACGCGACCTTATCAGCTATGGAGAACGGAAATGCTATCATCTGAATTGTATCCTCATCAACTTGAGAGTCATATATTGTACAACAAATCAGATCAAACTCTCGAAGGTGTGAATGTGGCTCCTCAGTGAACTGCCCATGCAAAATTGGTAAAGTCTGAATAATCTCTGGTGAGAGGACAAATGATCCGTGAATCAGAGGAAGTCTAATCCACCCACTAGTAGAAAAAGCTCCAGTTGTATGAAGCTGTCTCATCGTGCGGACAGGCTCTGTAGGTACTGTCTCCTCTCTATCTGGCTCATCATCCTCTGAAAGATGTCTCTTCTCTCTCAATTGTCGTAACTCAGCTCGGATCTCAGTCATTAGAAGGTCTTGCTCCCTAATATGAGTCTGCATAATCTCAAGGGAAGCAAGAAAACTGGCGTTGATTATCGCGTGGCATCTCCGAAGCGTGCTGCGACTGGGCTCCACTCCTGTTCTGATCTGTTTCGGAAAGGAGAAAGTATCCATGTCTGGCTCTGATAAGTCTATATATAGCTGTTAAGTTATCATCGGAGGTGGAGAAGAACAGAGTGATCGAGAGAAGCTTCTAGGGTCAAGGTCACACTTGGAAGAGGGAAGATGTCCCAAATCTGGCTCAAACAGGAGGTTTTCGCAAACCGAGCTAGGAGACAAGATTAGGGAGGGATATTGATTCAATTCAGGTTCAAAGAGAGGGTTCTCTTGAACCAACCTAGATAGATGGGTACGAGTGCGTGCAAGTGGTGCCGTAAGAGTCAGCTGAAGTGATCATCTACCCATCATCCTGAGAGTAAGATGACAACTGATCGATGAGATTGATTAAGATCTGGAAGATGAAGGACTCACACCACATATCAAACATAATGCAAACCCGGAGTTCACCAACTCAACCCTGGTGATGACCGTAAGGGTTTGGTCGTTTGGCAAGCAGGTTCTCATAGATTAGCGTGCACTAATAGGTGCCTAAGCTATCCCTCAAGACTGTCCCGAGTCCTTATAGAAAATCGCCTCCTCCCAGCCAGTATGGAAGTAAGTACGGACCGTTGTCGGCTAACCGTGTTACTTGTGGATCATGCCTTACATAGTGTCCTCTAAACCTTCCACTCTGCTAAAGAAACCCGGACCGTTTCTGGCTACCCGAGAGTCCTCACTGAAGAGTATAGTGATTAACTATATGGACGCAGTAGTCTCTTGAAAAAGCTCGAGCTCTGTCTCTACCTTATGTGTCGTCCCTCACTCACTGATCTGGAAGTAGTACCCGCGATGCAATTTCGGGTGTTGCTCTCCCAAAACAAGTGGAGTCCTTACATTTATTTTTAGGATCATATAAAAATAAGCAGTCCCTGTTTTAATTTTCAGTTATCACCTTTTTTTTGGGTATTTTCAAACAAACATCTAATGTATTTTTTGTCCTTTGATAATGGTCCTAGATACAAGCAACTAGGTTAATCGACCTAAGCAAGCATCTACCTATGGTTACGAAGAGAAGGGGGAAACTGAGAAATCCTAACAAGCATCTAACTCGAAAAGCTGCGGAAAACCGTTGAGAAAAACACAAGCAAAAAAGTTGCAGTGGGTGCCCTGCTCCCCCAGGAGTACAGTGATGAATCCCCATTCATCACTCTTTATTCTTTTATTTTAGCTAAAAACCTTTGCAAAAATCCATGTATATATTTGTAAATAGAATAATTTATCAATGAGCATGCATTGTGTAAATAATAATAATTACCATGTTTTTGTGCAAAAATAAAAGAATAAAGAAATAAAGAAAAAGAAGGAAATATTTAGAATAAATATTGAGTGACCTGAACCCAAGGGAAGGCTCCACAAGGGCCTGACCGCAAAATAAAATAAGTAGAGAAAGATAGGGTGACTCAACATGGTGTAAATATCCCTCTATGTGTAAATATTTTATTTTTTAAAAATAAAAATATATTTATGTTTCCCATATTTTGTACAAATTTATAAAAATAAAAATGAAATAAAAATGGGAAAAATAAAAGAAAAATAAAAATAAATAAATTCTCTCTCTTCAGTGTATATATACCATGTATATACAATAAGAGATGTATTTATTTCACCCTTGTAATTAATTTATAAAAACCCAATAAAAATATTTTTTATATTCCATATTTTATGGTATAAATAAATAAAATATAAAATTACAATAAATATACATAAATAAAATAATAAAAATAATATAAAAAATACATAGGTATGCATACTTGTATATAATAAAAATATAATGTAAATACATAATTTATTTTTCAAAAAAATAAATAAAAATCACTAAAGAATTCTTTGAAAATAAATAAACATTTTTTATTTTGTAAATATTTTGAAATAAAATCTTTTTCTATTTTATTTTGAATTTTCAAATCTTTTTCCAATACCTTTTTCCTATTGGTCCACGGGGGATTGTTGACCCCCGGTCAACTCTCTCCCCAGGACCACTTCCATGCGGATCTGCACTTTTGACCCGATTTCTCCCATTTATCACGCATTGATCCACCAACCATTTCCCTAAATCCCGGGCCCCGATTAACCTTGATTCACCCCTGATCCACGCCCAATAATCTTCTTAGGGATCCGTGCATTGGATTGCGCGTCCGATACCATTCTTGCCGGTCCCCTACCAATATATAGTCTCATCTTCCTCCACCTTTTGAGGCACCTTCGGCCACCATCTTCGACTCCCAAGACCCCCACCATCATCCTTGAGTGACAACGAGTGATTGCAAGTGTAGTAGTGAGGATTTGGAGGTGTGTAGCCCAGGTCCAACGACCCTCGTCATTGAGCTCCGCCGCCGGCGTAGCCCGAGCCTCTGGAGGCGACGCTCCATCGAGGCGAAGACCACCGGAGAACCAACGTCTCCTCCACAGTCGACTCCGACCATTAGGTATCACTTTTAGGTTTCTTGTCATCATTTAGATTTGATCTTCCCATCTCATCTCCGCCAGCTCCGCCTTAGTGGCCGGAGCCCTGCCACTTCACCTTATCTGTATCGATCGACTCCTCGACCCATCTCCACCTTCCTTCCATGATATGATAACCTTGAGTTGAGCTTTCTGAGCCCAGATTGAGTTGGGTTCCACCTGCCACCTCCGCCGGAACCCCTCGTCCCCCATCCACGCCGCTTCGCTTTATCGTTTCGCCAATAACCCATGCCGGAGCATCCCTCCGAGCATGGGCTATCTTTTGCAGGTCAATAAGCGCAAGAACTCCCCTTGGCCGCACTTTCCACCCCTTCGTTGAAGCAGCCCAGGTCCTTCTACCCTTGCCAGAGGATCCAACCGTTGGGAGCTCCATCGGACGCCACCGACCGACGCGGAACGCCATCGCGAGGAGAACTCCCCTCTCCGATCTTCCATCAGCCATTAGGATCGCCTCCAGATCGTAAGAGAGGCTCGCCTAGGAGGAGTTCTTCCGGTTCACTTCTCCACAGTCGGATCGCCCTTCAGCGCCATATATCATCAGAGTCGCACGTTGCCTGCCACCGTCAGACCGTCAGATCCATGATCTGAAAGCCACGTACACGCCACGTTCTCCCCTGTGCTAGCACTGTTGGATTCTCCAGGAGGCGCCATCAGGATCGTGCACCTGCCAGCCCTTCACCGCTTGACACCTGGCATTCACGCGCCTCGCATGCACCTCGGCTGGGTAACTTGCGCCTGACCCCCTGCAGTTTTATCTAATTTTTATTTAGTATGTTAAATAAACTTGCACACTTGGTTAATTTGCATATCTGAACCTCTAGTTTGGTGTATTTGCTTTTTAGTCCTTGCCTTGTGGAGACACGTGCTTCGACACATAATTTTGTGGACTTTTTGCAGTATTGGTCCTGTAGTTTCAAGGTGCTATTGTTTACATGTTTATTAATTAGAATGACACTTTGGTCCCTGTGAATGTGAGACACGTGCTAGGCGCGTGATATCTTGGGCTTTTTGCATTATGTGGGCTGGGGTTCTGTGACTGTTCTGGATTGATATTTATGTTTTGAATATTTCATTTATACCCTTGTATGTGCAGTATTCGAACATGTGCGGATTTGATGTGATTTTTGCATTGATGCCCTTCTAATTTCCAGCACGTGTTTCATTTTAGCCCCTGCAAGTTATTTTTATTGCGTATAGGTCCCTGTGTGCTGTGGCTCTTGTTTTTGTTGAATAAAATAGCAAATTAAATCCAAATCAAGTGAAATTTGGGTACATGGCTCCTGCCACTGTGTAAAATTTTCACTAAATTTTTGGGATATTTTTGTTGCTTCTTGGTATTTTTCAAAATTCAAAAACCTTCATTTTTGTTACTGTTTGCTTTATAAAATCAACTAAAAATATAAAAACTCATCCAAAAATTACAAAAAATTAGGGCTTGTTTGTTTTGTTGTTTTTTAGCTTGAGTTCGCTTTTTAGCTTATTTGGATTCATAAAACCCATAAAAATTAAAAAAACCCAAAAAACCTTATAAAAATTAATAAAAATTATATAAAAATAGAAAATGCAATTTTGGTTTCCTTAGTTTAGTTTTCATTTTTACTTTTCATAAAAACTACCCTCAGATTTTTATAGGCTAATTGTTTATTTTTAATTAGCCTTTCAAATCTGGTTGCACACTTTTTCTGGTTTTTATCTTTTTCAGATTTTTATAAAATCAAATTAAAATTAAAAAAATCTAAAAAAATTATCAAAAACACTTAAAAATATATAAAACACAAAAATAATTTTATTTGAATTTTCTGAGCATTTTTGAGTGTTTAATAAATTGTTGATTGTTGTCTTTTTACTCTCTTTTTACATTTTCTTTGAAAATAAAAATAAAAAAAATTTTAAAAATATTTAAAAATCCACCAAAAATAATATTTTTATTTTATTTTCATTTTCGACTACTTAGTAGGCCGATCCGACTATTTCATGCTCCTTGTGACTGACCCTGGTCGCTATACCAGGTTAAATAAATAGCGAGGACCGCTCTTTCATTTTATTGCTTTATTTTTCGATTTGGTGGTCTTTGATTTTCTTGTTGAGTCCGACTCAAGGAGTTGAGGTCGCAACGACCATTGATACCTATCTCCCTTAGTTTCTCGGTATTTCGGCTCATCAGAATGGCGTCGTTGCCGGGGAGCACGGCTTAGTAGTTCTTTATTTTCGTTTTCGTTTGATTTTCATTTTCGCGGCTTTCCGCAGCTTTTTCATTTTCTTTTGTTTTCTTTTTCTTTTATTTTATTTTATTTTCTTTTGTTTTTGTTTGTTTTTATTTTGAGTGTTTATTTCCATTTTTGTATATATTTTGTTTTATTTTATTTTATCTTCCTTAGTTTTTATAATAATTATTTTTGACACTTCTGTTTGACTTCTTGCGAGGGCCCGAGGACCGATGCGGCTTTCTTCGGAAAGCCGAAGCAACCGCGGAAGCCGGAGGCGGCTCCCTTCTCTACGGAGCTGCAGGAGAGAGCGAGAGGTTGAGCGGGAGAGGAGAGCTTTTATTTTATTTTATTTCATTATTATAATAATATAGGGACAACCAGATTCTAAGCCAGACTTGTGATTGAGTGGTCTGTTTCACCGAGCATCGGTGTGCTCGGGGAACCTCGCTGTGATTTACGCCGGTTTTGAGTTTTTCGCTTTTTATTTACTGCTTATCTGATTTACGCGATTTTGGCCTTAGCTTAGGATTTTCTGCTGATTGTGCTGGAACTGATTAGGATCCAAACACCTAATTATCTGCCTGCTCCTATTAGATCGTAATTTGGACATAATTAAAAATTAATAAAGAAAAGGCTAACCGAGTCACTTGAGGGGTCACGTGCCGCTAGAGGCCGTATATAGCGCTGGCAGTACACATTGTGGCGGGCACCGATCGGCATCCGAGACCGGACTCCGACCCCTCCTGTTGACTCGTTAGTCATTTGTTCTTCCCGTGTAGAAATTGCTTCGTTAAGGCTGATTTTCTCGTGCATCATATAGGTAGTTTATTTTCTGTCTTTATTTTATGCGCAGATCACCCTACATGTCGAGTACTGGAGTTAGGTACACATTTCTTACTCTGCATGCATCATTGATTTTATCGTGCATCGGCTTTTTTGTCTTCTCCCCCTGTTTTCTGGACTTAAAATAATAAGGAGAACCCGAAAAATTTGTTAGGCGTTTGTCTGCTTGAAAAATATTTTATATAGAAAAACCATAAAATCTGGGACTGCTAAAGCAAATTGGACCTAAAAAACACTTCACCAAAAAAATATATTGGGACAACAACCCCTCCTTGTATGGTTTGATTGGGCGAGAGAGTGACCCGTACACTAGGTAGAGCCATATACGACCCCCTTTCAGACTACTGCTTCTAGGCTAGTCGTTCTCCAGTGAGGATCGCTCCGGTCTCCCGTAAAGCTGGTGGAGATATCCTTAATAGAGCGAGCCGATCAGGTAGCCGGTAAACGGTCCGCGGCTTCTACTGGCTGGGAAAGATCTAGTTCAGGATCGGGACAGTATCCTGGGGGTGTTGGATTCCCAACAACTCGCTTAATCACTCTGTTAGACTGTATTATCACCAAAATAAAAAAAGACAAGATAAAAGACCGAACTCTTACGGTCATCAGCTCGCGTCGCGTTGGTGAATTGGGGGTTTATTTGCCTGATCCTGTTTGCTTTCTAGATCCCATCCGCCCGACTCACCAGATCACGATGATGGGTCGGAGGTCCCTTAGGCATCCTCTGGCTGCACCGCTTACGAGCACTCCGACCCGTTCATCTAGGTTGGTTCGTAAGAGTCGAGACCTGCTCTCCGAACCCGAGTTCGCTTCCATCATGTTCCCCCCGGACCACCTTTCTTCTGACAGTCCATAGGAGCCCGATCAGACCGAGCAACAGACAGATTATATTTCGGCACCTGAGCTTGGGTCTTTTGCCTTTGCAGAGACCAGGGTCGGCAGTAGTGATGACCACACCGGAGGCCCACGAGCAGAGCAGACTTATGTCCTGGACCAGGGTGCGATCAACGACATCTTGATAGCTTCCCTCGAGACGATGCAGCAGCAGATCAGGGATCAGTGAGCTTTCATGGGGGAGATGAGGAGAGAGATGGAGCGGATGAGAGTTGACCGCGAGCAGCGTAGGCCCGCAGGATACGAGCCAGAGATACCAGATCAGCCTGATGAGCAAGCCCAACCAGCGACAGCAGCAACAGCAGGAGCTAGACCGATGCGGGAGTTGCACAACTCCGGATCGATGCTTACCCACCGGTGGATTGTTCTTCCGGCGATCGTGGGGGACTTCAAGTTCCCCCCGCAAACCATTCAGCTTCTACCCTGTTTCCACGGGCTCGCGACTGAGGAGCCCCATCTCCACCTCCAGGAATTCGAGATGATCTGCAGCACCGTCCACGATTGGCAGGTGGACGAGGACACCATACGGATGATTGCCTTCCCCTTCTCCCTGGTCGACAGAGCAGCCAACTGGCTGAAGCATTTGGGGAGGTTTGTCCATACCTGGGAATAGCTCCGCACCAAGTTCTTGAACAAGTACTATCCACTCGGGTGGACCAATGCAACGAGGGCCATGATCAGCAACTTCTCCATACTCCCCAACGAGAAGTTCCATGAGGCATGGGAGGGGTTTAGAGAGCTCACCGACAGATGCCCGCACCACGACATCTCAAAGCCGTACCTAGTTCAGAGCTTCTTCTGCGGGTTGACACCAGAGCTACAGGGCCTGGTGAATGCTTCTTGTGGTGGTTCCTACTTTACCAAGGATTAGGATCAGGTTTGGGCCATCTATGAGGAGATGGCTGAGAACTACATCGTGATGTCCCAGACCCGACTCTACACCTAGGGACACCCACAACCTCAGACCGTGCAGTTTTAGAGGATAGCACAGGTCGATGCCAGTCCTTCCACATCGTCCGCGGCAGCTGCACAGGCTGAGTCTACAACCACAGACATGGGCATCATCAGCGAGAAGCTGGACTAGATCGAGCTGATAGAGAAGAAGCAGTGCCAGGGCATGACGCAGATTGATCAGATGGCACAGACGCTGAGTGACCTGATGACACAGATCATGTGTCTCCAGGAGGCATAGACAGCTTCTCAGCCCTGTCTCAGGTCACGAGGAGATCCGAGCAGCAGTGGTAGCTCGTCCCAGCACTCTAGTAAGCCTAGACAGGTTCACCATGTCCAGGTGGAGTCGTACTAGCAGCCATCGTAGTAAGTACAGTCACCACCATCCCAGGACACTCAGATGGTGGTATATCAGCCAAATCAACCCCTGGTAGTACTTCCTCCACCCTCGTACGAGCAGGAGCCGTTGATGGATGTCAACGGGATTTGGTACGACCGACCCCAGCTTGTATTCGATGAGACCATCCCGGTTTCTGTTGATCGGCCGACAGTTCCCAGCAGCAACCCCCAGCTCAGGGTGGCCAGTACGGCCAGCAGCGTGAGCAGCACCAGCACCAACGGCCCCCAGTTCAGCAGCAGCAGCAATCATCCCATTACCAGCAGTATGGTCCTTGTCCCTATTAGCAGGGACAACCTTGGAGGCGAGAACAACCTCATCAGCAGCAGTATCATCACTAGTACCCCTCTCACCCTCACCACCACCAACAGCAGCAGCCTCACTGCTAGCGACGCTACCCGTCAGGTTCTCATGGGCCGACCTATGAGAACCCTGCCTTGGATGATCTAGCCTGCCTCATGACCGAGCAGCAGGCTAGCTTTTGATGGGAGATGGATGAGTTCCGTCAGGAGATGAGGGAGATCGTGAGAGGGAAGGTCGTCATCCCTGCCCAGATTGAGCCGAACCCCAACCGCCTGAAGAGGAAATCTGAGCAGGTAGAGTTCATAGAGTCCACCAATCCTAGTGATTCACATGGTAACATTTCTGCATATATATTTGATGCTGACTTTGTTACACTTTGGAGCGGTAGGATGCCAGCTGGCGGCGCCTCGTTTGAGCGACGACTCGATGCCACTACAGGAGCACCAGGCGAGGAGAGGAGCGGTGCTGATGCTGCTAGAGATGATGACGATGGTACTGATGCCACCGCGGATGTTGATCCAGCCGACGGTACTGAAACCGTCATTTCACCTGATGGAGGAGGTGGTATTGATGCCACCACACATGTTGCCGAGCTAGAGCACAGTACTGATGTCGTAGATCCAGATGCCGAGGGTGGTGCTGAGGCCACCAGTACTTCTACTGCTAGTCCTTTTGTTTTTCCTTCTATTCATGTACCTCAGGATGTTTCTGTGAATAAAGGAAAGGGTTTGATTAATTCTGATCCACCTGTGGTGATTGAAGATGTATGTGTGGATTCTGTCGTGCTTGAGCAGCCCAGACCCTCTCATAGTCCTTCATTTGAGAAGGATCCAACAATCCCCTTTCCTCATGCACTCCGCTTGGCTAAGGGGCATAAAAAAGAAAACCCCCAAAAATCCCACCAGCTAAAGTTCATCCATCACATGATGGACAGATTTCAGATACAACTGACTCTAGAGGAGGCCTTGGAGCACATCCCTCTCTTCCAGCGATCACTCAGAGATAGGACCATAATTCGGACGAAGAGGAGGAACCACCCGTCAGAGACCCATGTGCTCACTCGTGCCACATGCTTCGCAATCCAGAACCGTCTGCCAGCCAAGAGGCCAGATGCAGGAGCCCCGTATGTCAGATGCCATATTCAGGAGCAGAGGTTTGATTGTATTCTATTAGACAGCGGGTCATTTATCAACCTACTTCCGGCAGCCCTACTCGACCGCTTCGAGTCGGGCCCTCTATGACAGAGCAGGACGGTCCTTCAGTTTGCTGATCGATCTGTCAAGAGGCCGAAGGGGTTGCTGAAGGACGTTGTTGTCACAATTCAGGGCCTTAAATTCTCCGTGGACTTCATTGTGTTGGACATGGAGATCCCTGAGTCCGTGACCGATACCCCCATCATTTTAAGATGCCCGTTCTTGGCCATAGCCAAGGCAGTGTCCGATCATGATAGCGGGAAGGTATACTTTCACATCGAGGGCGAGAGTATACAAATAGAGACGATCGAGGAGACTAGAGCCCGAGATTCAGCTTGCTCCGAGCAGACTTCAGATTCATAGAAGATGACATAGGCATGGCGAGACATCCACCAGGACTGTGACTTTGTGATCACAGATGACAAGGCAGTTTGGGAAGACCCAGCAGCACATGCCATCCTCTCACCTTCAAAGTTTGCTGATGCACAGATGACAACAAAGGAGAGCTTGGATAGCGCACCCCTGGTCCAGGATACGTCTCAAATCGCAGAGCAGGTTCTCGATCGTGAGGCCGATTTTTGTGATTTTGATACAGATCCCTCGGATTCAGATTTCGACTAGGCTGAGTTCGATGACTTGATACCGTGTCTGACTTCCACAAAGCCGACAGCTAGGGAGGAGGCTGATTCCACACAGAGAAGAGACACATCAGCAGAGCAGCCTTCGCCTGATTCGGATTGCGAGAGAGAGTTCTCATTCTCCCATGCAGATTTGGCCGCATTCACTCAGACCTTTCAGAGGCCAGATCCACCAGCACAGTGTTGTCCAAAGTTGAAGCTGCTTCCTTCATCGCAGAAGTATAGGTTCCTTGCGGACGAGCATGAGATGTACCCAGTCATTATCTCAGCAGATTTGACTGGAGAGCAGGAATCCCGTCTGATGGGGATTCTTGAAAAGAATCTCAAGGCGATAGGATGGAGTGTAGCCGATCTCCAGGGGATAAGTCCGGCCCTGTGCTCCCACCATATCTATCTCAAGGAGGACGTAAAGCCGTCTCGTGAGTTCTAGCGGTGTCTGAACCCGAACCTTCGAGATGTTGTCATGAAGGAGATCTCGAAATGGTGGAGCACCGATTTTATCTACGCCATCTCTGACTCCAAGTTGGTCACTCCGTTGCATGTGGTGCCAATAAGACGGGCATCACTACGGTTGTCAGCGAGTCTGGAGAGGAGATCGCTACCCGGGTACCCACTTCTTGGCGGGTTTGTGTGGATTACAGATGATTGAACTAGGCCACGAAGAAGGATCATTTCCCCCCGCCCTTTATTGATCAGATTATTGAGAGACTGGCATGGAAGAGCCATTATTGCTTCTTGGACGGGTACTCCAGATACAACCAGGTGGCGATTACGCCAGAGGACCAGGACAAGAATACCTTTACCTGTCCCTTCGGGACATGCTTTCATACGGATGCCCTTTGGATTGTGCAACGCTCCGGCGACATTCCAAAGGTGCATGTTGTCCATCTTTTCAGACATGGTAGGGGAGTGCTTGGAGGTCTTCATGGATGACTTTTCGGTCTACGACGACAGATTCGATTCTTGTCTTGACTGCCTAGACCGCGTCCTCCAGCGATGTATTGAGGTGCACCTGGCGCTTTCTTGGGAGAAGAGTCACTTCATGGTGACTCAAGGGACGGTTCATGGCCACGTCATCTCCAACAGGGGCATGGAGGTTGATCCGGCCAAAGTCGATATCATTAGGAAACTCAGTCCACCGTCCAACTTGCGGAAGTTACGTTCTTTTTTGGGGCACGTCGGTTTCTACTGATGATTCATTCATGATTTCAGCCGGATTGCCCGACTGTTGACTGATCTGCTGATGAAAGTCACCGAGTTCGGTGTGGATGATAAGTGTCTATCATCATTTGAGACTCTCAAGAGTCTAGTTGTTGAGGATCCTGTCCTGCAGCTGCCTAATTGGTTTCTCCCATTCGAGATCAAGACGGATGCCTCCGATTTTGCCATAGGGGCCGTGCTGGGATAGAGGAGGGATGGAGTCCCCTTCGCTATTCACTACGCTAGCCGGACTTTGGATGCAGCTCAGAGGAACTACACAATTACTGAGAAGGAGATGCTAGCCGTAGTGCTTGCCCTAGATAAGTTCAGATCGTACATCATTGGATCTAGAGTGACCATCTTCACTTATCATACCGCCATCAGGTACCTCATGGCAAAGAAGGATGCCAAAGCCTGATTGACCAGATGGATCCTTCTACTACAGGAGTTTGATATAGAGATTAAGGTCAAGCCTGGAGTTAAGAATGTGGTGGCGGATCATCTCCCCCGATTGGAGTATCTTGAGGATTCTGAGCAAATCGAGCCTATTTTGAGACCTTCCAAGATGAGGCGATCCTTGTTATCGCCTCTCTCCCGTGGTATGTCGATATTGTGATCTTTCTTGTTGCGAAGAAAGTCCCACATGATTGGCCCAGGCAGAGACTTGAGACCTTCCTCGCGAAGGCCAAGTTCTACCATTGGGAGGATCCCGTCCTTTATCATGAAGGAGGGGATAGCATCTAGCGTAGGTGCATTCCTCAAGAGGAGCACCACATCGTCCTCACGTACTGCCACAAGCTTGAGGCAGGAGAACATCACTCTGGGAGAGAACGTCACGGAAAGTGCTCCAATCCGGCCTATGGTGGCCTGCCCTCTTCGAGTACTCCGATGAGTTCGTGAAGAGGTGTACTGACTATCAGAGGATGGGCACTTGTGGACAGCGTGATATGATGCTGATGTAGCCCATTCATTTCTGTGAGGTTTTTGACGCATGGGGCATCGATTTCATGGGTCCATTCCCTAGGAGTCATGGATTTGAGTACATTCTGTTGGCAGTGGATTATGTTAGTCGTTAGGTTGAGGCCATCCCCACCCGAACCGTAGATGCTAGGATTGTTTGCTGATTTTGAGGAAGAATATGATTTCACGGTTCAGGGTACCTCGAGGGTTGATATCGGACGGGGGGTCTCATTTCGTCAACGACAAGGTAAAGGCCCTTGCTAGCGAGTTCAGCATAGACCATCGAGTAGCCACACCATACCATCCTCCGACCAATGGTCTTGCCGAAGTGTCGAACAGGGGGATCAAGACTATATTGCAGAAGGTCGTCCGCCCTGACCGAAAGGATTGGTCACAGCTTTTGGACTCGGTCTTGTGGGCATATCGGACGTCCTTCAAGACCCCATTGGGTACGTCTCCCTTTCGCCTCGTTTATGGCAAGCCCTGCCATTTACCTGTTGAGCTTAGACATAGGTCACTCTGTGCAGTTACATATATTATCATGGATCCAGTGAGTGTAGGAGACCAGAGGAGGGCAAAGTTAGCAGCCTTGGAGGAGCTTCGTGATGCAGCCTTTTCGAGCAACCTACAGTACAAGGAGAGAGTGAAGGAGTGGCATGATTCTCATATCAGCCACAAGCAGTTTGAGCCAGGACAGCGTGTATGGTTGTTCGATGCTAGGTTGAGATTATTTCCTGGGAAGCTATAGAGCAAATGGAAGGGACCCTATTTGGTTAGAAAGGTACACGCCGATGGGAGTATTGATATATCTGAGTTATCTTCTGAGAGTACCTTTCGTGTTAACGGGCAGTGGCTCAAGCCATAACTAGATCATGCCACTGGTCGTTGACGTTGCCCCAATTCATTTTGCGTGAGATGAGGTCGCTTGACTCACATCTATTGCATCTCACGCCTGATTATCATTGTTCTCCCGATTTGTATAGATCCAGTTGTCCATATCACTCGATTCTTCAGTCCAACACCCCATTTGCATCTTTGACGTTGCTATACTTAGGGTGCACTTTACCCTAAGTATGGGGGGTTGTGAGGCTTTTGAGTTTCTTTTGATTCATTTTTACCTCTGTTTTGCTGCCTATAGTTAGGGATATTTTTACCCTAAGTATAGGGGAGGTAGACCCTGTACATTCTCACTCAGATTTCCCTTTGTGTACAACCTGCTATACTTAGGATTATTTGATCCTAAGTATAGAGGGAAACCCCGAGATCTTCTTGCATTTCTATTCTTTCATTCGTCTTTGTATATAGCCTTCATTTTCACTTCCCTACACTAAGCACGAGTTATGTCTTCTTCATCGCTCTTGACTCTGAGGACATCGTTCGAGCTAAGTATAGGGGGGGTGTGTATATATTCCATATATACTTTAGACATAACTCATACTTTGTGTAAGTGTGTTAATAAATAAAAATGGCAAAAACCCAAAAATCCATAAAAATTAAAAAAAATTCCTTGTAAATAAAATTCTTTTATTGCACATACATAACTAGTTGTACAAATTATTTTTGTAAAAATATTTGTAAAATCTTTTGTGTAAATAGCTTGTAAATTTTTTCATATCAAAATTATGTATATAGTACAAAATTTTTGTAAAATGTTTTGAAAATCAAAAGTTTGCAAAAACCTTGAGTAAAATTGTGTAAATATTCTGCAAAACTTGCATTCATGCATACATCCATGTTTTCAAAACATTTTTCAAAAATTTTGCACATGTGTAAATATTTTGTAAATAGCATCTTTGTAAATACTTGTATAGTTTTTCCTGGATCATAGTTGACATTTAAACTAGCCTGGAATTAAATTGAAAAATGGAGCTTGGTTAAGATCTTAATCCACCTAATTCTAAGAGGAACCTTATAGGGCTTAGGGTTGAGTCTTTTCAGGTCCATGGTGACTTAATTCTTTGAGTCCACTAGGCTATGATCATAGGTCATCTCGATGAGCCTAAGTAGAGCACTTAACAACACACACATGACTCATATAGATAATGGCTTTACTTGGACCCGCACTTTACACTGAGCTCTCTACGGACGAGGTGGTGAGGAGGCAGCCTTCCTTGACTTGGGGTAGCATATGAGGGTAGTACTTCTAGGCGGAACCTCTCTTCTTCTTATAGTGAAGGAAGTGCGTCTCAACTTGGCCTGGTTGCCATGAGGTCTAACGACAGGAGTTGTGGGTTGCAATAATACTTCAAAAAAGGGATAGTCTACTGGCTCAAGAGGAAAAACTCCTTATGTATATATGCTGCACTTTGTAGATATGTTGTATATATGCACATCAAAAAATGCAAAAAGAAAAGAACTCCAAAAAAGTGGTGGGTCTGATAGAAAATGATAATCCCGCTGGAATGTATAGTGCAATAAGCAACGCTTGAGACTCATGTTCCATCTTATGCAGCTTGCATCAGGGAGACTTAGCTACACTGGCTGAGCTCCCAGGGATACATGGCTACACTGGCCATGGTCCATTCTCTTCTTCCCTCTCTTCTTGAGCCAGTTGAACTTGAACTTAGAAGGGAACCGCTCCTCAAGGAAAGAGTGGCCAGACTATTGTCTTAGAGTTACTTTGTTGGGGAGGGTTGTCATTTTGCTACTTCTAAGGTGGAGAGATATACCTCACTTATACTGTACAAGGAAAGATTCATGGTCTTCAGGGTTTGTGTATGTAGACTTGTTCTGATTTGGATTATTGAGGAGTCTTGACTATAGATTAGTGGAACTTCGAGGCTGTTAAGTTTTAAACCCAAGTCCAAATAAGGTTCCAACACATCAATAATCCAAAGATCTGACCGAACTCCATACTCTAATTTAATGAAGGCAAGTTTAGTAATCAGCATTGATTCATTCATTTTTCCCCTCGTTTTCTTTTTCTTTTCTTTTTCACTTCTTTTTCAAATAAGTATTTGCTAAGGGACTAGCAAAGTTAAGTATAGGGGTTGATGAATCCCCATTCATCACTCTTTATTCTTTTATTTTAGCTAAAAACCTTTGCAAAATACCATGTATATATTTGTAAATAGAATAGTTTATCAAAGAGCATGCATTGTGTAAATAATAATAATTAGCATGTTTTTCTGCAAAAGTAAAAGAATAAAGAAATAAAGAAAAAGAGGGAAATATTTAGAATAAATATTGAGTGACCTGAACTCAAGGGAAGGCTCCACAAGGGCCTGACCGCAAAATAAAATAAGTAGAGAGAGATAGGGTGACTCAACATGGTGTAAATATCCCTCTGTGTGTAAATATTTTTTTTTCTAAAAATAAAACTATATTTGTGTTTCCCATATTTTATACATATTTGTAAAAATAAAAATGAAATAAAAATGGGAAAAATAAAATAAAAATATAAATAAATAAATTCTCTCTCTTCAGTGTATATATACCATGTATATACAATAAAAGATGTACTTATTTCACCCTTGTAATTAATTAATAAAAATCCAATAAAAATCTTTTTTATATTCCATATTTTATGGTATAAATAAATAAAATATAAAATTGGAATAAATATACATAAATAAAATAATAGAAATAAAATTCAAAAATACATAGGTATATATACCTGTATATAATAATAATATAATGTAAATATGTAATTTATTTTTCAAAAAAATTAATAAAAATCACCAAAAAATTCTTTGAAAATAAATAAACATTGTTTATTTTGTAAATATTTTGAAATAAAATCCTTTTCTATTTTATTTTGAATTTTCAAATCTTTTTCCAATGCCTTTTTCCTATTGGTCCACGGGGGATTGTTTACCACCGGTCAACTCCCCCCCAGGACCACTTCCATGCGGATATGCACTTTTGACCCAATTTCTCCCATTTATCACGCATTGATCCACCAACCATTTCCCTAAAACCTGGGCCCTGATTAACCTTGATTCATCTCTGATCCACGCCCGATAATCTTCTTAGGGATCCGTGCAATGGATTGCCGCTCGACACCATTCTTGCCGGACCCCTACCACTATATAGTCTCGTCTTCCTCCGCCATCTGAGGCACCTTCGGTCACCATCTTCGACTCCCAGGACATCCACCGTCATCCTTGAGTGACAGCGAGCGATTGTGAGTGTAGCAGTGAGGAATCGGAGGTGTGTAGCCCAGGTCCGACGACCCTCGTCGTCGTGCTCCGCTGCCGGCATAGCCCGAGCCTCTGGAGGTGACGCTCCATCGAGGCGAAGACCACCGGAGAACCAGCGTCTCCTCCACAGTCGAATCCAACCATCATGTATCACTTTTAGGTTTCTTGTCATCATTTAGATTCAATCTTCCCATCTAAGATCCGCCAGCTCCGCCTCAGTGGCCGGAGCCCCGCCACTTCACCTTATCCGTATCGATCGAGTCCTCGACCCATCACTACCTTCTTTCCACGATCTGATCACCTCGAGCTGGGGTATCTGAGCCCAGATTGAGTTGGGTTCCATCTGCCACCTCCACCGGAACCCCCCGTCGCCCATCCACACCGCTTCGCTTTATCATTTCGCCAATAACCCATGCCGGAGCGTCCCTCCGAGCACGAGCTATCTTTTGCAGGTCAATAAGTGCAGGAACCCCCCTTGGCCGTGCTTTCCACCCCTTCGTCGGAGCAGCCCATGTCCTTCTTCCCTTGCCGGAGGATCCGGCCGTTGGGAGCTCTATCGGACACCACCGACCGACACAGAACGCCATTGCAAGGAGAACCCCCCTCTCCGATCTTCAATTAGTCGTTTGGATCGCCTCCAGATCGTCGGGGAAGCTCGCCCAGGAGGAGTTCTTCCAGTTCACTTCTCCACTGTCGGATCGTCCTTCAGTGCCAGATATCATCAGAGCCGCACGTCGCCTGCCACCGTCAGACCGTCGGATCCATGATATGACGGCCAGGTACACCCCACGTTCTCCCCTGCACCATCGCCGTTGGATTCTCTAGGAGGCGTCATCATGACCGTGCACCCGCCAGCCCTTCACCGCTCGAAACCTGGCATTCACGCTCCCCGCACTTTCCTCGGCTGGGTAAGTTGCTCCTGACCCCCTGCATTTTCATCTAGTTTTTTTTAGTTCGTTAAATAAACTTGCACACTTGGTTAATTTGCATATCTGAACCTTTAGTTTGGTGTATTTGCTTTTTAGTCCTTGCCTTGTGGAGACACGTGCTTCGACACGTGATTTTGTGGACTTTTTACAGTATTGATCCTATAGTTGCAAGGTGTTATTGTTTACATGTTTATTAATTAGAATGACACTTTGGTCCCTGTGAATGTGAGACACGTGCTAGGCACGTGATATCTTGGGCTTTTTGCATTATGTGGGCTGGGGTTCTGTGATTGTTTTGGATTGATATTTATGTTTTGAATATTACATTTATACCTCAATGCGTGTAGTATTCGAACATGTGCGGATTTGATGTGATTTTTGCATTGATGCCCTTCTAGTTTCTAGCACGTGTTTCATTTTAGCCCCTGCAAGTTATTTTTATTGCGTATAGGTCCCTACGTGCCGTGGCTCTTGTTTTTATTGAATAAAATAGCAAATTAAATCCAAATCAAGTGAAATTTGGATACGTGGCTCCTGCCACTGTGTAAAATTTTCACAAATTTTTGGGATATTTTTGTTTCTTCTTGGTATTTTTAAAATTCAAAAACCTTCATTTTTGTTACTGCTTGCTTTATAAAATCAACTAAAGATATAAAAACTCTTCCAAAAATTACAAAAAATTAGGGCATGGCTTATTTGGATTCATAAAACCCATAAAAATTAAAAAACCCTAAAAACCTTATAAAAATTATTAAAAATATATAAAAATAAAAAAAAAGCAAATTTGCTTTCCTTAGTTTAGTTTTCATTTTTACTTTTCATAAAAATTGCCCCTAGATTTTTATAGGCTAATTATTTATTTTTAATTAGCCTTTCAAATTTGGTTGCACACTCTTTCTGATTTTTTGTTTTTTTCGATTTTTATAAAATCAACTAAAAATTAAAAAATTCTGAAAAAATGACCAAAAACACCTAAAAATATATAAAAACAAAAATAATTTTATTTGAATTTTATGAGCAATTTTGAGTGTTTAATAAATTGTTGATTGTTTGCTTCTTACTCTCTTTTTACATTTTCTTTGAAAATAAAAATAAAAAAATTTAAAAATATTTAAAAATCAACCAAAAATACTCTTTTTATTTTATTTTCATTTTTGACTACTTCGTAGGCTGATCCGGCCAATCCGTGCTCTTTGTGTCCGACCCTAGTCGCTATACCAGGTTAAATAAATAGCGAGGACCACTCTTTGATTTTATTGCTTTATTTTTCGATTTGGTGGTCTGTGATTTTCTTGTTGAGTCTGACTCGAGGGGTTGAGGTCGCAATGACCATTGATACCTATCTCCCTTAGTCTCTCGGTATTTCGGCTCATCATAGAGCCCTAGTGAAACAGACCCTAAAAAGAAGTACAAGTCGGGATGTCCTGAAGGGGCCCCTTCCTATGACACAAATTTTTATTACAAGAAATTACAAAAAAAAATTCGGCTTTGTGGTTCTGTCTCGCGCTGCTCAATCTGTGCTGCAAACCTCAGAAACAAAAAGTCATGAAGTTAGAAAAATAAAATGATGAAAAGAGAAACCCTAAACCTAGGTTTACGTCTACCCTAGCGTTGCCTCCCCAGCAACGACGTCATCTGGAAAACGTCACCTGATCACTGGTCTTCTGAACCTGTAAAAGGGGCAGAGAAAATATCACGATCGCTGTATCGAGCAGGTGAGTTTTACCAGAAAAGAATAATTTTTGGTTAATATTTTTATTTTATTTATACTCCTAAACAAGATGTATAGTGTCAAGTACGGGAGTGTCGAACTCAAGGAGGCAAACTATTAAAAACTAGGGTTAAGCTATAGGTAAACTAAGGTAGAAGGTTTTCTAATTTTTAATTTATTTTTAAAGATTTTTCTGGTTTTTTTTGGATTTTAAAGAATTTTTATATTATTTTTGTTATTTTTAGATATTTTATGATTTTTTTGTTTTAGAAAATGTTTTGAAATTTTTATTTGATTTTTATTTTGTTATTTTTGTTTTTATTTTATTTTCTGTTTTTATGGATTTTTTAGATATTTTTGAATTTTTATAGCTTTTGATTTACTTTTTAAGGTTGAAAATAGGGCTTTTATTGAAAATTGTAAAGTTTTTATGATTTTTAATATTGAAAATAATTCGAAATATTTTTAATTTATTTTTGATGGAAAGTAGATGAAGTTATCTTCAAAACAATATGCTGTGCATTTTATGTGATTTTTATTTATTTATATGATTTTTATAAGTTTTTATAAATTTTATATTTTTTATTGATTTTAAAATTTGATTTTTATTTTATTTTGGATTTATTATGTAAAATACAGTAAAATCTACTATAGCTAATTTTATAGAATTTTTAAAGATGTGTTTATATTTTTTATGTATTTTTAATGTTTATTATATTTTTTGTATCTTTAATGTTTTATTAATGATAGAAATTATTTTTATTTTTTTAAACTGATTTTATACTGAATATAGTGCAAAATACAGTATTAATACTTGTTTTTATTATATTTTTATACTTTGTATTTTATTTATTAGTTATATCATATGTATAATAGTTAGATACACTTACAAGGGTATATTTGCAAATAACAAGAATTATGTATATCTTCTGTAAAATAAGAAGAAATTAAAGGTGTTTCATGCAAAACGTTCTGGCTACATGTGCAGAGAACATGAGGTGTCAGCTACCTACAGGGCCTGTTTGTTATAATCAGGAATTCAGGGCTTTGGCGCGAAATCTTCACCAAACACGTGTTGATCACGTGTTAGTTTACTGGATAGACCTATTTGGGAATCATCGTAATATCGAGGCTCTTCTCATAATTTTCTCACAAATAAATCGGAAGGCACAAGGCACATGTGATTTGTTGTTAGATAGTGGAATCAGATGCCACGTCGTGGCATAATGAAAGTCATGCAATCAGATGGGGATCGACGACCCCTATACAATCTAGATTTTCGAATGTTCTTCCTCAACTTCTTTAGCAGCGGTGTCGATGCTTCGAGGCAGATGTCTTCGACGTCGCTAGCGGTGCGTTCTTAAAAACTGGTATGCTGCAGCAGAGGTCTGTTCAGATTTAATGGTTGTGCATTGGTTGAGATTCATCTCACAATGCAAGAATCTCGGACGATCGGTGAAGGAAGTCTGTTGCGATCAGGTCAGATATGTCGATAACCTCGCCTTTCCCAACTAAAGTGAATCCTGCAAAAATAAAACTTGTCTTCTCGATTCGAATGAATTGGAATTCAAAACCGCTCATTCAAATAGATCATTAGAGGAATTAGCAATATCAAACACACGCTCATTGTGTACAATCAAATTTTCCTAAAACAATCAAATCAAGGAACAAGATTGTCTCAATCTATATATCAGAACAATTATTTCCCATTAAACGATCTAAGGGAACTTGTTCATGTTTAAAGTGACACTCTTGCACAATCAGAATGCCGTTCAAATAGTACGGATCCAAATCAGAAAACCAGCACGAGATGGTTGTAAAATTGCATTAATTAATGGTCATCAAACCCCCTTTAGATTCAATTTGGATATCACCCTTGGGTAACCACAAACGAACAGACAAATGAAAATCTTAAAGTTATATCAGAGCTTAACAACGAATATGCATCAGATTTTAGGACTCTGGTAAAATCACTATTTGGGTCTAAAATTATTCGGAATCTGGTAAATCACTATTTGGGTCTAAACTCCAGTAAGTTTATCCAATGTATACATTCACAAATCATTCAGATTAATAATCCATTAAAAACCTACAGGTTCTAACTTAGATCAAAACTATGCATATTGTGAGAGGGATATTGGATCTGTAATGAAATCTGGAGTGCAGGGATATCTTGTATGATTGATCAGAGGACAAATTGCATGAGAAGAAGGTGGGATGAAAGCTCTAGCCATGATGGAGGAAAGGAACTTAAGCTCCAGCAACGTACTTTGCAGGAGTTGGACAGACCTGGGAGTAGAAGAATGCGAAATGGAGAGGAAGGCTGGTGAGGTAATAAGTGATGGAGGAAGATGGAGAAGTTGAAATCGATCGAAATGGAAGGAGTCAACGTGGATTGGAGTAGAATTTTGTATCGATTTGTAGAGAGAAGGAAGGAGAAGAAAATAAATCTAAGGGATCTGACCTGGACCGATGGATGTTCACGTGGAAGGGCAAAGTGGAATCGCCTTGCAGATCGGAGCAGAAGAAGCTCCTCGATGCGGCGGAGACACGGAGGCTTGGCGCACAATAGAGCGAAGCTGGACAACAGCGGTGCGATCTCGCCGGACTCCAACTCCTCGCTCGACGGATGCGGCGCGAAGCTCCTGTCACTAGATCCCTTGCTCGCTCTCTCCGGAACTTGAAAGTGGAGGAATAATGGCAGATCCACCCGAATGAGAGGAAATGGCGTGTCTTATATAGGTAAGGGAGATGGAGAAGAGGGACGTCGACAGGAGGAGGTTGGCGTAACCGACAAGAAGTTGGACTACCGGACTAACGACCGATGGTTGGGGAGTTGGCCAGAGTAGAGGGAAGGTGGCGGCGTGGAAAAGAGATGCGGAGAAGATGAAGAGAAACAGGGAGAAATTTGGGAAAGGAGGAGAGAGAAAGGAGAGAGGAGAGAGAGAAAAAATGAGAGAAAAATAAATGTAATTAATTAAATAATTAATTATTATATTAAATTAATTAATAATTTCTTAATTAAATAAAAATTAATTATTAAATATGATATTAAATTAAATAATTAAGTATATAATTAAGTAATTAAGTATAAATAAATAAGTAAGTATTCTAATCAAATAATGATTGAATAATTAAATAATTAAAACATATATAATAAAATAACCTATATAATTTTTATTTAATTTAAATATAAATAAAGTATATAAATTAACCTATATAAAAAATAATATATATTATGGCACATTATACAATATACCAATACGTACCTGAAAACCGCGATTTTTGCATTAACTCCGATTTTAGCGAAACTAGTATCATTTTGTAGATAATTTAATATTATGAATTTTTAAACTGAGTTGTCCAAATTCAATGTTCATAAGTCCGAGTTATGAGGTCCGGAAAATTTAGGTAGTGGCTTCGAGGCTTCGGAATTTATCGGTATTTTAACTTATTTATATTTTTGTATTTTTATATACATTTTATAAGGTTTTAGGAAAATAAATTAAGTTAATCAGGTTTACAGTTATTTAATTAAAAATTTGGGAAGATTCTACATATAGTACATATAGACAACGGGTCCAAAACATCAAAACTCACCGGTTTTATTCGAATATTTTTTTGATATTTTTAATAAATAGTACTAAGTATAAAACAGATTTTAAAAGTGAGTTTGATCTGTTTGGAGTTTTCTATAAATAGTTATAAACCTTTGAAGTCGGCTTTTGCGGTTTTACGGTTCATTACGATTAATTATTTTTATGCCGAAGTAATTTTCTGATATTTTTATAAAATAATAAATATTTTTGTAAACAACTTTTGTGATAGGAGTTGTTAGTTTTGGATTGTTTTAGTGATAAATAAAATAGATGAAGTTTTACATTGTGTAAAATGGTTAATTTATATTTATGGTCTTGATTTTCTGAATATTTTTATAAGTTAGGATCCTTATCTCCCCCTACTTGTTTCTTTTGTCGACCATGTCAATATTGACCTAGTCTCGAGGTTAGGATCAATCTATAAATTATTTTATTTACAACCTTCTTTTTCTTTTATTTTTTATCTTTATTCTCTTATTTTAGATAGAATAAGTATTAAATATATAATATTAATAATTGTGGTTAGAATGATAATTAGATGGAACTAATGGATATTTACATGTATTTTACCAAGTATTTTAGCCAAAATGAAAGAATAAAGGCGATGAATTACAGATTCATCAACTTCCTCCACGACCAATTCCTTTTGTTCTTGCAACGTTTGGTTCTTTAACAAATTGTTCGTGAATGAAAACTGGAGTATTTGAAGGATCCTTGCTTTCTTAGCTAGAACTTCGTTTGTTACTTATCATATTATCAATATTACAACATAGATCACTTAACTTATCCTTAACAAATGAGAATATGTCATCATCCTAATGCACTGAAGATGCAATGATGTGCAAACAGAACTGATTAAGCTGGGTTGCCCTGTCTTGATGAGGATTTTGCCCGTATATAGGATAGTTCCCTGATGTTTTTATGTTCCTTGTCCACCTTTTTACTATGTGTTCGGAGTTCAGAAGTTCTACATTCTGAATTTTCATTAATGCAAGTATGTGTCTGCATGGGTATTCGAATAATTACATGGTCCTACATTCACAAGAACGGAAGTTGTTTTGCAGAAAACATGAAACTCATAATTCCTCGTCTGCTCTCCCAGTATAGAATATAAAAAATGGTTGTAATCCAGAGAGTTAGACTCATTTCGAACAATAAAATCTTGTACTTCATTGAGTTCAAAATGAAACTTGTAAAAAATAAACTTGGTGTAAATGTGAACCATCGGATCCTTTATCTTCCACTTGAAACTTATTTTTGGGATATATACTTGACTGTATTATGCATGCCATCCTCTCTTTCCCTGCTTCATTGAATTACACCTTGAAATCTACAAACAAATTCCACCAATGAATTTTATTAAGTGATGTGGTGTTGTAAGAAAGCATTCATGCTTTCACTACTCTGTATACTACGTTGTCCAACCTAAAAATAATTCTTAAGGTATAAGCTAATTCATTTATATCTAATGCTGTATTTCTCGTTCAACCATACATTGGATGATAAATCGTACTGGTCAATAGCCTTGCATCATTTTTGCGCGAATTCCTTTATAGTTACGCTTTTCCAAACAACTTTAGAGAATTTTGAAAGGACTTTGTTAATGTCTTTAATCTTTCCAAGCTTGCCTTTAAGCTTAGCCACTATATGCCATGTGCAAAATTTGTGTACAGTATGGGGGAAGTAATTCCTAGTGGATACACAAATGGCTGGATCTTCATCGGTGATTAAAAATATAGGATGTTCCCTCATTACTTCAAGGAATTGATCAAATAAATCATGAAAAAGAATCAGTTATCTCTTTACTCAAGAATGAATTTGCGAAACAAATTGTACAACCATGGTGATTGACACCACAGAAAGACCCAAATACAAGTTTGTATTCGTTGGTCCTATAAGTCGTGTCAAATGATAATGTATCCCTAAATAACTTGTAATCTTCAATAGACGTACTATCAATCCATATACATTGTGTCATCTTATTATCATCATCAGTTGAGAAGGCATAGTAAAAATCTAGAGTAGCCTTTCAACGCTGAAAATGATCGGCGAGTAAATGACATCCAAACCGAGACATTGTTTTTCCTTTTATGTTTACATTGTAAATATCTCTAACTATACTACAAACCTAACCACTAGATATGCATCCGTTGCTTATGAAAGCAGACTGCTTGGATACGGTATGTTCACATCATTCATTGACTTCTCCAGCATCTTTTTGGTCTTTGAAAAATGTCTATTTGGTCTGAGGTATACCCGTTTGGATGGAGAAACGAGGTCATGATTATGTTGAAATTCAAAATGAGAAACAACACAGTCTTTGAGATCAAATCTAAGGGTAATTGACATCAATGCTTTGCAAAAACTCCTTGATAATCCAATACATCACTCATCAATGTAAAATCTAGAATCATCATTGTGTTTAATTAACTTTTTTTGGTTTTTGTTTAATGGAATTAATTAAAAGGAGAAAGCATCGACGTAACCTAAGAAATGTTAAATAAAATTTTTTTGAATTTTTATTCATAACTCAATTAAACAAAAGTGGAATAAATGTAAGCAAGAGAAATGATAATGTTATTTTATTTACCTGTATAGCCTACATGATCGAACTCAGGGAGGCAATAGTAAATCCCGAGGGTTATTGAATTCAATAAGAAATCAAAGAGAGGAAAGAGGAACTCAAAGCAAACTAGACTTGGACTTTTGTAGATTTTTTATTTTTTTAATTTTTATGGGTTTTTTTAATTTTTAATTTTTTATGATTTTCATATTATGCAAGAATTTATGAATTTTTGAATTTTGCAAATGTTTTTAGTTTTTGAAAATAAAAGAAAACAAAACAAGTAAAAAGAAATAAAAATAAAAGAGAAGAAAGACCACTTTTTGAATTTTTAAAAGAAAGTAAAAATGTAAAAAAAGTAAAATAAAATTCTTTTTGGTTTTATAATGTTTTTATACTATTTTTGGAATTTTCGGAGTAATTTTCAATTTTTTATGAATGTCAAAACAACTAAAAACAAGAAAAACAAAAAACACTTTACACAACAAATGTTTTTGTAATTTTAAAAAATAAACTAAAGTTAAAAATATCTAAAATATATATAGAAACAAAGATGAATTTTTTAGGTATTTCAGAAAGGTATTTTATCATTTTTTTGTTTTTCTGTGATTTTATATTATTTTTTTGTGTTTTTAGTGTTTTGCTATTGGTTTTCATAAAAAATTAAACAATGAAAGTTATACACAAAATCAATCAAAATAAAAGAAACATATACAATTTTTTACAGAATTTTTCAAGATGTTGTTGTATTTTTAATGAATTATTTACTACCAACAGGAACAAAACAGATGGTTTTTTTTATTCAAAAATAATAAAACTAATTAAAAACCAAAACTAAAATGATTGAAATTAATTCTACTTATCAGGAGCTTATTGTATTTTTTGGGAATTTTTAGAGGTGATTTAGTATTTATTTAACCAAATTAATCAACAAAAATAAAAACAAACCTATAGGGGTATATCTATAATTTAATTTTATTTCAAGACTGGATAATAATAAACCAAGAACTATAGGGTGTATCGGTGCACGTGAGGTACGATGGCACCGACTTTTTCCTCATCCCGGGAGCCTCTTCAGAGTGGCGCAGTATGCCAGGATCAAGAGAGGTTACTTATTAGGAATTATTTATTTCCTGGGGCTAAATAGTCACAAGAAAATACATGAAAGATATTGCAATTTATCTATATAGTCACATGCTTGGCTTTTTTATACAATCCAAGAGGAAAAGCAAATAAAACAAAGCACAAGGAAATAAATGCAATTATTCAATCAAGCACAACACGATACTTGTCTTCTAGGGTTTATTTGCAAAATATAGAAATGACAAGGATATGAGTGAAATATTACCCTTAATCCACATGGATGGATCAACGATTGCGATGTATCTGAGATGCTGATGGGACGACTGATTATGCATGCGTGCGTGGAGGGGCTGGATCTGATTTGACGCTCTGGATCTAATTGTCTAGAATTATGCATGCTTGGACAATGTTGATCTGATCTGGCAGGGGTGTTCTTGATCGAATGCCTCTCGACATGTCTTAATTAACTCGATTGAAGGTTGGATCTTGTGTAGTTCGATCGATCGAATCACCTCCTGATGGTCTGGGCATGCTCCTACGAGCTGCCTCCGTCGTCTGATTATGTTGATGATGATCAATCACTGCATGATCTAGATCTGGAGGTCTGGGAATGCTGTAGCTCAAAGTCCACCTGTAGATCCTCCTCCTTGGTCTCAGAAGCTCTCCTATACCCTACAAGTGATGTTAATTCTCGGAGCGATGACTTCGACCAAGGTTATTAAGAAGAAATCTAAGTAAATGGATGTGGATGAGCACCTCCAATGGGCGTGGTTGGACGGGAGATCGATCCTCAGATTTGGTCTGATATGAGGGGGATCAAATATGGAAAATGATGAAGAAAGTGTTGGTGAATGCATGTGTTAATCAAAGAGGCGATCGAGTAAACGGGGAGCTCCGATCAAGCAAATCAGAGCTCAGAGATGATGGATCTGATCTATCTGATTATAAAGAGTAAATGAAAAATTGAAACACAAAAATGAAAGCAAAATACCAAAGGTTGCTTAATCAAAGAAGCTCAACTGCTACGGCGGAGCTCCGGCAACGGTGGTAGATTGAATCTCCCAGTGACCAATTTCGTACTCCCGATCGTGGAGGAGTCGCCTCGTCACGACCTCTCTCTTTTGGACTCAATCTTGGGCGTAATTAAGGTGGAAAACAGACCTGGGGCCATATTTGGATCAACGGAGGTTTAAATAAGCAGAGCTGTAGGTGATTTGAATCGGGGATTGCATACGCAAATCGAGGTACTCGATGAAAAGATGATTCGAGTGAGCTTAATGGTTAATCATGTGACAAAATTTATTAAGGCTTCAGGTGAGAAGGATGATTAGATTGAAAGAGAAAAATGAGAGAAAGAGCTTCGGCAAATGGAGCTTATTTGGGCTTGGAGGGTAGCAAAGGAGCTGATCCGATTCAATAGGCTCGAGTCCTCCAATGGGAGCCCAATCCACTACAGGACAAGATGTTAGAAGACAAAAAACCAATAAAAAGATAAATAATTAAATTTAAAATTAAAAAATGATTTTAAATAAATAAATAAATAAATAAGTAAATACAAATGTTAAGAATTAAATAATCTTAATTTATGTGATTTTTAATTAACTAAATAAGTTAAATAATTATGTTAAAATAAATAATGACCTTTATTCATTGGTATACCTATATATACAACAACTTGATTTTTAATAAATTATTTTTCGAAAACATTATTATATCATTTATTATTTTATTTATTTATAATATTTTACAAGGATTTTAAATCTATTTTTTATTTTTATAAAATATCTTATTAAGTTAAATAAATAGATATAGTTACAATATACATAATGGTATTTGTACGGTATATACACTAATTTATATATGGTGATTTTAATTTTTGCATTTTTTTTGTTTTAGTTGAATAAAATACAATATTTACAAGTATTTAAAAATAAAATATTCACAAATATGTATAAGAAATATTTAAATAACAATATTCACACAATACATAGTATATGCACAATGTACAATACACTCTAAAAAGCCACATTTTGCATCTTAACTCCGATTTGAATGAAACTACTATCATTTTGAAGCTTATTTTATTTAGACTACAATGAAAGTGACTTTTCTTATTTTTGAGTTTTTATGGAGCAGATATGTGTCTAGAAAGTTTGGCTTTGCAGTTTTTTTCAAAGCGTCTAATTTAGACAATGAATATTGAATCTTCTTACAATTACTTGTAATATTTACAACTTTTTTATGTACAATTTTCAAGAAGAAAACATTTTTATTTGGAATGAATAAAGGGATAAATAAAATAGTATAATATTTTACATACAAAATAGATGACATATGTACAATTTATACAATGAATGACATTGGATCTGATTTTCTTTATTTTCAAGAAATGGCATTTTCTCCCCCTACTTTATTCCTTGTCGATTAGATCAATTCATTACCTTCACTTAGGGCTAGAGTCATCTTGTATTTTTGCATATATACAATCTTTATTTTCTTTATTTTCCCTTTTATTTATTTTAGGTTTAAAACAATGATTTTTCTATGAAATTCACAAAAGAATAAGGAAAAATAAAAACATTAAGAAGGTATTTTAACCTAAAAAAATGAATAAAGATAATGAAATGTAGATTCTTGCATGGGTGTGTCTGTCTCACCGTCTGTGTCCGAGTAGGATCTTGCACGCTCACGGGTGATTCCGTTGCGAGCGAGATCCGAAGTATCGGTTTCGCCTATCGGCTTCCTCCCTCTTTTCTTTAGCTGAGTAGGGATCCAAGAAGGGTTACAAGGACCTCAAAAAGCGCAAGCTACAGGTTACACAGGAGGAGGACAAGTACGGGAATACTTTTCCGGCAGTACTCTCGCTCCTATAGGCGTAGCGCTCTAAGGACTCGTTGAAATATAACATCCTGAATTCAAGATAAAAATTACAAAGATAAAAGCCGAACCTTCACGCCTTCGACGTTGAGTTGGTGAATCCCCTTGTTTTGTGTTTGATTGCTAGTTACATTTAGGTCAAGATCAAAAATATCGCGCCTTTGCGCAAATTTTGTCTTCCCTCCAGTTGACCCTTGCTCATTGTGAGCCTTCTACTGTTTTACACTCCTTTTGTTTCTTGTTGACCCCCGTATTTTTCATCCACATCGATCTTCCTCTTGATCTCCGAGATGGCGACGAATGAGCAGTTTAGTTGAGACTCCGTCGGCACCTAAAACAGATCCATTCGCTCTCCCTTTCTAATAATTCAGGGCGATTCCCGAGAACCCGGTTCAGATCCCGTGAACCGATCTCCAGACTCCCTGTCTTCTTCAATAAGCCGGGACCACTCTCGTCCCGAATTCTGTCCGTTTTGGATGGCAATTGATTTCACTCCTTATACATCGCCATCCTTAACGAAATTCTGTGTTGACCTTGACACAGATCGTATCTCTCTATCTAGTGTTGCAATTCAGACTGATCGGGGCATTCTACCATGTGCAGACTTAGAGCACGAGCCAGTAAACCAAGCAGAATCCGAGATGGCAGGAGGAAGAGGAAAAGGACCACAGCCCCCACCTGAACCTGAAGTCAATCCGGGGGATGGGCAGTACACCACATAGAACAAGGTTAACAGTCAGCTGCTGACTTCCATCCAAGCCATTCAGCAGCAGTTGACTAATCAAGCCCTGGCCCAGACCGCCTTCCAAGATATGCTGAACGATCTGAGGAGGAGGACCGACGCAAGAGACGGCCAGCGAGAGGATGATCCGAACTATGATCCTAATTTTCATGAAGTCAGAGATGAGTTCTCAGTGGGAGGACCCGAATTTGAAGCAGCAGAAGAAGATCCACCGCAGCTAAAGCCTACACTCAAGGAAACATACAACCCAGGAGCGGGACGCATCACTGAGTGGATTCAGGTTCCACGTATGCATGCCCACTTCGAGCTGAAGCCGCAATTTCTGTCACTACTTCCCACATTCCACGGGAACACCATTGAGGAACCATATATCTTTCTCAAGAAGTTCAGCCGCATCTGTTCCATTGCTCACTACCCTGGTATTCCTTTGGGGGTAGTCAAGATGACCGCGTTCCCCTTCATCCTTCAAGACAAGGCCCTATATTGGGTTGACCATCATGGGAAGGTCGTCACGACCTGGGAGGAGCTGAAGTCTGCGTTTCTCCATAAATTCTATCCTCTCGGGCGATTGAATCAGATGCGTGCCCGGATCTCCGGTTTCTGCCAGCAGCCCCAAGAGATCATCCATGAAGCATGGGAGAGATTCAAAGATCTTCAGGAGAAGTGCCCCACCATGACATTCCAAAGACCAGTCTCGTACAACACTTCTTTGGGGGGCTATCATTTGAGAGCCAAAAGCTTGTAGATGCAGCTTGCGGCGGTTCACATTTCAATAAGGACGAGGACGTGGTATGGAATGTCTTCGAAGAAATGGCTGAAGGAGAAGCATCCCAATCCTCGTCCAGAGTATACATGAAGCCACCAACCGCCATCAGAAAGCCAATGAACATGGCTTCTCACACTGAAGACAAGGATGAGAGCTCCAACTTGAGCATCATTGGGAGCCACTTGTCCAAGGTGGATATCATTGAGAAGAGGTCACAGGACCTCGAAAAATTGGCAGTCATTGAGAAGAGGACCCAGGGTCTGGAAAAGCTCGACCAGATTTCCCAATAGCTGGAGCAGCTCGTGCGTGCAATGAATGCAAACATATGCAACGCTGTGTCTACGTCTGCCGAGCCGAAAGCTGAGAAGAAGGAGCCAACTATGCAGCAAAACCCTCAGCCGACTCCACCGCAGCCCCAGCCTGTCCAGCACATGTACTTCGTGCAGGTTCCGGAGCAGCAACCGCAGCCCCAGACACAGATGGTTGTATACCAACCTGAGTCCCAGCCAGTCTATTCTGAGCAGTTCTCTCCACCCCTGCCACTGATTCAGGAGATCAATGGCGTATGGAATAATGAAGCGTAGCTGACCCGTCCTCAAGGACAACCTCAGGGTCAGAACATGGGCAACATGCCCTATCACCAGCAGTAGCAGGGTGGGAGACCTTTCCAGCCCTCCTACCAGTACCAGCCTCCATCCCACGGAAACACCTGGAGGCAGAATTACCAGCACGATCCTCAGCAGTCCGGATATCACGGACAGGGATATCATCCGCAGCCGGCTGCTCAATACAATCAGCAGAATGCAGCATATTCCTCCCCAACCCTCCTCCTCACCAATTCTCACAAGGTTATCAGTCGCAATCACAACCACCATATCAGCATTCTAGACCCAAGCAGGGGGACTCTTATGAGATTGTGCCGGTCAATCCGGCCTTGGCTTGTTTGGAGCACTTAATGAAGAATATGGCTGAGATGAACCAGAAGATCGACAACCTGACGGCAACCAAGACTGCCATACCAGCCCAGGTCGAAGCCAACCCGAACAACTTCCGACGCAAGGAGCAGGTAGCCGGCAGTGTCCAACCCGAATCAGGTGAATTAAATTGTTTTTTATCTAATGCTGTTACTCTCAGGAGTGGTACGACACTCCAGCCATCGACGATGGCGAAGGGAAAGCATCTTACATCTGACGGGGAATCGTCAGTCCAGCCAACACCAGGGCCGAGCAGTATTTTGGGAGCAGCACCGGCAATCAGAAAATCACAAAAAAATGAAGAAAATAACAAAACACAAAAATATAGCAGCAACCTCGGTGGAGATCGGCCATCATTGGAGACGCCTGCACCTGCTTTATAGCCAGTTCCTGACAGTAGGAGCATTGCACCTGCAGCGAGTCCAACGCCAGCACCAGAAGCCGAGCCTGTCATTTTTGGTCCACAAATTGTAGATGAATCCATTCCTTTTTGCCATCTACCTGTACACAACAATATGGACACTATCTTGAATGAAATTGGTGAAGATTTTGTAAATATTCCCTTTCTTGAAGCAATGAAAAAACACAAAAAATGAAAAATTTGAAAAATGCTTTGTCTGATCCTGCCATCATAGAAATCATTCAGAATTTGGTGCTGAATATGCCATTAATGAAAGCTCTTGAGTACATGCCAGCCGTGAAGAAAGGATTAAAAGAGGCATGCATGACCAAGCGTAGGCCGAACCCCCACAACTCCAGAAGCAAAGGTGGCAAGTCCGAAAAGCATATCCTCACAATGGCCACCGTTAACGCCATCAGCAACCTCCCGGATAAAAAGCCAGATATGGGAGCACCTCTTGTACGTTGCCAGATGTTCAATCAGGAGTTCGAATGAACACTTCTCGACAGCGGATCGTCTGTAAACATGATGCCAGCTTTGCTACTCACGGAATTCAGGCTAGGACCGCTCAAGCCTACAATGATGATTCTGCAGTTTGCAGACAAGTCAGTCAAGCGGCCTAGGGGCCTGTTGGAGGACGTGACTGTTACGGTTCAGGGGAAGTCATTCCCTGCCGATTTTGTGGTCTTAGATATGGACGTCCCCACTCCATTGCTCCTTACCCCAATCATACTCGGAAGACCATTTCTGCGGACATCAAACGCAGTAGTGAATTATGGGACAGGAGAAATCACTTTAAGGGCTGGCAATGAAATCATCAGAGTAGAGACCCTGTCTGAGGGAACACCAGCTGAACAGACATCTACATCATGTGCAAGGGTGATCGAGCAGGCTGATGACTGCGACTTTCTAGCTGAAATTCAAGATACCAATTTATTTTTGGATGACAATGAGATCCATGAACTCCTCGGTTCCGAGGAGGAAGTGGATTCTGCAGTCGAATTTCCCCTTATCGATCAGGATGAGGAACTTGCTGATGTGCTGCAAGAGACGGCCGTGGGGGTGATGTGCCTTCAGAACCAAGAGCAGAAGTTTGAATAATTTTCTGATGAAGAGAACATCATTGAGGAATTCCTTCAGGATTTGAGAGCACCAGTTGAAAGAATCACCACCTGCACTAATAGCTGAGGTCACTACGGAAGCCGCTCAGACCCCGCTAGAGTTAAAACCCTTGCCCTCCAATATGAAGTATGCCTTCCTTGCGGGAGAACCAAATATGTACCCGGTCATCATCAATGCCCATCTGACCGAAGACCAAGAATCTCGTCTGATGGAGGTTCTTGAATGCAACCGCAAGGCGATAGGCTGGCGAACTTCTGATCTCCATGGGATCAATCCGTCACTCTGCTCGCACCGCATCTTTCTGGAAGAAGATTGCAGGCCTCTCGAGAACTGCAGAGAAGATTAAATCCGAACCTGCGGGAGGTTGTTATGAAAGAGATCCAGAAATGGTGTGATGCGGGATTTATCTATACCATCTCCGACAGCAAATGGGTGAGCCCTCTGCATGTTGTGCCCAAGAAATCAGGGATCACCATTGTGAAGAATGACAAAGGAGAGGAGATCGCAACCAGAGTACCCACTTCTTGGCGAGTATGTGTGGACTACAGAAGACTTAACCTCGCTACCAAGAAGGATCATTTTCCTCTACCCTTCATCGACCAGATCTTGGAGAGGTTGGCCGCGAAGGAATATTTCTGCTTCTTGGATGGCTACTCTGAGTATAATCAAGTCGCTATAGCTCCTGAAGATCAAGAGAAAACCACGTTCACCTGTCCTTTTGGCACATATGCCTTCAGACGGATGCTGTTCGGGCTTTGCAACGCCCCAGCCACATTTCAAAGGTGTATGCTTGCAGTTTTTGCCGATATGGTGGGCAACTTTTTCTAGGTCTTTTTGGACGATTTTTCAGTCTACGGAGATTCATTCGATCAATGCCTAGATTATTTAGACCGAGTCCTACGGAGGTGCTGCAAAGTCACTCTTGTGCTCTCGTGGGAGAAGAGCAACTTCATGGTGACCGAAGGAATTGTGCTGGGCCACGTTGTTTCTAAGCGTGGAATGGAGGTTGACCCAGCCAAGGTGGATGTGATTTCCAAACTTGAGCCACCTACAAACATCAAGCAAGTCCGGTCA
This sequence comes from Ottelia alismoides, assembly GCA_037367405.1. Classification (NCBI taxonomy): domain Eukaryota; kingdom Viridiplantae; phylum Streptophyta; class Magnoliopsida; order Alismatales; family Hydrocharitaceae; genus Ottelia; species Ottelia alismoides. The sequence continues at coordinate 40,202 of JAZKJV010009424.1, forward strand.
TTCTTGGGCCATGTCGGTTTTTACCGACGTTTCATCAAAGATTTCAGTAAACTGGCCATACCGTTGACTGAGTTGCTCGGCAAGGACAATGAATTCATTGTAGATGACCGTGTGCTACTTGCCTTTAATTAGTTGAAAGAGCTCATCATGCAGGCCCCTGTCTTACAGCCACGGATTTAGACTCAGCCTTTCGAAAACATGACCGACGCGTCAGATTATGCCATCGGAGCAGTACTGGGACAGAGGAAAGATAATGTACCATTTGCGATTCACTACGCTAGCCGAACGCTCAATGAAGCCCAGAGAAACTACACTGTCACTGAAAAGGAGCTGCTAGCAGTAGTCTTTGCCTTGGAAAAGTTTAGATCATACCTCCTTGGGTCCAAAGTAATCATTTACACTGATCATTCGGCCATTCGGTACTTACAACAGAAGAAGGACACCGAACCACGCCTCATTCGGTGGATCCTTCTCCTCCAAGAATTTGACTTGGAAATCAAAGATAAACCTGGTGTAAAGAATGTAGTGGCCGATCATCTGTCAAAGCTTCCTGAACCAGAGTCCCCTGAGCTGAACCTGCAGCCGATCACAGAGACCTTTCCAGATGAGGCAATTATGTCCGTCGCCTCACTTCCTTGGTATGCGGACATCGTAAACTACCTGGTTGCCAAGAAAATCTCACAGGACTGGCCTAAATTGAAAATAGACAGGTTCTTGTCTAAAATCCATTTCTACTAGTGGGAAGACCCGTATTTGTTTCGTGAGGGAGCAGATTGTATCTGGAGAAGGTGCATTCCTCAGGAGGAAGTTCCAAGTGTCCTCGCTTTATGTCACGACCAATATTTTGGAGGACATCATTCAGGAAAACGAACGGCAGCGAAAATTCTTCAAAGTGGCCTCTGGTGGCCTTCATTATTCAAAGATGCAGATGAGCGGAACCATAGGAATGAGAGACACGATGCCGCAGAAATACATTCAGATCTCAGACGTCTTTGACGCATGGGGCATTGACTTTATGGGTCCGTTTCCCAACAGTCAGGGTTATGAATATATTCTGCTTGCTGTCGATTATGTAAGTCGATGGGTGGAGGCTATTCCCGCCCGAGCCGCCGACAGTAGGACTGCCTGTCGATTCTTGAGAGATCAAATCATAGCACGGTTCGGGATTCCCAAGATTCTCATATCTGACTGGGGTAGTCATTTCATAAACAGAGAGGTGAAGAAGCTGACTCAAGAATTCTGCATTGAACATTGTGTTGCTTCACCCTACGACCTGCAGTCCAATGGCTTAGCTGAATGTTCAAACAGGGAGATCAAGACAATCTTACAGAAGCTTGTGTGTCCGGATCGCAAGAACTGGTCTCAGCTGCTTGATTCCGTTCTTTGGGCTTATAGAACAGCGTACAAGTCACCCTTGGGAATGTCTCCCTACCGCATTGTATGTGGCAAGCCATGTCATCTACCCGTTGAACTTATTCACAAATCTTTATGGGGCATTAACATCTGTAATTTGGACTCCAAGCAAGCAGGAAAGAACAGAAAACTGGATCTGAACAGATTACTGGAATTCTGAGATTATGCATATGACAACATCCTGATGTACAAGGAGAAGGTCGAAACATGGCATGACAAGCATATCCGTCGCAAGTCCTTTGATCCAGGTCAGAAGGTGTGGTTGTTCGATGCGAAATTGAAGATCTTTCCAGGCAAATTGAAGAGTAAATGGACTGGGTCGTTTATGGTTGGGCAGGTGCGTGACAACAGAAGTGTATTGATATCCAATCTGTCAGCTGACGCACAACCATTTGTAGTCAATGGACAAGTTCTGAAGCCATGCCTTGAACATGATACATTCATGGCTGTCGTTGACTCGGTTCAAGTAATCTATAAGGATGAGCTGAATATCTCCAAAGTGGTAGAGGAAGGCGAAGCACAACAAAACATTTTTGAATGAATTTTCTTCTTTTCTTCTTTTCTTCTTTTCTTCTTCTCAATCTCTTTTATCCTCTTCTACCGACATGATGCTATCCCTTTCATCATTGCTACACTTAGGATGTACTTTATCCTAAGTATAGGGGGGATGCGCATCCTGAGTTGTTCATATCCACTTTCATCCCTTTTCTTCTTTTCTTCTTTTCCTTTTTTATCTTCTGTATCTATCCAAAAGGTGTCGCCCCTTGTAGACAGTTTTCTATACTTAGGACGTACTTTGTCCTAAGTATAGGGGGGGTGTGCACCCCGAGTATTTCCATTCTTTGATCCTCTCCATTGTCTCCTCTTCTTGTCTATACTTAGGGATATCTTACCCTAAGTATAGGGGGAGACAATCTGAGTACGATCTGTTCATTCCCACCCTTGACCCTCCATGCTTTGTGTACAATCTGCTATACTTAGGATTATTTGATCCTGAGTATGGGGGGACGGTCAACTTCTCATTCGTTCATTCATCTCGTATTCTTTGGACTTGCCTATACTTAGTACGTGTTATGTCTTCTCTTTTCTCTCTGATCTATGAGGACATAGCTCAAGCTAAGTATAGAGGGGTCGTATATACTGCGTATATACTTTAGCCATAACTCGTACTTTTGTATTATCCTAATAATATGGCTAATAATTTGTTAAAATTCATTGAAAATCTTTGATAAAAATGTGTTTTGTTCCTCAAATTCTTTGTGTACCTAATGATTAATAAATCAGGTGAAAATATTTTTTGCAAAATGTTTGAAAAAATAGTTTGAAAATCTTTGTGAACATCTATTGAAAACTATTTTGAAAATATTTTGTTGCATGTTTTCAACCTTTGTAAAATGTGTGGTTTGTAAAATTTCTTTTCTTTGTGTGAAATAAAATGTTTGAAAAATGATTTGCAAATGGTTTGAAAAATGGGTGCAAAAATATTTGAAAAACCTATATATGCTGTTTTGAAAGCCTTTGCAAAATGATTTTCAAATGTGTGTACATGTTTGTAAAATGTATGTAAAAACTATTTTGGACTACAGTTTTCAAAAATTATGTGAAAAGCTTGTGTCAAATAAGTTTGAGGAATTTATGCATCACACCAAAAATCCACTATCTGTATGTATAAAAGTGATCACATACCGTTGTAAATTCTTAAAATGCACCTCTTGTAAATATAAGAAGCACTTCCGTGCACATATTTTTAACCTAGTTTTCAGCCAAAACCTTTCTGTTTTCAAAAAGCCCAAAAACATTTGCAAAATTAAAATCCAAAAACATTTGAAAAATTCTTTGAAAAATACAAAAAAAATGCATCTGCATATTCATCATCATCATCATCATCTTTTCAAAAATCCATAAAAAGTTCAAAATCATTGAAAAATTGCACCACAAAAATGTTTTCTGCATAGCATTGCATGGCATGAGCATTTTTCGGATTGAGTTTGATAGTTGAACAAGTCTAAGTGAAATCCGGAGATTGGAGCTTGATTTGACCTTAAAATCTACCTAATAACAGGAACCTTATAGGAACTGGGTTTGAGGTACTTCAGGTCTAGTTGACTTAATTCTTTGAGGATCACGGGGCTTGGTTCAATGGATTCTTTACTGCCTAAGTAGAGTATTTCGGAGCACATGCACGACTCTTTGTGATAATGACCTAACTTGGACACCTGCACCTTTCACATGGCTCAACTCAGTTGGAGTGGTGAGGGGATTGGATTCGCCGGTATGAGACGCACACAAGTGGAAACCTTTGTCCTCCTCTAGGGAGGGAAGTGCACCCCAACCCGTCCAGTGATAAGGAAGTCTAAAGACATGAGGTTGTGGGTTGCGATAAAGCTTCAAAAGAGGGATAGTCTACTGGCGCAAGAGGAAAAACTCCTTATGTCAATGCTGCTGTGAATAGTATTCAAAATAAAAAGTTCAGGCATGTACAAAAATAAAAAGCCTGCAAGTATGTACAAAGTCAATAAGCAAGCTTGAGTTCCAAAGTCAAATATGTGAGCCTGCAGCAAGATTACTTGACTACACTGGTCTTGCATCCCAGGATAGGTAGCTACACTGGCTACCGTCCATTCTTCTCTTCACCCCCTCCTCTTGAGCTGGTTTCCACTTGAACTTAGAAGGGAATACCCCACTCCTCGAGGATGGAGTTATTGGATTGGGGAATCATTGGGTTTTCGTACTGGAGAAGTCAGTCTCTTTATCATTCTAGATGGGGAGAGCCACCATCACTTACACTGTACGAGTCAGACTCATAGTCGTAAGAGTTTGCGTATGAGTTGAAGTATTTCTGACCTGGCTATTGAGGAGACTTGGACAGAGTTTCGGGATTCTCAAGGACTGTTGGATTTCAAATTCGGTTCTCATTAAAGTTCCGCTCGCACTAAAGTTCCAAAGGTCCGACTTAAGCTCCAAACTTTGATTTTACGAAGACAAGTTTGATGATCAAATAAAATCCAAATTCTTCTTTTTCTTTTCTATCTTTTTCTTTTTGCACTTATTGCATAAGTGTTTGCTAGGGACTAGCAAAGGTAAAGTATAGGGGGATGATGAATCCACATTTCATCATCTTTATTCTATCATTTTGGCCTCAAAAACCCTAGCAAATGCCTGAAAATTGCATTAAATGGAGTAATTTAGCATTCATGCATATGTGTTTAAAAAGTGTATAAGATACTGTTTTTAATGCCAAAATTATAGAATAAAGAAAAGAAAACAAAAAGAATAAAATATGGTAAATATTTTATGACCCGAAACCCCGAGACCTAGGCATCTTGATGAATAGGTCGACAAGGAATAAAGTAGGGGGAGATAAGGACCAAATACCTATATTTATTAATTCATTCTTTATTCATTTTGGGACCTATTTTTGGTTCCACTTTTTGTGCATCAAATAAAGAAACTTTGTACATGAAAGTTCTATATTTTTTTATATAAAAAAATACAAAATTGATTTCACTGAAAGATAATGTACAAATAAAAAGTTATGGTCTGAATAAAAATCCAGAATCCCAACTTCCCAGACCTGTATCTCACAAATGAAAACTCCAAATGCAACAAACTAACTTTAATTGTATATAGAATAAAATAATCTATTTAATGGTGGTGGTTTCGCATTTGGCGGAGCTACGGTTTAATAGTTGAGTTTTGGTCCCACATTGTATACCTTCACAGCTTAAAATATTCAATTTATTCTTTAATCATTATTTTTGTATTTTTATATTTTTATAATTTTGTGAATATTATTTATAAAACTTATGTACATTAAAACAGGAAGAAAAACACAAATAAAACTCAAAATAAAAATAAATGTAAATAAAATATACATGTATTATACCTATGTACATACCTATACAATATCTACTTATATTTTATTAAATATACAAAACATATCAATAAAAAAAATAAAAACATATTTGTTTATATAAAAGTATTCTATAATTTTAGAAAATAATAAAAATAAAATAATAAAATTAAAATACACAGAATAAAAATAAAAGATTAAAATATATAGCTATTATACCTATAAAGGGCATAAAAGGAAACCTATCAAATTATACCTCCTAAAAATAATTAAAAATCACTATAAAATACTTTGAAAAATTATAAACTTTTTTTATTTGATAATCAAAATTTAAATAATTCATTTACTATTTTTTATCTATTTTACAAGGATTTTTTTCCATGGAATTTTCTGGTTGGTCCACGTGGACCAACCAGAGGGCTCCGCTGGTTGACCTCGGTCAACTCTCTGACCGAGTTCTGAACCTTGTCAGAAGTGGTGTTGACCCCGGTTTCAACCCTTTTTCGAGGACGCCTCGATCACCATTTGGTGATGGCCTCTTCATGCAATCTCTTCCTCGATCAATGGTGAATCACGCCCAAGTGATTCCTTGGGCCAAGGATCACTGATCGAGGCGCTGGACCCTCGTCTTCCACGCCGCCTGTCAACCCTTCAAAAGACACCCCCCGACTTCGATTTGAATTTTGATCCTTCTTTCGCCATTTCCACCCTCAAACCCCTAGCCCTTCGTGTTCCTGATGACAGCAGGCATCGAATCGAGCCTGGGTTTGAGTCATTTGGCGTCGAATCGAAGAGATCCGACCCTCGCCGGAGCTCCGCCCTGAAGTTCTTCCCGACGCCTCTGGTGAGCTTCTCCCTCTTCTTCTTCCTTTTTCTTGTAGCTTTAGCGTAGTATAGCCTAGCCTAGGAGTAGTTTGGATCGCCTTCGTGTTAATCGCCGTGAATCATCGATCGAAGCTCACGGCGGAGCTGAGCTCCGCCCACCGTTTCCGGTCACTCCACACATCCATCCAATCACCTGTCACCTCCATCTTCTTCCCGTTCACTCCGTCGCTTCGCTCCACCCCTCCATCCACCTCGATCTCGCCCAGATCGAGCACCCGAGTTCCCTTCTCCGCCGCTCGCCGGAGCTCGTCGCCCGAACCACTTTCCGCTTCCATCACCCCATCAGAACCCACCAGTAGCTTCGCCTGGATGTTGCACGACTAACCTTGCAGGTCGGAGCCGAAGAGAAGGCTCCATCGACCCTCGAAGACCCCAGAAGCAGCTTCCCAGGTCTCCTTCGCAGTCCGAGCTCCCCACGCCGTCTCCGCCTCGCCGGAGACCACCATCAGACGCGGAGAGGCCCCAGGATCGTTTTGCCCTTGATCCTAGGGCCGGAGCGGCCGTGTGTCGGCCGCAATCGCCAGCCAAAGTTTGCCAGGGGAGGTGTTCTTCGTGACCCTCTCCCCACCGTTGGATCAGGAGCTCCTCCAGACGTTACAGCCACCATTGGATCTTGGCCACTCACCACCGTCCGATCGCACCGCCAAGATCTAATCCTAGCCGTCCCGGCTGAAGCGTCATCGCGCGTCCCTGAGCTGACACCTGTCCAAGTGAATCTCCATCGGCCGCACGATTTGGAACTTGGGTATTTTGCATTTTAATAATAATCATTTTTGTATTTAAGTTTTAGTCCTAAAACTTTAGTTTCCAGTTTAAAAGTTTTTGTAAAATTTGCACTTAGACCCCCGCACTTATTTTATTTGCACCAGTCCTCGGCCACGTCACCTCACGTGACTGGGGTGCGTGACTTTTGGGTATCTTGCACTTTTGATCCTAAGTTTTTATGTATTTGCAGTTATACCCTGTGCGTAGTTAATTAAATATATTTTTGGGATAATTGCATGTTTGCCCCACCAGTTTTTGTTATTTGCAAAAATGCCCCTATGAACGACAGAACACGTGCTTCGCGCGTGTCTTTTGGTGAAATTTGCACCTTGCAAATATACCCCTGCCAGTCTTAGGATTTTTGTGTTCTTGATCTATTTAATTCACGCATCAATTTAACTCCAAAAATTCTCAAAAAATAAACTTGAGCTCCTGTTAATTTGCCATTGCACGCCATGTTTTTATTTTTCATTTTTGTCGCATTTTATTATTTATTAAAAATAAAAAATAGCTATTTTCAATACTGTCTAGCTTAGAAAATACCAAAAAAATATTAAAATACCTCTAAAAATTCCAAAAAAAATACCTACCGTGTATTTGGACCTACTTTAGTTTCAGTCCAAAATTCACTAAAAATCTCAAAATAAAAACCTTAAAAATTAGAAAATACTTAAAAACTTCAAAAAAATAAAAGAAATTCTAGAAAATTCCAAAAATTGTAAACTCAAGTTCTGTAGTCTCCAGATTTTATTGTCTTTATTTTAAAATTAGTTTGAAAATGTTTGGTGGCTGATTGATATTTTTAATTCCCATTTTACCCCTATCCAGTAGCTTATTCCCTGTTTTCTTTGATTTTGCTATTTAAAAATACTAAAAACATTCTAAAAATTACCCAAAAATCACAAAAACAGTAAAAAATTATAAAAATACGAAAAAGATTTTATTTCCGAATTTTTGACTATTTTTGCATATTTTTATAAATATTTTACCTTCTCTTTTATTATATTGCTTACTTATTCCAATATTGAAAAAGAACAAAAAATATAAATTATAAAATATAAAAATCAGAAAATTAAAAACTAAAATACAAAATTAAAAATTAAATAAAAAATTTAAAAAAATAAAATTAAAAACCCACAAAAAAATTTAGATTGGCTAAGTAGTTTATTAGACCTAGGTTTGGACTTGTGTCTATACTCTGCACCTTTGTTTCCAGTGTTCGACCCCTACTTGCTTGCCACTGTACATTCTTAGTAGGGTATAATAAATTTTAATCCTTGCTATTGATTGCCTAATTGATTGTGTGGGTTAACTGTTGACGAATGAGGACGCTTGAGTAGTCGCATCAGCGATAGTGAGTCTGAGTTGTCAGACCACTATTTAGCGGCTCTCGCCTTATCGTTTTTCAAATGGCGCCGTTGCCGGGGAGCATCAGCTTGTAGAGTACTTTTGAGTCTATTATCTGCTTAGCCATTTTTGCTTATTTGTTTTTCTTGCATAATTTGTTTTGAACTATCTGACACTTCTCTTGTTTTCTTGCGAGGGACCGCTGACCGAGGAGGATCGCCTAGGGGATCCTGTGCATCCTTGGGAGGAGGAACCGTCTATTCTACCCTAGCCGGCAGGAGAGAGCAGGAGAGCTTGAGAGAGATAGTTAGATTTTTCATTTATTTTTGTGAGAGAGAGTAGTTTGATTAATTTGTAATAATACATGACTTGGACACTCGGACACTCGGGCCTAATTTCCGGGTGTTTGTTCACCCGAGGGCTCACCGCTGTTTTCTTCGTGTTTTCCGACTGTCATTTTCCAGTTTTGTTTTCCTTTTCATTTCTTTTGTGGATTGAGCCCTTAGACTTAGGTATTGCTTGATCGATTAGATTAGGTCCAAACACCTTAACAACAATTGCATGTAACTATAGCTCGTGCTTGGACTTAGTTTAATTAAACAGCTAATTCACTCTTCTTTGATCCGCGCGCCGTGAGCTCTCCCTGCCAAGCGCTTCTCCTAAACTCGATTTGTCGAGAGAAGGAGGGGTGAGCCTAGACCGGACCTTAGGATTGGAGATTAGTGGTTAGCTTATGGTTCTTCACGCTAGCAGTTGCCTATCTTAGGACAATTTCTGCATTGCATATTGGCATGTAGTTAGGTTTATAAATTCTGCTTTGCATCCCGCATGGAGAGAGCTGGGATTCGTTGTAAGTCTTCTTACTTTGCATCCATCATTTAGGCACAAAGGTGAGATTTCCACCTTGGTGTCGACTTGCATCGGCTTTTCCGACTCTATTCTCCCTCTGTTTTTGGACAAAGTAGGATCAAGAAAATACAAAATCGTTAGGTGCTTGTTTGAATCCACTCAAAAGAAGAGATAACACCAAAAAATTAAAAAAAGGACTGCTAAGAAAACCTTGACCTAAATAAAATTGGTAATTGGACTCATTGATTGGGGAGAGCAATACCATCACTTGTATTCAGATTGCATGGGAAGGTCTCCTTCCAAGTGAGTAGAGTGCTTCGTAAGGATTAGAGCCCAAAACCCAGCTTGTGGATGCCTTGTGTATCGCCTGGATTTTCGAAGTATTGGCGCTACTATCGTACGTAGGCGAGTAGGGCTTGGTCGCCATTGGTGACTCACTATTGTGTGAGCATCGACCTTGTCCGAAGTATCGAGCATAGGTCACGCCTTTACAGGTGTGTCTATCTCACCGTCTGCGTCCGAGTAGGATCTTGCACGCTCACGGGTGATTCCGTTGCGAGCGAGATCCGAAGTATCGGTTTTGCCTATCGGCTTCCTCCCTCTTTTCTTTGGCTGAGTAGGGATCCAGGAAGGGTTACAAGGACCTCAAAAAGCACAAGCTACATGTTACACAGGAGGAGGACAAGTACGGGAATACTTTTCCGGCAGTACTCTCGCTCCTATAGGCGTAGCGCTCTAAGGACTCGTTGAAAGATAACTTCCTGAATTCAAGATAAAAATTACAAAGATATAAGCCGAACCTTCACGGCTTCATGCGTTGAGTTGGTGAATCCCCTTGTGTTTGATTGCTAGTTACATTTAGGTTAAGATAAAAATATCGCGCCTTTGCGCAAATTTTGTCTTCCCTCCAGTTGACCCTTGCTCATTGTGAGCCTTCTACTATTTTACACTCCATTTGTTTCTTGTTGACCCCCGTATTTTTCATCCACATCGATCTTCCTCTTGATCTCCGAGATGGCGATGAATGGGCAGTTTAGTCGAGACTCCGTCGGCACCCACATCAGATCCATTCGCTCTCCCTCTCCAATAATTCAGGGCGATTCCCGAGAACCCAGTTCAGATCCCGTGAACCGATCTCCAGACTCCCTGTCTTCTTCAATAAACCGGGACCACTCTCGACCCGAATTCTGTCCGTTTTGGATGGCAATTAATTTCACTCCTTATACATCGCCATCCTTAACGAAATTCTGTGTTGACCTTGACACAGATCGTATCTCTCTATCTGGTGCTGCAATTCAGACTGATCGGGGCATTCTACCATGTGCAGACTTATAACCCGAGCCAGTAAACCAAGTAGAATCTGAGATGGCATGAGGAAGAGGAAAAGGACCACATCCCCCACCTGAACCTGTAGTCAATCCGGGGGAAGGGTAGTACACCACACAGAACGAGGTTAACAGTCAGCTGCTGGCTTCCATCCAAGCCATTCAGCAGCAGTTGACTCATAAAGCCCCGGCCCAGACCACCTTCCAAGATATGCTGAACGATCTGAGGAGGAGGGCCGACGCAAGAGACGGCCGGCAAGAGGATGATCCGAACTATGATCCTAATTTTCATGAAGTCAGAGATGAGTTCTCAGTGGGAGGACCCGGATTTGAAGCAGCAGAAGAAGATCCACCGCAGCCAAAGCCTACACTCAAGGAAACATACGACCCAGGAGCGGGACGCATCACTGAGTGGATTCAGGTTCCACGTATGCATGCCCACTTCGAGCTGAAGCCGCAATTTCTGTCGCTACTTCCCACATTCCACGGGAACACCACTGAGGAACCATATATCTTTCTCAAGAAGTTCAGCCGCATTTGTTCCACTAGTCACTACCCTGGTACTCCTTTGGGGGTAGTCAAGATGACCGCGTTCCACTTCAGCCTTCAAGACAAGACCCTATATTGGGTTGACCATCTTGTGAAGGTCGTCACGACCTAGAAGGATCTGAAGTCTGCGTTTCTCCATAAATTCTATCCTCTCGGGCGATTGAATCAGATGCGTGCCCGGATCTCCAGTTTCTGCCAGCAGCCCCACGAGACCATCCATGAAGCGTGGGAGAGATTCAAAGATCTTCAGGAGAAGTGCCCCCACCATGACATTCCAAAGACCAGTCTCGTACAACACTTCTTTGGGGGGCTATCATTTAAGAGCCAAAAGCTTGTTGATGCAGCTTGTGGCGGTTCACATTTCAACAAGGACGAGGACGTGGTATGGAACGTCTTCGAAGAAATGGCTGAAGGAGAAGCAGCCCAATCCTCGTCCAGAGTATACATGAAGCCACTAACCGCCATCAGCAAGCCAGTTAACATGGCTTCTCATACCGAAGACAAGGATGAGAGCTCCAACCTGAGCATCATTGGGAGCCACTTGTCCAAGGTGGATATCATTGAGAAGAGGTCACATGACCTTGAAAAATTAGCAGTCATTGAGAAGGGGACCCAGGGTCTGGAAAAGCTCGACCAGATTTCCCAACAGCTGGAGTAGCTCGTGCGTGCATTGAATGCAAACATATGCAACACTGTGTCTACGTCTGCCGCGCCGAATGCTGAGAAGAAGGAGCCTACAATGCAGCAAAACCCTCAGCCGACTCCACCGTAGCCCCAGCCTGTCCAGCACATGTACTACGTGCAGGTTCCGGAGCAGCAACCGCAGCCCCAGACACAGATGGTTGTATACCAACCTGAGTCCTAGCCTGTCTATTCTGAGCAGTTCTCTCCACCCCCACCACTGATTCAGGAGATCAATGGCATATGGAACAATGAAGCGCAGCTGACCCATCCTCAGGGACAACCTCAGGGTCAGAACATGGGAAACATGCCCTATCACCAGCAGCCGCAGGGTGGGAGACCTTTCCAGCCCTCCTATCAGTACCAGCCTCCATCCCACGGAAACACCTGGAGGCAGAATTACCAGCACGGTCCTCAGCAATCCGGATATCGCAGACAGGGATATCATCAGCAGCCGGCTGCTCAATACAATCAGCAAAATGCACCATATTCCTCCAACCCTCCTCCTCACTAATTCTCACAAGGTTATCAGTCGCAATCATAGCCGCCATGTCAGCATTGTAGACCCCAGCAGGGGGACTCCTCTGAGTATGTGCCGGTCAATCCGGCCCTGTCTTGTTTAGAGCAGTTAATGAAGAATATGGCTGAGATGAACCAGAAGATCGACAACATGACGGCAGCCAAGACTGCCATACCAGCCCAGGTCGAAGCCAACCCGAACAACTTCCGACGTAAGGAGCAGGTAGCCGACGGTGTCCAACCCGAATCAGGTGAATTAAATTGTTTTTTATCTAACGCTGTTACTCTCAAGAGCAGTAGGACACTCCAGCCATCGGCGACGGCGAAGGGAAAGCATCTTGCATCTGACGGGGAATCATCAGTCCAACCAACACCAGGGCCGAGCAGTATTTTGGGAGAAGCACCAGCAATCAGAAAATCACAAAAAAATGAAGAAAATAACAAAACACACAAAGATAGAAGCAACCTCGGTGGAGATCGGCCAGCATTGGAGATGCCTGCACCTGCCTTACAACCAATTCCTGACAGTAGGAGCACTGCACCTACAACGAGTCCAACGCCAGCACCAGAAGCCGAGCCTGTCATTTTTGGTCCACAAATTGTAGATGAATCCATTCCTTTTTGCCATCTACCTGTACACAACAATATGGACACTATCTTGAATGAAATTGGTGAAGATTTTGTAAATATTCCTTTTCCTGAAGCAATGAAAAAACACAAAAAAATGAAAAATTTGAAAAATCCTTTGTCTGATCCTGCCATCATAGAAATCATTCAGAATTTGGTGCTGAATATGCCATTAATGAAAGCTCTTGAGTACATGCCAGCCGTGAAGAAAGGATTAAAAGAGGCATGCACGACCAAGCATAGGCCGAACCCCCACAACTCCGGAAGCAAATGTGGCAAGTCCGAAAAGCATATCCTTACAATGGCCACCGTTAACGCCATCAGCAACCTCCCGGATAAAAATCCAGATATGGGAGCACCTCTTGTACGTTGCCAGATGTTCAATCAGGAGTTCGAACGAACACTTCTCGACAGCGGATCATCTGTAAACTTGATGCCAGCTTCGCTACTCACGGAATTCAGGCTAGGATCGCTCAAGCCTACAAAGATGATTCTGCAGTTTGCAGACAAGTCAGTCAAGCGGCCTAGGGGCCTGTTGGAGGACGTGATTGTTACGGTTCAGGGGAAGTCATTCCCGGCCGATTTTGTGGTCTTAGATATGGACGTCCCCTCTCCATTGCTCCTTACCCCAATCATACTCGGAAGACCATTTCTGCGTACATCAAACGTAGTAGTGAATTATGGGACGGGAGAAATCACTTTCGGGGTTGGCAATGAAATCATCAGAGTAGAGACCCTATCTGAGGGAACACCAGCTGAACAGACATCTACATCATGTGCAAGGGTGATCGAGCAGGCTGATGACTGCGACTTTCTAGATGAAATTCAAGATACCAATTTATTTTTGGATGACAATGAGATCCATGAACTCCTCGGTCCCGAGGAGGAAGTGGAGTCCGCAGTCGAATTTCCCCTTATCGATCAGGATGAGGAACTTGCTGATGTGCTGCAAGAGACAGCCGTGGGGGTGATGTGCCTTCAGAACCAAGAGCAGAAGTTTGAATGATTTTCTGATGAAGAGAACATCATTGAGGAATTCTGTCAGGATTTGAGAGAAGAGCCGATTATGGTGGACACCGAACAGTTGAAAGAATCACCACCTGCATTAATAGCTGAGGTCACCACGGAAGCAACTCAAACCCCGCCAGAGTTAAAACCCTTGCCCTCCAATATGAAGTATGCCTTCCTTGCGGGAGAACCAAATATGTACTCGGTCATCATCAATGCCCATCTGACCGAAGACCGAGAATCTCGTCTGATGGAGGTTCTTGAACGCACCGCAAGGCGATAGGATGACGAACTTCTGATCTCCATGGGATCAATCCATCACTCTGCTCGCACCGCATCTTTCTGGAAGAAGATTGTAGGCCCTCTCGAGAACTGCAGAGAAGATTAAATACGAACCTGCAGGAGGTTGTTATGAAAGAGATCCAGAAAAAATGTGATGCGGGATTTATCTATCCCATCTCCGACAGCAAATGGGTGAGCCCTTTGCATGTTGTGCCCAAGAAATTAGGGATCACCATTGTGAAGAATGACAAAGGAGAGGAGATCGCACCCAGAGTACCCACTTCTTGGCGAGTATGTGTGGACTACAGAAGACTTAACCTCACTACCAAGAAGGATCATTTTCCTCTACCCTTCATCGACCAGATCTTGGAGAGGTTGGCCGCGAAGGAATATTTCTGCTTCTTGGATGGCTACTCTGGGTATAATCAAGTCGCTATAGCTCCTGAAGATCAAAAGAAAACCACGTTCACCTATCCTTTTGGCACATATGCCTTCAGACGGATGCCGTTCGGGCTTTGCAACGCCCTAGCCACATTTCAGAGGTGTATGCTTGCAGATTTTGCCGATATGGTGGGCAACTTTCTCGAGGTCTTTATGGACGATTTTTCGATCTACGGAGATTCATTCGATCAATGCCTGGATTATTTAGACCGAGTCCTACGGAGGTGCTACGAAGTCAATCTTGTGCTCTCCTGGGAGAAGAGCAACTTCATGGTAACCGAAGGAATTGTGCTGGGCCACGTTGTTTCTAAGCGTGGAATGGAGGTTGACCCAGCCAAGGTGGATGCGATTTCCAAACTTGAGCCACCTGCAAACATCAAGCAAGTCCAGTCATTCTTGGGCCATGTCGGTTTTTACCGACTTTCATCAAAGATTTCAGTAAACTGGCCAGACCGTTGACTGAGTTGCTCGGCAAGGACAATGAATTCATTGTAGATGACCGTGTGCTCCTTGCCTTTAATCAGTTGAAAGAGCTCATCACGCAGGCCCCTGTCTTACAACCACCGATTTGGACTCAGCCTTTCGAAATCATGACCGACGCGTCAGATTATGCCATCGGAGCTGTACTGGGACAGAGGAAAGATAATGTACCATTTGCGATTGACTACGCTAGCCGAACGCTCGATGAAGCCCAGAGAAACTACACTGTCACTGAAAAGGAGCTGCTAGCGGTAGTCTTTGCCTTGGAAAAGTTTAGATCATACCTCCTTGGGTCCAAAGTAATCATTTACATTGATCATTCGGCCATTCGGTACTTACAGCAGAAGAAAGACGCCAAACCACGTCTCATTCGGTGGATCCTTCTCCTCCAGGAATTTGACTTGGAAATCAAAGATAAACCTGGGGTAAAGAATGTAGTGGCCGATAATCTGTCAAGGCTTCCTGAACCAGAGTCCCCTGAGCTAAACCTGCAGACGATCACAGAGACCTTTCCAGATGAGGCAATTCTGTCTGTCGCTCCACTTCCTTGGTATGCAGACATCGTGAACTACCTGGTTGCCATTAAAATCCCACATGACTGACCTAAATTGAAAATAGACAGGTTCTTGTCTAAAATCCATTTCTACCAGTGGGAAGACTCGTATTTGTTTCGTGAGGGAGCAGATTGTATCTGGAGAAGGTGCATTCCTCAGGAGGAAGTTCCAAGTGTCCTCGCTTTATGTCATGACCAAGATTTTGGAGGACATCATTCAAGCAAACTAACAGCAGCGAAAGTTCTTCAAAGTGGCCTCTGGTGGCCTTCATTATTCAAAGATGCAGATGAGTATGTCAAATGCTGCACTGACTTCCAGAAGATGGGCGGAACCATATGAATGAGAGACACGATGCCGCTGAAATACATTCAGATCTCAGACGTCTTTGACGCATGGAGCATTGACTTTATGGGCATGTTTCCCAACAGTCAGGGTTATGAATATATTCTGCTTGCTGTCGAGTATGTAAGTCGATGGGTGGAGTCTATTCCTGCCCGAGCCGCCGACAGTAGGACTATTTGTCGATTCTTGAGAGATCACATCATAGCACGGTTCGAGATTCCCAAGATTCTCATATCTGACGGGGGTAGTCATTTCATAAACAGAGAGGTGAAGAAGCTGACTCAAGAATTCTGCATTGAACATCGTGTTGCTTCACCCTACCACCCGCAGTCCAATGGCTTAGCTGAATGTTCAAACAGGGAGATCAAGACAATCTTACAAAAGTTTGTGCGTCCGGATCGCAAGAACTGGTCTCAGCTGCTTGATTCCGTTCTTTGGTCTTATAGAACAACGTACAAGTCACCCTTGGGAATGTCTCCTTACCGCCTTGTATATGGCAAGCCATGTCATCTGCCCATTGAACTTATTCACAAATCTTTATGGGCCATTAACATCTGTAATTTGAACTCCAAGCAAGCAGGAAAGAACAGAAAACTAGATCTGAACAGATTACAGGAATTCAGAGATTATGCATATGACAAAATCCTGATGTACAAGGAGAAGGTCAAAACATGGCATGACAAGCATATCCGTCACAAGTCCTTTGATCCAGGTCAGAAGGTGTGGTTGTTCGATGCGAAATTGAAGATCTTTCCAGGCAAATTGAAGAGTAAATGGACTGGGCCGTTTATGGTTAGGCAGATGCGTGACAACGGAAGTGTATTGATATCCAATCTGTCAGCTGACGCACAGCCATTTGTAGTCAATGGACAGCTTCTGAAGCCATATCTTGAACATGATACATTCATGGCTGTCGTTGACTTGGTTCAAGTAATCTATGAGGATGAGCTGAATATCTCCAAAGAGGTAGAGGAAGGCGAAGCACAACAAAACATTTTTGAATGATTTTTCTTCTTTTCTCCTTTTCATCTTCTCAACCTCTTTTATCCTCTTCTACCGACATGATGCCATCCCTTTCATCATTGCTACACTTAGGATGTACTTTATCCTAAGTATAGGGGGGATGCGCATCCCGAGTTGTTCCTATCCACTTTCATCCCTTTTCTTCTTTTCTTCTTTTCCTTTTTAATCTTTTGTATCTATCCAAAAGGTGTCGCCCCTTGTAGACAATTTTCTATACTTAGGACGTACTTTGTCCTAAGTATAGGGGGGTGTGCACCCTGAGTATTTCCATTCTTTGATCCTCTCCATTGTCTCCTCTTCTTGTCTATACTTAGGGATATCTTACCCTAAGTATAGGGGGAGACAATCTGAGTACGATCTGTTCATTCCCACCCTTGACCCTCCCTGCTTTGTGTACAGTCTGCTATACTTAGGATTATTTGATCCTAAGTATAGGGAGGACGGTCAACTTCACATTCTTTCATTCATCTCGTATTCTTTAGACTTGCCTATACTTAGTACGCGTTATGTCTGCTCTTTTCTCTCCGATCTATGAGGACATAGCTCAAGCTAAGTATAGGGGGGTCGTATATACTGCGTATATACTTTAGCCATAACTCGTACTTTTGTATTTTCCTAATAATATGGCTAATAATTTGTTAAAATTCATTGAAAATCTTTGATAAAAAGGTGTTTTGTTCCTCAAATTCTTTGTGTACTTACTGATTAATAAATCAGGTGAAAATGTTTTTTGCAAAATGTTTGAAAAAATAGTTTGAAAATCTTTGTGAACATCTATTGAAAATTATTTTGAAAATATTTTGTTGCATGTTTTCAACCTTTGTAAAAATGTGTGGTTTATAAAATTTCTTTTCTTTGTGTGAAATAAAATGTTTGAAAAATGATTTGCAAATGGTTTGAAAAAATGGTTGCAAAAATATTTGAAAAACCTATATATACTGTTTTGAAAGCCTTTGCAAAATGATTTTCAAATGTGTGTACATGTTTGTAAAAACTATTTTGGACTACAGTTTTCAAAAATTGTGTGAAAAGCTTATGTCAAATAAGTTTGAGGAATTTATGCATCGCACCAAAAATCCACTATCTGTATGTATAAAAGTGATCACTTACCTTTGTAAATTCTTAAAATCCACCTCTTGTAAATATAAGAAGCACTTCCGTGTACATATTTTTAACCTAGTTTTCAGCCAAAACCTTTCTGTTTTCAAAAAGCCCAAAAACATTTGCAGAATTAAAATCCAAAAACATTTGAAAAATTCTTTGAAAAATACAAAAAATGCATCTGCATATTCATCATCATCATCTTTTCAAAAATCCATAAAAAGTTCAAAATCTTTGAAAAATTGCACCACAAAAACATTTTCTGCATAGCATTGCATGGCATGAGCATTTTTCGGATTGAGTTTGATAGTTGAACAAGTCTAAGTAAAATCCGAAGATTGGAGCTTGATTGGACCTTAAAATCTACCTAATAATTGGAACCTTATAGGAACTGGGTTTGAGGTACTTCAGGTCTAGTTGACTTAATTCTTTGAGGATCACAGGGCTTGGTTCAATGGATTCTTAACTGCCTAAGTAGAGTATTTCGGAGCACATGCACGACTCTTTGTGATAATGACCTAACTTGGACACCTGCACCTTTCACATGGCTCAACTCAGTTGGAGTGGTGAGGGGATTGGATTCACCGGTATGAGACGCACACAAGTGGAAACATTTGTCCTCCTCTAGGGAGGGAAGTGCTCCCCAACCTATCCAGTGATAAGGAAGTCTAAAGACAGGAGGCTGTGGGTTGCGATAAAGCTTCAAAAGAGGGATAGTCTACTGGCGCAAGAGGACAAACTCCTTATGTCAATGCTGCTGTGAATAGTATTCAAAAAGAAAAAGTTCACGAAAAAGAATGCCTGAAAATGCCTAGCAAAGGTAAAGTATAGGGGGATGATGAATCCATATTTCATCATCTTTATTCTATCATTTTGGCCTCAAAAACCCTAGCAAATGCCAAAAAATTGCATAAAATGGAGTAATTTAGCATTCATGCATATGTGTGTAAAAAGTGTATAAAATACTGTTTTTAATGCCAAAATTATAGAATAAAGAAAAGAAAAGAAAAAGAATAAAATATGGTAAATATTTTATGACCCGAAACCCCGAGACCTAGGCATCTTGATGAATAGGTCGACAAGGAATAAAGTAGGGGGAGATAAGGGCCAAATACCTATATTTATTAATTCATTCTTTATTCATTTTGGGACCTATTTTTGGTTCCACTTTTTGTGCATCAAATAAATAAACTTTGTACATTAAAGTTGTAGATTTTTTTATATAGAAAAATACAAAATTGATTTCACTGAAAGATAATGTACAGATAAAAAGTTATGGTCTGAATAAAAATCCAGAATCCTAACTTCTCAGACCTGTATCTCACAAATGAAAACTCCAAATGCAGCAAACTCACCTTTAATTGTATATAGAATAAAATAATCTATTTAATGGTGGTGGTTTCGCATTTGGCGGAGCTACGGTTTAAATGTTGAGTTTTGGACCCAAATTGTATACGTGCACAGCTTAAAATATTCAATTTATTCTTTAATCATTATTTTTGTATTTTTACATTTTTATAATTTTGTGAATATTATTTATAAAACTTATGTACATTAAAACATGAAGAAAAACCCAAATAAAACTCAAAATAAAAATAAATGTAAATAAAATACACAGGTATTATACCTATATACATACCTATACAATATCTACTTATATTTTATTAAATATACAAAACATATCAATAAAATAAAATAAAAATATATTTATGTATATAAAAGTATTCTATAATTTCAGAAAATAAAAAATAAAAATAATAAAATTAAAATACATAGAATAAAAATAAAAGATTAAAATATATAGGTATTATACCTATAAAGGGCATAAAAGGAAACCTATCAGATTATACCTCCTAAAAATAATTAAAAATCACTATAAAATACTTTGAAAAATTATAAACATTTTTTATTTAATAACCAAAATTTAATTAATTCATTTGCTATTTTTTATCTATTTTACAAGGATTTTTCGCCACGGAATTTTCTGGTTGGTCCACGTGGACCAACCAGAGGGCTCCACTGGTTGACCTCGGTCAACTCTCTGACCGAGGTCTGAACCTTGTCAGAAGTGGTGCTGACCCCGGTTTCAACCCTTTTTCGAGGACGCTTAGATCACCATTTGGTGATGGCCTCTTCATGGAATCTCTTCCTCGATCAATGGTGAATCACACCTAAGTGATTCCTTGGGCCGAGGACCACTGATCGAGGCGCTGGACCCTCGTCTTCCACGCCGCCCGTCAACCCTTCAAAAGACACCCCCGACTTCGATTTGAATTTTGATCCTTCTTCCGCCATTTCCACCCTCAAACCCCTAGCCCTTCGTGTTCCTGGTGACAATAAGCATCGAATCGAGCCTAGGTTTGAGTCGTTTTGCGTCGAATCGAAGAGATCCGACCCTCGCCGGAGCTCCACCGTGAAGTTCTTCCCGACGCCTCTGGTGAGCTTCTCCCTGTCACTCCACGCATCCATCCGATAACCTGTCACCTCCATCTTCTTCCCCTTCACTCCGTCGCTTCGCTCCATCCCTCCATCCACCTCGATCTCACCCAGATCGAGCACCCGAGTTCCCTTCTTCGCCGCTCACCGGAGCTCGTCGCCCGAACCACTTTCCGCTTCCATCACCCCATCAGAACCCACCAGTAGCTTCGTCTGGATGTTGCGCGACTAACCTTGCAGGTAGGAGCCAAAGAGAAGGATCCATCGACCCTCGAAGACCCCAGGAGCAGCTACCCAGGTCTCCTTCGCCGTCCGAGCTCCCCACGCCATCTCCGCCTCGCCGGAGACCACCATCAGACGCGGAGAGGCCCCAGGATCATTTTGCCCTTGATCCTAAGGCCGGAGTGGCTGTGTGTCGGCCGCAATCGCCAGCCAAAGTTCGCCGGGGGAGGTGTTCTTCGTGACCCTCTCCCCGTTGTTGGATCAGGAGCTCCTCCAGTTGTCACAGCCACCGTTGGATCTTGGTCGCTCACCACCGTCCGATCGCACCGCCAAGATCTAATCCTAGCCGTCCCGGCCGAAGCGTCATCACACGTCCCTGAGCTGACACGTGTCCAAGTGAATCTCCATCGGCCGCACGATTTGGAACTTGGGTATTTTGCATTTTAAGCCTAAGCATTTTTGTATTTAAGTTTTAGTCCTAAAACTTTAGTTTCCAGTTTACAAGTTTTTGTAAAATTTGCACTTAGACCCCCGCACTTATTTTATTTGCACTTCAGTCCTTGGCCACGTCACCTCACGTGACTGGGGTGCGTGACTTTTGGGTATTTTGCACTTTTGATCCTATGTTTTTATGTATTTGCAGTTATCCCCCTGTGTGTAGTTAATTAAATATGTTTTTGGGATAATTGCATGTTTGCCCCGCCGGTTTTTGTTATTTGCAAAAATGCCCCTATGAACGATAAAACACGTGCTTCGCGCGTGTCTTTTGGTGAAATTTGTACCTGAGCCCCTGTATGTTTTTATAATTGCAAATATACCCCTGCCAGGCTTAGGATTTTGGTGTTCTTGATCTATTTAATTCACGCATCATTTTAATTCCAAAAATTCTCAAAAATTAAACTTAAGCTCCTGTTAACTTCCCATTGCACGCCATGTTTTTATTTTTCATTTTTGTCGCATTTTAATTATTTATTAAAAATAAAAAATAGCTATTTTCAGTACTGTCTAGCTTAGAAAATACCAAAAAATATTAAAATACCTCTAAAAATTCCAAAAAATTAACTAACGTGTATTTTGACCTACTTTAGTTTCAGTCCAAAATTCACTAAAAATCTCAAAAGAAAAGCCTTAAAAATTTGAAAATACATAAAAATCTAAAAAAAATATAAAAAATTCTAGAGAACTCCAAAAATTGTAAACTCAAGTTCTGTAGTCTCCAGATTTTATTGTCTTCATTTTAAAATTTATTTGAAAAATTTTGGTGGCTAATTGATATTTTTA
Source organism: Ottelia alismoides (assembly GCA_037367405.1). NCBI lineage: Eukaryota > Viridiplantae > Streptophyta > Magnoliopsida > Alismatales > Hydrocharitaceae > Ottelia > Ottelia alismoides. The sequence goes on from JAZKJV010009424.1 coordinate 62,185, forward strand.
ATTTCCATTTTACCCCTAGCCAATAGCTTATTCCCTGTTTTCTTTGATTTTGCTATTTAAAAATATTAAAAACATTCTGAAAATTACCCAAAAATCACAAAAATAGTAAAAAATTATAAAAATACCAAAAAGATTTTATTTCTGAATTTTTGACTATTTTTGCATATTTTTATAAATATTTTACCTTCTCTTTTATTATATTGCTTACTTATTCCAATATTGAAAAAGAATAAAAAATATAAATTATAAAATATAAAAATCTGAAAATTGAAAAGAAAAATACAAAAATAAAAATTAAATAAAAAAATAAAAAAATAAATAAAATTAAAAACCCACAAAAAATTTAGATTGGTTAAGTAGTTTATTAGACCTAGGTTTGGACTTGTGTCTATACTCTGCACCTTTGTTTCCTGTGTTCGACCCCTACTTGCTTGCCACTGTACATTTTTAGTAGGGTATAATAAATTTTAATCCTTGCTATTGATTGCCTAATTGATTGTGTGGGTTAATTGTTGACGGACGAGGAGGCTTGAATAGTCGCATCAGCGATAGTGAGTCTGAGTTGTCAGACCACTATTTAGCGGCTCTCGCCTTATCGTTTTTCAATGTCCCAGACCCGACTCTACACCCAGGGACACCCACAACCTCAGACCGTGCAGTTTTAGAGGATAGCACAGGTCTATGCCGGTCCTTCCACTTCGTCCGCGGCAGCTGCACAGGCTGAGTCTACAGCCGTAGACATGGTCATCATCAGCGAGAAGCTGGACCGGATCGAGCTGATAGAGAAGAAGCAGTGCCAGGGCATGACGCAGATCGATTAGATGACACAGACGCTGAGTGACCTGAAGACACAAATCATGTGTCTCAAGGAGGCATAGACGGCTTCTCAGCCCCGTCTCAGGTCACGAGGAGATCCGAGCAGCAGTGGTAGCTCATCCCAGCACTCCAGTAAGCCTAGACAGGTTCACCATGTTCAGGTGGAGTCGTACCAGCATCCATCGCAATAAGTCCAGTCACCACCATCCCAGGACACTCAGTTGGTGGTATATCAGCCAGATCAACCCCTGGTAGTACTTCCTCCGCCCTTGTACGAGCAGGAGCCGTTGATGGATGTCAACGGGATTTGGTACGACCGACTCCAGCTTGTATTCGACGAGACCATCCCGGTTTTTGTTGATCGGCCGACAGTTCCCAGCAGCAGCCTCTAGCTCAGGGTGGCCAGTACGACCAGCAGCGTGAGCAGCACCAGCATCAACATCCCCCAATTCAGCAGCAGCAGCAGTCATCCCATTACCAGCAGTATGGTCCTCGTCCCTATTAGCAGGGACAACCTTGGAGGCGAGAACAACCTCATCAACAACAGTATTATCACTAGTACCCCTCTCACCCTCACCACCACCAACAGCAACAGCCTCACTGCTAGCGAGGCTACCTGTTAGGTTCTCATGGGCCGACCTATGAGAACCCCGCATTGGATGATCTATCCTGCCTCATGACCGAGCAGCAGGCTACCTTTTGATGGGAGATGGACGAGTTCCGTCAGGAGATGAGGGAGATCGTGAGAGGGAAGGCCGCCATCCCTGCCCAGATTGAGCCGAACCCCAACAGCCTGAAGAGGAAATCTGAGCAGGTAGAGTTCATAGAGTCCACCACTCCTAGTGGTTCACTTGGTAACATTTCTGCATATCTATTTGATGCTGACTTTGTTACACTTAGGAGCGGTAGGATGCCAGCTGGCGGTGCCTCGTCTGAGCGACGACTCGATGCCACTATAGGAGCACCAGGCGAGGAGAGGAGCGGTGCTGATGCCGCTAAAGATGATGACGGTGGTACTGATGCCACCGCGGATGTTGATCCAATCTACGGTACTGAAACCGTCATTTCACCTGATGGAGGAGGTGGTACTCATGCCACCACACATGTTGTCGAGCTAGAGCGCGGTACTGATGTCGCAGATCCAGATGCCGAGGGTGGTGCTGAGGCCACCAGTACTTCTACTGCTAGTACTTTTATTTTTCCTTCTGTTCATGTACCTCAGGACGTTTCTGTGAATAAAGGAAAGGGTTTGATTAATTCTGATCCACCTGTGGTGATTGATGATGTATGTATGGATTCTGCCGTGCTTGAGCAGCCCAGACCCTCTCCTAGTCCTTCATTTGAGAAGGACCCAACAGTCCCCTTTCCCCATGCACTCCGCTTGGCTAAGGGGCATAAAAAAGAAAACCCCGAAAAATCCCACCAGCTAAAGTTCAGCCATCACATGATGGACAGATTTCAGATACAGCTGACTCTACAGGAGGCCTTGGAGCACATCCCTCTCTTCCAGCGATCACTCAGAGATAGGACCATAATTCAGAGGAAGAGGAGGAACCACCCGTCAGAGACCCATGTGCTCACTCGCGCCACATGCTTTGCAATCCAGAACCGTCTGCCAGCCAAGAGGCCAGATGCAGGAGCCCCGTATGTCAGATGCCATATTCAGGAGCAGAGGTTTGATTGTACTCTATTAGACAGCGGGGGTTTCATCAACCTACTTCCGGCAACCCTACTCGACCGCTTCGAGTTGGGCCCTCTATGATAGAGCAGGACGGTCCTTCTGTTTGCTGATCAATCTGTCAAGAGGCCGAAGGGGTTGTTGAAGGACGTTGTTGTCACGATTCAGGGCCTGAAATTCTCCGTGGACTTCGTTGTGTTGTACATGGAGATCCCTGAGTCCGTGACCGATACCCCCATCATTTTAAGATGCCCGTTCTTGGCCATAGCCAAGGCAGTATCCGATCATGATAGCGGGAAGGTATACTTTCGCATCGAGGGGGAGAGTATACAAATAGAGACGATCGAGGAGACTAGAGCCCGAGATTCAGCTTGCTCCGAGCAGACTTCAGATTCAGAGCAGATGACAGAGGCAGGGCGAGACATCCACCAGGACTGTGACTTTGTGATCACAGATGACAAGGCAGTTTGGGAAGACCCAGCAGCACATGCCATCCTCTCACCTTCAAAGTTTGCTGATGCACAGATGACAGCAGAGGAGAGCTTGGATAGTGCACCCCTGGTCTAGGATACATCTCAGGTCGCAGAGCAGGTTCCCGATCATGTGGCAGATTTTTGTGATTTTGATATAGATCCCTCGGAGTCAGATTTCGACTCGGTTGAGTTCGATGACTTGATACCGTGTCTGACTTCCACAAAGTCTACAGCTAGGGAGGAGGCTGATTCCACACAGAGAAGAGACACATCAGCAGAGCAGCCTTCTCCTGATTCAGATTGCGAGAGAGAGTTCTCATTCTCCCATGCAGATTTGGCCGCATTCACTCGGACCTTTCAGAGGCCAGATCCACCAGCACAGTGTTGTCCAAAGCTGAAGCTGCTTCCTTCATCGCTGAAGTATAGGTTCCTTGCGGGCGAGCATGAGATGTACCCAGTCATTATCTCAGCATATTTGACTGGAGAGCAGGAATCCCGTCTGATGGGGATTCTTGAAAAGAATCGCAAGGCGATAGGATGGAGTGTAGCCGATCTACAGAAGATAAGTCCGGCCCTGTGCTCCCACCATATCTATCTCGAGGAGGACGTAAAGTCGTCTCGTGAGTTCTAGCGGTGACTGAACCCGATCCTTCGAGATGTTGTCATGAAGGAGATCTCGAAATGGTGGAGCACCGATTTTATCTACCCCATCTCCGACTCCAAGTTGGTCACTCCGTTGCATGCGGTGCCCAATAAGATGGGAATCACTACGGTTGTCAGCGAGTCTGGAGAGGAGATCGCTACCCGGGTACCCACTTCTTGGCGGGTTTGTGTGGACTACAGACGATTGAACCAGGCCAGCAAGAAGGATCATTTCTCCCCGCCCTTTATTGATCAGATTATTGAGAGACTGGCATGGAAGAGCCATTACTGCTTCTTGGACGGGTACTCCGGATACAACCAGGTGGCGATTGCGCCAGAGGACCATGACAAGAATACCTTTACCTGTCCCTTCGGGACATGCTTTTAGACGGATGCCCTTTGGATTGTGCAACGCTCCGGCGACATTCCAAAGGTGCATGTTGTCCATCTTTTCGGACATGGTAGGGGAGTGCTTGGAGGTCTTCATGGATGACTTTTCGGTCTATGGCGACAGATTCGATTCTTGTCTTGACTGCCTAGACCGCGTCCTCCAGCGATGTATTGAGGTGCACCTGGCGCTTTCTTGGGAGAAGAGTCACTTCATGGTGACTCAAGAGACGGTTCTTGGCCACATCATCTCCAACAGGGCCATGGAGGTTGATCCGGCCAAAGTGGATATCATTAAGAAACTCAGTCCACCGTCCAACTTGCGGAAGTTACGTTCTTTTTTGGGGCACGTCGGTTTCTATCGATGATTCATTCATGATTTCAGCCGGATTGCTCGACCATTGACTGATCTGCTGATGAAAGACACCAAGTTCGGTGTAGATGATAAGTTTCTAGCATCATTTGAGACTCTCAAGAGTCTAGTTGTTGAGGCTCCTATCCTGCAGCTGCCTAATTGGTCTCTCCCATTCGAGATCATGACGGATGCCTCCGATTTTGCCATAGGGGCCGTGCTGGGATAGAGGAGGGATGGAGTCCCCTTTGCTATTCACTACGCTAGCCGGACTTTGGATGCAGCTCAGAGGAACTACACAGTTACTGAGAAGGAGATGCTAGCCGTAGTGCTTGCCCTAGATAAGTTTAGATCGTACATCATTGGATCTAGAGTGACCATCTTCACTTATCATACTTCCATCAGGTACCTCATGGCAAAGAAGGATGCCAAAGCCCGATTGACCAGATAGATCCTTCTACTCCAGGAGTTTGATACAGAGATTAAGGTCAAGCCTGGAGTTAAGAATGTGGTGGCGGATCATCTCTCCCGATTGAAGTATCTTGAGGATTCTGAGCAGATCGAGCCTATTTGTGAGACCTTCCAAGATGAGGCAATCCTTGTTATCGCCTCTCTCCTGTGGTATGCTGATATTGTGAACTTTCTTGTTGCCAAGAAAGTCCCACAGGATTGGCCCAGGCAGAGACTTGAGACCTTCCTCGCGAAGGCCACGTTCTACCATTGGGAGGATCCCGTCCTTTATCATGAAGGAGGGGATAGCATCTATCGTAGGTGCATTCCTCAAGAGGAGCACCACATTGTCCTCACGTACTGCCACAAGCTTGAGGCAAGAGAACATCACTCTGGGAGAGAACGTCACAGAAAGTGCTCCAATCCGGCATATGGTGGCCTGCCCTCTTCGAGTACTCCGACGAGTTCGTGAAGAGGTGTACTGACTGTCAGAGGATGGGCACTTGTGGACAGCGTGATATGATGCCGATGTAGCCCATTTATTTCTGTGAGGTTTTTGACGCATGGGGCATCGATTTCATGGGTCCATTCCCTAGGAGTCAGGGATTTAAGTACATTCTGTTGGCAGTGGATTATGTTAGTCGTTGGGTTGAGGCCATCCCCGCTCGAACCATAGATGCTAGGATTGTTTGCTGATTTTTGAGGAAGAATATCATTTCACAGTTCAGGGTACCTCGAGGGTTGATATCGGACGGGGGGTCTCATTTCGTCAACGACAAGGTAAAGGCCCTTGCTAGCGAGTTCAGCATAGACCATCGAGTAGCCACACCATACCATCCTCCGACCAATGGTCTTGCTGAAGTGTCGAACAGGGGGATCAAGACTATATTGCAGAAGGTCGTCCGTCCTGACCGAAAGGATTGGTCACTGCTTTTGGACTCGGTCTTGTGGGCATATCGTACGTCCTTCAAGACACCGTTGGGTACGTCTCCCTTTCGCCTCGTTTATGGCAAGCCTTGCCATTTACCTATTGAGCTTAGACATAGGTCACTCTGGGCAGTCACATATATTATCATGGATCCAGTGAGTGTAGGAGACCAGAGGAGGGCAGAGTTAGCAGCCTTGGAGGAGCTTCGTGATGCAGCCTTTTCGAGCAACCTACAGTACAAGGAGAGAGTGAAGGAGTGGCATGATTCTCATATCAGCCACAAGCAGTTTGAGCCAGGACAGCGTGCATGGTTGTTCGATGCCAGGTTGAGATTATTTCCAGGGAAGCTATAGAGCAAATGGAAGGGACCCTATTTGGTTAGAAAGGTACACGACAATGGGAGTATTGATATATCTGAGTTATCTTCTGAGATCACCTTTCGTGTTAACGGGCACCGGCTCAAGCCATATCTAGATCATGCCGCTGGTCGTTGGCGTTGCCCCAATTCATTTTGCGTGAGATGAGGTCACTTGACTCACATCTATTGCATCTCACGCCTGATTATCATTGTTCTCCCGATTTGTATAGATCCAGTTGTCCATATCACTCGATTCTTCAGTCCAACACCCCATTTGCATCTTTGACGTTGCTATACTTAGGGTGCACTTTACTCTAAGTATGGGGGGGGTATGAGGCTTTTGAGTTTCTTTTGATTCATTTTTACCTCTGTTTTGCTGCCTATACTTAGAGATATTTTTACCCTAAGTATAGTGGAGGTAGACCCTGTACATTCTCACTCAGATTTCCCTTCGTGTACAGCCTGCTATACTTAGGATTATTTGATCCTAAGTATAGAGGGAAACCCCGAGATCTTCTTGCATTTCTATTCTTTCATTCGTCTTTCTATATAGCCTTCCTTTTCACTTCCCTACACTAAGCACGAGTTATGTCTTCTTCATCGCTCTTGACTCTGAGGACATCGTTCGAGCTAAGTATAGGGGGGGTGTGTATATATTCCATATATAATTTAGCCATAACTCGTACTTTGTGTAAGTGTGTTAATAAATAAAAATGGCAAAAACCCAAAAATCCATAAAAATTTAAAAAAAATTCCTTGTAAATAAAATTCTTTTATTGCACATACATAACTAGTTGTACAAATAATTTTTGTAAAAATATTTGTAAAAATCTTTTGTGTAAATAGCTTGTAAATATTTTCATATCAAAATTATGTATATAGTAAAAAAAATTTGTAAAATGTTTTGAAAATCAAAAGTTTGCAAAAACCTTGAGTAAAATTGTGTAAATATTCTGCAAAACTTGCATTCATGCATACATCCATGTTTTCAAAACATTTTTCAAAAATTTTGCACATGTGTAAATATTTTGTAAATAGCATCTTTGTAAATACTTGTATAGTTTTTCCTAGATCATAGTTGACATTTAAACTAGCTTGGAATTAAATTGAAAAATGGAGCTTGGTTAAGATCTTAATCCACCTAATTCTAGGAGGAACCTTATAGGGCTTAGGGTTGAGTCTTTTCAGTTCCATGGTGACTTAATTCTTTGAGTCCACTAGGCTATGATCATAGGTCATCTCGATGAGCCTAAGTAGAGCACTTAACAACACACACATGACTCATATAGATAATGGCTTTACTTAGACCCGCACTTTACACTGAGCTCTCTACGGACGAGGTGGTGAGGAGGCAGTCTTCCTTGACTTGGGGTAGCATATGAGGGTAGTACTTCTAGGCGGAACCTCTCTTCTTCTTATAGTGAAGGAAGTGCGTCTCAACTTGGCCTGGTTGCCATGAGGTCTAACGACAGGAGTTGTGGGTTGCAATAATACTTCAAAAAAGGGATAGTCTACTGGCTCAAGAGGAAAAACTCCTTATGTATATATGCTGCACTTTGTAGATATGTTATATATATGCACATCAAAAAATGCAAAAAGAAAAGAACTCCAAAAAAGTGGTGGGTCTGATAGAAAATGATATTCCCACCGGAGTGTATAGTGCAATAAGCAAAGCTTGAGACTCATGTTCCATCTTATGTAGCTTGCAGCAGGGAGACTTAGCTACACTGGTTGAGCTCCCAGGGATACATGGCTACACTGGCCATGGTCCATTCTCTTCTTCCCCCTCTTCTTGAGCCGGTTGAACTTGAACTTAGAAGGGAATACCCCGCTCCTGAAGGAAAGAGTGGCCAGACTAGGGTCTTAGAGTTACCTTGTTGGGGAGGGTTGTCATTTTGCTACTTCTAAGGTGGAGAGATATACCTCACTTACACTGTACAAGGAAAGATTCATGGTCTTCAGGGTTTGTGTATGTAGACTTGTTCTGATATGGATTATTAAGGAGTCTTGACTATAGATTAGTGGAACTTCGAGGCTGTTAAGTTTTAAACCCAAGTACAAATAATGTTCCAACACATCAATAATCCAAAGATCTGACCGAACTCCATACTCTAATTTAATGAAGGCAAGTTTAGTAATCAGCATTGATTCATTCATTTTTCCCCTCGTTTTCTTTTTCTTTTCTTTTTCACTTCTTTTTCAAATAAGTATTTGCTAAGGGACTAGCAAAGTTAAGTATAGGGGGTGATGAATCCCCATTCATCAATAAAATACCATGTATATATTTGTAAATAGAATAATTTATCAAAGAGCATGCATTGTGTAAATAATAATAATTAGCATGTTTTCCTGCAAAAATAAAAGAATAAAGAAATAAAGAAAAAGAGGGAAATATTTAGAATAAATATTGAGTGACCTGAACTCAAGGGAAGGCTCCACAAGGGCCTGATCGCAAAATAAAATAACTAGAGAGACATAGGGTGACTCAACATGGTGTAAATATCCCTCTATGTGCAAATATTTTATTTTCTAAAAATAAAAATATATTTGTGTTTCCCATATTTTATACATATTTATAAAAATAAAAATGAAATAAAAATGGGAAAAATAAAAGAAAAATAAAAATAAATAAATTCTCTCTCTTCAGTGATATATACCATGTATATACAATAAAAGATGTATTTATTTCACCCTTGTAATTAATTAATAAAAATCCAATAAAAATATTTTTTATATTCCATATTTTATGGTATAAATAAATAAAATATAAAATTGGAATAAATATACATAAATAAAATAATAGAAACAAAATTCAAAAATACATAGGTATAAATACCTGTATATAATAATAATATAATGTAAATACGTAATTTATTTTTCAAAAAAATTAATAAAAATCATTAAAAAATTCTTTGAAAATAAATAAACATTGTTTATTTTGTAAATATTTTGAAATAAAATCGTTTTCTATTTTATTTTGAATTTTCAAATCTTTTTCCAATGCCTTTTTCCTATTGGTCCACGGGGGATTGTTAACCCCCGGTCAACTCCCCCACAGGACCACTTCCATTCGGATATGCACTTTTGACCCGATTTCTCCCATTTATCACGCATTGATCCACCAACCATTTTCCTAATACTTGGGCCCTGATTAACCTTGATTCATCCCTGATCCACACCCAATAATCTTCTTAGGGATCCGTGCAATGTATTGCCGCTCGACACCATTCTTGCCGGACCCCTACCACTATATAGTCTCGTCTTCCTCTGCCATCTGAGGCACCTTCGGCCACCATCTTCGACTCCCAGGACATCCACTGTCATCCTTGAGTGACAGAGAGCGATTGTGAGTGTAGCAGTGAGGATTTGGAGGTGTGTAGCCCAGGTCCGACGACCCTCGTCGTCGAGCTCCGCCGCCGGCATAGCCCGAGCCTCTGGAGGTGACGCTCCATCGAGGCGAAGACCACCGGAGAACCAGCGTCTCCTCCACAGTCGACTTCGACCATCATGTATCACTTTTAGGTTTCTTGTCATCATTTAGATTCAATCTTCCCATCTCAGATCCGCCAGCTCCGCCTCAGTGCCCGGAGCCCCGCCACTTCACCTTATCCGTATCGATCGACTCCTCGACCCATCACTACCATACTTCCACGATCTGATCACCTCGAGCTGGGCTATCTGAGCCCAGATTGAGTTGGGTTCCATCTGCCACCTCCACCGGAACCCCCCAACGCCCATCCACACCGCTTCGCTTAATCGTTTCGCCAATAACCCATGTCGGAGCGTCCCTCCGAGCACGAGCTATCTTTTGTAGGTCAATAAGCACAGGAACCCCCCTTGGTCGCGCTTTCCACCCCTTCGTCGAAGCAGCCCATGTCCTTCTTCCCTTGCCGGAGGATCCGGCCGTTGGGAGCTATATCGGACACCACCGACCGACACGAAATGCCATCGCGAGGAGAACCCCCCCCCTCCGATCTTCAATCAGTCGTTTGGATCGCCTCCAGATCGTCGGGGAAGCTCCCCAGGAGGAGTTCTTCCAGTTCACTTCTCCACCGTCGGATCGTCCTTCAGCGCCAGATATCATCAGAGCCGCACGTCGCCTGCCACCGTCAGACCGTCAGATCCATGATCTGACGGCCAGGTACACCACACATTCTCCCCTGCACCATCGCTGTTGGATTCTCTAGGAGGCGTCATCATGACCGTGCACCCGCCAACCCTTCACCGCTCGACACCTGGCATTCACGCGCCCCGCACGCGCCTCGGCTGGGTAAGTTGCTCCTGACCCCCTGCAGTTTTATCTAGTTTTTGTTTAGTTTGTTAAATAAACTTGCACACTTGGTTAATTTGCATATCTGAACCTTTAGTTTGGTGTATTTTCTTTTTAGTCCTTGCCTTGTGGAGACACGTGCTTCGACACGTGATTTTGTGGACTTTTTGCAGTATTGATCCTATAGTTTCAAGGTGTTATTGTTTACATGTTTATTAATTAGAATGACACTTTGGTCCCTGTGAATGTGAGACACGTGTTAGGCACGTGATATCTTGGGCCTTTTGCATTATGTGGGCTGGGGTTCTGTGATTGTTCTGGATTGATATTTATGTTTTGAATATTACATTTATACCCCAATGCATGTAGTATTCGAACATGTGCGGATTTGATGTGATTTTTGCAATGATGCCCTTCTAGTTTCCAGCACGTGTTTCATTTTAGCCCCTATCAGTTATTTTTATTGCGTATAGGTCCCTATGTGCTGTGGCTCTTGTTTTTATTGAATAAAATAGCAAATTAAATCCAAATCAAGTGAAATTTGGAAACGTGGCTCCTGCCACTGTGTAAAAATTTCACTAAATTTTTGGGATATTTTTGTTGCTTCTTGGTATTTTTAAAATTAAAAAACCTTCATTTTTATTACTATTTGCTTTATAAAATCAACTAAAGATATAAAAACTCATCCAAAAATTACAAAAAATTAGGGCTTGGCTTATTTGGATTCATAAAACCCATAAAAAAATAAAAAAACCCTAAAAACCTTATAAAAATTATATAAAAATAAAAAAAGCAAATTTGGTTTCCTTAGTTTAGTTTTCATTTTTACTTTTCATAAAAATTGCCCCTAGATTTTTATAGGCTAATTATTTATTTTCAATTAGCCTTTCAGATTTGGTTACACGCTCTTTCTGATTTCTAGCTTTTTTCGATTTTTATAAAATCAACTAAAAATTAAAAAAATTCTGAAAAAATTACCAAAAACACCTAAAAATATATAAAAACAAAAATAATTTTAATTGAATTTTATGAGCATTTTTGAGTGTTTAATAAATTGTTGATTGTTGGCTTTTTACTCTCTTTTTACATTTTCTTTGAAAATAAAAATAAAAAATATTGAAAAATATTGAAAAATCCACCAAAAATACTCTTTTTATTTTATTTTCATTTTTGACTACTTCGTAGGCTGATACGGCCAATCCGTGCTCTTTGTGTCCGACCCTAGTCGCTATACCAGGTTAAATAAATAGCAAGGACCGCTCTTTGATTTTATTGCTTTATTTTCTGATTTGGTGGTCTTTGATTTTCTTGTTGAGTCCGACTCGAGGGGTTGAGGTCGCGACGACCATTGATACCTATCTCCCTTAGTCTATCGGTATTTCAGCTCATCATAGAGCCCTAGTGAAACAGACCCTAAAAAGAAGTACAAGTCGGGATGTCCTGAAGGGGCCCCTTCCTATGACACCAATTTTTATTACAAGAAATTACAAAAAAAATCAGCTTTATGGTTCTGTTTCGCGCTGCTCAATCTGTGCTGCAAACCTTAGAAACAAAAAGTCATGAAGTTAAAAAAATAAAATGATGAAAAGAGAAACCCTAAACCTAGGTTTACGTCTACCCTAGTGTTGCCTCCCCAGCAACGACGCCATCTAGAAAACGTCACCTGATCACTGGTCTTCTGAACCTGTAAAAGGGGCATAGAAAATATCACGATCGCTGTATCGAGCAGGTGAGTTTTACCAGAAAAGAATAATTTTTGGTTAATATTTTTATTTTACTTATACTCCTAAACAAGATGTATAGTGTCAAGTACGGGAGTGTCGAACTCAAGGAGGCAAACTATAAAAAACTAGGGTTAAGCTATAGACAAACTAAGGTAGAAGGTTTCCTAATTTTTTATTTATTTTTAAAGATTTTTCTGGATTTTTATTTGGATTTGAAAGAATTTTTATATTGTTTTTGTAATTTTTAGATATTTTATGATTTTTTTTGTTTTAGAAAATGTTTTGAAATTTTTATTTTGTTATTTTTGTTTTTATGGATTTTTTAGATGTTTTTGAATTTTTATAGCTTTTGATTTACTTTTTAAGGTTGAAAATAGGGCTTTTATTGAAAACTGTAAAGTTTTTATGATTTTTAATATTGAAAATAATTCGAAATATTTTTATTTATTTTTGATGGAAAGTAGATGAAATTATCTTCAAAACAATATGTTGTGCGTTTTATGTGCTTTTTCTTTATTTATATGATTTTTATAAGTTTTTATAAATTTTATATTTTTTTATTGATTTTAAAATTTGATTTTTATTTTATTTTGGATTTATTATGTAAAATACAATAAAATCTACTATAGCTAATGTTTATAGAATTTTTAAAGATGTGTTTATATTTTTATATATTTTTAATGTTTATTATATTTTTTGTATCTTTAATGTTTTATTAATGATATAAATTATTTTTATTTTTTAAACTGATTTTATACTGAATATAGTGCAATATATGGTATTAATACTTGTTTTTAGTATATTTTTATACTTTGTATTTTATTTATTAGTTATGTCATATGTATAATAGTTAGATACACTTACAAGGGTATATTTGTAAATAGCAAGAATTATGTAGTTCTTCTGTAAAATAAAAAGAAATTAAAGGTGTTTCATGCAAAACGTTCTGGCTACATGTGCAAAGAACATGAGGTGTCAGCTACCTGCAGGGCCTGTTTGTTATAATCAAGAATTCAGGGCTTTGGCGTGAAATCTTCACCAAACACGTGTTGATCACGTGTTAGTTTACTGGATAGACCTATTTGGGAATCATCGTAATATCGAGGCTCTTCTCATAATTTTCTCACAAATAAATCGGAAGGCACAAGGCACATGTGATTTGTTGTTAGGAAGTGGAATCGGATGCCACGTCGTGGCATAATGAAAGTCATGCGATCAGATGGGGATCAACGCCCCCTATACAATCTGGATTTCCGAATGTTCTTCCTCAACTTCTTTAGCAGCGGTGCCGATGCTTCGAGGCAGATGTCTTCGACGTCGCTAGCGGTGCGTTCTCAAAAACTGGTATGCTGCAGCAGAGGTCTGTTCAGATTTAGTGGTTGTGCATTGGTTGAGATTCATCTCACAATGCAAGAATCTCGGACGATCGGTGAAGGAAGTCTGTTGCGATCAGGTCAGATATGTCGATAACCTCGCCTTTCCCAACTACAGTGAATCCTGCAAAAATAAAACTTGTCTTCTCGATTCGAATGAATTGGAATTCAAAACCGCTCATTCAAATAGATCATTAGAGGAATTAGAAATATCAAACACAAGCTCATTGTGTACAATCAAATTTTCCTAAAACAATCAAATCAAGGAACAAGATTGTCTCAATCTATAGATCAGAACAATTATTTCCCATTAAACGATCTATGGGAACTTGTTCATGTTTAAAGTGACTCTCTTGCACAATCAGAATGCTGTTCAAATAGTACGGATCCAAATCAGAAAACCAGCACGAGATGGTTGTAAAATTGCATTAATTAATGGTCATCAAATCCCCTTTAGATTCAATTTGGATATCACCCTCTGGTAACCACAAAAGAACAGACAAATTAAAATCTTAAAGTTATATCAGAGCTTAACAACGAATATGCATCAGATTTTAGGACTCTGGTAAAATCACTATTTGGGTCTAAAATTATTCGGAATCTGGTAAATCACTATTTGGGTCTAAACTCCAGTAAGTTTATCCAATGTATTCATTCACAAATCATTCAGATTAATAATCCATTAAAAACCTACAGGTTCTAACTTAGATCAAAACTATGCATATTGTCAGAGGGATATTGGATCTGTAATATAATCTGGAGTGCAGGGATATCTTGTATGATAGATCAGAGGACAAATTGCATGAGAAGAAGGTGGGATGAAAGCTTTAGCCATGATGGAGGAAAGGAACTTAAGCTCTAGCAACGTACTTTGCAGGAGTTGGACAGACCTGGGAGTAGAAGAATGTGAAATGGAGAGGAAGGTTGGTCAGGTAATTAGTGATGGAGGAAGATGGAGAAGTTGAAATCGATCGAAATGGAAGGAGTCAACGTGGATTGGAGTAGATTTTTGTATCTATTTGTAGAGAGAAGGAAGGAGAAGAAAATAAATCTAAGGGATCTGACCTGGACCGATGGATGTTCGCGTGGAAGGGCAAAGTGGAATCGCCTTGCAGATCGGAGCTGAAGAAGCTCCTCGATGCGGCGGAGACACAGAGTCTTGGCGCACAATAGAGCGAAGCTGGACAACAGCGGTGCGATCTCGCCGGACTCCAACTCCTCGCTCGACGGATGCGGCGCGAAGCTCCTATCACTAGATCCCTTGCTGATGAATCTCGGATTCACCATTCTAAGTCTCATTAATTAAGCTCAAGTCCCTCAAAATCAACTGCATTTCGGCATCTATTTCGCATAATTAGCATTTATGCATGATTTCATAAGAATTGCATTTTAGCGTTAATTTCTGCATAATTTAAGAAGCCAAAAATCCAAGCCCAAATTGACCTGTAAATAGCCTAACTTCCCCTATTTTTAACTCCTTCATGCTAACACCGCATAACCCAAAACCACCTCCACTGTGTACACATCACTAACAAGAATAAATAAAAAAATACAAAAAAATAATTAACCCAGGTAAGTGGACCAAAAACCCAAACCCTAGTTTCAGGATTTTCGGACTAAAAGCAACATATCTTCCCCATCCAGTGTCCGATTTGATCCTACTCACTTTTGAACTAATGTACATTCAATTATCTTCAAAACAAGACCAAGTTCAAGTGAATCAGAGCTCGTATGTGAAAGTTGGGTTTTGGGCCTCTTTTGTACATTGTAGTTTTTCGCGGTTTTTCTGACCTATATTTTTTTGTATATATTTTCTTTATTAATAAAAATACAAAAAAAATTAGATTAAGGTATTTATCTTTGAGTTTTCCAGATTTTCTCGGATTTCTATCTTGTTTTAAAAATGACAAAAATTAGAAAACCCAAAAATCAAGGTATTCTATGTACATGGGATACCCCAAAAATTCACTTTTTATATTTGACCGAATTTGGCTTTGATGTCTTCATGAAAGTTGTAGATCTCGTCGAGACGAGCATTTTTCGTGAAGGAACTTTTTCGATCCAAGGTCATTTACTATTTCTTTTTGATTTTACAAAATGATTTTTCTTCGAATATTCTGGTGCTGACACGTGGCAGCCCCCGGGGCCGCCACGTGTCAGCTGTTTTTCGCGTTTTTTTTATATCGTTTTTATAAAAAAAATTTAAATAAAACGGCCGCACGTGTGTTGCACGTGCCTCCCAGGCACGTGCTCCGCACGTGCCACGACTGCCCCGCTCTTGCCTTGCCACGTGGCCAAAGCGCGACCGTTCGATCGGCCGCTGATCGAACGGCCCAGGCGCGTCACCCTCAACCTCTGGGCGCTAACGACCCCCGAGTTCCCTCGCCTATAAAAGCACCTCGGCAACCCCGAGCCAAAGCATCCACCGGATACGCATCAGGTCGAGAGCCGAAGGCGTTGACAGCGCCTGGGTTCTATTCTTCGCCGACGAGGTCCGAGGAGGCCCAGCTCCTCGTAGCAGCGCCGCAAGGCATACTGCCCCTGCTCCACTTCCGGCGTAGAGCCTCGACGACATCTCCGCCGCTACATCATCAACAACCACGCATCAACTCCGTCAACTTCGACCACCTGCTCCGCCTTCAACTTCAACCACGCCGACGCCACTACGTCGCTTCGTCAGCAATGCACAACGCCAACTCCTCTGGCCCACTCCGCCTCGCTCCGCCTTGTCTGACCCACCTGCGAACTTCGCCACCTACCTCCAGCTTGGCCATCTTCAACGACATCATCCGACTCCGCATCTCCATCTTCATCGAGCTTCGCTGACAACCTACGCTACCGGAGCTCCTCCGCCGAGCTTCGGCCTCGTCTGCGCCCAATCGCCGTGGCCAAGCGGCCCCTCCTCTACCGGCCACCACCTCATCTCCGCCTTTGACTTCATCGCCAGCGGCCGGGCGCTCCGAGCCCGAGACCCTCCCACGTGAGGCGCACGTGCGGGAGGGGACGACCTCAGCCTGACGTCAGAACAACGCCAGCCCCGGGGTCACGCGCTGTGCACGTGACCGCCTGGGCGAAATTGCAAAGGCCCCCCACTCCTTCTCCTCATTTCGTTCCAGTCCAAAATCAGAGGGCACGTGCTGCGCATGTGCCGCTCTGTGAAAATTGCAATAAGGCCCTCCAAAGTCCTGGTAATTTCAACGAGGACCCCCTGCATCGTTTTTATTTATTTATTCTGTTTGCATGTGTAACCCTGTCTTTGTCATCCATTATAGACCTCTACATTGCATCATTTTATTTATTTAAAAATAGCACTGTGTTTCCCATATAATTCTCTACATTTTGACAAGCTGTGGATATTTTTGTGCTTTACGGTTAATTAATAAATAATTGTTTTGTGGAAATTGGAATATTTTGCCCAATCTGTGCTCTGAAATTCATAGTAAATTAACCGTTGCTCTAAAAATTCCAAAAAAAATCATACAGTGTAGAGATTACTTTGATTAACATTGTGCCCAAAAATCTTTGCATTTGCATGCATAAATTGCTCTGTAAAAATCATTTAGCACATTTCAGTATTTGATTTTTAATAGATATTCAACCCCACATTTTCAAGGTTTAGGATTTTGCTAGGATCCATCACCTAGTGATAGATTTTAGATAATTTTATTTCTTGAAAATAAGTAGGTTTAATAATTATTATAATTAAATATTGAAAATCATTTTGTTTGCACTTAGAAATTCAGAAAAAATTCATATTGTATCTAAAAATTCCAAAAAAATTACCGTGCACTCATTTCATCGTCATTTACATTGTGGCCAAGTTTCGTATTTTTCGGACATCGTTTGATTGAAATTTACATTTTAGTCCCTAAAATAGGCCGAATTTGCATATTGCACCCTCTATTGCATTGAAAAATTCCAAAAAAAGACCGCCTTGAAAACCGAACTCAAAATAGGATAGACACAACTCTAGGTTGTTCCTTTGCCTCCTTGTGATCGACCTTGGGACTTGCCCAAGTAAAATAAACATAAAAACCACTTGATCAAATTTGATTAAAAATTGTGGTTATTTCTTGACTGTTTCCGATCGCCGATTACAACGAACGACACATCATTATTACCACAAACAAAGATTAAAAGCACATCCTTAACTTGGATTTTTTGGACCCGTCAGATGGCGCCGTTGCCGGGGAGGCAAACGGCTTAGTTTTTTGTTTTGAAAATTTTTGTTCGGTTTTCCGAATTCGGGTAGTCTGACCCCCGAATTTTTCACTGTAAATCCTATTTTATTTCTTGTATTTATTTTTCAGCATTTATTTCATTTATTTTATTTTTGATTATTTTCTGAGTCACTCTCTTACACCCATCTCTCTTATTTTTCTTGCGAGGTACCCGGCGCACGTGGAGCGGTTTTTCAAGGAACCGACGCATCTTCACCGACACCCGAAGAAACCGCAATTAAATTAAGATCGAGTCGAGTCGTGAGAGAGAGTAGAGTCTAGTTTTTTCTAATTTCTGCACTTTTAATTTCCGCTCATTTATAGCGGTGTCCGTTTGGACTCTCGCGTGTGTAAAAAGACCTTGAACTTTATTTGTGGTGTGTCGTGGCCTGTTTCACTCTCCGGAGAGGGTGGGGCCCGACTTGAGTGGCTATTAGGATAGACCTGCACATACGTCTCTCAGAGCAATTTTATTTTTTGATTGTGCTCGTAGGATCTTAAGTCACACTTCACTTTAATCAAGACGCACATAGATCGTTCAACTTAGCCAAATTTAATTCAATTCTTCCCCGCTAATAGAACTTTCTACTTAGGTGCGGCTTTTCATCGGCTTGCACGCATTTAGTATAAATTTTTCAATTCTGTATTGCATCCTACATGGAGATTGCGAGGAGGCACTGTAAGTCTTCTAACTGAGCATTCATCATAGTTTTCCGCGTGCATCGGCTTTTCCCGAAATCCTCTCTCTTGTTTTATCACATAAATCTAAAGGAAATTGGGACTGGACGGTAGACATGTATTTGTGTTCATCTAAATTCTTCAGTAATCGCCTCATTAAAATTGGGACTGCTAAATATAACCGATCTTAAAAACCCATAAAATCAAGAATTTCTGCGGAAGAGCAACCCCGACATTGTTTGATTTTATCTTGCAGCGAGGAGAGAGACGCACACTAGGATAGAGCCCAGCTCCAAACCTAACAGCTCGTTTAAACGGCTTGCAAGATTGAATTCATCACCAACTAAAATTGAAAAGATAATAGCTGAACTCTTACGGCTTCATTGTGTGAGTTGGTGAACCCGGGGTTTGAATTGTGTTTGCATTGGTGTGCGTGAACCGATTTCAAGATCAATAGCCGCACATTCGATAAAAATTCTCTTGACTATCCCATGCAATCATCTCTTCCCTCTCTTGATTTGAACCTCATAATGGAACTCTTGTCCAAAAACTCTCGCAGATCCAACCCCCCATTCCTCTCAAAAATGACGGAACACCCATCGGAATTATACTATGAAAATGAATTCGTGTCGGTTAGACCCAAAACACCTCCTCTAAGAAACTCTCAACCACCATCTCTTTTCACCAATCCGATAGGCTTCATGAACGACAACCCCTTCTTCAGACATGCTCCACCATACCAAGATCCGACCACTCATGATCAAAGAAATAAATTTTACTCAGATCAACTCCACATGACTGGACCATATGAGCAGCTGCCTTCCATGATTATTGAGGAGATATCTTCTGAAATTAATGATCATATATTGGATCTTCCAAGAAATTCTCCTCCCAGCACAAACGAGAAAATGGAAGATGAAATTATCGAACACACACCGACTGCACCTATGATTGATCATGAATTGAATTTTGAGGATGATATTTTGAGGATAACAACAAGATTCAATTCAATAGAGGAGAGATTTCACAAATTTACCGATCGATTCATCGCATTCTATGGTGGCTCGGACAGTAAAATGAATGAGGAAATTATTGGATCTGAGATTGAAAATTCTGAGGATATTCAGGGACCTATGGATAATTCTGAAAATGACTATGTTGTTGACCCTCACCCTGAACACCAGAGCCCCTTTTCATGTGAAGAACATCCCACACCCCCACACCACCCAGAAAATACCAAAAAATGGAAATATTTGAAAATCACAAAAAATTTGAAAATTCAGAAAATTTCATAAAAATTAAAACTGAAGATGATCTGAGGAATTTGGATCCGACTGTACGGGAAGCACTGGAAAAACACTTGATATTTGAACTTCCCTTTATACAGGCCATTGAACACTTCCCCGACCTTAAAAGATTTATAACAGATACATTAATGAATAAAAAGCCGGGCAGGATACGAACAAAGACTGAAAGACATATCTTGCCAATGGCCTCCTCCTTGGTGTTGAGGAGAAAAACCAAGAGCCGCATAGTGAAGCGGTTGCCCAGATTTGACTGCAAAATCAAAGACACAATTTTCACCCATGCTCGGATTGATGATGATTCACCAATTAATATCCTCCCGACCTCTGTATTCCATGAACTCAAACTCGGACCGATTCGGAAGATACGAGAGATTGTACAATTAGCGGACCGATCGATAAAGTGGCCGAGAGGAATTATTTCTGTCATCATGAAATTCCAAGGTGCTCCGCTCAAGGTAGAATTCACGATCATTGATATTGAGCATCAAGGAGAATTCACCCAGTCTCCAATCATTCTCGGAAAACCATTCTTAGCATTGGCCAAGGCGAATATCGATTGTGAGACTCGGGAAATCAATTTCACAGCATTGGAAGCACTTAAAACCGACCCTATCTTTGAGGAACCACGATCTTCTGAGGCAACCCACGCAGTCCCCGACAACCGTAACCATGAAACGGTAGAAGAGCCCTACCCCACGACCACACCTGAGATAGCGCTTGTTGATGAGACTATTGGTTTAGAAAATCTCCCCCCTGCTCCATTCCCAGCCGCTCTCACCATGGACAACCATGTATATGAATCATATGATCCGGAGACTTATGCATGGGCACACCCTGGGTCAACCTACTCAGACTACATGGATTACATCAACTCGACTCAGGAATGGACCAACATCGAATCAATAGAGAAAGAACATGCAGAGACTCTCCCCAATATTCAAATCCCCGAGGATCTCAAAATTGACAAATCTTTCTACTACGATTCAGAGACATATGCATGGTCACACCCTGGAGCAACATTTTCTGAATATCTTGACCAAATCATCCCAAATCGAGAGTGCTCAAACATTCGGGAGACTGAGAGCAAGCACGCAGACCAAGCACCGACCAAGGAGAATTTCAATGGCTATTCATCTGGATATTCAAGTGAACCGACACCTTCACGACGAAATAAAAAGAAAGTCACCTTTGACCTTTCGAAAGAGGAATCAGTTGATGATCCCTCATCAGGTCCGGAAAAGATGGTCTACATGAGTGAAGTCTGTTCGGCAGCCCTAAAGCCATATCTTCGTAAGGATCCAAAATTCAATCCCCGTTGGACAACTCCCGTTCCTAACTACTACTCATCCAAAGCTGATGCTCCTGCATTCTTCAAGTACACTGGAATTCTTTCGTATGAGCTGACTGAGACCGGTGCTTCTGAGTATTCATCCGAGGACAAACTGATTGACCCCAAGAAGGAACGAATTCTGAGGAAACAATTAAAGAAACAAAAAGACCAGAATACTTGGAGTATGTCCACTTTCAATTACTACTCCTCTGAGGATAACTTTGATGATGGATATCTTTCATCTGACTCAAACACTTCATCTATTATCCATCATGATTTTTCTAAGGATGACACTGATCATAGTTGGGAATCTTATGCTTCATCTCCATCTCGTCATTACGATCTCCCACCACAGGCTCACAAAAAGATCAGCCGAAAACCACCTTAATCATCGGCTAACCACCCTCCCTCCCGACCACATCGGTTCCCTTGTACAGCTTCTTCCTCTACTTAGGCCAAGGCCTAAGTATGGGAGGGACCGATGCCATATGTATATACCATTCTTCTTCTAATTCCTGATCGCTTCATTTCCACCCTTCTTCCATACTTAGGCTGTCCAGAGCCTAAGTATAGGGGGAACCGACATCCACCTGTATTTACTCTCCTCATTTCCTGACCGCTTTTCTTTTTCATATTTTTCCACTCCCTTACGCTTAGCCCGAGCTATGTCTTCCGCTTCTTGTGCTCTGAGGACACAACACTCGCTAAGTATAGGGGGGTCTGTATACATACAAAGTATATATTTTACCCATATCTCGTACTTGCGCGTAAGTCTATATGAATTTACGGGGTGGGTACTAACTTAAAAAAAACAACAACAACAAAAAAAAGAGTTTTGCTACTAACACTGACTTGCCCAAAAATTTTTGGAAAAAAAAGAGAAGGCTTCTTATTCCAATTTCTGCATAAAAAAATCCCTTGCATAAAATGTCAAAAAAAAAAATTGTCTGCATTGCACACACCTCACCCAACATCACATGCATTTGCATATGTGAAAAGTCATTGGGTTCTGAACCAAGTTATGAGTAGAAACCGAGAGTGGTCTAAACTTGACCTTAATCCACCTAATTTTCAGAGGACCTTCACCGAGAAATAGGATTTTAAGAGCTTCAGGTCTTTTTGACTTAATTCCTTAAGTTCCACATGACAATGTACAACGTTTGACTCTTAGTGTCTAACCTGGTCTCTTCATTCTGGGTACAACTCTGGAATAGGGAATTAATTCGCACTCTCGCACTATGCACTTAGCTCAACCCAGATGGGATGTTGGAAGACTGTGTGAGTCTCTTTTCTGGTAGCGTGGAAATCTAAAGACCGGAGTACGGGTTGAAATAAAGCTTCGGAAAAGGGATGGACGACTGGGCACAATTTTTTCTAAGACACCAAAAAATGTACGGAATAAAAAGATTCTATATCCGTAGGGGCACAACAAGATCCAAGCAGAACCACCAAAAATTCCAAATACAAAGAAGCATTCTACCAAATAAAAATCCGACCAAAAAGGTCCAAGCTTCAAGAAAACCTGCAGATCTTGGTGGAGACTCGGCTACACTGGCCATCTTCACAAGGAGAGGTGGCTACATTGGCCACCCTCCAGTTCTTTTCTCTTTCTTCTATCTTCTCCCTCATTCGATTGTGAACACAGCACGACAGACCTTAGAAGGAAATACATGACTCCCCGAGGACGAGTTATTGGAGAGGAGAGGAGCATGGTAGTCTGGCATTCTGAATGGGAAGAGCTAAAACCCTTCATACACATGAGTCGGTTATTCAATGTTCATAGGGTATACTTTGGGAAGAGGATTGATCTATGATGACTTCTGAGCCAAAACCGTGACAATGATGTGTAGAACTTGAGGGCTATTGATTTTAAAATTCTAAGTCTCACAGAAGTTCCGCCACATTATTAATACAAAGGTCGAGTTTAGTTTCACTTTCACCTTCAGTTCATGGTCTTGGTATGGAACCCAGTCTCATTTCACTTCATGGCATTTCTTTTTGATGCTTAGGGACGAGCATGGTTTAAGTATAGGGGGATGATGAATCTCGGATTCACCATTCTAAGTCTCATTAATTAAGCTCAAGTCCCTCAAAATCAACTGCATTTCAGCATCTATTTCGCATAATTAACATTTATGCATGATTTCATAAGAATTGCATTTTAGCGTTAATTTGTGCATATTTTAAGAAGCCAAAAATCCAAGCCCAAATTGACCTGTAAATAGCCTAACTTCCCCTATTTTTAACTCCTTCATGCTAACACCGCATAACCCCAAAACCTCCTCCACTGTGTACACATCACAAACAAGAACAAATAAAAAAATACAAAAAAATAATTAACACAGGTAAGTGGACCAAAAACCCAAACCCTAGTTTCAGGATTTTCGTACTAAAAGCCACATATCTTCCCCATCCAGTGTCCGATTTGATCCTACTCACTTTTGAACTAATGTACATTCAATTATCTTCAAAACAAGACCAAGTTCAAGTGAATCAGAGCTCGTATGTGAAAGTTGGGTTTTGGGCCTCTTTTGTACATTGTAGTTTTTCGCGGTTTTTCTGACCTATATTTTTTTGTATATATTTTCTTTATTAATAAAAATCCAAAAAATTAGATTAAGGTCTCTTGTATTTATCTTTGAGTATTCCAAATTTCTCGGATTTCTATCTTGTTTTAAAAATGACAAAAAATTAGAAAACCGAAAAATCAAGGTATTCTATGTACATGGGATACCCCAAAAATTCTCTTTTTATATTTGACCGAATTTGGCTTTGATGTCTTCATGAAAGTTGTAGAACTCGTCGAGACGAGCATTTTTTGTGAAGAAACTTTTTTGATCCGAGGTCATTTACTATTTCTTTTTGATTTTATAAAATGATTTTTCATCGAATTTTCTGGTGCTAACACGTGGCCGCCCCAGGGGCCGCCACGTGCCAGCTGTTTTTCACGTTTTTTTATATCGTTTTTATTAAAAAAAATTAAATAAAACGGCCGCACGTGCGTCGCACGTGCCTCCCAGGCACGTGCTCTGCACGTGCCACGGCTGCCCCGCTCTTGCCTTGCCACGTGGCCAAAGCGCGGCCGTTCGATCGGCCGCTGATCGAACGGCCCAGGCGCGTCACCCTCAACCTCTGGGCGCTAACGGCCCCTGAGTTCCCTCGCCTATAAAAGCACCTCGCCAACCCCGAGCCCAAGCATCCGCCGGATACGCATCAGGTCGAGAGCCCAAGGCGGTGACAGCGCCTGGGTTCTATTCTTCGCCGACGAGGTCCGAGGAGGCCCAGCTCCTCGTAGCAGCACCGCAAGGCATACTGCCCCTGCTCCGCTTCCAGCGTAGAGCCTCGACGACATCTCCGCCGCTACATCATCGACAACCACGCATCGACTCCGTCAACTTCGACCACCTGTTCCGCCTTCAACTTCAACCACGCTGACGCCACTACACCGCTTCGTCAGCAACGCACAACGCCAACTCCTCCGGCCCACTCCGCCTCGCTCCGCCTTGGCTGACCCACCTGCGGACTTCGCCACCGACCTCCAGCTTGGCCATCTTCAACGACATCATCTGACTCCGCATCTCCATCTTCATCGAGCTTCGCCGACAACCTACATTACCGGAGCTCCTCCACCGAGCTTCGGCCTCGTCTGTGCCCAACCGCCGTGGCCAAGCGGCCCCTCCTCTACCGGCCGCCGGTTTGCATGTGTAACCCTGTCTTTGTCATCCATTATAGACCTCTACATTGCATCATTTTATTTATTTAAAAACAGCACTGTGTTCCCCATATAATTCTCTACATTTTGACAAGCTGTGGATATTTTTGTGCTTTACGGTTAATTAATAAATAATTGTTTTGTGGAAATTGAAATATTTTGCCTAATCTGTGCTATGAAATTCATAGTAAACTAACCGTTGCTCTAAAAATTCCCAAAAAAAGCACACAGTGTAGAGATTACTTTGATTAACATTTTGCCCAAAAATCTTTGCATTTGCATGCATAAATTGCTCTGTAAAAATCATTTAGCACATTTCAGTATTTGATTTTTAATAGATATTCAACCCCACATTTTCAAGGTTTAGGATTTTGCGAAATTCCATCACCTAGTGATAGATTTTAGATAATTTTATTTCTTGAAAATAAGTAGGTTTAATATTTATTATACTTAAATATTGAAAATCATTTTGTTTGCACTTAGAAATTCATAAAAAATTCATATTGCATCTAAAAATTCCAAAAAATTATCGTGCACTCATTTCATCGTCATTTACATTGTGGCCAAGTTTCGTATTTTTCGGACATCGTTTGATTGAAATTTACATTTTAGTCCCTAAAATAGGCCGAATTTGCATATTGCACCCTCTATTGCATTGAAAAATTCCAAAAAAAGACCGCCTTGAAAACCGAACTCAAAATAGGATAGACACAACTCTAGGTTGTTCCTTTGCCTCCTTGTGATCGACCTTGGGACTTGCCCAAGTAAAATAAACATAAAAAACACTTGATTAAATTTGATTAAAAATTGTGGTTATTTCTTGATTGTTTCCGATCGCCGCCTACAACGAACGACACATCATTATTACCACGAAAAAAGATTAAAAGCACATCCTTAACTTGGCTTTTTCGGACCCGTCACTTGCTCGCTCTCTCCGGCACTTGAAAGTGGAGGAATAATGGCAGATCCACACGAATGAGAGGGAATGGCGTGTCTTATATTGGTGAGGGAGATGGAGAAGAGGGACGTCGACGGGAGGAGGTTTGCGTAACCGACAAGAAGTTGGACTACCGGCCTAACGACCGATGGTTGGGGAGTTGGCCAGAGCAGAGGGAATGTGGAGGCGTGGAAAAGAGATGTGGAGAAGATGAAGAGAAACAGGGAGAAATTTGGGAAAGGAGGAGAGAGAAAGGAGAGAGGAGAGAGAGAAAATGAGAGAAAAAATAAATGTAATTAATTAAATAAATAATTATTATATTAAATTAATTAATAATTTCTTAATTAAATAAAAATTAATTATTAAATATGATATTAAATTAAATAATTAAGTATATAATTAAGTAATTAAGTATTAATAAATAAGTAAGTATTGTAATCAAATAATGATTGAATAATTAAATAATTAAAATATATATAATAAAATAACCTATATAATTTTTATTTAATTTAACTATAAATAAAGTATATAAATTAACCTATATAAAATAATAATATATATTATGGCACATTGTACAATATGCCAATACGGACCTGAAAACCGCGATTTTTGCATTAACTCCGATTTTAGCAAAACTAGTGTCATTTTGTAGATAATTTAATATTATGAATTTTAAAACTGAGTTTTCCAAAATCAATGTTCATACGGCCGAGTTATGAGGTCCGGAAAATTTAGGTAGCGGCTTCGAGGCTTCGGAATTTATCGGTATTTTAACTTATTTATATTTTTGTATTTTTATATACATTTTATAAGGTTTTAGGAAAATAAATTAAGTTAATCGGGTTTACAGTTATTTAATTAAAAATTTGGGAAGATTCTACATATAGTACATATAGACAACGGGTCCAAAACATCAAAACTCACCGGTTTTATTCGAATATTTTTTTGATATTTTTAATAAATAGTACTAAGTATAAAACAGATTTTAAAAGTGAGTTTGATCTGTTTGGAGTTTTCTACAAATAGTTATAAACCTTTGAAGTTGGCTTTTGCGGCTTTTACCGTTCATTACGATTAATTATTTTTATGCCGAAGTAATGATCTGATATTTTTATAAAATAATAAATATTTTTGTAAACAACTTTTGTGATAGGAGTTGTTAGTTTGGGATTGTTTTAGTGATAAATATAATAGGTGAAGTTTTACATTGTGTAAAATTGGTAATTTATATTTTTGGTCTTGATTTTCTGAATATTTTTATAAGTTAGGATCCATATCTCCCCCTACTTGTTTCTTTTGTTGACCATGTCAATATTGATCTAGTCTCGAGGTTAGGATCAGTCTATAAATATTTTTATTTACAACCTTCTTTTTCTTTTATTTTTTATCTTTATTATTTTATTTTAGATAGAATAAGTATTAAATATATAATATTAATAATTGTGGTTAGAATGATAATTAGATGGAACTAATGGATATTTACATGTATTTTACCAAGGAATTTATCCAAAATGAAAGAATAAAGGCGATGAATCACGGATTCATCATCTTCCTCCACGACCAATTCCTTTTGTTCTTGCAACGTTTGGTTCTTTAACAAATGGTTCGTGAATGAAAACTGGAGTATTTGAAGGATCCTTGCTTTCTGAGCTAGAACTTCGTTTGTTACTTATCATATTATCAATATTACAACATAGATCACTTAACTTATCCTTAACAAATGAGAATATGTCATCATCCTAATGCACTGAAGATGCAATGATATGCAAACAGAACTGATTAAGCTTGGTTGCCCTATCTTGACGAGGATTATGCCCGTATATAGGATAGTTCCCTGATGTTTTTATGTTCCTTGTCCACCTCTTTACTATGTGTTCGGAGTTCAGAAGTTCTACATTCTGAATTTTCATTAATGCAAGTATGTGTATGCATGGGTATCCGAATAATTACATGGTCCTACATTCACAAGAAAGGAAGTTGTTTTGCAGAAAACATGAAACTCATAATTCCTCGTCTGCTCTCCCAGTATAGAATACAAAAAATGGTTGTAATCCAGAGAGTTAGACTCATTTCGAACAATAAAATCCTGTACCTCATTGAGTTCAAAATAAAACTTGTAAAAAATAAACTTGGTGTAAATGTGAACCATCGGATCCTCCATCTTCCACTTGAAACTTATTTTTGGGATATATACTTGACTGTATTATGCATGCCATCCTCTCTTTCCCTACTTCATTGAATTACACCTTGAAATCTACAAAAAATTCCACCAATGAATTTTATTAAGTGATGTGGTGTTGTAAGAAAGCATTCATGCTTTCACTACTCTGTATACTACGTTGTCCAACCTAAAAATAATCCTTAAGGTATAAGCTAATCCATTTATGTCTAACGCTGTATTTCTCGTTCAACCATACATTGGATGATAAATCGTACTGGTCAACAGCCTTGCATCATTTTTGCACGAATTCCTTTATAGTTATGGTTTTCCAAACAACTTTAGAGAATTTTGAATCGACTTTGTTAATGTCTTTAATCTTTCCAAGCTTCCCTTTAAGCTTAGCCACTATATGGCATGTGCAATATTTGTGTACAGCATGGGGGTAGTAATTCCTAATGGCTACACAAATGGCTGGATCTTCATCGGTGATTAAAAATATAGGATGTTTCCTCAATAATTCAAGGAATTGATCAAATAACTCATGAAAAAGAATCAGTTATCTCTTTACTAAAGAATGAATTTGCGAAATAAATTGTACAACCATGGTGATTGACACCACAAAAAGACCCAAATACAAGTTTGTATTCGTTGGTCCTATAAGTCGTGTCAAATGATAATGTATTCCTAAATAACTTGTAATCTTCAATAGACGTACTATCAATCCATATACATTGTGTCATCTTATTATCATCATCGGTTGAGAAGGCATAGTAAAAATCTAGAGTAGCCTTTCAACGCTGAAATTAACGGCGAGTAAATGACATCCAAATCGAGACATTGTTTTTTTCTTTTATGTTTACATTGTAAATATCTCTAACTATACTACAAACCTAACCACTAGATATGCATCCGTTGCTTATGAAAGCAGACTGCTTAAATACGGTATGTTCACATCATTCATTGACTTCACTTGCATCTTTTTGGTCTTTGAAAAATGTCTATTTTGTCTGAGGTATACCTGTTTGGATGGAGAAACGAGGTCATGATTATGTTGAAATTCAAAATGAGAAACAACACAGCCTTTGAGATCAAATATAAGGGTAATTGACATCAATGGTTTGCAAAAACTCCTTGATAATCCAATACATCACTCATCAATGTAAAATCTAGAATCATCATTGTGTTTAATTAACTTTTTTTGGTTTTTGTTTAGTGGAATTAATTAAAAGGAGAAAGCATCGCTGTAACCTAAGAAATGTCAAATAAAAATTATTTTGATTTTTTATTCATAACTTAATCAAACAAAAGTGGAATAAATGTAAGCAAGAGAAATGATAATGTTATTTTATTTACCTGTATAGCCTACATGATTGAACTCAGAGAGGCAATAGTAAATCCCAAGGGTTATTCAATTCAATAAGAAATCAAAGAGAGGAAAGAGGAACTCAAAGCAAACTAGACTTGGACTATTGTAGATTTTTTATTTTTTTAACTTTTATGGTTTTTTTAATTTTTAATTTTTTTTGATTTTCTTATTATGCAAGAATTTATGGATTTTGTAAATGTTTTTAGTTTTTGAAAATAAAAGAAAACAAAGCAAGTAAAAAGAAATAAAAATAAAAGAGAAGAAAGACAACTTTTTGAATTTTTAAAAGAAGGTAAAAATGTAAAAAAAGTAAAATAAAATTCTTTTTGGTTTTATAATATTTTTATATTATTTTTGGAATTTTTGGAGTAATTTTCAATTTTTTATGAATGCCAAAACAACTAAAAACATGAAAAACAAAAAACACTTTACACAACAAATGTTTTAGTAATTTTAAAAATAAACTAAAGTTAAAAATATCTAAAATATATATAGAAACAAAGATGAATTTTTTAGGTATTTCAAAAAGGTATTTTATCATTTTTTTGATTTTATGTGATTTTATATTATTTTTTTTGTGTTTTTAGTGTTTTGCTATTGGTTTTCATAAAAAATTAAACGATGAAAGTTATATACAAAATCAATCAAAATAAAAGAAACATATACAATTTTTTACAGAATTTTTCAAGATATTGTTGTATTTTTAAAGAATTATTTACTACCAACAGGAACAAAATAGATGGTTTTTTATTTTTCAAAAATAATAAAACTAATTAAAAACCAAAACTAAAATTATTGAAATTAATTCTACTTATAAGGAGCTTATTGTATTTTTTGGGAATTTTTAGAGGTGATTTAGTATTTATTTAACCAAATTAATCAACAAAAATAAAAATAGACCTATAGGGGTATATCTATAATTTAATTTTATTTCAAGACTGGATAATAATAAACCAAGAACTATAGGGTGTATCGGCGCACGTGAGGTACGATGGCACTGACTTATTAGGAATTATTTATTTCCTTGGGCTAAATAGTCACAAGAAAATACATGAAAGATATTGCAATTTATCTATATAGTCACATGCTTGGCTTTTTTATACAATCCAAGAGGACAAGCAAATAAAACAAAGCACAAGGAAATAAATGCAATTATTCAATCAAGCACAACACGATACTTGTCTGCTAGGGTTTATTTGCAAAATATAGAAATGACAAGGATATGAGTGAAATATTACCCTTAATCCACATGGATGGATCAACGATTGCGATGTATCTGAGATGCTGATGGGACGACAGATTATGCATTAGTGCGTGGAGGGGCTGGATCTGATTTGACGCTCTGGATCTAATTGTCTAGAATTATGCATGCTTGGAGAATGTTGATCTGATCTGGCAGGGGTGTTCTTGATTGAATGCCTCTCGACAGGTCTTAATTAACTCGATTGAAGGTTGGATCTTGTGAAGTTCGATCGATCGAATCACCTCCTTATGGTCTGGGCATGCTCCTACGAGCTGCCTCCGTCGTCTGATTATGTTGATGATGATCAATCACTGCATGATCTAAATCTGGAGGTCTGGGTATGCTGTAGCTCAAAGTCCACATCTAGATCCTCCTCCTTGGTCTTAGAAGCTCTCCTATACCCTACAAGTGATGTTAATTCTCGGAACGATGACTTCGACCAAGGTTATTAAGAAGAAATCTAAGTAAATGGATGTAGATGAGCACCTCCAATGGGCGTGGTTAGACGGGAGATCGATCCTCAGATTTGGTCTGATATGAGGGGGATCAGATATGGAAAATGATGAAGAAAGTGTTGGTGGATGCATGTGTTAATCAAAGAGGCGATCGAGTAAACGGGGAGCTCTGATCAAGCAAATCAGAGCTCAGAGATGGAGGATCTGATCTGTCTGATAATAAAGAGTAAATGAAAAATTGAAACACAAAAATGAAAGCAAAATACCAAAGGTTGCTTAAGGATGAAAGGAGGGGGGGTCTTCTTCTCAATCTGGTGTGAAAATCAAAGAAGCTCAACTGCTAAGGCGGAGCTTATGCAACGGTGGTAGATTGCATCTCCCAATGACCAATTTCATACTCCCGATCGTGGAGGAGTCGCCTTGTCACGACCTCTCTCTTTTGGACTCAATCTTGGGCGTAATTAAGGTGGAAAACATACCTGGGCCATATTTGGATCAACAGAGGTTTAAATAAGCAGAGCTGTAGGTGATTTGAATCGGGGATTGCATATGCAGATCGAGGCACTCAATGAAAAGATGATTCGAGTGAGCTTAATGGTTAATCATGTGACAAAATTTATTAAGGAATCAGGTGAGAAGGATGATTAGATTGAAAGAGAAAAATGAGAGAAAGAGCTTCGGCAAATGGAGCTTATTTGGGCTTGGAGGGTAGCAAAGGAGCTGATTCGGTTCAATAGGCTCGAGTCCTCCAATGGGAGCCCAGTCCACTACAGGACAAGATGTTAGAAGACAAAAAACCAATAAAAAGATAAATAATTAAATTAAAAATTTAAAAATGATTTTAAATAAATAAATAAAAATGTTCAGAATTAAATAATCTTAATTTATGTGATTTTTAATTAACTAAATAAGTTAAATAATTATGTTAAAATAAATAATGACCTTTATTCATTGGTATACCTATATATACAACTTGATTTTTAATAAATTATTTTTCTAAAACATTATTATATCATTTACTATTTTATTTATTTACATTATTTTACAAGGATTTTAAATCTATTTTTTATTTTTATAAAATAATTTATTAAGTTAAATAAATAGATATAGTTACAATATACATAATGGTATTTGTACGGTATATACACTAATTTATATATGGTGATTTTAATTTTTGCATTTTTTTGTTTTAGTTGAATAAAATACAATATTTACAAGTATTTAAAAATAAAATATTCACAAATATGTACAATAAATATTTAAATAACAATATTCACACAATACATAGTATATGCACAATGTACAATACACTCTAAAAAGCCACATTTTGCATGTTAACTCCGATTTTAATGAAACTACTATCATTTTGAAGCTTATTTTATTTAGAATACAATGAAAATGAGTTTTCTTATTTTTGAGTTTTTATGGAGCAGATATGTGTCTAGAAAGTATGGCTTTGCAGTTTTTTTCAAAGTGTCTAATTTAGACAATGAATATTGAATCTTCTTACAATTACTTGTAATATTTACAACTTTTTTATGTGCAATTTTCAAGAAGAAAACATTTTTATTTGGAATGAATAAAGGGATAAATAAAATAATATAAGATTTTACATACAAAATAGATGACATATGTACAATTTATACAATGAATGACATTGGATCTGATTTTCTTTATTTTCTAGAAATGGCATTCTCTCCCCCTACTTTTTTCCTTGTCGATTAGATCAATTCATTACATTTACTTGGGGCTAGAGTCATCTTGTATTTTTGCATATATACAATCTTTATTTTCTTTATTTTCCCTTTTAGTTATTTTAGGTTTAAAATAATGATTTTTCTATGAAATTCACAAAAGAATAAGGAAGAATAAAAACATTAAGAAGGTATTTTAAGCTAAAAAAATGAATAAAGATAATGAAATGTAGATTCATCTTCCCCCTATAATTTAACTTCTTTAGTCCCTTAACAAACATTTATTGGAAGAATAAGTGACTAAAAGGAAAAAGAAAAAGAAAAAATAAAGAAGATAAAACACTTTTTATTTTTGAACTATTCTTCATAAACTCAAAGTATGGAGCTCGGTCAGACCTTTGGATTATTAGTTTGGCAGAACGTTATTGAGAATTGGAGTTAAAACCTAACAGACTCCATGTTTCACAAGTCTCCTATTCATGTCGCCTCAACAATCAGGTCATAACAAGTCCTTATAAGAAAATTCTGATGACTTTGAATTTTCTAGTACTGTGTAAATGAAATATAGCTTTCCACATCAGAAATGATAAAGATCGGCCTTCTCTTAGCAAGGTAACCCTAATTCTCCAATCTAGCAACTCTTTCTTTGACCACATTGGTCTAGCTTCGGAGAGACTGTAGATCATAGTGGAGACTAGGATACACTAGTTGGCTTCACAAGGAGATGTAGCTACACTGACCGCACTACAGTTATCTTCTTATTCTTCTACTTCTCCCCTTTTGATTGTGGACACAACACGTACCTGAACTTAGAAGGTATACATGAATGATATTTTTTTGGATACATATTTATTTCTACATCATGGAATAATTGCTACACTGCATGGATCTTTATTGTGCTCCTACGGATATATAATCTTTTTGTCCGCCCATATTTGGGGTCTTAGAAAAATTATGCCAGCAGACCATCTCTCTTTTGAAGCTTTATTGCAACCCACAACTCCCACTGTTAGACATCAATGCCACTAGACTAGGTTGGAGCGTACTGGCCACTCAAGGTGATTGCGTATGTTTCTATTCAAGTGCATCTCTTGGTAGAGGATTCTAAACCTCACCACCACATCTGTGAAGAGCTACGTGTAAAGTGCTTGTACAATATATGTCACTATCTAAAAGAACCATGTGTGTATATGAAATATTATACTTAGACCAATCAATACGACATGTGAACATAGTCTTGTGGACTCAAAGAATTAAGTCTCTAGACCCGAAAAGTCTCAACTCCAGTTCCTATAAGATCCCTCTAAATTTAGGTGTCTTAAGGTTATAACCAAGTTCATTCTTCGATTTTATTCTAGAGTAGTTTAAGCATCAATTTCATGCTGAAAAATGCACATGCAAGAAGATAGATACAAATCATTTTTTAAGAAAAGAAAAGAAAAAAAGATAAATATTTTTGAAAAGGTCTTTCAAAGAGTTTTGCATATTTTTATAGATTATAATTTTTCAATTTATAAAGACTTTTTAATAGAAGAATTATACACATTCACAAGAATTTACAAGGATTTTATACAAATTGGAAGAATTTTATACAAATCATATGTAGAAGTTTTATACACAATTTATACAAAATTTTACAAAATGAATATTTACAAATTTTATCTACAAGTTTTACAAGGTGGATTTTATCTAAAAAGAATTTTATTTAAAAGTTTTAATAAAGAATTTTATGTACACTTTATACAAAATTTATATAAGGATTTTCTTAAATAAATTTTATGCACAAAGAATTTTATACACAGATTTACAAGGTCATTAAAACTTCTTTTTACAAACATTTTGTATATCTAATATATAAAAACAATATTTACAACCAAATTATTTATATAAAAGTTGGGAAAATAATTTACAAATAATTTTACAAACCTTTACAAAATATTTTACAAAATTTACAAAACAATTTTTACAACCATTTAACAAAAAGGATATTCAAAACTAATTTACAAAATTTTACAAATCATTTTACAAAGGTTTTATTTACAAACATGTTACAATTTTTTTATAATATAATTAGTTTTGATATAAAATACTTTATAAAAATTTTACTAACAAAATCATTTTACAACCATTTTTCCAAAATAAATTTATAAAGAATTTTACAACAATTTTACAAAGACTTTTTTACAAAACAATTGTACAAACAATTTTACAAATATTTTGCAAAACTATTCACAAAAGAATTTTGCATAGAATTTTTAAAAACTCTTTATCAACGTTTTTATTCCACTTTATTAGCCATATTATTTAACACACAAAAGTATGAGTTATGGCTAAAATATATATACAATATATACAACATCCCCCTATACTTAGCTCGAATTATGTCCTCATAGTGATGAAAGATCTACAATGGAAGACATAACTCATGCCAAGTATTAAAAAGTGAAAAGAATATATTACAACGATAACTCAAATAATAGTGAATGAAAATAATAGAAGTCGGTAATACCCCCTGTACTTAGGATCCAATAATCCTAGGTATAGAGACTATACAAATAGGGAAAACCGAGGAAGAGAATGAACAAACTCAATGACTTGACTTGTCCTCCCCTATACTTAGGGTAAAATATCCCTAAGTATAGAAAAAGAACATCACCAAGTTGAAGGACATGTGAGGGAATAGAAGAATAAAAATAAATAAAAATGTAAAATAAGAACAAAATGAACAATATCACCCCACCCCCATACTTAGGGTAATAGATCCTTGAGTATATGCAAAAATAACAAGAGTGATTAAACGAAAAGAAAAGAACAACTCAAGTCATTCACCTCCCATATACTTTAGGATAGAGTACATCCTAAGTATAGCACACACATGAAAGAGGTGAATGATAAAAATAAAGAAGAAAGGATGAAAAGAAAGAATATATACAGAAGAATATCAACTCATGTATCAGATGTAGAAGATGTCAAAGGATCATCATCTGATACCAAATGGATGGAATCAACCACGAACAAGAATGTATCATGATCTTGATATGGCTTTAGCAGCTATTCACGACAAATGATTGTGCATCAGATGATAACTCCGATATGACAATACTACCATTGTCAGACACAACTCTCACAATGAACTGTCCTGACCATTTGCTATTGAGTTTGTTGGGAAACAACTTCAAATTATCATAAAAAACCATACTTTATGATCAGGGACAAAAGTCTTCCTCCTAATATGTCGATCATGCCAACTCTTCACTTTCTCCTTATACATGAGTGAGTTGTCGTATGAGAAATCTCAGAATTCCAGCAATCTGTTCAGATCTAGTTTCCCGCTCTCTCATAATCTATGTTGCATATACGAAGTGCCCATAAAGATCTTTGAATTAACTCAACTAGCAAGTGGCAAGGTTTCCATAAACCAATCTATAGGGAGACTTGCCCAATGGAGACTTGTAAGTCATCCGATAAGCCCATTGAACTAAGTCAAGCATATAGGAACAGTTCTTCCTATATGGACGTACAAGTTTCTGAAGTATCATCTTGATCTCCCTATTCGAAATCTCATCCAAACCGTTAGTCTGTGGGTGGTAAGGAGACGCAACTCTATGCTCAATAGCGTACTCCTTCACAAGCTTCTTTACCTCTTGATTGATAAAATGGCTCCCACCATCTGATATGAGTATTTTAGGTATCCTGAACAACACAATAAATGTTATCCTTGGGGAAGGAACAAATCATACATCTATCAATGACTCGGGTGGGGATCACCTCCACCCAACGACTAACATAATCCACTGCAAGCATGATGTACTAAAATCCTTGACTGACAGAGAATGGGCCCATGAAGTCTATGCCTCAAGAATAAAAAACATTAGAAATATGGATATATCTCAAGGGCATGGTATATTTGGAACAACGGTTCCTCCCATTTTCTGACAATCAGTACAACCTCAAACATACTCTGTAGCATCGTTGAATAGTGTAGGTCACCATAGGTCGCATTGAAGTACCTTAGCTACTGTGCGCTTCCTCGAATGATGCCCACCAACCTCTAAATTATGACAATGCTCTGACACATTGGTGTATTCCTCCCGAGGAATGCACCTCCTCCATATACAATCTGCACCCTCATGAAATAGGTACAGATCCCCCCACTGATAAAAATGAATCTTTGACAAAAATCTGTCTACCTTAAGCATAGGCCAATCTTGTGGAAATTTCTTGGAGACAAGATATTTCACAATATTAGCATACCATGGAAGTGAGGCAACAGACAATATAACCTCATCTGGAAAGATATCTGATATGGGATGGAGTAGTTGTTTAGGGGACTGCGCATCTGATATCCGAGAAAGGTGATCTGCCACAATATTTTTCACTCCAGGCATGTCTCTAATCATTAAGTCAAACTCCTAGAGAAGAAGGATCCATCTGATAAGGTGTGGTTTGACATCCTTCTTTTTCTGCAGGTATCATATGGCAGTATGATATGCATAACAATCACATACGAACAAAAAATATAGGAACATAACTTCTCTAAAGCAAACACTTCTTTGAAACTATGTGATTCTGATTTGTGAAGGATATGGTATAATCCTCAAGCGCATCAAAAAAGAGTGCGCATCGTATCGAATACGACGAGGAGCGACTAGTCGCACTAGTAGCTCGATGCATCGGAATTTAATTTTTTTTTCATGCAACGAAACCACATGATCCAAGAACACTTTTCAGATCATTTCGTCTAATCCACAAATAAGTAATAGGATTACCTCTTGAAGCGTGGTTGCGACCGAGTCTCTAAACGAAGAGACCTCTTGTCTCAAGTCCGATCCGACAGAGGAGACGCTTGCGAGCGCGGGGATGAATCGCGTGCTTCTCGCAATCCATGTTGATGATCCAAGCGGTGGATCTCTTGATCTCGACACATGAGATCCGACGTCTTCTTCACGAGTGAGGCACACTGAAGGAGACGGAGATCCATGAGCAGACGATCAGGCAGCATAACGACGGCGCTGCAGCGATGGAGAACCTCTCTAGGGCATCCATGGTGGACGACCATGAGAGGGAGAGAGAGAGAGTAGGCGTGTAGAGAGAAAGAGAGAGAGACTTATGTTCTCTTAGTGTAAAGAAGAGCAAAGGGGTGCCTCTCCTTTTATAATATTTTGGGATCCATGGATCTCAATACATGGACAACACAAATCCAATGGCTCTCATTGATTGTGTTTCTTTTAATTGCCAAGATTTATGTTGGTAAAAAATCAACAACAATTAATTTAATTTAGATTAAATATATATTGATAAATCAATATAATTCAATCACCAATTTAAATCATCTAACATTGGAGATAATGGAAAGGAGGCTCCTCCCTTCCATATAGGAAGAGTGGACGACCACCCTTTCCTTTAGGGATTGGTGGCCGTCCCCCCTCTCCTATTAGGAAAGGGAGACTCCAATGCAATCTCCAAGATTGCAAATATCTCCAAAATTTACAACAACAATTATTGTAAATTATTCTACAAAAATAATTCATAATTATTTTGTAGACATTGCAATCTTGCCTTTGAAAAATTTGTGAATCATATTCACAACGCAAAATAAAATGTAAATTACATTTTCAATTTAATGTCCAATGTGAATCTAATTCAAATCAACATTTAATGAGTGAATGTAAATTACAAATACCTCTCTCTTATATATTATAAATCACATTTATAATATATATGATTAATGTGGATAGTGCTATCCACATTATTCATATCCATGATAATTAAATCACATTTAATAAACTTGGATCTCTATTCTCATGTGCCCAAATAATATGAATCACATTCACATTATTCACATCTTTGATAATCAAATCACATTTATTATCTAAGATAACTCTCCTTGTAATATGAATCAAATTCATATTATTCACGATAATTAAATCACATTTAGTTATCCATTTTCTCAATGCTTGGATTCATATATCAACAACGGAATTATCCATGAACTCTTTCAAGGATAATGCGATTTCTCCGCGAATACTTGGAGATAAGGACATGGCAATTGTATTGTTCCACGTATAGTGACTTGGATATTGAGATTACATCTCAATTCCAGATCTCGGGCCTCTCATAAATGCTTGATTAAATCAAGACCGCAAATCTAATCTTCTCATTGCATCTGAATCACATTCAGATCAATGTCCGACATTTGGATCAAGATAAATTTCTTCTTTACTGATAGGAGTCACTAAAATCCAGACCCATTTCTTCACTCCCTAGGAATGGAAGCGTCATGGTTATACAATCGTTTATGATCACATCACCCTCAGGTATTCCCAATACCTGTACATCCTGCATACTAGAAGACTCAGAATAAACTCGAAGTATTAGATCAACTTTATACTGTCTACTTCAGGTTTTTATCAGTAAGTTTCTCATTTTGATCATTGGGAGTTGGTATCGATCATATACTTTCAAAAAGCATATATCATACCTAGGTCTTGATCATATACTTTCCAAAAGTATATATCAAACCTACAAATTCAGTCAAGCTTCCAAAGTGAGACGACCGTGTGCACGGAATTTGATTCTTCCCAATATGTCATGAGTGAGCTCATGTCTTCCGGTTTAGTAGTGAACCTGTATGATCCCTTTGAGAGATCGTATTACTCATATGCCCTTATATGCACACCAGCACACCAGTGTATAGACATTGGTTAGGTCATCAACCTATTGATCTACCAAATGTACATACTCAGACATATAGTAACACATCTGTCTCCGGTCAGAGGATGCGTGCCTATATTATGACAACATACGACATAGGACTTTGGTTATCTCGATCTCGTTAAGTCAACTCTTTGACCTAACTTATCTAACACCTCCGAATCTCTATTCCTATGCAGAGGACCTGCATCAAGAGGTCAGTTAGATATCATCCTTTAGAGAAAAAAGGATTGCCATCTCCTTATCAGGCTGGAGATCATCTCTTAATAATCATTTGACAGTGCTCGATGAGTCCTCAATCTAACTCTTTAGATATTCACCCAAGCACCAGCCTCTATGATTCAATATTTGAATCAACGGCTGTATGATCATCAAGATGGCCATGGTACATAACCCTAATTGTACTAAAGGACGTATTATGCAAATTATTTATTGTTCATTTCAGATCAGGGAAAGATATTCGCAATAACATTTATTGCATAATGGCTCGTCGTGGGCTCGCATGTCCAACAATCTCCCACTAGCCCAAAGAGTCATTAACGGGCTAATCATTTAAACCCACACTTATGTGACAATCATAGGCTATTTGGAAAATAGCTAGGTAAGCTGATCAGTTACTCTGTTCCCAAGAGATTATGCCAAGTCCTTTTACGACACTTGCATTTCCCCAAGTAACAGTGCTTGCATCCAATGCAAATGTTGCATCTTATGCAACCAATACTCAATATTGTTATAGTGTCCTTGACACTATAGCTCGATAATCATTATAACTAGTATGTCCATAATCCTTATCAGAATACCTTTATTCCTAGAGATCTCTATCTCCTAAAGTATCAATAGTTAAGACCTTTTAGATCACTATCTATAAAGTCTTAATTTCTTGAAGATAAGACTTTGAGATCACTATCTCAAAAGTTTTGCCTTCTATGAAGATATTGTTATTACTGCAATCAAGTGTTTTATCACCATAGTAGGATTAGTAACAGTTTACTACTTCCACTGCATGGTAGAAATCTGGCTTTTGTACACATCTAGCATACACCCAACTTCTTGAAACTGATGCACAAGGGCAAGCAGTTTTCATTCACATCCTCAACTCTTTGAGGTGCTATCCCTTTAGATAGGCCAGTACCATATCTTTGAGGAAAAGAAGCCTTTTTTGGAATTTTACAGAAAATGGAAATGTCCAAGGTGTACTATTAGAGTGACTGTCCCAATACCCTCTTCTCTTTGCTTCTGAACAACTTCAGAACTAAGATCTAAGAGGTATCCTTGAGATCATATCTCGAGGTATTGAACAACCAGATTATAAAACACTTATTATTATCATCCTTAGATCATTGCAAATGATTAGGATATCTACATTTAGCACGATGAACACAATGGCACTCCCATTAAGCTTCATATGGTTTATCAAGATTCTATCGGAAATCATAACATTTATGATTTCATCAAATCAACTACAAGAAGCTTATTTGAGTCCATAGATGGAGTTTCTTCAGCTTGCACATCTTGCTTTCTTCAACCATGAAGCTATGGGTCTACTTCATGTGAATATCTTCAGAGAGATAGAGGAATGCAATCTTGACTCACATCATGAATATGTCATAGTCAAGTTGTGTAGATATGGTTAACAATATTCTGATGGGTTAAAGCAAGGTCACTAGAGAGCAAGTTTCATCGCAAGCGATGTCTTCTCTTTGGTGTGCAGCTCATGGCTACGAACCATGGTTTGAAGGTCTCTACCTTCTCATCAGGTTCCCTCTTTCTCTTGAAGAATTTTTTTACACCTTAATGGGTCGTAGGTGGATCCTCGAGGGTCCATATACAACACTTGTATATGAAGTCTACTTTAGACTTTATTGCTAACATTCATCTTTCCATGCTATGATCTTCAGAACCTTCATCACATGAAGTCAGATCATCGTCAGATTCAACTGACACATGGAATCAATCATCAAACTTATTTGAAGAGGTATTAGTGTTTCATCTTTAATTGTCTACATAGTTTCCGATTTCGGGAGCTTCATTATCTTCTCAAGATTAAATGAGTTCCTTTACTTCATTTTCATCTTGATTCTCAAGAGAGTCATCCTCTAAGAATCACATTCTCAAAGATGAGATCCATTGAGAAATTCAAGGTCATAAAGTAGGTATCCAATACCATCCTTTATTTTGCTAATGAAGTTGCACTTTTTAGTGCCAGATTCCAGCTTAATCACATGGAACCTAATTAAGGATATACATAATGTTGTCTCTACCACATATATATATACTTGGAAACTAAAAGATAATTATGCTAAGATTAATCATTGATCAAATCATGTCACACATGATCAATTGTATCTCCCTACAACTCTATTGAGTTAAGGTTCATTAGGAGGATTGAGATAGGAATGATATTCATATCTCCATAAGGTATTCCTTGAATTCATCTAATAGGTACAAGCTACCTTAGTTATATCAAATTCATTTCATCTTCCTTCAAACTTTGATTCCAAACCAAAATTGAGAAATCTTTGAACATTTCAAAGGTTTCTTAGGTGAAGAGAAGAAATTTCATATCATACATAATCATCAATAGATATCACATATCTATAACGTTTACTATGATATAGATGATTCACATACATCAATATGTATGAGATCCTGAATACTTGACATCTTGCACCTTTCCCAAAGAAGGGTGTATTGGACATTTTACTTTTGAAAACAATATTCATAAGCATGTAACACTTGAAATTTTAGACATTCTAAAGTTTCACCTCTTACTTGTCCATTGATCTCATCAATAAACATATGTCCAAAACATGATGCCAGATAATTGTCAAATGATCTTTATCCTCCTATTGATCTTTAAAGGTTTAATTTTCAGTATTAGAAATCTTAATGAACCATTCATTAATTTTCAAATTTAGTGGAGTCCACTAGATGTTAGATTACTATCTGAAATATATCTATCATAACTCTCTATGATAGGTTTATTCCAGAATTCATGTTTATTTCCAACATTTAGAAATAAACTATGTGAGTGTATTCTAATATCCAGGTCACAGAGATATTGTCTAAGACTAAGGCTCCCACTGAAAATATGAAGTCTATTGATCCAATGGAAATTATTTCAACAATTGCATCACTTCCAACATGGATGACCATTTAAATCTTAAGATCAAATTTCTAATAATCTAATACAGATGCAACCAATTGCAAGTGTCATTAGAAGATTGAGATACGATTATTAGACTTTTATCTTATCAAATAAGTAAGTCAATTTCAATGATTATATGTAGATTATTCTGATGTACTATCAGATTCCTTCTTTAAGGATCCTAGATAGATTTGATAGTCATACATGAACATATCAACTTATTGCAGTATTGGCATTCATCCAACTCTTTGGAAGTCATATGGAAGTCACAAAAGTATAGTCAACTCTTTAACTATACTTCTTACTTGAGTCCAACCCTTGCTTCCACTGCGCTCCCTTTATCTATAAGCAAACATTGCTCAAGACAAAGGATCTCTTATGTTAAAATCAAAAATTTCAATATAAGATTATTTCAACATGCTTCATTCAATTCATACAATATGAATATTATGAAGCTTCATGAATGACTAGAGTATAGATAGTAGAATGATGACACTCATCGTATCCACATCCATTTAAACTCTTAAAACTTAGGTTCAGGTAGGTACTCAAACAATTTGAATACATCATCTCCTATAGAGCCACCATTCTGCATGATGCAGAGAACCACGTCATTCATGATTAAATGTCGAGAGCACATATGTATGACAGAACATCTTCTTAAAACTTTATAAGGATTATTTGATAATTTCGATCATTATCGACATCTCACTTCTAAAGTACATTCAATGAGATCAAGACTTATAGAGACATACAAACCCTAGGGTTTTAGTCCTATTGTCTATTTAATTATCATTCCTCATTACTGTGAGGAAACTTGCATATTGCAACCACATACATTATGTGTCCAATTGCAATACAATATCTGGATCATGGGTACAATCCATGATATTCTACTGGTTATTATTGAGTATAACATTGAGTGGGATTAAAGAAGGATTGTCTCAAATAAGAAATTTGCATAAATATATAATTTACCTTGATTTAGGAATTTTTATATCAAAGTTGT
Organism: Ottelia alismoides; assembly: GCA_037367405.1. NCBI lineage: Eukaryota > Viridiplantae > Streptophyta > Magnoliopsida > Alismatales > Hydrocharitaceae > Ottelia > Ottelia alismoides. Next base: position 105,610 of record JAZKJV010009424.1, read on the forward strand.
CTTGCCTTGTCAACACTGAAAGTTCATCCCCTTAATCACTTTCAATGTAAGAGATATACTTACCATTATATCTCTGCAAGATCTGGGATCTCCTTCCTTATCTTTGTTACATCCCAATAATATGAAATATGCAACTCTGATAAAAAGAAGCGGGAACACATTCCGCCTTGCAAGTCCAACTTGCATCTCCCAAATCGGTCTTTAACTCCCGGGCCCACCACCCCTAAGGTGATGTTGACCCGTCATTAATTGAGCCAACCGTCAATATGAATAGAACTCGCTGTGCGCAATCCAATATCGCCCCAATAATATGAGGATCCGATATTGGGGTCACTACGCATACGACCTTAATCTTTCGAGAAGCAAAGAGCCTGGTCCAGATGCGCTTGCATATAGGAGCTGTCACTTCGGACAGACGTCTCCTACATACAATCCCTGGCGACGGAACCCTTCGCCTTGACGGGAGACCATGGATGTCACTTATGTGATCCTCCACATCATATTCAAATTCTAGTTAATTATCATGAATCATATTCACATAATTAATTCTTCCAAGGGAAATAACACATCATTCATAATAGAGTGTTTTTAATTGGATATGATTAACTTAATCATATTAAATTAATTTTCAATCCAATTCAATCAACAAACTTGATTTTACTTGAATATATGGTATTATCTCAAAATAGGTATTAATTCGAATTTTAATAATTAGAAAAATACATCATGATCTCTCAGACATCATTCGTTCCCTACCCGCTGTCATGGCCAGTACTAGTAGGAGTGGGACGGACTGCATACGTTGCAACCCGCTACCCCAGCGATCCCCGAATAGACACCATATCCGCCTCGGGAAAAAATAATGCCGAGTCAATCATTTTGTACTTGAGATGATCATCGGTTTTTCAACCGAAATTATACCATATAGTAATAATCAAAACATTTTTGATTATAAGGAAATTTGCTAGACAAATTTCCAATCCTATTCAAGCAAGGAGTTTGATGATTGTGTTTCCAATTTTGATCTAGATCAAATATAATCAATTATTGGTTGAGGCCAAGTCAATTAAGAAAATAATCATCATCCAATATTTCTCAAATATTTTCCATAATTTATTCATGAAATTAACAAGTAATTTCAATAATTGACAATCACATGGTTCTTGATTAGGAAAGTAATTTCAGCAGTGACCCCTACTTACTAAAATTAGCATATCTCAATCAATTTAAATCCAAATTAAACAAAGTAAGTTTTCAAAGTTTGCTAATTTGATTTACAACATAACTTATGTGATTTGCACGTATTTTAAGGCATTTCTAAACAGTAATTAACTCCTTAATTACGTTAAGATTCGCAGTTCCCGTAACAGTGAATACATGTTCATTAAAACAACCATATCTCGAGCAAACGGAATCCAAATTACTTAAACTCAGATCCTATGTTTTCCTTATTTAATGGGGAACAAAATACAAGTGCTTTTTTTGTTCAAACAATTTAAACAAGGCCGAAAAATTACACTAAACAGAGATGGGAAAATGAAATGCGATAAAACTTTCGCAACCCTAACGAACCCAATTCGCCTTCGGTTTTATGGATCGTATCCAAAAACACCGACCTAAGGCTCTGATACCACTTGAAGGATATGGTATAATCCTCAAGCGTGTCATGGAAGCGTGAGCATCGTATCGAATACGACGAGAAGCGACTAGTCGCACTAGTTGCTCGATGCAGTAGAATTTAAAATTTTTTTCATGCGACGAAACCACATGATCCTAGAACACTTCTCGGATAGTTTCGTCTAATCCACAAACAAGTAATAGGATTACCTCTTGGTGCATGGTTGCGATCGAGTCTCTAAATGAAGAGACCTCCTGTCTCAAGTCCGATCCGACGGAGGAGACGCTTGCGAGCGCGGGGATGAATCATGTGCTTCTCGCAATCCATGTTGATGATCCAAGCAGTGGATCTCCTGATCTCGACACATGAGATCCGACGTCTTCTTCACGAGCGAAATGCACCAAAGGAGACAGAGATCCACGAGCAGACGATCAGGCAACATACGACGGCGCTGCGACGATGGAGAACCTCTCTAGGGCATCCATGGTGGACGGCCATGAGAGGGAGAGAGAGAGAGAGTAGGCGTGTAGAGTGAAAGAGAGAGAGAGAGACTTATGTTCTCTTGGTGTAAAGAAGAGAAAAGGGGTGCCTCTCCTTTTATAATATTTTAGGATCCATGGATCTCAATCCATGGACAACACAAATGCAATAGCTCTCATTGATTGTGTTTCTTTTAATGGCCAAGATTTGTGTTGGTAAAAAACCAACAAAAATTAATTTAATTTAGATTAAATATATATTGATAATTCAATATAATTCAATCACCAAATTAAATCAACTAACATTGGAGATAATGTAAAGGAGCCTCCTCCCATCCATATAGGAAGAGTGGACGGCTACACTTTCCTTTAGGGATTGGTGGCCGTCCCCCCTCTCCTATTAGGAAAGGGAGACTCCAATGCAATCTCCAAGATTGCATATATCTCCAATATTTGCAACAACAATTGTTGTAAATTATTCTACAAAAAAAATCATAATTATTTTGTAGACATTGCGATCTTGCCATTGAAAAATTTGTGAATCATATTCACAACCCAAAATAGATGTAAATTACATTTTCAATTTAATGTCTAATGTAAATCTAATTCACATCAACATTTAACTAGTGAATGTAAATTACAAATAGCTCTCTCTTATATATTATAAATCACATTTATAATATATACGATTAATGTGGATAGTGCTATCCGCATTATTCATATCCATGATAATTAAATCACATTTAATCATCTTGGATCTCTATTCTCATGTGCCCAAATAATATGAATCACATTCACATTATTCACATCTTTGATAATCAAATCACATTTAATTATCTAAGATAACTCTCCTTGTAATATGAATCAAATTCATATTATTCGTGATAATTAAATCACATTTAATTATCCATTTTCTCAATGCTCGGATTCATATATCAATAATAGAATTATCTATGAACTCTTTCAAGGATAATGCGCTTTCTCCGTGAATACTTGGAGATAAGGACAAGGCGATTGTATTGTTCCACGTATAGTGACTTGGATACTGAGATTACATCTCAAATCCAGATCCCGGGCCTCCTATAGATGCTTGATTAAATCAAGAACGCAAATCTAATCTTCTCATTCCATCTGAATAACATTCAGATCAATGTCCAACATTTGGATCAAGATCAGATTACTTCTTTACTGAGAGGAGTCACTAAAATCCAGACCCGTTTCATCACTCCCTAGGAATGGAAGCGTCATGTTTATACAATCGTTTATGATCACATCACCCTAAGGTATTCCTAATACCTGTACATCATGCATACTGGAAGACTCAGAATAAACCCGAAGTATTAGATCAACTTTATACTGTCTACTTCGGGGTTTTATCAGTAAGTTTCTCATTTTGATCATTGGGAGTTGGTATCGATCATATACTTTCCAAAAGCATATATCATGCCTAGGTCTTGATCATATACTTTCCAAAAGTATATATCAAACCTACAAATTCAGTCAAACTTCCAAAGCGAGACAACCGTGCGCACAGAATTTGATTCTTCCCAATATCTCATGAGTGAGCTCATGTCTTCCGGTTTAGTAGTGAACCTGTATGATCCCTTTGAGAGATCGTATTACTCATATGCCCTTATATGCACACCAGCGTGCCGGTGTACAGACCTTGGTTAGGTCATCATCCTATTGGTCTGCCAAATGTACATACTCGGACATATAGTAACACATCTGTCTCCGGTCAGAGGATGCGTGCCTGTATTATGACATCATATGACATAGGGCTTTGGTTATCTCGATCTCGTTAAGTCAACTCTTTGACCTAACATATCTAACACGTTCGAATCTCTTTTCCTATGCAGAGGACCTACATCAAGAGGTCAGTTAGATATCAGCCTTTAGAGAAAAAAGGATTGCCATCTCATTCTCAGGCTGGAGATCATCTCTTAATAATCATTTGACGGTGCTCGCTGAGTCCTCAATCTAACTCTTTAGATATTCACCCAAGCACTAGACTCTATGATTCAATATTTAAATCAACAGTTGTATGATCATCAAGATGTCCATGGTACATAACCCTAATTGTACTAAAGGACCTATTATGCAAATTATTTATTCTTCATTTCAGATCAGGGAATGATATTCGCTATAACATTTATTGCATAATGGCTCGACGTGGGCTCGCATGTCCAACAATGTGCCTAATCCAAAGTCTTGCTAGCATAGTGTATGGAAATGGTACACCATCCCACCTCTGCTCTAAAACAACTCCAACTGCAAAATCTGACGTGTTTATCAAGATCTCAAAGGGAAGAGACCAATCAGGTGGCTGAAGGACATGAGAACTAGTAACCATCTCTTTCATCTGATGAAAGGCAAGGAGGACTTCCTCATCAACAATAAACTCACTCTCTTGCACAGAAGCTCTGTCAAAGGTCTGGTGATCTTGTTGAAATCTTTAATGAATCTCCTATAAAATCCAACATGTCCAAGAAATGACCTTAACTACTTCAAACTCTATGGCGACTCTAACTTTGAGATCACATCAATCTTAGCTGGGTCAACTTCCATACCGTGTTTGGAGATGATGTGGCCTAATACAAGCCCATTAGTCACCATAAAGTGACTCTTCTCTCATAAGAGCACTATGTTTACTGATGAATCCATGATTCTCACTCTGTATTCTTTTATTTTAGTTCTTCATCTTGGCAAAATACCATGTAAATATCTGTAAATATAATAACGTAGCTTTCTGCATGGCATTGTTAATATTGCATATTTAGAATGCATTTTTGGAAAAAATAAAATAATAAAGGAAAAGAAAACGAATGATGTATTTAGAATAAATTCAGAGTGATCCAAACCCCAAGAGAAGGTCAACATTTGTCCTGATCGCAAAAGAAAATAAGTAGATAGAGATAGGGTTCACTTTGTAGTGTATATATCACCTATACATGTACATATTATTTATTTATTTTTAATAAAACTAAAATTATTTTATTCTTGTACAACCTTGTATATAGTTCTAATAATATAATAAAAATAAAATAAAAATCAGAAATATAAAAGAAAAATAAAAATAAAATCATCAAACTTTGTATAAAAGACACATGTACATATCACATCCACTATTTATTATATACCATTAATAATTTGTAAAAATAAAATAAAAATTATTTTACACTCCTAAAATTATGTTGTAAATAAATAAAATATAAAATAAATGTATTTGTGTAAAAATAATACAAAAAAAATACTTGTACATAATACATAGGTATAATATACTTGTATATACTATTATATATTGTATATACATTAATTTTTTTCATAAAAATAATAAAAAATAACAGAAAAACACTTCAGAAAATAATAAACAATTATCATTTAATACACTTTTTATTTTAAATTCATTTACTATTTTTTATTAAATTTCCCTTTATTTTGTAAATCCTGATTTTCTCATTGGTCTACGTCAGACTGTTGACCTCAGTCAACGGTCTCTTCCAACTGGGTCAGGTTGTCCTCCCTGTCGCCAGAGCCACTTCTTCAAATTTCTATGCCCAACTCCGATCTCCGTTCCCCTCGATTCTTCGCCCGATTCTCCTACTAAGACCGGTGTCCTTCGCGGATCCCTAGGAAGGGTCAAATCTTCTTAGGGTTACATGCTTTCTTTTGATATTTCCAGACCATGAGGAACCTTATAAAATCTCTCTTCTAGCTCTGCCAGCCCTCTAGCTCGTCCCTCGTGCCCCCTTTCTTCCCTAGACACCTTCAGTGGAGTGATTGCCACTCGAGGAGCCGTTTAGGATCGTCTGGAGGAGCTTGGAGGCTTGTAGCTCATACGTGGCCCGACTCCTCCGCCGCGTGAAGCCTCCCGGCCAGTCACATCTTGGTTGAGGCCAAGACCAGTCCTCTCACCTTCGCCTGGAGCTCAACTTTTATCCTTGCACTTTCTCGTTTCGATCGCATCTTTCCAATTCACTCCGCAGTCATTCGCTGTGTCCGACCACAAGTTCTGGAGCCCATAGTGTACATCCTTCCGTTCAGATCGACTTGACAGATCGCCCTCCATCTTCCTATGCAACCTATTCCCCCTAAGGCTCGACCATCATTCGTCAAGATTAGGAAGTGTCTCCTTCCCTCGCACTCGTCGGAGACCCAAACCTCACCCCACATGGCTTCTTTCTTTTTCGTCTGCAATAAAATGACTGGAGCATAGTCCCCGAGTCCCCTATTTCATTTGTAGGTACCTCGCATAAGAGGAAGCTCTTTTGGACTTCCGGTTGATCGGCGGAGCAGCTCCAGGAGGAGCACCGTTGCTTTGGCCATCCGACCGTCATCCCTCTCATCGGCCTCTTGCATTTGTCGCGGAGCACCCTTCCCAAGGTACCGGACCTTCTGGAGGCTCGATCAGCTCAACAGAGCAGCGCTATTCCCCGATCAAAGTTCGCCAGCCACCTATTCTTACACCATCCCCCTCTGCCATTGGATGAGAAGCGGAGCACCAGTTCAAACCTGAGCCGACCATCAGAGCAGCTTTCCAGACCATTGGATCAAACCCGACAAGTCAGATCTAGCTGCACGTCCCTGACATTCCCTGGACCGTGAGATCACTTTGTAGTGGGAGATTAGAACCGTCATATCAACCACACACGCCTCATGTGCCTCAGGGTAAATTACCTTTTTACCCTACATGTTTATGTTTTTGTGTTTAGTCCAGTAAATAAATATTATAGTTCAACATTTTTGCAGTTTAGACAACTTGCTTTTAAATATTTGCACTTTAGTCCCTCTCAGTCTGGAACACGTGCAGTCCCATGTGAGTTTTGGGTTATTTGCATGTTTTTCCAGGAACTTTTATGCTGTTACTGAATGGATGTTTACTTTTGAAAATTGCATTTATACCCCTGTGCGCCTAGTATTGAGCATGTGCGTGCTTTGAGTGGGATTTTTGTAGATAATGCCATGAGGTTTTCTATTGAGTTATTCTTCGGTCCAGGAACTTATTATATTTGAAAATTGGTCCTTATTAAATGTGCTTAATTAAATATTGTATTTTGGACATAATAAATATAAAATTAATTTGAAAAATTTCCTAAAAAGTACCATTAACTATTGTTAGCGTGTAATACTTTCCGTGATCTTCTTAGATTGATTTATTTGCATTTCTTATTTTTAAAAATTCAAAAACCTTCAAAAACATCCCTATTTCCCTTTAAAAAATCATAAAAATTCGAAAAATGTTTTAAAAATTATATAAAATTCCAGTATATGCCTTTTTGATACTTTATTTCCAATATTAATTTTGTTTGAAAATTCACTCTAAAAACCCTAAAAATTACAAATTTTCTAAAATCATATAAAGACATAGAAAACTAAAAAAATCCATTTTCAGTTCCTATTAATTCATATTTTATCATAAAATTGCTATCAGGGACCTTAGGGTTTTAAATATTTAAAATTTACAATTTAGTCCTGGGTGTGCACAATTTGTCTTTCTGAGCACTTTTTGATTTTATAAATCTTTAAAAACATTTGCAAAACCCTAGAAAATTACCAAAAACATTTTAAACCCTCTAAAATTAAAAAATATGTTTATCTGAATTTTCTGAGCATTTTTAATTATTTAGAAAATTCAAAAATATCTTTGTACTTATTTTCTCTTATTTTTATTGATTTTGTTTCCTTATTAAAAATAAAAAATTTACAAAATTAAAAACCACTAAAAATTGTTTTATTTTGAGAAAGTTGACTACTTATTATTTTCGTGGTCCTTGTGTTCAACCCTGGTGGCTATACCAGGTAAATAAAATAACGAACCGCTTACATTTGATGATTGTTTGATATTTCTTTTGAGTGGGTTTAATTCTTCTTGTTGACATGCTCGGTGATTCAGGTCACAACGACCCTTGTTACTTGCTTACTTAACTTGAGAAGTTGGGTGTGTCATCAGAATGGCGTCGTTGCAGGGGAGCGCATCTTAGTTGTTGATGAATCCAAGATTCATTAACTTTTCTGTCGCATTTTTTCTTAAAACCCTTAACAAATGCATGTAAATATTCATTAATTCCCATCTTTTATTCAAACTTCATTCATGAATAAATATTCACTTTTAAGCATCAAAATCATGTAAATAAATAAAGAACAAAGAAAAGAGAATAAGGTAGATTGGAAATATGTATATATGTACAATATGACTTATAAATATAAATATAACTGCAAGGTATATTTATAACCTAACCCTCGAGACCAAGTCAGCATGGATTGGTCGACAAACTAATAAGTAGGGGGAGATAAGGAAAGAAAACCATATAAATAAATTAAGACACACTTCATATACTTCTCACGATTTATCAAATAAATACAAAACTTCAATGATTTTTAATAAATTCATATGTACATATTTTCACCAAACTCTTTTCTTAATTATTTCTAAAAATGTATATAAAAATATAAAAATAAGTTAAAAATATTACCCTGTATATATGCCAAGAAACCCAGCTTGTAAATTGTCAATATCTCAGCTTCCGAACATCATAACTTCTTCATACGAACTCCAATTTCACTCTACTCACCTTTAAAGTTCATAAAATAATATTCTCTAATTAATAGAGGTGGTTCATCGAATTCAAAGTCCGTTTGCAAAAAGTCAGTTTTGGGACCAAATGACAACGGGGTTTCTGGGCTATTTATTTTATGTAGAACACATTATTTATATTTTTATTAATTTTATAATTTCTAATTACTTTCATGATATTGTATTTTCACCCTAATTTATTTCATAATTTTTGGAGCTTATTTATTATTTTAATAAAATCCAAAACCCTATATTATAGGTAAAAATGAACTAGATAACTTATACCTATATTTATTAATATATGTAAATAAATTTATTAAAATCCTTAAAAATTCACACAACCGTTATTTATTATTCTCATAATTAAGAAAATATAAAATTAGTTTTTAATTAATTATTTATTAAATTAAAAATCAAAAATCTATTTATCTATACATATTTATTAATATAATATTTATATTTCGAATAATATTTATTATTTATAAAAAGTAATTATTCCATAAATTAGATAATTTAATTATTTACATTTCTTGTTTTTATACCTATTTAAAATAACACTATTTACTATTTATTATCGAATTTACAAGAAATTAACTCATCTGGCCAACCAGGTGCTAACACGTGTCAACACCTGGTTCATCTTCTTCAAGAAGGCTGTTAGACTTTCTGTTCTGACCAGCCATCTTCAACCAATTATCCAGCGCACCTCCTAACCTCTTCCGACGATCTAAACCCTTGGACACACTCTCCTAACTACCAAGAATTTCGGCCACTCTTAGATCTAACTTGGGGATCACCACATCTACCTATATATACCCCCAAAGTTGGCAGTTCGCAACTAACTCGCTCATAACAACCTGAAGCCCAGGAATCCAGTGGCCGACCCCTCTCTTCCTCGCCTCGCTCCGCTCGTCCAGGAGGTGACAGCTCCAATCTACGGTGCCCGCGTTTGAGAAGGACCTTCGGGGAGGAGTTCCAAGGCAATAGCTCCGCCTTGCAACGTCGCCTTGCGTGCGTCCAGCTCCGGCAAAGATCGACTATCAAGCAACCTTTAGAGGTAAATACACTTCTTTTTCCCAGATCTACTCATCTATTTTTATCATTTTATCCCTCGATCTCGTGCCCTGATTAGTCGAGTTAATCACATCATTAGATCCATTATTCATCAATCTTAAACGCCACATCTTAAGGACGCCTCAAGTCCATTCGAATCACTCCCCATTTTATGTCACATTTTTCCATCTACCATTCCCCTTAATTCTGGAACCTACTTTTAAACTTGCAAAAATAATAATTCTTTTGCCGATTCTTGAGCGAATCGAGCACATATCTTTGATATTTGCAGGTTAACATATCTGGAGCGTCAACGTTACATATGGAGCAACAAACTTCCAAGAAATTACAAAGAATTATATCCGCTCCAGAACCATTTCGAGGACAACAATTAGCCATCTTCCTTGCGTGATCCACGCCGTCATTAGCCACTTCAGGAGTTGCTCTACCACGGGCGAGCTCGAGGGTTAGAGGAGCTAACCCTCTGGCCCCGTCGGAGGCCCTATATCGTCGCCAGCTGCCTGTGAAAAATCGGAGAAGGAGAGCCCGTCAGCAGCCATGTCCAGAGCCTGTAGAACACACAAGAATAGCCAAAGTACAGGCTGTCGACACGTGTCTCAAACGTGTGGTCCAGATCGTGCCTTGGATTCTAATCACAACCATCCAGACGAAACAGTGGGAAAGTTGCATACTAAGCCCCACCGACTTCCAGAAGTTAAAGTGTACCCAGAAGAATTCCAGAATTACATTTAGGTCCCCGCGCGGGGACCTAAATGTAAATTTCTTTATCTTTCTTGCAGAACAGTCCCTGACAGAGGATTATTTTGCAGATCTTTTGAACTTTTTTCTTACATTTCTACTCCCGATCTATAGGGGGCTTTTGAACATATCTTTGACATAATTTTTCGTAGATTTTTTTAGGGTAGTTACGTAACTACCCCAACAAGGTTCTCAGTGATTTTTGTGTATTTTTGTCACTTTTTCATCGTATTTCTATTCATATCAAATCGACTCCGTTTTTATTTATTTTTGTGTGTTGTTCGAGCCCGTTGCTCGTTATGTTTCACCTACTATATAATATCACATAAATTTTACCTATATTTCATCTATTATATAATAGGTAAATTGTTTGAAAAATATCACTTTGAAAAATAAATAAAAATTAGAAAAGTATAAAATCAAATAAAAAATTAAAAATAAAAATTCCATAAAAATTATTGCCTTTTCATTGATCGCTCTAAGAAGAGATAAAATAATCACAAAAATAATTTCTCTTTAAAAATTAAAAATATACTATTCTGCCTCCTTGTGTTCGACCCAGGCACACTTCCCTGGTTAAATAATTTGTGTAAGGTTATTCTTAAAAAAATCGATCTTTGTTTGATCGATTAGATCCCTTTGTGGCTTTCTACACCGATAACCTTTTCTTTTAAAATAGCCGCAAATCGATTTTTATTCGCATAAAAATGGCGCCATTGCTGGGGAGGCGTTAGTGTATTTTGATTTTTTTACATATTTTGTGATTTTATTTTCTCTCTTCTTATTGTTTCTCGTAGCTTTTCTTCGGTTTTTCTTACAGCTTTTCTCGACTCATCTCTCGATTTTCTTTAGCCGCTAACTAATTTTTGCAGGGCCTACAGGATCAGTCGGTTTCTTAGGAAGCTGAATTAGTTGAAAGAGCAGAGGCCGATTCCTTCTTTACGAGTCAGTTACAGAGGGCAGAAATTAATTAATGTAATTTTATAAAAGAGAGAGAAAGTGAGAGAAAAGTTGTATTGAACTCTAGTAGAAGAGGTCCACTAAGGACATCCTGACTTGTATTCCCCCCTTTTTTTAGGGTCTGATTCACCGAGTACCGTGTATTCGGGGGATCAGGGCACCCACCATGGTTTTCTCGCCTCGATGGCTTTTCTGATAGATGATTGCTTAGGTTTTTTTCTTTCTATCTGATTGTGCTTACATAGCTAGTCTCAGAACTTGCAACCTAGGTGCATGATTTTAGGATTTTTATAAAAAGAAAATAAAAAAGTAGATGTTTGTTTGAAAAAACTGAAAAAATATAAAACTCCAAAATAAAATCGAGACTGCTAAAGATATCTGACCTAAAAAACGTAACGGTTCATCTGAATTGGGAGAGTAATCCCCGCACATCTTCTCAGAGTGCGCGAGCAAGAGAAAGACCCATAAGGTTAGAGCCAAAAACCCGTATTTCTCACGATATACTACTTAGTATATGCACCTAATCACTGTTCCTCAGTGGGTACGCTTGGGTAGCCGGAAACAGTCTTGGTTTACTTAGAAGAGTGGGAGGTTTAGAGGACACTGCGTAAGGCTCCGTCCTCAAGTAACACGGGTAGCCGGAAACGGTTCGTACATACTCCCATACTGGCTGAGTGCAAGTGATTTTCTGTAAAGACTCGGACCAGTGTTTCGGAGAAACTATCGGGTACCTATCAGCTCACATCAGCTCACGTTAATCGATCATACTTGTTTGCTAAATACAACCCTAAAACCGACAAGATAACAGACCGAACCCTTACGGTCTTTACTGGGTTGTGTTGGTGAAAGCGAGGTTTGCTTTGTGTTTGCTTGTGGGGCGTGAGTTACTGCGGCTTTACGCATTTTCCCCTCTCTCTTGAATCACAAATCGTGCTCTCCCGATCATTCTCTTGATATCGAAGATGACGTCTCGACGACTTTTCTGCTCAGACTCCGTGAGCTTTCGACCGTCCACCGTCATTCATACATCTTCACAAGCTTGGGATGACTCTCTTCCCAAGCTGGTCCAATCTGATCTCGAGGAGAGTCAGACCGAGACTCCCTCACCTCCCAGCCAGACTATTGAGACATACCCTTGTCTCAATACATCATTAAGATCTCCAGCCGATTTTTCGCTGAGTTCTTACGAGAGCTTTTCTTTCACAGAAGATTTGAAGTAGATGGCTCGTGGCAAAGGACCAGCAGATGAGAGGCCACCAGCTGACGAACATCATGAAGGAAGACAAGACTCAGCTGCAGATATTACGATCGGGATTCTCGACACTCTCCAATAGATGAATATCCAGATTCGAGAACAAATCAGAACTCAAAATGAGTTGCAGGATGAGATAGCCGCACTGCAAGTAGGGGCCAGGAACCAGTTACCTCCTGCAGTAGTTCCCGCTACTTTACGGGAAGAGTATGACCCGGGCGCGAGAATGCTCCATCATTGGATTCGTATACCGCCGAATCAAGGGTCATACGAGTTGAGACCGCCCTTCATATCACTGCTTCTCAAGTTCTATGGGAATGCCACAGAGGAGCCGTTTACCTTTCTACAACAATTCGAGATGATTTGCGGTATGTCTAGCTATCTAGGAGTTACGTAGGCTGTCCACCTCAAAGCCTTTCCCTTCGCCTTAGCCGATAAGGCGATTTACTAGCTGAGTCACTTAGGAAGGGAAATTTCTACATGGGACGATCTAAAGTCCACATTCATGCGTAAATATTTTCCTCAGGGGAGGACAAACATGATGAGGAGTCAAATCTCCAATTTCATGCAGCTTCCACATGAGTCTTTTCATGAGGCATGGGATAGATTCAAAGACCTTACGGAGAGATGCCCGCATCATGAGATACCAATGAGGGTGCTAATTCAAAATTATTTTGGAGGACTCCAACCGGACATCCAGGGGCTAGTGAGTGCTGCATGTGGCGGCAGCTATTTAAACAAAGATGTCGAGTCAGTCTGGGCCATCTTCGAAGGGATGGCTGAGAACTCGAGAGTCGTTGATTCTACTCGGGCATTTCAGAAAGCCCCTCAGCCACCACATCCCCGAGAACATCATAAGGTGGCTAACATCTCAGAATCCGAATCCAACACCTACATGGGTTTTATTAGCAAGAAGTTAACGTTGGTGGATGTGATTCAAAAGCAAGTTCAGGACTTACAGCCGCTGCGAGAGTTAGAGAAACTCTCATCTCTACCTCAGTAGCTGAGTGATCTTTCGAAGAAGGTTTCAGAGCTTCAGCTTCAGTACCAGCAAAGTCAATCTTCTTCAACCGCACAACCTACACGGAGGATCTTACCTGCTCCGCCCACCCGTCAGATTCACTACGTACAGAGTGAGCTAGAGACTCTGCAAATTGATTGGCATGAGGATCAATCTCATGCCAATCCCGGTCAGATCACCAGCGCTGTAGATATGGAGGTTGAGTCGCAAGACACTCTCGAGATTAATAGGATTTGGTATACTCTGATTCAGCAACCGAGTATACCGCATCATCAACAGCTGCCGTACGGTCATCCGCAGCATGGACGTACACATTTCCAGCACCGACAGAACTTCACGCAGCAGCAGTCTCACTAGAATGTTTATCAGAGACAACAATCATACTAGTATCCTGCTCATTATTCACATACATATCCTTATTGATAACCGCAACAATCTTCTTCCACACCGTAGAGATTCTCTCAGCCTTCCACCTCTCAGCAATACACGCCAAGGCAAGAGAGAGGAGTAAGCCATGGTCACCACACCGAACATGAGATGTCTTCACAGGCCTAGGCACTAAATCAGATCATGGATATGCTGAGTACGCTCCAGATTGCGCATAAGATCGAGATGGAGCAGGTTAACCATCATCTGGACGAGTTAACTACACCGAAGACCACTCTTCCAGTCCAGCCTCAGATGAACCCGAACAATAAGAGGAGGCATCCAGATCAAGTAGACACTAAAGGTACGATCTCTTTTACTGAATTTTTATCTAACTTCATTCGTCTCAGGACCGATAGATCACCACGAGCACCTGCTGGGGTAGAGGAGAGGGCACTAGAGGAGCAGGAGAAAATCCATGAGCAGCAAGATTCTGATGCTGAGGAGGAGAACCAGCACGATGATGAGGACTATCCAAGAGAAGGGAGCGATGCCGATACAATTGACATGGACACTGGTGAATCAGACGATGACCTCACGCCGGACCATGCAGATACTCCTGAGAAAAACATATCCTCCCCTGTTTTAGAGAGTTTTGTACATTATTCTGAAACTATCGATGTACAAGCTGATTCCAATATCAATAAAAATTATGATTTTCTGATTCCTGACATTGTTCCTTTTCCCGATGCTTTATTTGGAAAAGGAAAGAAAAATAACAAAAAGAATGTTGTGACTTCAGATACTGAGCGTTTACTTAAAGATCACATCTTTTTGAAGATCCTGCTTCATGATGCCTTAGATCATTTTCCCATGCTTAAGAATCAGTTGAAAACCGATGCACCATGCGTAGGAAAAAGAGATCTCGTACAGAGAAACATGTTTTTACTAAGTCTACATCTTGTGCTAATCAGAATATGTTACCGAAGAAGAAGAAGGACTCAGGTGCACATTATGTCAGATGCGAGATAACAAATGCCGAATTCGTTCACACTCTCTTAGATAACGGTTCCTCGATCAATTTGATACCCTCGTCTTTACTCGATAAGCTCGAGTTGGGTCCTCTTTACAAATCCCGCGTGATTCTTCAGTTTGTTGATAGATCCATAAAGAGACCTAAGGATATTTTAAGGAAGGTTATCATAGCCGTGCAGGGTCTGCAATTCCCAGTGGACTTTATGGTCCTGGACATGGATTGCCCTACACAGTTACACCTTACCCCAATCATTCTTGGGAGGCCTTTCTCAGAGACCGCAAAGGCTCTCTTCGATTATGATACATGGAAGGTATCTTTTCGTGCAGAGGGCGAAAAGGTACATATAGTGATGGCGAGAAATTCCAACACGTCTAGTGATGCATCTTCTGATTTTTTGAGTTCTTTAGCCAGCTGCGATTACATGGATGAGGTCCATCTTGACGACCTCGAAAGATATCAAGTAGAGACCCAAGAGTGTTTAACAGAAGACGGGTCCGAGACTACAGGGGTGCGATTCTTCAGAAGGTACTTTATATTTTAGTCTGGATGATGAGAAGCAAAGGGATCAAATTGCTGAGGAGTTTATTGCAGACCTTTCAGATTCAGAGATTTTACACAATTCCTCCACTTCAGATGATCTAGAGACCGGATTTCATTTAGCTGAGTTGTTTTCCTCTGATCAGTCTGAGGATGAGCATAGTAGCGAGTCGAATGATGTTTTGAACATCTTCTGTAGTCTGACTCTAGAGCACATTGAAATGGTGGATAACCAAATCGTAGACAAATCCACAACCGATACAGATCCCGATACACAGATGAATGAGGTTTCGGCAGATCCAGAATCTACCTTACAAGAACTAAAAACTTTGCCACCAAATATGAAGTATGCCTTCCTTGCGCGTCCACATCGACAGTTTCCGATCATTATCAGTTCATCTTTGACCGATGAACAAGAATCTCGTTTGATGGAGGTTCTAGAAAGAAACCGCAAGGCTATTGGGTGGACTGTATCCGATCTCCACGAGATTAATCCTGCTTTGTGTTCGCATCATATATATCTCGATCATGACAACAAACCCTCCATAGAGTTTCAGCGTAGGCTGAATCTGGTTTTACGAGAAGTTGTCAAGATAGAGATTACGAAATGGTTTGATGCAGGCTTTATTTATCCCATCTCCAACTCTGAATGGGTTAGCCCATTACATGTTGTCCCGAAGAAGTCAGGAATTCAAATGGTTAAGAATGAGAGTGGAGAGGAGATTCCAAAGAGAGTAACCATGTCGTGGTAGGTGTGTGTTGATTATAGGAAATAGAACGCCGGATGAAGAAGGACCACTTCCCTTTGCCTTTTATAGACCAGGTCATAGAACGGTTGGCAGGGAAGGAATACTTATGTTTCCTTGATGGTTACTCTGGATACAACCATGTAACAATTGCTCCTGAAGACCAAGAGAAAACCACCTTCACATGTCTGTTCGGCATGTATGCCTTTAGACGAATGCCTTTTGGATTGTGCAACGCTCCTGCTACTTTCCAGAGGTGTATGCTTGCTATTTTTGTGGATATGGTCGGTGATTTTCTAGAGGTTTTTATGGATGCTTTTTCGGTCTATGGTGAGTCCTTTGATGATTGTTTATCGCACCTATACCATGTTCTTCGAAAGTGTTGTGAGGTAGATCTTGTTTTGTCCTGGGAAAAGAGCCATTTTATGGTTACACACGGGATCGTGTTGGGGCACGTCATCTCCCAGCAAGGCATGGAGGTTGACCTTGCCTAGGTGGATGTCATCAAGCGCCTCGAACCACCATCCAACATCAAACAGTTACGGTCATTTCTGGGGCATGTCGGTTTTTACCGACGATTTATCCAAGACTTCTCTAAGATTGCCCGACCGTTAACTGAATAATTAGGCAAAAACATCGAGTTCTTATTAGATGATAAATGTCTTAATGCCTTCCTCACACTAAAAGAAAAGATTATCAGTGCTCATGTCCTACAACCGCCTGATTGGTCTCTACCCTTCGAGATCATGACGGATGCTTCAAATTTTACGGTCGGGGCTGTATTAGTATAGAGGAGGAATGGACTTCTCATTGCTATCCACTATGCCAACAAAACATTAGACGATGCTCAGAGATATTACATAGTGACTGAAAAGGAGATGTTGGCAGTGGTATTCACTCTAGACAAATTCCGATCCTATCTTCTTGGCTCGAAAATCACAATATACACATATCATTCAACTATCCGGTTTCTAATGGAAAAGAAGGATGCTAAGGCATGCCTTCTTAGATGGATTCTATTACTTCAAGAATTCGATTTGGACATTAAAGATAAACCTGGGTAAAGAATGTGATAGCTGATCACCTCTCCCTATTACAGACAGATTTGCCTTCAAATGAGTACAACCAGAGATTGCAGAGAGATTTCCTGACGAGAGCATCTTTGCAGTTACCGAACTTCCATGGTATGCAGATATAGTGAATTTTCTGGTCACACAGAAAAGTCCTCAAGGTTGGCCAAAGAATCGAGTTAAGAGACTAGTTTCTGAGGCACGATACTACCATTGGGAGGATCCGATTCTTTTTCGTGAAGGATCGGATTGCCTTTACAGGTGTTGTATTCCTCAAGAGGAATATAATAGTGTCCTCACTTTGTGTCATTCTTTAGAGGCAGGGGGACATCACTCAGGGAAGAGGACAACGCAGAAGGTACTTCAGAGCGGATTATGGTGGCCAACTCTTACTAGAGATGCCTGTACATTTGAAAAGAGTTGCCCAGATTGTCAGAGAGTAGTAGGGACAATCAGTGCTAGAGATGCAATGCCAATGAAACCCGTTATTATTTGCGAGATCTTTGATGCATGGGGCATAGATTTCATGGGACCGTTCCCTTCCAGCAGCGACTTTGAGTACATTCTTCTCGCTGTAGATTATATTAGTAGATGGGTGAAGGCTATACCCGCACGAACTGCAGACAGTAAGATAGTTTGCAAGTTCCTAAGGAAACATATTATTTCACAATCCGGGATCCCACGTATTCTTATTTCAGATGGGGGTAGCCATTTCATTAGTAAGGAGGTCAAAAAGCTAGTGAAGCAATGCGTCATTGATCACAGAGTAGCTTCTCCTTACCACCCACAGACGAACGACATGGCTGAAGTTTCAAATAGGGAGGTGAAATCAATTCTCCAGAAATTAGTACGACCAGTTAGGAAGAACTGGTCACAGCTTCTAGATCAGGTTCTTTGGGCATATCGTACTGCATACAAAACTCCCTTAGGTACTTCACCATTTAGATTGGTTTATGGAAAGCCGTGCCATTTGCCCGTAGAGATCATGTACAAATCTGAATGGGCTATTCGAGAAATTTTACTGGATGCACAGAAAGAAGGAGCCAAGGGAAAGATAGATCTGAATGAGCTGGTAGAGATTCGAAATCAAGCATACGAGAACACACTCATTTATAAGGACAAAGTGAAGAAATGGCATGACAGACATATTCAGCACAAGATCTTTGTCCCGGGGAAGAAATTCTGGTTGTTCAATGCGAGATTGAAAATTTTTCCTGGCAAATTAAAAAACAAATGGGAAGGACCTTACATAGTCAGAACAGTACACGACAATGGAAGTATAGCAATATCAGATGTGTCACCTGGTGCAGAACCGCTCGTGGTTAACGGGCAGATGCCGAAGCACTTTGTCGAGATTAATGATCATTTGGCCTGTATTGAAGTGATCTATTTTGTACAGGATTCATGATCATTCTTTCACTTCATCTCATCTTGTACAAAGACTTTTGAGCCATTCAATTTTTGGAGATCCACAACACTTTATATTCTTCGTAGACCACAATCGTCCTCATTTTTGCTCGTCTTCTATGCTTAGGATACCAGATCCTAAGTATAAAGGGGATCGATTGTTCGCTGATTGACATTTTATATTTTGTTCCGATTCTTTTGTATATCCTTTCTTTTTCACAAATCACTGGTCGCCGATTTTTGGCTACACTCTTTTTTATACTTAGGATGCCTTATCCTAAGTATAGGGGGGATCGAGTGATTTTTATGATTTCATTTTCTTTATTTCTTTTGTGCCTTCATTGTATATTATTTTTACTCAGTCACCTCATTTTTGCTCTTCCGTTATACTTACGATGACCTGATCGTAAGTATAGGGGGGTTGACTGACTTGTACTCTCTATTCTTTTTCACCCCAATTTTACTTAGCACGAGTTATGTCCTCCTTTTTCTCTTTTGAAGCTATGAGGACATATCTCAAGCTAAGTATAGGGGGTGCTTATATATTGTATATATACTTTTGTCCATAACTCGTACTTTTATGTATTTTCTATATCTATGAAATCCATAAAAAGTGGGTAAGGGTTAATTTAAAATCCATTTATATATTTAATTATTATTTATAAAATCCTTGTAAATAAGTAAAATATGTTTAAAACTTGTATTTAAAATCTATAATTAAAATGTGTATTTAAAATATGTATTTTTGTGTAATACTTATTTAAAATCCTATTTATTAAAACATGTGTAAAAATCATTTAATCCTTGTAAAATCCTTTGTAGATAAAATCTGTAAAATACATTAGATATTTAACTCAAATAAAATATATCTTGTAAAATTCATGTATTAAAACTTGTTTATAAAAATCAGAAAATCAATAAAAAATACAAAGTCCTAAAAGTCATAAAAATCATAAAAGCCTTAAAATCCATAAAAATGAGTAAAATTCAGAAAATATACTTCACAATAACATGGTTGCATTTGCATTCATATTTTTCAGAATAAGTTTGATTTCTGGAACTAAGGATTGAGTCTAGTCTGAAGGATGGAGCTTGATCACGGCCTTTAACTTTCGTTGTAAGGAGCCTTGTTAGGATATGGAATTTAGACTCTTCAGGTCTTGTGACATAAAATCTTTGGGTTCCATAAGACCATATTCGGGAAATCAAGTCATATGTGCTTAAGTAGACCATTTGGTGTCATCCGTACAACTCTACACCAGTGAACCAATTTTGAACACATGCACTCTGCACTTAGATCAACTCGTATGGAGTTACGAAGGGCAGTACATCTTGGTAGTGTGTTTCTATCCTTATCTTTGCGGCATTGACGTCTAAAGACATGAGAGGTTGGGGTTGCGATAGTTGCTTCGGATGAGGGAAGGATCTGCTGACACAATTTTTCTAAGACCTCAAAAAAGGGACGGAATAAAAGGATGCTATATCCGTCGAGGCACAAAAAGATGAATGTAGTGCAAGCAAATTACAAAGTCAAATCAAAGAAGAAGCCACCAAATACGACCACAATGGTCCAAGCCTCTACCAAAAATGCCTGCACATCTTAATGGAGACTTAGCTACACAGGTTGAGCTTCACAAGGAGACGCGTCCACACTGGTCGCACTCCACTTCTTTTCTCATTCTTCTACTTTCTCTCTATACTCGATTGTGGACATAGCACGAACTGACCTCAGAAGGGAATACCTCCCTCCCCGAGGAAAGAGTAGAGGGATGAGGAAGCAATAGAAGTGTATAGCCAGGATGGACGATTTCTTCGTTTCTCTAAGCAGGAAGAGCTAAATCAATTCACACACTGTACAAATTAACTTCAAGGATGATAGAGTTTGCGATATGAATAAGTGAGTCTGAACTAGCTGATGAAATGATCTTGAATAAGGATTTATGGAACTTGAGGACTGTCGAGGATAACATCCTAATCCTAGTTAAGGCTCCAACAAAATGCTTGTTTCAGGCCCGATCGAGCTCTGTCCTTTGTCTGTTCTCATGAATTGGTTTAGGAAAACAAATTCATTCTAACTTTCTTTATTTTTCACTTACTTTTTCAAATAAGTGTTTGCTAAGGGACTAGCAAAGTTTAAATGTAGGGGGTTGATGAATCCATGATTCATTAACTTTTCTATTGCATTGTCTTAAAACCCTTAACAAATGCAAGTAAATATTCATTAATTCTGATATTTTATTCAAACTTCATTCATGAATAAATATTCACTTTTAAGCATCAAAATCATGTAAATAAATAAAGAATAAAGAAAAGAAAATAAGGCAGATTGGAAATATGTGTATATATATACAACATGACTTATAAATATAACTGCAAGGTATATTTATAACCTAACCCTCGATACCAAATCATCATGGATTGGTCGACAAACCAATAAGTAGGGGGAGATAAGGAAAGAAAACCATAAAAATAAATTAATACATACTTCATATACTTCTCACTATTTATCAAATAAATACAAAACTTCAATGATTTTTAATTAATCCATATTTATACATTTTTCACCAAACTCTTTTTCTACTTATTTCTAAAAATGAATATAAAAATATAAAAATAAGTTAAAAATATTACCCTGTATATATGCAAAGAAACCCAGCTTGTAAATTGTCAAAATCTCAACTTCCGAACATCATAACTTCTTCATACGAACTCCAATTTCAATTTACTCACCTTTAAAGTTCATAAAATAATATTCTCTAATTAATAGCGGTTTCATAGAATTCAGAGTCCGTTTGCAAAAAGTCGATTTTGGGACCAAATGACAACGAGGTTTCGGGCTATTTATTTTATGTAGAACACACTATTTATATTTTTATTAATTTTATATTGTCTACTTATTTTCATGATATTTTATTTTCACCCTAATTTATTTCAGAATTTTTGGAGCTTACTTATTATTTTAAAAAAATCCAAAACCCTAAATTATATGTAGAAATGAACTAGATAACTTATACCTATATTTATTAATATATTTAAATAAATTTATTAAAATCCCTAAAAATTCACACAACCCCTATTTATTATTCTAATAATTAAGAAAATATAAAATTAATTTTTAATTTTTTATTTATTAAATTAAAAATCCAAAATCTATTTATCTATACATATTTATTAATATAATATTTATATTTCGAATAATAGTTATTATTTATAAAAAAGTAATTATTCCAATAAATTAGATAATTTAATTATTTACATTTCTTATTTTTATATCTATTTAAATTAATACTATTTACTATTTATTATTGAATTTACAAGAAATTAACTCATCTGGCCAACCAGGTGCTGACATGTGTCAGCACCTGGTTCATCTTCTTCAAGAAGGCTGTTAGACTTTCTGTTCTGACCAGCCATCTTCAACCAATTATCCAGCGCGCCTCCTAACCTCTTCTGACGATCTAAACCCTTGGATACACTCTCCTAACTACCAAGAATTTTGGCCACCCTTAGATCTAACTTGGGGATCATGACATCTACCTATATATACCCCCAAAGTTGGCAGTTCGCAACTAACTCGCTCATAACCACCTGAAGCCCAGGCAGCCAGTGGCTGACCCCTCTCTTCCTCGCCTCGCTCCGCTCATCCAGGAGGTGACAACTCCAATCCACGGTGCCCACGTGGGAGAAGGACCTTCTGGGAGGAGTTCCAAGACGATAGCTCCACCTCGCATCATCGCCTTGCGCGCGTCCATCTCCGGTAAAGATCGACCATCGAGCAACCATTAGAGGTAAATACACCTCTTTTTCCCAGATCTACTCATCCATTTATATCATTTTATCCCTCGATCTTTGTGCCCTGATTAGTCGAGTTAATCACATTAGTAGATCCATTAATCATCAATCTTAAACGCCACATCTTAAGGACGACTCAAGTCCATTCGAATCACTCCCCATTTTATGTCACATTTTTCCATCTACCATTCCCCTTAATTCTGGAACCTACTTTTAAACTTGCAAAAATAATAATTCTTTAGCCGATTCTTGAGCGAATCGAGCACATACCTTTGATATTTGCAAGATAACATATCATCTGGAGCGTCAACCTTACATCTGGAGAAACAAACTTCCAAGAAATTCAAAGAATTATATCCGCTCCTGAACCATTTCGAGGACAACAATTAGCCATCTTCATCGTCTGATCCACACCGTCATTAGCTACTTCAAGAGTTGCTCTACCGCAGGCAAGCTTGAGGGTTAGAGGAGCTAACCCTCTGGCCCTGCTGGAGGCCCTATATCGTCGCCAACTGCCCGTGAAAAATCGGAGAAGGAGAGTCCGTCAGCTGCCATGTCCAGAGCCTGAAGAACACTCAAGAACAGCCAGAGTACATGCTGTCGACACGTGTCTCAAACGTGTGATCCAGATCGCGCCTCGGATTCTAATCACAACCATCAAGACGAAATGTTGGAAAAGTTGCATACTAAGCCCCACCGACTTCCAGAAGTTTAAGTGCACCCCAGAAGAATTCAAGAATTACATTTAGGCCCCCGCGCAGGGACCTAAATGTAAATTTCTTTATCTTTCTTGCCGAACAGTCCCTGACAGAGGATCATTTTGCAGAACTTTTATAGTCTACCCCGATCTATAGGGGGATTTTGAACATATCTTTGACATAATTTTTCCGCAGATTTTTTTAGGGTAGTTACGCAACTACCCCAACAAGGTTCTCAGTGATTTTCGTGTATTTTTGTCACTTTTTCATCGTGTTTCTATTCATCTCAAAAATATCACTTTGAAAAATAAATAAAATTTAGAAACTATAAAATCAAATAAAAAATTTAAAATAAAAATTCCATAAAAATTATCGCTTTTTCCTTGACTACACTAAGAAGAGATAAAATAATCACAAAAATATTTTCTCTTAAAAAATTCAAAATATACTAGTCTGCCGCCTTGTGTTAGACCCAGGCACACTTCCTTGGTTAAGTAATTAGTGTAAGGTTTTTCTTAAAAAAACCGATCTTTGTTTGATCGACTAGATCGCTTTGCGGCTTTTCTACACCGACAACCTTTTCTTTTAAAAAAGCCGCAAACCGATTTTTAGTCGCATCAGTTGCCATTTTTCACTTTTGTCCATTTTTTTCTATTTGATATAAATGTTATCTACCACTCGTTTGTTTTAATTTTTGTACGAGGAACCACCCGAGGATGCCTTGGCTTTCTTTTATAGGAGACCACACCTGAGGAGGAGCCGAGGAGCAGGAGAGAGTAGTTATATTTTATAGATTACTTTATTTTTACAAATATTTGATTATTGTAATAACTATGGACTCTAGAACTTTTGCTTGGACACTTAGACACTTCGAAGACTATTTCGTCGAGTATCGGTGTACTCGGGGGACCTCACTGTGGTTTTTTTGTGTTTTGTTTTTATCGCCTTTATTTTTTTTATTCTTGAGGATTTAGCCCTTAGACTTAGGATTTTTGTTGATTTTAAAGTAATTAGCTAAGGCCCCACACCTAATTGCTTATCTGTTCCTATAGATCGTAATTGGACCTTGCTAAAAATAAACCAAAAAATTTAACATATTGGGATTAGAGACCACGTGTCGAGAGAGGTCATATACAATGCTGGTAGGACCCATTGTGGTGGGCACCGATTGGCATCAGAGACCCGACTTCGGACTCTCTTCCAGATAGTTAACTATTGTACTTCACGATTAATAGAAATTTCTCATTTAAGGTTGATTTCCTCTTTGCATTGTATAGGTAGTTTTATTTCTATCTTTACTTTTATGCGCATATTACCCTGCATGTAGAGTGCTGGAGTTAGATATGCATTTATATCTTTGCATGCATCATAATTTTTGATCACGCATCGACTTTTTGTACTTCCTCCCCTTGTTTTATTGGACTCAAAATAACCAAGGAAATCAAAAAATTCGTTAGGTGTTGTTTTTATTTCAGAAAATCCCTAAAGAGGTGAAAACCAAATAAAATTAGGACTGCTAATACAAACTTGATCCTAAAATACACTTCACTTAAAAATTTTTGTTTTGGGGAGAGTCACCCCCTCATTGATTTATTTATCTGCAGCGAGAGAGTGACCAACACACTAGGCTAGAGCCACATCCGAACTCCTTTCAGACTACTGGTCTCGTAGCTGATTTTTCTCCAGTGAGGATTTCACTGGGTAGTGGGTAATCGTTCCGGGACATCCTTAGCAGATTGGACAGATCGGGTAGCCAGTAAACGGTCCGCACCCATACTGGTTGGGAAAAATTAGTTACAAGATTCAAGCTAGTCTCCTGGAAGCATTGGATTCCCAATAGCTCGCTTAATCGCTTTGATATCTTGATTTGTCACCTAAATAAAAATTGACAAGATTAACGACCAATCTTTCATGGTCATCAGCTTGAGTGTAGAGTAGGTGAAAAGGGGGTTTGTCTTCTCATCTTGTTTGCATCCATATCTAATCTTCATAAATCCGCATGATGGGTAGGAGGTCCCTTAGGCTGCCTTTGACAGAACCGCTTTCGAGCACTCCTCTCCATTCATCTAGGGCAGCTTCAGAGAGCCCAAACCTGCTCTCTGAACCTGAGTTCGCTACCACCCTCTTCCCCCTCGACCACCCTTCTTCTAGTCCCGAAGTGCCAGAGCAGAGGCCAGCATAGTTATATGTCCATTTGACGGCACCTGAGTTATGGTCTTTTGCCTTTGCAAAGACCCGAGAGATGGCTAGCAGTAAGGGATGCACTGATGAGCAGCCGAAGGGATCCGCATATGTACTTGACCAGGCAACCATCAACAACACATTCTTATCCTCCTTGGAGACGATGTAATGCCATATAAGAGACCAAGGAGCATTTATGGAAGAGGTACGTAGAGAGCTGACGCAGATGCGAGCCGGCAGAGGAGAGCCGCAGAGACCAGCCGGTGGAGAGATGCCGACAATTGAAGGAGGAGACAGATGTCCGAAGGATCGACCAGAGTAGAGGCCACCACGCACGATGTGGCAGTTGCACAACCCTGGTGCAACCCTCACCCACCGTTGGATTCGGCTTCCTAAGATCCTAGGCACCTTCGGGATTCACCCCCAGACCATCCAGTTACTGCTCCAGTTTCATGGGCTAGACACCGAGGAGCGGCACCTCCATTTGCAGGAGTTCGAGATGATATTCTGCACTGTCCATGACAAAATCATAGACGCGGACATGATCAAGATGATTTCCTTCCCGTTCTCCTTAGTTGACCGAGAAGTCTATTGGCTGAAGTATTTGGGCAGGTATGTTACTACTTGGGATCATCTCCAGACCGAGTACTTGAACAAGTACTATCCACTCAACTGGACCAACGTAGCATGAGACATGATCAAGAACTTCACTATGATCCCAAACGAGTAGTTTCTTGAGGTTTGGGATCGATTCTGAGATCTCATCGATTGGTGTATCCAAGCCTAACTTAGTCCAGAGCTTTTTTTGTGGGCTGACACTGGATCTGTAGGGTCGAGTGAATGCCTCATTTGTAGGTTCCTATTTTATAAAATACGAGGACCAAGTCTGGGCCATCTACAAGGAGATGGCAGAGAGCTACCCAGCAATACCCACAACCACCACCATCTTAGGACACTTAGATGGTGGTCTACAAGCCGTATCAGCCCTTGGTAGTTCTTCCTTCTTCACCTTGCGAGCAAGAGCCATTGATGGAAGTCAACAGGATTCGGTACGACCAATACCCGCAACAGCACAGGATCCATCATGATCACCCGTGTTTCCAATGGTCCACCGAAGGCACCTCGTCCCAATAGCAGCCTCCAGCTCAAGGTGGATAGAGCAACCAACAGCAACAACAACCCCATCACTCCCAGCAGTACCGGCAGCAGCACCAGCAGGGTCCTCGTCCCTCATACCAGGGACAACAGTGGGGGCAGCCACAACAGCCTCACCAGCAATAATCTTTGCCTCCCCCTCATTACCAACAGTCTCAGCCTCATTTCCAGTGAGGCAACCCGTCCGGTTCTCATGGACCTATCTATGAGAGCCCAACCCTTGATGACCTTGCCCGCCTACTTTCTGACCAGCAGGCATCCTTCCGGCAAGAGATTGACAAGTTCCAGTAGAAGATGAGGGATATTATCAAGGGCAGGCTGCCATACCCGCTCAAAATGAACCGAACCTGAACAATCTGAAGAGGAAATCTAAGCAGGTACAGTTTACAGAGACTGCCACTCCTAGTGATACTTTGGATGATATTTCTTCCTATGTATTTGATGTTGATTTTGTGATACTTAGGAGCGGTAGGATGCCAGCAGGTGATGCCTCATCTGAGCAACGACCACTTGGAGATTCTGGAGCGCCAGATGAGGATGGTAGCAGTGCTGATGCCGCGCATGATGATGATGATGACGGTGATGCTGAAGCCACAAATGATGTTGATCCAGCCGACAGTACGAAGGCCGTCATGAGTCTAGATGTAGACGGTGGTATTGATGCCACCATGTTGAGAGACACCGTAACAGAGAGCGGTGCTGATGCTGCTAGACCAGATGCTTTAGGTGGTACTGATGCCACCAGTTTTCCTTCAGTTGTGTTACCTCACTTTGTTTCTCAGGACAAAAAAATATAAAAAATGGAAAAATGAAAAGAACAAAAATATGAATAAAGGAAAGGTTTTTGTATACGCTAGCAGTCCATATGTCTTGCATGATGATATTGGTGTGGATTCACTCTTCTACAAATACAAGAGCCTCTTCCTGACCCTCATCTCTCTGGAAAAGGGCCCAGCCATCCCCTTCCCTCAAGCACTTCGCTTAGCAAAGGAGAATAAACTAAAAAATCCAAAAAACGACTGACTAGCTAGAGTTCAGCCAACAGATGATCGATCGATTTCACATACAGCTGACTCTACAGGAGGCACTTGAGCACATCCCTCTTTTCCATAAGAATTTGAGAGAGAAGACCACCATCTGCAGGAAGAGAAGGAACCATAATGTAGAGATCCATGTGCTTACTCATGCCACCTGCTTCGCCATTCAAAATCGATTGCTAGCCAAGAGACCCGATGCAGTAGCTCCATATGTCAGATGACATATCCATGAGCAGCAGTTCGATCATACCCTATAATACCATGGGTCTTCTATTAACCTACTTACGACAACCTTACTTGACCGATTCGAGTTCGACCCTCTTCGACAGAGCAGGACAGTCCTTTAGTTTGCTGATTGGTCTGTCAAGAGGATGAAGGGGTTATTGAAGGACGTGGTCGTCACAATTCAAGGCCTGAAATTCCCCGTGGACTTTGTTATATTGGACATGGAGATCACTGAGTCTGTGAGAGATACCCCCATCATACTCAGACGCCCATTCTTGGCCACAACCAAGGTGATGTCTAACCATGATAGTGGGAAGGTATACTTTCATGTCGAGGGCAAACATGTACAAATAGAGATGATCGAGGAGACCAAAACGAGAGATTCAGCCTGCTCCAAGCAGTCGAGCGATACAGAGCAGTTGACAGATGCAGAGCGAGATGTCCACCAGGAGTGCAACTTTGTGATTACAAACGATGAGATGGTTTGGTCCGATCCCATATTACGAGCCCTTGTCATGCCATCAGACACTACTGATTCACAGATCTTGGTAGATGAGAGTTCGGAGAGCATACTCTTAGCACCGGACACATTTGACGCTGATGATCGTGGGTAGGATAGCGAAGCACAATATATTTCATGTTCTTCTGGTTTATATCCCTCATATTCAGGCATTGATTGGGATGACTTTGATGATTACTTACCATGTCTGATTCCCACTGAGCTGACATCTAGGGAGGAAAGTGAGCCAACATAGATTACAGATACAACGACAGGGCCATCTTCGCCAGATTTTCACATACAGTGAGAGTTCTCCCATGCAGATTTGGTAGCCTTCACTCAGACATTTCAGAAGCCGGATTTGCTAGCTCCCAGTTTTCCAAAACTGAAGCCTTTGCCGCAATCGATGAAGTACATATTCATTGTGGGTGAGCTATAGATGTTCCCAGTCATTATCTCAACGGATTTGACTAAAGATCAAGAATCTCATTTGATGGAGGTTCTTGAAAGGAACTGCAAGGCGATTGGATGAAGCATAGATAATCTTCGGGGGATAAGTACAACCCTGTGCTCCCACCATATCTATCTCGAAGAGGACGCCAAGCCCTCGCGTGAGTTCCAGCGACGGCTAAACCCAAATCTTCGAGATGTGGTCATGAAGAATATACCAAAATAGTGGAGCGCCGATTTTATCTACCCCATCTCCGACTCCAAGTGGGTTATTCCAATTCATGTGGTACCTAAGAAGACGGGTATCACTACAGTTGTGAGCGAGTCTGGAGAGAAGATAGCTACATGGTACCCACTTCTTGGAGGGTCTGTGTGGACTATAGACTATTGAATCAGGCCTCCAAGAAGGATCATTTCCATTTATTGATTAGATTATCGAGAGGTTAGCTGGAAAGAGTCATTATTATTTCCTTGACGGGTACTCCAGATACAATCAGGTGGCCACAACACCCGAAGACCAGGAGAAAATGACATTCACCTGTCCATTTAGGATGTATGCTTTCACACAGATGCCCTTTGGTTTATGTAATCCCCAGCTACATTCTAAAGGTGCATGTTGTCCATCTTCTCGGACATGGTGGTGACTATTTGGAGGCCTTCATGGATGACTTTTTGGTCTATGGTGACGGGTTTGATGCTTGTCTTGACTGCTTAGACCATGTACTTCAATGTTGTATCAAGATCCATCTTGTATTATCTTGGGAGAAGAGTTACTTCATGGTGACTCAAGGGTTGGTGCTTGGCCATATCATCTCCAACAGGGCATGGAGGTCGATCCGGCCAAGGTGGATATCATCAAGAAACTCAATCCACCGTCCAACTTGCGATAATTGTGGTCTTTTGTAAGGTATATCAGTTTCTACCGACGATTCATTCGGGATTTCAGTCGTATTTCCCGACCGTTTACTGATCTGCTGACAAAAGACTCCGAGTTAATTGTGGATGATAAGTGTCTAGATTCATTTGAGACTATCAAGGGATTAGTTGTCGAGGCTCCTGTCCTTTAGCCACCCGATTGGTCCCTTCCATTCGAGATCATGACTGATGCTTTTGATTTTGCTGTAGGTGTTGTGATAGGATAGAGGAGGGATGGATTACCTTATTCCATACACTATTCTAGCGGACTTTGGATGCCACTCAACAGAATTATACCGTGACTGAGAAGGAGATGCTAGCCGTAGTCATTTCTTTGGACATGTTCAGATCATATATTCTTGGATCTCGAGTGACAATATTTACAGAACACATCGCCATCTGATACCTCATGGCAAAGAAGGATGCCAAAGCCAGATTGACTAGATGGATCCTTCTACTCCAGGAGTTTGATATTGAGATTAAGGATAGGCCTGGAGTCAAGAATGTGGTGGTGGATCACCTCTCCCATTTAGAGAACTTGAGATTTCCGATTATATTGCACCTATTACGGAGACCTTCCTAGATGAGATGATCCTTTCTATTGCCTCGCTCCCATGGTACGCTGACATTGTGAACTATCTTGTCGCTAAGAAAGTTCCACAAGGTTGGCCCAGACAGCGACTTGAGACTTTCCTTGTGAAAGCCAAGTCATACCATTGGGAGGATCCCATCCTATATCATGAAGGAGGGATAGCGTCTGGTGTCGGTGCATTCCTTAGGAGGAGCACCATAGCATCCTCAGATACTACCACAAGCTTGAGCGAGGATGACATCATTCCGGGAGGAGGACAACACAGAAAGTGCTCCAATCCGGCCTATGATGGGCTACCCTCTTCAAGGATTTTGATGAATTTGTGAAGAGGTGTACTGATTGTCAGAGGATGGGCATTTGTAGACAGCGTGATATGATGCCGATACAACCCATTCACTTCTGTGAGGTTTTTGATGCATGGGGCATCGATTTCATGGGTCCGTTCCCTAAGAGTCAGGGATTTGAGTACATTCTACTTGCTGTGGATTATGTGAGTCATTGGGTTGAGGTCATCCCTGCCCGAACCACAGATGCTAAGATCGTTTGCAGATTCTTGAGGAAGAATATAATTTCACAGTTTGGGGTACCTAGAGTTTTG
Organism: Ottelia alismoides; assembly: GCA_037367405.1. Taxonomy (NCBI): domain Eukaryota; kingdom Viridiplantae; phylum Streptophyta; class Magnoliopsida; order Alismatales; family Hydrocharitaceae; genus Ottelia; species Ottelia alismoides. The sequence goes on from JAZKJV010009424.1 coordinate 136,630, forward strand.
ATATCTGACGGGGGACTCACTTTATCAACGACAAGGTAAAGGCCCTTGTTAACGAGTTCAACATTGACCGTCGTGTTTCCACTCCATATCACCCTTAGACCAATGGCCTTGCTGAAGTATCGAATAGGGAGATGAAGACTATATTGCAGAAGGTTGTTCGCCCAAACCGAAAGGATTGGTCACAACTTTTGGACTCGGTCTTGTGGGCTTACAGGACTTCATTCCGGATATCTTTGGGTACATATCCCTTTCATCTTGTTTATGGCAAGCCATTCCATTTACCATGGAGATCAAGCACAAGTCACTATGGGCAGTCATTGAGTTATTATTGGATCGCAAAAGTATAGGAGATCATCAGAAAGTAGAGTTGTCAGCCTTGGAGGAGTTGAAAGACACATCCTTTTCGAGTAGCCTACAATACATGGAGAGAGTGAAGATATGAAATGATTCACATATCATCCATAAACAGTTTGAACTGAACCAGAGAGTAGGTTATTTGATGCTAGGTTGAGATTATTTCCAGGGAAGTTACAAAGAAAATGGAAGGGATCATACATGGTCCGAAAGATGCACGACGACGGAAGCATTGATATATCTGAAATGTCATCTGAATCCACCTTTCGAGTTAACGGTCAGCACCTGAAACCATATTTTGATCATGATCCTTTGATCGTTGATGTTGCCCCCATTCATTTTGCATGAGATGTGGTCTTTGACTCACATCATTTACATCTCATGCCTAATTAACACTTCTCTTCTGTACCTGTAAAGATCTAGTTGTCCATATCATTCATTCTTTTTGTTTAATATCCCATTTTCATCTTATGATTATGCTATACTCAGGGTGTGCTCTACCCGAAGTATAGGGCGGTATCAAACTTGTGATTATTCATTTGATTCCTTTTTACTTCTATTTTGTTGCCTATACGTAGGGATATTTTACACTAAGTATAGGGGAGGTAAACCCTGTACAACCTAACCCTCGATTTTCCCCTTGTGTACGAACTTCTATACTTAGGATTACTCGATCCTAAGTATAGGGGGATCAACGACCTCTATTCATTATATTCTTTCATTCGTCATTGTAGTATAGACTTTCTTTTCACTTCCCAATACTCAGCACGAGTTATGTCTTCCTTTCATCGCTCTTTGATCACTCTGAGGACATCGTTCGAGCTAAGTATAAGGGGTGTCATATATATTGTATATATACTTTAGCGATAACTCGTACTTTATGTGAATGTGCTAATAAAATAAAATTGCTAAAAATCATAAACTAAAAATCACAAAACTTTTAAAATTTTTCTTCTACATACATAACTTTTTGAAAAAAATATTTTTGTACAAATGTTTGAAAAATTGTCTTGATTGTAAAATGTTTGAAAATATTTTTATATCAAAATTATGAATATAGTATAAATTTTTTAAAAAATGTTTGGAAAACAAAAGTTTGCAAAAAAATATTTATAAATGTTTGTAACTATTTTGCAAAACTTTTCCTTGCATTCAAAATTTTTCATAAAAATTTGCATATTTTGAAAAATTGCATAAAAAGTGTTTGTACATATTGGCTTGTATATTCTTCAGAATCATAGTTGACATTTAAACTAGTCTGGGATTAAATTGGAAAATGGAGCTTGGTTAAGACCTTAATCCACCTAACTTCAGAGGAACATTATAAGATGTGGGGTTAAGACTTTTCATGTCCATAGTGACGTAATTCTTTGAGTCCACTAGGCTATGTTCACATGTCATCTTAATGAGCCTAAGTAGAACACTTAACAACGCACACATGACTCTCAGAGACAATGGCTCGACTTGGACACACACCTTACATGTAGCTCAACATAGATGAGGTGGTGAGGAGGCATGATTCCTTGGCTTGGGGTAGCATACGAGGGTAATACTTCTAGGCGGAACCTCTCGTCATCCTTTAGGGAGGGATGTGCACCTCAACCTGGTGTACTAGCATTGAGGTCTAAAGATAGGAGTTTATGGGTTGCAATAATGCTTCAAAAGAGGGATAGTCTACTGGCTCAAGAAGAAAAACTCCTTATGTACATGTTGCACCATGTAAATATGTTGTATATATACACATCGAAAAAAATGTGAAAACTCCAAAAATGGGGACATGCCTGATTGAAAATAAAATGCCTGCCGAAATGTATATAGTGAATAAGCAAAGCTTATGTATTCTACCTTCTCTTCTCATGGAAGCTTGCAGCTGGAGACATAGATACTCTAGATTTTCTCCAAGGGACACGTGCCTACACTGGTCACGATCCATTCTCTTCCTTACCCTCTTCTTGAGCTAGTTGAACTTGAACTTAGAAAGGAATACCCCGCTCCTCGACGAAAGAGCTGCTAGACTAGGGAATTAGAGTTACCTTATTGAGGGAGGCTGTTTTTTTGTCATTTTTGAGGTGGGGAGCTACATATCACTTACACAGTACAAGGAAAGATGCATAGTCATTAAAGCTTGCGTATGTAGATTTGTTCTGATCTGGTTTATTGAGGAGTCTTGACCATGGAATTGTGGAAATTAGAGGCTGTTGAGTCTTAAACCTATTTCCCAATAAGATTCCGACAAACTAATAATCCAAAAGTCTGACAAAGCTCCATACTACAATTTAATGAAGATAAGTTTAATAATCAACCTTCATTCTTTTTATTGTCATTTCTCTTTGATTTTCACTTCTTTTTCAAATAAGTGTTTGCTAAGGGAATAACAAAGGTAAAGTATTGGGGGTTGATGAATCCATGATCCTCACTCTTTATTCTTTTATTTTAGCTCTTCTTAGTAAAATACCCTGTAAACATCCGTAGATATAATAACTTAGCTTTCTGCATGGCATTGTTAATATTGCAAATTTAGCATCTATTTTTAGCAAAAATAAAGGAATAAAGGAAAAGAAAAATAATGATGTATTTAGAATAAATACAGAGTGACTTAAACCACAAGAGAAGGTCAAGACTTGACCTGATCGCAAAACAAAATAAGTAGAGAGAGATAGAGTTCACTTTGTAGTGTATATATCACATATACTTGTACATATTTTTTATTTATTTATTTTTAATAAAAACAAAATGATATTATTCTTTTACACCCTTATTTATAGTTCTAATAATATTATAAAAATAAAAAAATCAAAAAATAAAAGAAAAATAAAAATAAAATCATCAAACCTTTGTATAAAAGACACATGTACATATCACATACACTATTTATTATATACCCATAATAATTTGTAAAAAAATATAAAAATTATTTTGCATTCCTAAAATTATGTTGTAAATAAATAAAATACAAAATAAAGGTATTTATATAAAAATAATAAAATAAAAATACTTGTACATATTACATAGGTATAATAGACCTGTATATACTATTATATATTGTATATACACTATTTTGTTTTTATAAAAATATTTCAAAATAACAGAAAAATACTTCAGAAAATAAAAACAATTTTCATTTAATACACTTTTTATTTTAAATTCGTTTGCTATTTTTTTATCGAATTTCCCTTTATTTTGTAAATCCTGATTTTTTCATCGGTCCACATCAGACCGTTGACCTTAGTCAACGGTCTCTTCCAGCTACGTTGGGTTGTCCTCCCTCTCGCCGGATCCACCACTTCTCTAAATTTCTGTGCTCGACTCCGATCTTCGTTCCCCTCAATTCTTTGCCCGATTGTCCCTTTAAGACCCGTGACCTTCGCGGATCCCTAGGAAGGGTCGGATCTTCGTAGGGTTGCACGCTTTCTTCCGATCTTACTAGACACTGGGGAACCCTATAAATACTCTCTTTTAGCTCCGCCAGCCTTCTAGCTTGTTCCTTACACTCCCTTTCTTCCCTAGACACCTTCAAAGGAGTGACAACCACTCGAGGAGTCGTTTAGGATCGTCTGGAGGAGCTTGGAGGTCGTAGCTCATACGTGGCCGGACTCCTCTCACAGCTTGGTTGAGGCCAAGACAAGTCCTCTCACCTTTGCTTGGAGTTCAGGACCATATCTCGACCTTCAAGTATCACTTTTATGCTTGCACTTTCCCGGTTCGATCGCATCTTTCCAATTCGCTCCGTCGTCGTTTGCTGGCTCTGACCACCAGTTCTGGAGCCCATAGTCCACATCCTTTTGTTCTGATCGACTTGCTAGATCGCCCTCCATCTTCCTACGCAACCTATTCCCCATAAGGATCGACCATCAAGTTGAGATTAGGAAGGGTCTACTTCTCCCGTGCTCGTCGGAGACCCAAACATCACCCCACATCGCTTCTTTATTTTTCGTATGCAATAAAACGATCGGAGCGTAGTCCTTGAGTCCCTTATTTCATTTGCATGTACCCTAGCACGAGAGGAAGTTCCTTTGGACTTCCAGTTGCTCGACAGAGCAACTCCAGGAGGAGCACCTTCGCTCCGGCCATTCAACCATCATCCCTCACATCGGCCTCTTGCATTCGACACAGAGCACCCTTCCCAAGTTGCCGGGCCTTCTAGAGTCTCGATCAGCTCAACGGAGAAGCACCATTCCCCGATCAAAGTTCACCATCTACATGTTCTTACACCATCACCCTCCACCGTTAAATGAGGAGTGGAGCACCAGTTTATGTATGAGCTGGCCATCAGAGTAGCTTTGCAAACCGTTGGATCGTACCTGACACGTCAGATCCAGCCGCACATCTCCGACATTCCCCGGACTGTCAAATCACTTTGTCGAGGGAGATCAGAACCGTTAGAGCCACCACACACGCCTCACGTGCCTCAGGGTATATTGACTTTTTACCCATACATGTTTATGTTTTGTGTTTAGTCCAGTAAATAATTTGTAGTTTTGCACTTTTGCAGTTTGGGCCTCTTGCTTTAAGATATTTGCACTTTAGTCCATCCCAGTCTGTATTATGTGTGGTCCCACTTGAGTTTTGGGTTATTTGCGTGTTTTTTCAGGAAATTTTATGTTGTTACTGAATGGATGTTTACTTTTGAAAATTGCATTTATACCCCTATGCACCCAGTATTGAGCATGTACGTGATTTGAGTGGGATTTTTACCGATAAGGCCCTGAGCTTTTCTATTGTGTTATTCTTCGGTCCAAAAACTTATTATATTTGCAAATTGGTCCCTATTTACTGTGCCTAATTTCACATTGTATTTTGGACTTAGTAAATAATAAATTAATTCAAAAAATTACCTAAAAAGTACCATGAACTCATGTTAGTGTGTAATATTTTCGGTGATTTTCTTGGATTGATTTATTTGCATTTCTTAATTTTAAAAATTCAAAAACCTTCAAAAACATCCCAAAAATGTTTTAAAAAATCTATAAAAATTCCTATGTATTCCTTTTTGTGTACTTTATTTCCAATATTAATTTTGTTTGAAAATTCAATCTAAAAACCCTAAAAATTACACAATACCTAAAATCATATAAAATCATAGAAAACTCCAACAATTCCATTTTCAGTTCCTATTTGTAGGTTTTAATCCATATTTTATCACAAAATTGCTATCCAGGACTTTAGGGCATTTTAAATATTTTAAATTGGCAATTTAGTCCTGGTTATGCACTATTTACCTTTTTGACGCTTTTTGATTTTTATAAAAAATATAAAAACATTTGCAAAACCCCAGAAAATTACCAAAAACATTCTATAACCTTTAAAATTCAAAAATATTTTTATATGAATTTTTTGAGCATTTTTAGTTATTTAGAAAAAAATCAAAAAGATCTTTGTACTTTTTTATCTTATTTTTATTGATTTTGTTTCCTTATTAAAAATTAAAAAATTACAAAATTAAAAACCACTAAAAATTATTTCATTTGGAGAAATTTGACTACTTCATGTTATTTTCGTACTCCTTGTGTTTGACTCTGGTGGCTATACCGGGTAAATAAAATAGCGAATCACTTACATTTGTTGATTGTTTGATATTTCTTTCGAGTGGTTTTACTTCTTCTCGTTGACTCAACTCAGTGATTCAGGTCACAACGACCCTTGTTTACTTGCTAACTTAACCCGAGTGGCTGTGTGTGTCATCATTTACCTCATAGAATCCCTTAAGTATTCAATCTAAATGATTAAGACATGAGTCGAAACTGTCCCCGTAGATGGAGAAATCATCCATAAAGACCTCAAGGAAACTACCTACTATGTCAGCAAAAATGGCCAACATATACCTCTGGAATGTAGCGGGAGCGTTAAATAATCCAAAGGGCATCCACCTAAAGGCGCAGGCACCAAATGATAAGTAAAATAAGTCTTCTCCTGATCCTCAAGAGCGATTGCTATCTGATTATATTCTGATCTCCTTCCCTGCCAACCTCTCAATAATCTAATCAATAAAAGGCAGTAGAAAGTGATCTTTCTTGGTCGTTGAATTCAGGTGTCAGTAATCTATGCAGACACGCCATGAAGTTGGTACAAGAGTTCGAATCTCCTCACCACAATTATTCATCATGATAGTAATCCTGGATTTCTTTGGGACCATATGCAACATACTGACCCACTCAAAATCTGAAATGGGATAAATGGAGCTAGCATCACACCATTTTCTGATCTCTTTCCTGACAACATCCTAGAGATTAGGATTCAGACGACGTTGAAACTCACGGGTCTGTCTGTTGTCATCCTCTAAGTAGATGTGATGTGCGAACAAAGCTTGACTAATCACACGGAGATCCGAAATACTCCAGCCAATAACCTTATGGTGATTGGAAATATCTCGGGAACCCGCAAGGAAGGCATTCTTCAGAGATAAGGGTAGAACTTTGAGCTCAGATGGTGTCTGAATCGGCTTTACAATAACCTATGCATCTACACTCATAGAAGATAAATGATCCGTGATCAATGAACTGTCCACCGTGGCTACTATCGGCTCAACATGAAGTGTATCAGATAGATCTACAACGAATGCACTCTTCTTAGATAAGGATGGCTCATCAGGTCGCTCAAAGATCTCTGCAAACTCATCAACAAAAGGCTAAGATATCGTGACACTAATCTCAGTAGAAAGTGTATCATCAACAAGTATCTCAATAACATTTGTATGCGGCTCAGATATCTTAGTAGGAGGTGTCTCAATGATGATCTCAGAATAATGTGTATCAGATAACTCAAAATGTACCTCCGAATGTATCTTAGACTGATCCTCAGAATACACCTCAAAAGATCCATCAATTAACAACTTATAATAATCAATAAAGGATCTCAAGTTGATTGTGCTTTCCAGGGGTTCCTATTGAGAAAGGAACTACTGGGTATCCATAAAAATCAGTGAATAAATTAGTATCTCGAATCTCGGGTAGAAAACCAAGTACTCAGAAACTGGTAAACTCAGCTCTCTCGCATCTGCCGCTACTGGCAGTGATGGCCTCAGATTTGGGATTGTCTCTATCTTCACCTTATCATTGTGAGAGTAAAAGGTGATCTCTCTAGCACCATAATAAACTACCGCTTCTGTCGTTGAAAGAAATGGACGACCAAGTATGATCAGGGTATGGAGTAATGGTGCAGGTGTGTCCATATCCATGATAAAAAAATCAACTAGGAAGCTCATGCCTTGCACCATTACGACAACATCCTCAAGTATGCCCCTCGACCTCTTGATCAATCTATCAACAAATTGAAGGATCATCTTGGTCGATCTAAGAGGTCTCAATCGAAACTTAGTAAGTAACAAGGATGGCATCACATTGATCGAGGATCCACTATCGATTAGAGTAAGATCAAACTCTTGATCAAATATCAGACAACGGATGTTAGTTGCTCCCTTATCTTTCTTTTTCAATGCGAGGTTGCTAATGGCGTAAACTGTGGATAGGGTCAATATGTGCTTCTCTATTATCTGACATCTGTTTTGCTTAGGTTGACACTTCTTAGTACATGCTTCTTTCATTCCCTTTTTGACTACGGGAATTCCCTTTTTGACTACGGGCATGTACTCCGTGGCCTTAAGGAGCCGCATCTCTAAAATGATGTTCAGTAAGATCTCTACCACCCCAGGATCAGATAGGAATGTTTTGATTTTTTGATTTTTCTTTTATTTAAAGTAGATGGATATGGGTCAAAATCTGAACAAACATCAAACTTCCCATTTCTCTCATTCATATCGGAATCAACATGTACATGTGGATGATCAGAAATAGGCTGTACAATATAATCCAATACAAGTATAGAAGAAGAAACAAAAGGGAAAACAGTATGGGATACTCTATCTATTGGTGCTGAGGAAGACTCTGCGATGGGTGTGTTCTTCCTGGAAGCTGACTCAGCACTACATTTTGCCTTATTCTTCGAAGGTAGTAGTGGTAGTGGTGGTGGAGAAGAATGTGAAAAAGATCATCCAAGATGAAGAACTGGAACTCTGGATCGATGCTTAGCTGATGAAGAAGATGGTGTCAGTGAATCTCTCCTAACTTCTCGATTACTTAATCCAACTCTAGATGTGCAGGAGGTTGCAATCTCGTACCACTCCTGAGAGAAATGGCGTCAGAAAAACATGTAAAATAAAAATCCACACTTGTCTCTAAGGTGGATGGATCATGGTCTACCTACTCCTTGCATCTAAAGTTATTGGGATTGACCTCGACCTGGGTTGGGATAAGGGTCTTCGTCGTGGTCAGTTCGTCAAGCCTCTGAGTCAGATCTGTCATGTTTTTCATAAGCAAGGCAAGCTGATCTAGGGTTGGGTTCAATGAAGGTGCTTCGGGATGCTCAACAATGGGTTGTTATTGAGTCTGGTAGTACAGAGGATCGTATCCATAATACTGATGTTGTTGATATGAATATGGAGGAGGAGGAGGAGGAGGATGTGAGTAATACTTTCCAGAATATGTAGGTTGCTATAGATATGGCTAATATGAGTAGGCATGCTGCATCAGTTGCCAGTATCCCGATCTCCAAGTCGTAAAATGTGGCGGAGATGGACACTGGTGAGGCTGTGAGGGTTGGTGCTGGAGTGGTGGACTCCCTCTCTAAAAGTGGTGAGTTGGCCATTAAATAGTCTACAAACTAGACATACCCTACTCAGATGGATGATGAACCCGTAAATTCCCTTGTTAATCGTGTGAAATTAACATTCAAATTTTTCGTTGCAGGCGGGCAAAGTTGGATTAATCAAAAACCACAAATTTAATGATTTTTCCAATTAAAGTGAGCTGTCAAATTTTAACATGGGAAAGCTCAAGGTCGAACTTAGGGAGGCCACTGTCTCCTTAGGTTGGTTTTCAGTCGATCTAGAGATTAGGTTTCTGAAGATACATTTTTTGGTATTTTTAAATAAAGTAAATGAGTACCATGCAATTTTAGCGATGTTCAGGGACTAAAATACAAATTACAAACAAATTAAGTCTGAAATCCTCAAACTTGGCCAGAATGTGAAATGGGATGAAATTAGGCTACTATATTTTTTTGGATTTTTTGGATGCAAGATGAATTAGTTATGAATAAAATATGCATACTAGGTGATTAGAGAAAATAATTTTAATAAATACCAAATGACAATATTTTCCAAAAAAAAATTATGCTAGATAAAACTATGTGAGAGATATTCAAGACAATTTTTAATTTTTAAAATACTAAGGATTTAATTTAAAATTAATTACTAGAATCACCATTTCATTTACTTTTTCCACGATACGCCTGCAAATACGATGAAATTTGGACACAATGTAGACAAAAATCTAGTAATGTGAATTTTTGGGATTTTTTAGATCAATAAATAAATTAATATTAATTTCAGAGCAGAAAATGGGTAAACTATGTATGTTTCCACCAAATTAATTGTAATAAATAATCCCTTATCATAAAAAATGTAAATACATACTCATTAAATAAAGAATGAGTTACTCTACAACATCCTATTTTTGGACTTAAAAATAATGCGAGAATAATGTTCAAATTACACGACGAAAATGCAAAACAGAATAAAGTGAAATAAAATACAAACAATCGAAAATGCAATTACCAGGACCCTGGGGATGCTTATGCACATTTTAAAGTGGGTGTGGGTGTTGGCACATGCTCCTCAAAAGGTGAGGTTCTCCTAGCGATTTTGCTGAAGCGCGGGGAAGCTTACGCAATTTGCCCTACGACCCACATGCCTCGCACATGGGAGGGATTAGGGTGGACCTTCTTGTAAATCTGGAAGAGCGAGGGGCCTTTAGTGCAATTCCCCTGAGGGGAACGTGCGCCTCACATGCCCTTTAGAGCAGGGGTTATTTCAATATTCGCTTAATTCTGCAAGGGGTTCTGGAGCAATTTTCCCAGGCCTCACGTGGCTTAAACATGAGGTGGGGAAGATGGAAGTCTCGACACACAGGTCGAGGGGGCACGAAGGGCAGTGCAACCAAGGTCGAGGGCAACGATCGAGGGGGAGGATGCTTGCCTCGCTAGAGCCGATGCAAGGATGGTGGCGAGGGATGCGCAGGCTGGTGGTACAACAGACGTTGGTGAGGGTGGCTGAGGTATGTTTGTTGGAGAAATGTATCGATGTCGACCTTGGGCATGGAGGTGATCGATGTAGCTACAGATGGATCTCTCCTGTGGTGAGAAGGCGCGAGGGTGGTGGTGGTAGTGATGGAGATGCGAAAGGCAAGGTTAGGCGGCCCTACTGGCTATGATCAAATCTCTATTAGACAATCTCCTTCATGCGGTAAAACCCAGGTGGAGGATGCAAGTGGTGATGTCATGGCGGCCATGCAAAGAAGGAGGGAAGTCAGAGTGGGTGACATACGCCCGATGGTGCATGCATGTGAGGTGAGGCGATAAGGACGAGGGGTTGCCTGGAGCGAGGAGTGTAGCTGCTTCGTGTGGTGCATTGGAGTGGCACAGGAGAGGGCGGCGGAGAGGTCGCATGAAGATGCTCAAGGAGGAGTTGCTCATCCAAGTGTCGAGGGAGAGGGTGGTGACCAAAGGCGATGTGCGGTGGTGCGCGACGCAAGTCCGTGGAGGCTGGAGGCGGCTTGGAGTTTGCTAGTGGCGAGGCGGTGGACGTCGAGGAGACAAAGCTCACGTGTCAAGGTTGCTTCATGTGCGAAGGAGGTGCGTGCTTAGTGGAGGCAATGGAGATCGGAGTAGAAGGTGCACAGGGAAAGCATACCGATGAATAGGGAAGATCGACAGTGAGGTTGAGGCACAAGATGGAGCAGCTCTGGTATGAAATCGCTCTAGCGTGATGAAGGTGAGGTCTCTTGTAGGCACAACAAACGAGTGGCGGAGAAGCGAGAGGAAGGGCATAGGTAGAGCAGCGACAGGTGTCGAAGGACGGTGGGCAGGGGGTTGGTCGGAATTAAGGGTAGAGATCAGAATTGAGAAAGGAGCAACACAAAGGAAGATAAAAGAGGGGAAGAAGAAAAATGGAATAAGGATTTTACCTCATGGTTCGCCTAGAAAGTCGGCTAGGGGTGAGGCTTGACTGATCTTGGCTCAATGCAACATCGATGCACAGCTGAGCAGCTGCATGGGCAACTGCAATGAAGGAAATGCCTCCTTCAGATCTTGCCTAGGGGAAGAGAAGCTTCTCTTTTCTCTACTGAATGAGGCGGCCCTTGCTGTCACCGAGGTACCTGGGAGCTCTCTCTCTCTCTCTCTAAGAAGCGACAGATGATTTCAAATGGGGATGAGCATGTGCTTTTAAAGGTGGTTGCGACACGAGAGGGGGGTGCGGGGTGGAGATCGTGGGGAAGGTGGCGAGGGCGAATATGGGTGAGCCGCGCAATAAGAGGGGTGGGCGATGCGAGAGAAAAAGTCCCGCGTGCGACGCGCGGGTCAGTTGAGAATGAGAGGAAGAGGGAGATATAGGTGGTGGCTGGGTGAGAGGGAAGAGCGGGCCTGCATGGGAGAGGGTGGCGACATGCATGGGTAGAAGGACGGGGGAGAGAGTGAGGAGGACGTGGGGATCGGTTGGCCAAGATAGAGAGAGAATGAGGGATACAGAGACGCGTGAGTCATGCAGCATGGGAGAGAGATACACGCCATGCGGAGAGAGGAGAGAGAAGGTGCGAGATAGGAGAGAGAGAGAGGGAAGTGAGGGAACAATGAGGAGAGAGAAATGAGAAAAGAGAGGAGAGAGAAAGATGGCGCTTGCCACGTGGGGCACAGGGACGGGACCAAGAGTGAGGAAAAAATTTAATTAAATAAATTAAACAATAATAGTAATTAAAATAATTTAAAATAGTAAACTAATAAATAATAAGTAATAATAAATATAAATATAAATTAATTAAAACAAAAAAGATGAATAAATTAATGAAAATAAAATAAAATTAATTAAATAAAAAATGGGTGTGAAACATGGCGACTCTAGGAGCTGCCATGTGTTGCTCCCAGAAAAATGAAAAATTAAATCAATTAAAAATAAAAAAAGAAATAACAAAAGAGATCAAATCAATAAGTGTCAACATGAGAGTTGCTCGTCTTGAGGAGATCTACAATTTTCATGAAGATTAAAAATCAAAAGAAGTTATCTGTACAAAAAAGTATTTTTGGGGGTACCTTATAGGTATAAAATATCGTATTTTTATCTTCTGCGGATTTTTCTGTCATTTTGAAATAAGAGAAAAATCAAAATAAAGTTAGATAAAATATGAAAGGAATATTTACAACTTAATCTATTTTTTTGAATTTTTAATAAATAAGAAAGTAAAAGGATAAAATAAAGGGTAATTTGGTCAATATGTACAATATACAATAGGGGCCCAAACCCAAGTTTCACATACGAACTCTAATTTTATGAACATACTCTTGTTTTGAAGGTTTTTTAATGTAAATTACTTTAAAAGTGGGAAGACCTAAATCAGACATTATATGAGAGAGATATGTGCATTTTCGTCTGTTTGTTTAAGAATTAGGTTTTGGGTTTATTTGTCAATATTTCAAGTTAGTAATTTTTTTTATATATTTCTTTTATTCTTGTTAGTAATATGTACACAATGGAGTTGATTTTATTGGATTTGTAGTTAGTATAAAATAGATAAAAATAGGAGAATTATGGTAATATACTTGTGATATTTACAAGTAAAATTTGGCTTCTTATATAATGCAAATATGCATGCTAAAATGTAGATATTATTTCTAAATGCATGAATGAGAAGAATGTACAATCAATGGATATATGCATCTAATTTCTCGAAAACAAGTCTCTATTTTCGATTTTTAGAGTAATGATTCACAGATTCATCAATTGACATGCAGATTACAATAACAGTCAAACTGGATACTATTGACCTCCCAGATGTGAGGTGGAGGTGGAGAGAACTGCTCGAGAATGTACTGTTGCTCAAGGTAGTATGGTACAACACAAGTCTGAGAAGACTGTTGTGGGTCTCGATCCGATGTCTGCATGTAGTGGATGTGTTGAACGATGGACGAAGAACCTCCAGTACTCTTATGGGCTGAAGAAGAAGTAGAACTAGGCTACTACTGCATGCATATCCGATGCGGCACTCTGACATTGACATGAGCTGATGGTATTGACTAAGAGCTCCAGATGGCGTGTAATACCATCAAGCTTGTCTAGCTTCTTCGTCCTGTGTTCAATCACTTGTAATTTATCTAGCTCTTTTGATCGCTTCTCAATAATATCGACTTTGGATAGGTGATTCCCAATAATGGTCAGATCAGCACTGTCCACCCTAGCTACATCATGATATGCCATCATGTTGATGGTCTTGTGGGGTACTGCTGAAGTAGAAGGAGTAGGGTACTTCTGGAAATCACGTAAAGAAGAAAGAGTTGTAGATCTCTCTGCTATCTCCTCAAAAATCTATTATAGCACGTCCCCATCCTTATTGAAATGTGAAACCCCACAAGCGGCGTCCACAAATCTCTGGATGTCAAGGCTCAACCCACCAAAGAAGTTCTGCACGAGGCTCATCTTTAGAATATTGTGGTGGGGGCACTTATCCATAAAATATGTAGATCTTTCCCATGCCTCGTGAATAGGAATATGAGACAACTGGGAGAAGTTGGCTATCAGTGATCGCATCTGGTTGATGCATCCCAATTGATTATACTTTCTAAGAAAAGTAGACCACAACTCTTCCTAATATGTGACGACCTTTCCCTAATGATTATCCAATAAAGGGCCTTATCCATGATACTGAAAGGAAAGACGACCATCTTCACTATCTCTAACGGGATGTTAGGGTAGTGAATCGTACTGCAAATGCGATCGAACTGCTAGAGGTGTATGTTTGGCTCCTCATGAATATTGCCATGGAATACCGGTAGCAATGGAAGTATGGTGGGCTTCAGCTCGAAATGCCCATGAACCACAGGAATCTGAATCCATGTCATTGTGTGCCCTTCTCCTAGGTTATAGGTATCTTTTTCAGTGTGGGCTTCGGCTAAACTCTAGGATGCTCATGATTAGATCCCCCATTTCCACCTCCTCTCTATCCATCCTCTCTCTCCTCTCTTCTCAATACTATCTCAACTCTAAGATCATGTCTCTCAGTCTGACCTGGATGTTGGCCTGCTCTGTAAGCTAGACCTGAATGGTCTAAATGAATGTCGACATCGTACTATTGATCTCATGTTGCTCAGTAATATGTCCCTTTCCCTTCAGTGGTGCCATCGAGTCCTCTAATGAATCAGTCTCTGAAAATGTGCAAGGTACTCGATCAATCCTCAAAATAAATCGAGTCTCAAATGATATTTCGAGATTAGAGTCAATCTCAAATAAGGGATTTATAAATGAAAGAAATGGAGAAGTAGAAAAAGAAGTGAATTCGGGAAGAGAGTCATCCCGAATCAGTAAAAATGAATGGAGTGGAGTGGATAAAGATAATCTCGTGAAGGCCGAGCACAAAATACTCCATTCCGACATCTTTGATGACAAAAGGTAGGATGCGAGAACACGAGGTCAAACAAGAAGAAGAAAATAGAATGAAGGCATAAAGTGCACAAAGGGATCTCTTTCACTAGCAAACAAACACAAAACAAACCCCTGATTCACCGACTGAATACAAGTGAAGTCCATAAAAGTTTGATCAATTATATTTTCAATTTTAGTTTAGTGAATCTATAAGAAATTGCTTACTACCAAACACATAGGGGAATCATCACTATCGCCCAACATATGTTCTCAATCCTCCCCTATCAATGGACTATCTACCCGGGCTGCCGTATTCAATATCAAGTCCAAAGGGAGAAAGGGTGCTTGCATCTTGACCTTGCACCAAAGAGTAGTGCATACGAACATAGGGCACAAGTCCAGGGATTTGGGCTCTAACCTTATGGTTGCATCCTTACCCACTCTGTCTGGAGGTAAGTACCTGCAAATAATGATTTTTCCTTACGTTTCATTTTAGGATCGAGTGAAAATTAGCAATCCCTTTTTATTGGTTATCTCTTTTTTTGGATCTTTGTCAAACAAACGATCTAACAATTTTTCCAAATCCTTTTATTTCCTGAGGAGAAATAATCAAGGGAGGAAGTCGGAAAAGTCGATGCGACGGAAATCAATGATGCATGCACGAGTAAGAATATGTGTACGTTGCTCCAGCAATCTACATGCAAAATGAACCTCGCATAAAAAAAGTCAAGAAAGTAAACTAAGCTAAATGATGCAAGAGAAATGTCCTAAGTAGTAACTTCTATTAGCGGGCAAGAACATGTTTATTTGACTAGTCCAATCCTATGAACTAATCTATAAGAACATATATTCTTATTTAATGGATGTGGACCTAATCGGTTACCTGGCTCGACCAATTTAATAGACCCTACTTCTAATGGCTCAAGCACAAAAATATGTGATAAAACAAATAAAAAAAGTCAAAGAAAACAAAAATCCAGTGAGGTCCCCTAAGTGCACCGATACTTGATGAAATGGACATCGTACATACAATGGTATATAATGGCCTAGAAAACAGAAAAGTACAAGTGCCAAAAAAATATACAAATTTATATAAAAAATGAATTGAAATAAAATGCTAAAAATAAATGTTAAACTCCAAGCTACCGATCTCCTCCAAGTCTCATGCTTCTTCTCTCCTACGCTTCCCGGCGCTCCTAGGAATGCCATCCTCACTCGTCGGGCTCTCGTAAGGAAGAGAGAAATAAGAAATGCATCATATAACAATTTATGAAAATATGTGAGAAAAAATAAAAGAAAGAATGTAAAACAAACAAGAAGACAAGCTAACAAAAACCACAAGAGGATATGGGGCAAAACGAGAAGAGAAAGTGAAATGAATCTCGAATGATTCCCTAAGTCCAATCTTGGGGAGCTTTCGATGTTTGACAAATAGGATCCTACAAGCGTTGTGCCAGCACCCTCACGTCATGCGGAATTCGAAGTGAGTGCTCCCTCCTCAACAAAATGCAATCCACACAATATATATATACAAAAATATTGACAAAAAATGAATAAAATATAGAAAATAAAAGACAGAAATAAAGACAATTGACAGAAAATATGAACAAGAAATATTTGATAGAAAATTAAGACAAGAAAATAAAAAGAAAAACAAACAGCTATCCAGAATAAGAATAGCAAGCTAAAGAGGAAACCTACCTACCCTCGCCATGCCTCCCTGGCAACAACGCCATTTGTTAATTCACTTTTTCAACCTTTTATTTAATTCACTAAATTACAAGGAGAAAGTGTCGTCGTAACCCAAAGAAGTGTTAAACAAAAATTATTTTGAATTTTTCTTCACAACACAAGCAAACAAAAGTGGAAGAAATATAGCCTAAATGATCAAACTTGGGGAGTCAATAATAAATTCCAAGGGTTATTCAATTCAATGGGAATTCAAAGAAAGAAAAGAGGAACTCAAAGCAAACTAGATTTCGATTTTTTGTAGATTTTTTAGCTTTTTTATTTTTTAAGGAATTTTTAGTTTTTTAATTTTTTTATTTATATGGTTTTATGTTTATGCAAATGTTTATGAATTTTTGGATTTTATAAATGTTTTTAGTTTTTAAAAATAAAAAAATAAGTAAAAAGAAATAAAATAAAAGAGAATAAAGATAGAATTTTGAATTCTTGAAAATAAAGTAAAAATGTACAGAACATTGAAATAAACTTCTTTTGGGGTTTTTAATGTTTTTATACTATTTTGGGATTTTTAAATATTTTTAATTTTTTTTATGAATTTCAAAGTAATTAAAAATAATAAAAATAACAAATATTAATCACAACAAATGTTTTTTGTAATTTTAAAATATAAATTAAAGTCAAAAAATCTGAAATATATACAGAAATAGATATGAACTTTTATGGTTTTCACAAAGGTTTTTTTATCATTTTTTGGATTTTTTGTGATTTTATATTAATTTTTATATTTTTAGTGTTTTGCTATTTTTATGTTTTTTTAATAAGAATTAAAGCATGAAACATATATAGAAAATCAATCAAAATAAAAGAAACACAGACAATTTTTTAAAGAATTTTTCATAACATTTTTGTATTTTTAAAGAATTATTTTTTTCTAACAAGAATAAAAGAGATGGTTTTGATTTTTCAAAAATAGTAAAGCTAATTAAAAACCAAAACTAAAATTACAGGAGTTAATTCTACTTATCAAGAGCTTATAAACCAAATTAATCAACAAAAATAAAAGCAGGATCACGAGGGTATATCTGCAATTAACTTTTATTTCAAGATTGAAAATAACAAATCAAGAACTATCAGGGTGAACCTCGCAATTTACTCAAGATAGGGTGTGCCAGTGTACATGAGGTGCGCTGACACATAACTATTGGAAATTAATTATTTTCTGAAATACATGAAAGAAATTACGATTTATTTAGATAGTCACATGCTTGACATGCTTATGCAATCCAAGAGGACTAGAATGCAAATAAAACAAAGAATAGGGAAATAAATGCAATTATTCAATCAAGCACAACACGACACATTTCCACTAGGGTTTATTTACAAAATATAGAAATTACAGGGATAAGAGTGCAATATTACCCGTAATTTACATGGACGGACCAGTGACTCTGATGTGTCTGAGATGTTGATTGGACGACTAAATATGCCGGTGTGCGTGGAGGGGATGGATCTGATCTGATACTCTGGATCTAATGGTCTGGAATTGGGCACGCTTGGACGATGTCGATCTGATCAGGCAGCAGTGATCTTGATCGGATGCCTCTCGACTAGTTTGGATGAACTTTGTTAAAGGTTGGCTCTAGTGAAGTTCGATCGACCGAAGCTCTCTCAATCTCTCCCCGAGTCACCTCCTGATGGCCTCAACAAGCTCCCGCAAGCTCCCTCCATTGTCTAACTATGTTGATGATGATCAGTCACTGCTTTACTTGGATTTGGAGGTCTGGGTATGTTGCAGCTCAAAGTCCACATCCAAATCCTCCTCCTTTGTCTCAGAACTCTCCTATACCCTGTAAGTAATGCTCATGCTCGGAGTGATGATTTCGACCAAGGTTATTAAGAAGAAATCTAAGTAAATGGATGTGGATGAGCACCTCGAGTGGACATGGTCAGATGGGAGGTCGATCCTCAAATTTGATCTCATTTGAGGGGGATCAGATATAGAAGACGATGAAGAAAGTGTTGGCAGATGTGTATGGGTAGTCGGAGAGGCTATCGAGTGAACGGGGAGCTCTGATCAAGAAAATTAGAGTCTCAGGTCATGGTGGATATGATCTGGTTGATAACAGAGAATAAATGCAAAATATAAACATGAAAATGAACGAAAAATACTTAAGGTTACCTAAGGATGAAAGGAGGTGGGTTTTTGCCTTGATCCGATGTGAAAATCGAAGAATCTCAACTGTTGTGGTGAAGTTCCGGCAATAGTGGTGGATCATGCCCCCCAACGACCAACTCCGCACTCCTAATCGTAGAGGAGAAACCCTGTCACAACCTCTCTCTCATGGACTCAATCTCGGGCAGAATTAGAGTGGAAAACAAATCCGGGGCATAATTTGGACCGATGGTGGTTTAAATAAGAAGAGTTGCAGTTGAAATTTGAATCAAGAGTTGCATGTGCGGATCGAGGAGTTCGATGAAAAGAGTATTCATGCGATCTTAATGGTTAATCATGTGACAAATTTTATTAAGGAATTGGGGGACGATCAGATCGGAAGATAAAAATGAGAGAAAGTGCTTCGACGAAGGGAACTTATTCGGTCACGCCAGGTAGCGAAGGAGCTGACCAGGGTCAATAGACCTGGGTCCTCCAATGGGAGCCCAGTCCACCATAGGATAAGACGCTAGAAGATAAAAAACCAATAAAAAATAAATAATTAAAGTAAATATCAAAAATGATCTTAAATAAATAACTTAAATAAAAAATGCTAAGAATTAAATATTCTTAATTTAGGTGATTTTAGTTAACTAAATAAGTTAAATAATTATGTTAAAATAAATAATGACCTTTATTCATAGGTAAATATACCTATATATACAACAACTTGATTTTCAATTTTTTTAAAAATAATTATATAATTTATTTTTTTATTTATTTACTATATTTTAGAAGGATTTAAAATATATTTTTAGTTTATTTTTACAAAAAAATTTATTAAGATAAATAAATAGATATATTTACAATGTACATAGTGGTATTTGCACAATATATACACTATTTTATTTTGGTGATTTTTATTTTTGTAATTTATTTGTTTTAGTTGAATAAAATACAATATTTACAAATATTTAAAAATACAATATTCACAAATATGTGCACGAAATAATTAAATAACAATATTCACACAATACATAGTATATGTACAATATACAATACACTCCAAAAAGCCACATTTTGCATCATATTTTGATTTTAATGAAACCACTTTCATTTTGAAGCTTATTTTATTTAGAGTATAATGAAAGTGAGTTTGATTATTTTTGAGTTTTTATGGAGCAGATATGGGTCTGGAATATTTGTCTTTGTAGCTTTTTTCAAAAGGATTTTTATCGGGCAGACCCTAAGAACATTTTAAATTACCTCTACATCCTTTTGTACAACGTAATTACCCCATCGACCCTGTAAATTACACCAAGAAACCCCATGGGCATTAAATAGATTACCCGTAGGGATCATGGGGTAAGAGTTGACAAGTTTACGGGGTCGGGTGGGGGGGGAGGGAATTAGGTTGTTTCAAAGGTCATGGAGGTAATTGGCAAAGTTTATAGGGTCTGTCGGGTAAAAATCCCTTTTTCAATATGTCATTATTTAAACAATGAGTAATAAATCTTATTGCAATTATTTTGAATATTTACAACATATTTTTATGTACAATTTTCAAGAAGAAATTATTTCTATTTGGAATGAATAAAGTGATAAATAAAATAGTAGAAGATTCTATATACAAAATAGATGACATATGTACAATTTCTACAATGAATGACATTGGATCTAATTTTCTTTATTTTTTTACAAATGGACTTATCTCCCCTACCTTATTCTTTGTTGATCCGGTTAAGTCTAGACCTTCACTCTTTGTTAGAGTCAACATGTATCTATTGCATGTGTATGGCCTTTATTTTCTTTATTTTTCCTTTATTTCTTTCTTTGTTTGTTTAGGTTAAAAATAATGATTTTTTTACGAAATTTGCAAAAGAATAAGGAAGAATAAAAACATGAATTTATTATTATTTACATGTGTTTAAGAAGGGATTTTAAGCTAAAATAATTGAAGAAAGATGATGAAATGCATATGCATAACACTGTCTTCGCTTTTTGCATTATACATGGAAAATGGTTTATGAGCAGCTCTAGAAAAACCCTGTTTCCAACAAACAAAGACTTGAAGTTAATTATTTTTTCCTTACTAACCTTATCATTACCAACCCTAGAGCTACCATTTATAACATCGAACCTTATATCAGTTGCACATGCCTCATAAAATTTGTATGCATATTTAATGGAATCAAATCTTTGGCCTAATTCAAGGGCATGCATATTGGTATTTTCATGGAGTGGTTATGTTGAACCTACTAATACATTATATTCTTGTAATTATAAATAAGACTACTGTAAAATTTATATTGAAAAATGATAATTGATAAGATAAATGCATTTAATGATTGTAAATGTGTTAATACAATGAATATAAAGAAATTATTTACTGAACAGTCTGACTAGAAAGCACCTAGAGCTATAAGTATGATATAATCAATTTGAAAGTAAACTAAAAACTATAAATGTTAAATAAAATAGAATAATGTTAATTATTGTTAAATAATAACTAATAATAATGGTATAATTTTTCGACTTGCTTGGATCAGAGAATGGAACAAATATTGAAAAATAAATGTTATAATTCAAAATAATATATGATGCTATAATTAATTTAAAATCAATACGGGACATAAAAAGTATTAGACATGCTAGCCCAAGGCAAGCCATTATGCAATAAATGTTATTGCAAATCCTTCCCCAATCTGAAATGAAGAATAACCGATTTGCATTATAGATCCCTTAGTATAATTAGGGTTATGTACCATGGCCATCTTAATGATCATACAACTGTTGATTGAAATGTTGAATCATAGAGGTTGGTGCTTGGATGATATTTAAAGAGTGAGATTGAGGACTCATCAAGCACCGTCAAGTGTTTGTTAAGAGAGGATATCCAGCTTGAGAAGAAGATGGAAATTCTTATCTAAAGGCAGATAACTAGCCGACCTCTTGATGCATGTCCTCCACATAGGATTCAGAGGTGTTAGGTAAGTTAGGAAAAAGAGTTGACTTAACGAGATTGAGATAACCTAGACATATGTCATATATATCATGATATAGGCACACATCCTCTGGCTAGAGACATATGTTTTACTATATATCTGAGTATGTACATTTGCAGATCGATAGGTTGATGGCCTATTCCAGGTCTATACACCTGCAAGCTGGTGTGTATGCAAGGGCATATGAGTAATACGATCTCTCAAAGGAATCATACATGTTCGTTACTGAACCAAAAGACATGAGCTCACTCATGAGATATTGGGATCGAATTCCATGCACAATCATCTCACTTTGGATGCTTGATTGAATTTGTAGGTTTGATATATGCTTTTGGAAAGTATGTGATCAATACCTAGGTATGCTATATGCTTTTGGAAAGTATATGTTCGATACAAACTCCTAATGATCGAATGAGAAACTTAATGATAAAACACTGAAGAAGATAGTCTAAATCTAAAACTTTGGGTTTATTCTAGGTCTTCTTGTATGCAGGATATAAGGGTATTAGGAATACTCAAGGGTGATGTGATCGTAAACAATTGTATAACCATCACACTTCCATTCTGAGGGAATGTTGAAATAGGTTTGGATTTTAATGACTTCTCCCAATAAAGAAGTAATATGTTCTTAGTCCAAATATTGGACATTGACCTGAATACGATTCAAATGTAATGAGAAGGTTAGATTTATGGCTTTGAATTAATCAAACATCTTTGAGAGGTCCCCTTGATCTAGATTTGAGATATGATCCCAATATCCAAGTCACTATACATGGAAAATACAATCGCCCTGTCCTTATCTCTAAGCATATGTGAAGAAAGCACATTATTCTAGAACGCATTCAAGAATAATTTTATTGTTGATAATGTATCTGAGCATTGAGGAAAATTTATAGCAAAATGTGATTTAATTATCATGAATAATGTGAATGCGATTCACATTATTTGGGCACATGAGAAGAGTCATCCAAGATAATTAAATGTAATTTAATTGTCAAGGATATGAATAATGTGGATATCATCAGCAATATTAATCATGATATTATAAATACGATTTAAAATATATTAGAGAGAATTAATTGTAAATAAGATTTATGAATTAAATGTTGTTGTGAATTAGATTCATATTGTATAACTAATAGTAAATGTAATTTACATTTTATTAGATGGTTGACTTTGATTCATAATTATCAATGATTTTATTTACAATTATCACAAATAGATGACAATAATTATTTGATGATATTTTGCTGACAAAAAATTCCATGAAATAAGACTTAATATAAAAAGTTCACTTGGGATTGGAGAGAGATTTTCTCTCTCCAAACAAGGTGGTCGTCCATGTTGTAGAAGGGGAAGGAGGCTATCGCCTTTCCCCTTTTTTGGAAGGAAGCTCTCTAGTCCTATTTCATTTGAGATATTTTTATCTAATTGAAACTAAATATGTTAAGATTATTTACAACTTTTAAATTAAATTAATTGTTGTTGTTGTAAATTTTTACAACAAAATCTAAACCATTGATTTGAATTAGGAGTGCATCTCCACCATCCAATTAAGTTAAAAGAAAGGGTAGACCTAACCTTTTATTTTACATACAAGATTAACAAGACTCTCTTTCACTCTCTACACATCAACTCTCTCTCTCTGTCTTTCTCAACATGTGACCGTCCACATGTTGACCTAGAGAAACCCGCAGTCGTCGTGACGTCGTTGTGCTGCCAGATTGACTGCTCGTGGATCTCCATCTTCTTCACAGTGCTTCACTCAAGAAGAAGGCATCAGATTTTGTGAGATGAAATAAGGAGACACAATTTTGGATCATCAACATGGATTGCAGGAAGCACACGTCTCTTCAACGCACCTAAAAGTGTGATCTTCGTCGGATCAGATTTAGACGGGAGAATCTCATACTTTATAGATTAGCGATCGCAACCACGCTTCAAGCTCATTTTCTGCCACGGGTGCCAACCAACTGTGCATCTCATTTTCTGCTAGGTTATAAGCATCAACCATTGGTCGGTAGATTCCTCCTGCCATAATGATATGTCCCATCCTTGCTGTGAGATCTGCATTCTGTTGTTCGGCAATGGCGAGGCGAGCCATGATTTGTTGTAATGGGTCATCTCTGTGTTCCTCATCATCCGGGTGTTTCTTAGGTGGCATCTTGTCTTCTAGCCCTACGTAATGAAAATGGTCTTGGTTAGAGGATGTATCAAGGAAGGGATTCTTATCGAGGCGATGGTCTTCCTCGGTAAGTGATAACAGGGGGAAGTCGAGGGTCTAGAAGTCTCATAAGGCGAGAGATCCATTCGCTGAATTGACCAGTCAAAAATCCCCGGTTAATCAACAGTTAACCCACAATAAAATATATGCAATTAATATCAAAAATGTGGATCTAAAATTTATTATAACTCTACAACAATGTGTATAGCATGTAAGTACGTGTAGAGGTCGAACACAGTGAGGCGAATGGTTTGTGTGGTGAAAAATGAATGCGCATTATTCAATTCAAGTTCATGTCCATTTCTTTATTATTTTTGTGGGGTTTTTTATTTTATTTTTTTATTTTTTTGTTTTTATAATTTTATTTTGTTTTTACATTATATATATTTTTGTACTTTTTGTAATTAAATTATAGAATATAGGTGTATATATAAAGATATATATATATATATATAAGAGAAGAGAGAGAGATAAAATATATGGATACATACATATATATAATCAAAATATATTAGATATAATATTTTTAGGATTTTTATATTTTTCTTATTTTTTTATTATTTTTCTAGAATTTTACTAATTTTTATGTATTTTTAATTCCAAAAATGTCCCTAATATGGGACCAATTATATAGGCCAAAAATAATTTGGGTTTTAAAAATATAAAATAAGTCTAAAAATTACCCAAAATAATTTTAATATGTTAATAATAAAATGAAGATAATTATCAAGTAAGAAAACATTTTTTGGTATTTTTCTAGGGTTTTTATATTTTTTGTTGGATTTTGGGGCTTTCTGATTTTTATATTTTTATTTTTCCTATTTTTAGGGTTTTTCATTTTCTAGAATCAATAAATATATAAATACATCATATGTAATATTTTTGTAATTTTTCAAAATGTTTTTATATTTTTTAGTATTTTATAAATTAGACAGGGATTATTTAGGCTCCTTTTCATTTTTAATAATTAGATTAAGTGCAAAAAATGCAAAATGGACATGTGGTGTGTGAGTATGAGGCATGAAACATCTAACCTAATTTTTGTGGATTTTTAAGAGCTGCATAGCTATTTTTAATAAATAGATAAAAGACATAAAAACAAAACAGCCTGGTAGGGGCATTTTTGCAATTCAAATAAATGACAGGGGCTGCGTTGCAAATTTACCAACTAAGTAAAAAATTTATTTAATATTTCAACGCTATTTAATAATACACAAAAACTGCCGGGGTATACTTACAAAAGTCACGCACCTCACGTGGGACTGCACGTGAGACGCGGGAGGACCAAATTGTAATTACCGGAAACTGTAGGGGACCTTTGGCAAAATGACCATTTTATTTACACGGTTTTTATTTTTACAGAATTAAAAACTAAATACAAAAAGTAGGGGGTTGTGGATTTGCAATTTACCCCTAACGCGCGCTGGTGGACAGCTCGATCTCGCTCACTTAAAGACATGGCGTCCATCCCGCGACTGGTACCGGTTCGTTGTCCGATGTCTGGGATTAGATCACTCAATGTGATCCAACGGTTGAGGTTCTGAGGATCTGACATCTGTGGCTCGATCTGGAACCTTGTACTTCATCCGACGACAGGGAGGGTCTCAGGAAGAACATGGAGGAAGGTTCGCCTTAGCGAACTTCCTCCGGTGAGATCTCCCTCCCATGTCTGTCTCTGCAGCTCCAAGGAGTCCCAAAATGTAACGGGAGCTTCCCTCTATCCGCAGGAGGCTTCAGAATGGCCAAGAGGTGACCGGAGCGCCACCACCCGGTCGATGTCGAGGTGGTGCTCTAGGTACCTCCGACGAGATTCGAATACGCCTCCAGGTGCCTTGGTGCACCTTATACCTGCACAGTATGAAACGAGGGACGAGGACAAACTGCCTCGTCCCGTTAGAATGGAGAATGGACAAAGGGTGGCTTTGGGTGGAGACCTCCGGCGATGGGTGGAGAGAGGAGGTCTGATCTTCAGATCCTTGAGGATCTGAGTGAGGTGGAGGTTCCAGGGATGAAGAGAAATGGAAGGGGACAAAGAAGGTGGTGAAAATGAGGTCAGAAAGCGTCGGGTGCACCGTGAAATGTTCGCCGGAGCAGAGCTCCAGCGAACTACGAATCACCTTTAACTATACTAAACCTATGGTGTAACCATTAATCAAAATACATGAATGAAAAGCTGGGAAGAAAACCTACCTAAATATCTAAATTGCACAGCTCGAACTTGGCGGTTTGCCCAAAGAGCAGGACCTTCGGCGAGCGGTGGATGTGGGCGCATCTCCCCTTCCGCAGCCTTAATCCATCGCAGGGGATCTCCAGCTGTCACCTGGAAGCTCGCTAGGTTGAAATGGAGTGGCTTGAGTATGAAGAAATGGCCAAAAACGTGCGGAAGAAGGGGATGGTTTTTTTATAAACATGGTTGTGCGCCCTTATTACCCGACCAATATTGACGAATCGAAAGGATATACAGTGGATCAAATAGAACGGTGTGTATCTATAAGGATCAGGGAGCAATTCGTCCAAAGGATGCAATGTCAGAAGATGCCTGAGGAAAGAGGGAATTAAGGGAGAAGATGGGCGAAAAGACAGGCGGAGTCACTTCAGCCGCCTGGAGGAGCAGTTGACGAGTCGGTCAACGTTTGCAGGTCTGTGATTGGTCCATGTCAGTGTCCAATTGACTTATTAATTAACATAATAAATGATTTTATTAATTTTTGCTATAGAATAAAGAATGTTTATTAAATGATGTAGTATTTATTTATGATTTTTACTTTTTTGATAAGTTTTATTATGAGTTTATTTTAATAGTGTATTTATAGGTATATTTACATGTATTCTATACAATTTATTTTTATTTTGCATATTTTATTTTATTAATTTATTATATTATTTTATATATTTATAACTTATTTTTGTGAGTATAAATAAATTTTTATTTGATTTTTATGAGTTTATTTGCATATTTAAATAAATAGGTATATATACTATGTAGATATACGTATAGGTATTTTACTTATATTTTATATACATTTTATTTATTTAATGAATTTTATTGGGTTTTATTTTGGATTTACATTTTTAAAAGGGTATAGATAATATTTACAATTTAATAAAAATATAGATGAATAAAGAATAAAAGAATGAAATCCCCTTTTATTTATATACATATGTAATATAGGTATTTTTGTCTATGTATCTACGGACTTATTTTATTTTACATTTTATTTTAGGTTTAATTCTCATATTAATGTACACATATGTTATAAATAATGTTTACAAAATTATAAAAATATGAATTTGTAAAAACAATAAGTACTGAATAAATTAAATATTTTAATCGGTATTATGTACAATAGGGGCCAAAAACCTATCTTTCACAGATGAAATCCAAAACTTCTGAAACCAATTTTATTAAATAGCTCTTTAAAAGTTATATACAATTAAAGGTGATTTTGGGGGATTTTGAGTTTTTATTTGCAAGATACGGGTTTGTGAAGTTGATATTCTGGCTTTTTATTCTGTGTATAAAATGTACCTTGTATATTATTTTTGCACAAACTCAATTTTATATTTTTATTTACATTATTATCTACAACTTTCATGTACAAAATATTTCTATTTCATTAGTAGATACTTATATACAAAATAGGTCTCAAAAATGCATAAATGAATGAATCAATAAATGAGGTATTTTTTCTATAATTGGCCCTTATCTCCCCCTACCCTATTACTTGTCGACCAATTCTATTCTGGACTTGGTCTCAGGGTCAGGGTCCTAAAATATTTTCAATATTTTATTCATTTTTATTTTATTCTCTTTTTTCTATAATTTTGGCTTTAAAAACCTTGTTTTATGTGCAAGAAATACAATAAATAATGAATGCTATTATGTACAAATTGATGCTATTTACAAGCATTTGCTGGAGTTTTTAAGGCCAAAATAATAGAATAAAGGTGATGAAATGGAGATTCATCGCCCCCCTATACATGCCATTGCTAGTCCCTAGCAAATACTTATGCAATATATACAAAAATAATAAAGAATAGGAAGAAAAGAAAAAGCAAGAATATCCAATTTAAAGAATAAATTGAATTGATCATGATTAATAAACTCATCTGTACAAAATCAA
Organism: Ottelia alismoides; assembly: GCA_037367405.1. Taxonomy (NCBI): domain Eukaryota; kingdom Viridiplantae; phylum Streptophyta; class Magnoliopsida; order Alismatales; family Hydrocharitaceae; genus Ottelia; species Ottelia alismoides. The sequence goes on from JAZKJV010009424.1 coordinate 164,639, forward strand.
AGTTTGGGAGCTCAGGTTAGACCTTGGTGTGAAATTGTGTATGGATCCTGGTCGGGAACCAGATTTAAAACACAACAGCCTTCGAGAGTTACAGAACTCGGTTCAAATTACCTCAATAGCCAGGTCAGAACTAGCCTACATCATACGCAAACCCTTATGACTATGAAGTTGACTTGTACAGTGTAAGTGATAGTGGCTCTCCCCAATTGAAATGACAAAGAAACTGACTTCTCCAGAATGACAACCTAGTGATTCGCCAATTCTGCCCTTTACCGTCGAGGAGGGTATTCCCTTCTAAGTTCAAGTGGCATACAACTCAAGAGGAGGAGGTGAAGAAGAGAATGGACGGTAGCCAGTGTAGCTACCTATCCTGGGATACAAGACCAGTGTAGTCAAGTCATCCAGCTGCAGGCTCACATGGTATAACTTTGATGCTCAAGCTTGCTTATTTTCTATACAACATATATACATGCTCCGGCAAGCACTTTTATTTAATTTTCAAGAATGTCCACTTTTTGGAGATATTTTTTGAAATACTATTCACAGCAGCATTTACATAAGGACTTTTTCCTCTTGAGCCAGAAGACTATCCCTCTTTTGAAGCTTTATCGCAACCCGCACTCTCCTGTCATTCGACTTCATTGAAACTGGACCAGGTTGGGGTGCACTTCCCTCCCTAGATGAGGACGAATGTTTCCACCCGTGTGCGTCTCAGACTGGCAAATCCAACTCCCTCACCACTCCAACTGAGTTGAGCCATGTGAAAGGTGCGGGTGTCCAAGTTAGGTCACGGCCGACAAGAGTCATGCGTGTGTCTCGGAAAGTTCTAGTTAGTCCACTGAGGTGACTTGAACCCAACCCTGAGTCTCAAGGAATTAAGTCCAATGTGGACCTGAAGTACCTTAAACCTAGTTCCCATAAGGTTCCAGTGAAGTGAGGTGCAGTAAGGTCCTACTAAGCTCCAATCTTCGACTTTACTCGGACAAGTTCAATTATTCAAACTCAATGTGAAAAAAAATGAATGCTATGCAAATGATATTTTAAAAAAAATGTTATAATTATGCAAGTATACACAAAGAATTTTTCAAAAAGGTTTTGAAAATCAGAAGACTTTTTCAAAAGAATTTTGAAAAGAGTAAAGAATTTTGAAAAACAATTTGGGCACAAATATAGACAGCTATTTACGCAGGCGTGCCTCTTTTTATTTACAAATAGTTAAGGATTTACAGTTTAGTTTTTATTTATAGGTATATATGTACAATTATTAAAGAATTTTGTGTTATTTATTGTTTTATTTATTATTAATTTGTTGTATATATCCCTCAAACATATTCGAAAATCATTTTACAAACAATTTGAAAAACTATAGTCCAAAATAATTTTTACAAGCACTTTACAAACATGTACACACATTTGAAAATCATTTTGCAAAGGTTTTCCAAACAGAATATATAGATTTTTCACATCTTTTTGCAACCATTTTTCAAACCGTTTGCAAACAATTTTTCAAACATTTTATTTCACACAAAGAAAATAAACTTTACAAATCAAAATGTTTTTACAAAGGTTGAAAACATGTAACAAAACCTTTTCGAAATAGTTTTCAAAAGATTTTCACAAAGATTTTCAAACTATTTTCAAACATTTTGCAGAAAATATTTTCACCTAATTTCTTAATCAGTACATATAAAAAGAATTTGAGGAATGATAACATCTTTTTATTAGGGTTTTTAATGAATTTTAAAGAATTATTAGCCATATTATTAAGAGAATACGAAAGTACGAGTTATGGCTAAAGTATATACGTAGTATATACGACCCCCCTATACTTAGCAAAATCTATGTCCTCATAGGTCAAAGAAAAGAGAAGGCATAACTCGTGCTGAGTATAGAAAAGCCTATACTACAATGACTGACGAAAGAATGAAAGAATGAAGATATAAATGAATAAGAAGGTGAGCTTCCCCGCTATATTTAGGATCAAATAATCCTAAGTATAGCAGACTGTACACAACGTAGGGAGGGTCAAGGGTGGGAATAAACAGATCAATGAATGAATCAGAGGTGCGACCCCCCTATACTTAGGACAAAGTACGTCCTGAGTTAGAGAAAACTGACACAAAGGGGGGAAACCTTTTATTTAGAAAAGAAGAAAAGAAGAAAAGATAGATATATACAGATAGATGAAAATATCGTGGATAATATACGCATTACTCCCCCTATACTTAGGGTGAGATATCCCTAAGTATAGGCAACAACAAGAGTGACGAAACTGAACGAGGAAAGAACAACGCGATGTGTACCCCCAATACTTAGGACAAGGTATGTCGTAAGTGTAGAAACAAAGATATGGCGACAGATCTGAGGCACACAAAACATACGGGAGAAAGAATGCACAAAACACATATATATACAAGCGGTGAAGAAACTGGTGAAGTACAGGACGGTATCTGACAAGTGAATTCCGTACTCGCGTCAATGTCGCCCTGTGAGAACAGTGACGCAGTCAAATAATGTAAGACACCTGGATATGCAATCAAGTGGGTGTCCGCTGCCGGGGTCAAATAGGTCGAAAGGATAGATATCGGGTCTGGTAGGATGAAGCTATCAATCGGCTCATAGGATGAGGGAACATAGCCGATTCAGTAAGACCGGGAGGAAGAAGGAACAATACAGATTCCTCTGGTCAATCAGAGTATCAATAAAATACGAAAAGATAAAGAACAAGAGACAGTGTGATGTCCTGTGTTCAAAGAGTCAGAAAGTCAAAATAATACACCGAACAACACAATACAAGGCTCACTTTGTGAGGGTCATCAAGGTGAGCAGAATCAGAGAATAATCAGACGACTCGGCTTCGTGCTCCAACAGAGAGGAGACACAACCAGGGAGGAGACCGAGTACACAAATCAGAAGACTCGGCTTCGTGCTCCAACTGACAGGAGACACCAGAACTGAAGCTGAGTACCTAGACAATGATGTACCCTCCTGCAGATAACCCTCGGGGAATAGTACATGCTAATCGTCGAATAATCAGACAAACTCAACCTTGCAAGGGTCGTCAAGGTGAGTGGACACAAGGGCGTCAGTGATTCATCAGATGGATCATCAGGTACGGTCTTGGTAGGCGACAAATCGTCTACCCAGCAGAAGAGACCGGAGAATCAAGAGAATGTGGCAATGTCCCGCAGATAACCCTCGGGGAACGTGCTACCGGCTAGGCATGGAAACAACAGATATCAGGAGCTCAGCCTTGCGAGGACCATCAGGGAGAGTAATCAGACAGTTGGCCTCATGTACCGACAGATCGGGCACCTCTGCAGAGAAGGAGGCCAACCAATCATATCACATGACTCGGCTTCGGGTCCCATCAAAATGGTGACCCACGCAGTGAATGAAACTGCAGTCCTAGAAATTGTCGCATCCTCCCGTGGATAGTCCTCGGGGAGGAATGCGAGCGAGATCAATGTAGGTCGTGGGAATGCTGGCATAGAATCTCAGATCCTCAAGGTAATATGAATCCATCAATCAATTAGGAGGACATAAGATCGAGTAGAGGGACAAAAGATCAATAAGTCCAATGCAATCCCTCGGAGTCAATCCAATCAACTGAGATGGCACAACACATAGTCAGAAATCATCTAGGTGCCAAAGGTCAATGATAGAATCAGGAGATTAAGGATGGTTTAATCAAGAAGATGAGAGATCATGCAGGATCCACACACCTTTATCGGGAAGTCCAAATTAGAATAATCAGTCAATCCTCAAAATCCAGATGGGTGGAACCTCCAGATAGATAGATCAGTTAATGCTCATGAAATCATCATCAAATCATCACATTATATCACATCCTCAATCCGATGTGTGAGATCCAAATCCTCAATAAAGAATCACACCTAATCCTCGTGCATCATAAAAGAAATCCTCAATAAGCTCTGAGACCCAAGTCTCAACTCAGATCCACTAAAAGTGGTATATCAATCTCAGCATCCTCAATAGCGGGCCCGGCTTACACAAATAATCTGTATAACAAATAGTCCTCTATGCGGGCCTCATCGATATGCACAACATTCCCGGGTGGTAGAAGAGTGATACAGAGGCGACGAGGAGGGCGGGCGAGAAGATCTGAACATAGAAAAAATTAGGTGTTCTACACAAAGCGGGAATACCAGCAAAAGTGTGGTTTGAGGAGGATGATCTCCTCGATCCGGACAAGATGGGGATAGAAGAGATTGTACGGTGGACACGAGGAGGGTGGTCATGAAGAGCGAAATGGAAGTCTTGGCGATAATGATTGAGCTCTAGTGCCAATATCACGACTCTATGCAAATGAGGAGATGTATATATAAGAGAGGTAGAGAGACTCAAAAGATGAAAACATGACTCATATGGACTGGACTAACGACTCTAACATAGATGGAAACGCGACGGACTCCAAATCACAATAAATACATAAGGCAAACCCCTAATTCACCTACTCGACACATTGAAGACTGTCAGGTGACGGTCATTTATCTTTTCAGTTTTAGAGTTAGGTGAGAAACACAAAGTTGTACAAACACTTAGGAGGCTTTGATGAATGGGATTTGGGCACTACTCCTTAGTGTGTACGTGAGCACTTAAAACACATACAATGAGGGGGGTTTCTCTCACCAAGACAAGAAAGTCTATTACGTTTTCTTTTAAGTCCAATAGAGTTAGTAGTCCCGATTTTATTTAGGTTATTGCTTTTTTGGTTATTTTTAATGCACGTGCCTATCGAGGTTCTCATTTCCATTAAGCATCCTAAGTGGTCAAAATTAGCGGGAGAAAATCGGAAAAGCCATGCAAGTCGAAAAACAATGATGCATGCCAAGAAAACTTACAGTGCCTCCACCTCTCTCCATGCAGGATGAAGAACAGAATTTGAAACCTATGCTACATGAGATGCAATCCGAGGAAATCGCCCTAGATACATGATGCTATTAGCGTGAAGAACATTATTTCAAAATTGACTAAGTCCCAAATCGTATCTATAGGTACATGCATATATATTAGGGTTTGGGCCTTAGTCTACGTCAAACAATCCTAAAATAGTGCTCATTCACACAAAATAGTAAAAATAAAATAAAAGCAAAATCATCAAAATCATCGAGGCCCTCAAGGGAACAATCCCTCAGGCAATGGACCTCGGGAGCTGGAGTGTCTGAGAGTCCTGGATTATTACAATTATAGGGTCACTCTCTCACATAAATACACATATAAATAATTAATTCAAAAAGTCAACTGCCTTCCAAAATTTCTTCTCCATCTCCCTTCAATGCTCTCTCCTGTTGGCCGGAATAGAGAAGCCAACTCCACCTCGCTTGGGTGCATTGGTCCTCCTAGGAGGTCCTCCTTCGCTTGGCGGTCCCTCGCATCAAAGACAAATGAGGAGATGGGTCAGAACAGTCTCAATAATCTCAATAATAATCAAATAAATAAATGAATATTAGACATGAGCAAAGAATTAAACAAATGAATGAATATCCACAAAAAATCAGTTGCCTCTCCGGCAACGACACCATTTGATAATAGGGGGAAGACGAGGGTCAAGAAGTCACACAAGGCGAGAGATCCAGTTGCTGAATTGACCACTAAAAAATCCCCTGTTAATCAACAGTTAACCCACAATAAAATATATGCAATTAATATAAACAATGTGGAGCTATAATTTATTATAACTCTACAACAATGTGTATAGCGTGTAAGTACGTGTAGAGGTCGAACACAGGGAGGAAAATGGTTTGTGTGGTGAAAAATGAATGTGCATTACTCAATTCAATGTTCATGCCCATTTCTTTATTGTTTTTGTGGCTTTTCGATTTTATTTTTTTTTAATTTTATTTTTTTATTTTTATAATTTTTATTTTGTTTTTACATTATATATATATTTGTAATTTTTGTAATTAAATTATAGAATATAGGTGTATATATAAAGAGATATATATAAGAGAAGAGAGAGATGTAATATATGGATCCATATATATATAAACACTCAAAATATATTAGATATAATATTTTTAGGATTTTTATATTTTTCTAATTTTTTATTATTTTTCTAGAATTTTACTAATTTTAGTGTATTTCTAATTCCAAAAATGTCCCTAATATGGGACCAATTATATAGGTCGAAAAAAATTTGGGTTTTAAAAATATAAAATATTTCTAAAAATTACCCAAATTATTTTTAATATGTTAATAATAAAATGAAGATAATTATCAAGTAAGAAATCATTTTTTGGTATTTTTCTAGGGTTTTTATATTTTTTGCTGGATTTTGGGGCTTTTTTATTTTTATATTTTCTTTTTCTTATTTTTAGGGTTTTTCATTTTTTGGACTTAATAGATATATAAATACATCATATGTAATATTTTTGTAATTTTTCAAAATGTTTTTATATTTTTTTGGTATTTTATAAATTAGACAGGGATTATTTAGGCTCCTTTTCATTTTTAATAATTAGATTAAATGCAAAAATGCAAAATGGACATGTGGCGTGTGAGTATAGGCATGAAACATCTAACCTAATTTTTGTGGATTTTTAGGAGTTGCATAGCTATTTTTAATAAATAGATAAAAGACATAAAAACAAAACAGCCTAGCAGAGGCATTTTTGCAATTAAAATAAATGATAGGGGCTACATTGCAAATTTACCAACTAAATAAAACATTTATTTAATATTTCAGCGCTATTTGATAATACACAAAAACCGTCAGGGTATACTTACAAAAGTCACACACCTCACGTGGGACTGCACATGAGGCGCTGGAGGACCAAATTGTAATTACCGGAAACTGCAGGGGACCTTTGTCAAAATAACCATTTTATTTACACACGGTTTTTATTTTTACATAATTAAAAACTAAATAAAAAAGGTGGAGGTGTGGATTTGCAATTTACCCCTAACGCGGGCTGGTGGACGGCTCGATCTCGCTCACTTAAACACGTGACGTCCATCCCGCGGCTGGTACCGGTTCACATTCCGACGTCTGGGATTACATCACTAAATGTGATCCAACGGTTGAGGCTCTGAGGATCTGACGTCTGTGGCTCGATCTGGAACCTTGTTCTTCATCCGACGACAGGGAGGGTCTCAAGAAGAACAGGGAGGAAGGTTCGCCTGGGCGAACTTCCTCCGGCGACATATCCCTCCCCTACTAGTCTCTGCTGCTCCAAGGAGTCCCAAAACGTAGCAGGAGCTTCCCTCTATACGCATGAGACTTCAGAATGGCCAAGAGGTAACCGGAGCGCCACCACCTGGTTGATGTCGAGGTGGTGCTCCAGGTACCTTCGGCGAGATTCGAACACACCTCTAGGTGCCTTGGTGCACCTTGTACCTGCACAGGATGAAACAAGGTACGAGGGCAAACTGCCTCGTCCCGTTAGAACAGAGAATGGACGAAGGGTGGCTTCGGGCGGAGACCTCCGGCGATGGGTGGAGAGAGGAGGTATGATCTTCAGATCCTTGAGGATATGAGTGAGATGGAGGTACCTGGGATGAAGAGAAATGGAAGGAGACAAAGAAGGTGGTGAAAGTGAGGTCGGAAAGCGTCGGGGGCACCGTGAAATGTTCGTCGGAGCAGAGCTCCAGCGAACTAAGAATCACCTTTAACTATGCTAAGCCTAAGGTCTAACCATTACTCTTAATGCATGAATGAAAAGCTGGGAAGAAAACCTACCTAAAAATCTAAATTGTGCAGCTCGAACTTGGTGGTTTGGCCAAGGAGCAGGACCTCTGGCGAGCGGCGGCCGTAGGCGCATCTCCCCTTCCGCGAGCCTCAATCCATTGCAGGGGATCTCCAGCTGTCACCCGGAAGCACGCAAGGCCGAAATGGAGTGGCTTGAGGATGAAGAAATGGCCAAAAACATGCGAAAGAAGGGGATGGTTTATTTATAAACATGGTTGTGTGCCCTTATTACCCGGCTAATGTTGACAAATCGAAAGGATATACAGTGGATCAAATAGAACGGTGTGTATCTACAAGGATCAGGGAGCAATTCGTCCGAAGGATGCATTGTCAGAAGATGCCTGAGGCGAGCGTGAATTAAGGGAGAAGATGGGCGAAAAGACAGGCGGAGTCACTTCAGCCGCCTGGAGGAGCAGTTGACCAGGCGGTCAACGTTTGCAGTTTTGTGATTGGTCCATGTCAATGTCGAATTGACTTATTAATTAAACATAATAAATGATTTTATTAATTTTTTCTTATAAAATAAAGAATGTTTAATAAATGATGTAGTATTTATTTATGATTTTTATTTATTTTTTTGATAAGTTTTATTATGAGTTTATTTTAATAGTGTATTTATAGGTATATTACATGTATTTTATGCAATTTTTTTATTTTACATTTTTTATTTTATTAATTTATTATATTAATTTATATATTTATAACTTATTTTTGTGAGTATAAATATATTTTTATTTGATTTTTATGAGTTTATTTGCATATTTAAATAAATAGGTATATATTATATGTAGGTATACTTATAGGTATTTTACCTATATTTTATATACATTTTATTTATTTAATGAATTTTATTGGATTTTATTTTTTATTTACATTTTTAATAGAGTATAGATAATATTTTTAATTTTTAAAAAATATAGATGAATAAAGAATAAAAGAATGAGATCCCCTTTTATTTATATACATATGTAACATAGGTATTTTTGTCTATGTATCTATGGACTTATTTTATTTTACATTTTATTTTAGGTTTAATTCTCATTTTAATGTAGACATATGTTATAAATAATGTTTACAAAATTATAAAAATATGAATATGTAAAAACAATAAGTAATGAATAAATTGAATATTTTAATCGGTATTATGTACAATTGGGGCCAAAAACCTATCTTTCACAGATGAAATCAAAAAATTCTGAAACTAATTTTATTAAATAGCTCTTGAAAAGTTTATATAATTAAAGGTGATTTGGGGGATTTTGAATTTTTATTTGCAAGATATGGGTCTGTGAAGTTGAGATTCTGGCTTTTTATTCTGTGTATAAAATGTACCTTGAATATTATTTTTGCACAAACTCAATTTTATATTTTTATTTACATTATTATCTACAACTTTCATGTACAAAATATTTCTATTTCATGAATAGATACTTATATACAAAATATGTGTCAAAATGCATAAATGAATGAATCAATAAATGTGGTATTAATTGTATTATTGGCCCTTATCTCCCCCTACCTTATTCCTTGTCGACCAATTCTATTCTGGACTTGGTCTCGGGGTCAGGGTCATAAAATATTTTCAATATTTTATTCCTATGTCTTTTCTTCTCTTTATTCTATAATTTTGGCATTAAAAACCTTATTTTATGTGCAAGAAATACAATAAATAATGAATGCTATTATGTACAAATTGATGCTATTTACATGCATTTGCTGGGGTTTTTAAGGCCAAAATAATAGAATAAAGGTAATGAAATGAAGATTCATCAGTAAGCCCAGAGGAGAGGAAAGGGTTGGTTTGAGAGTAACCACCTTGGATTTGAGGGATCCAGAATTCAAGAGGGTCATGAGCTCTGGGTGGTCCAAGTTGCGCTTGGATCGGTGAAGATGAGTTTTGTGGGGGCTCAAAGAGAGATTGGCGAATAAGGAGTCGATATCCCCCCAGTCAGTCATCTTGGATTGGCGAGAAGAAGGATCGGGAGTTCTAAGTGAAGATAGGATTTTACTCCTACCTGAAGAAAGCAATTAAATCCAAACCCTGTAGTTTCACACTCAACATGGTGAAGGGCCTTATATCGAGTTTGATTAGTCTGGTTGATTTTAAGTGTGAATTTTCAAGCAAAATAGCAAGGAGTTACGCGGCCAATAGGGAAGTCGGCTCAAAGCCAGATGTGTCTTCCCTATTTAACTTGTCGCCTAAGATACCCGTGTCCTTCCTTTCTTCGCTCCTATCCCAAGTTTATGGAGTCAAAGACCTGCCCCAATCTACCTGCAAGCAGGCAGAGGGTGACAAGGCTTGGAACTTCACCCCGGGGGGTTACTAGCAACTTGTCGCAAAGTACCGCAATTTCACCCCTATCTACTTGTGAACAGGAGGAGGCTACTTGGTACTAGTTAGTGAACCTGTGTAATTCAACTTGTGATATTTGCTAGGATCAGTTGGCACGTGATATGGATGGCAGGGATTTTGGGCTCTGCCTTAAGGTGTTCACACACACTCAAGTACCCTCACTCAGCCTGAAAACAAGGTCGGGGATTAATCTCCCGCAAGCAGAATTTTTGATTTTATTGATTTTTTTGGTCAATAAAGTTTGCAGTCCCAGTTTTAAGTTAAGTTGATACTTATTAAGTCCAATCCACATAGCACGCCTATCGCCCAATCCCAATTTCCTTTTACTTAAGTTTGAAAAACCAATATAGAGAAATCGAGAAAAGCCGATGCACGAATAATCAATGATGCTTATGCTGAGTGAAGAATACTTATAGTGATCCCTTCGCTTTTATGCAGGATGCTCAATAGAATTGAAAGCTTTTATACTACATGCAAATGCAGACGACAAAATCCACTCCTAGATAAGGAGTTCTATTAGCGAGTGAAGCACAGGTTTGATTTGACTAGATCTGCGGTCTAAGTGCGTCTTTTAAGTGACGTGTGGTCCTAAAGAAATTACGAGCACAAGGAAATACTAGAATGGCTCGAGGAGCCGCTAGTGCAAGCCTAATCTAAAAATTCAATCCACACAGCACACAGGGATACGATTCCACTATGTTTACACACGTAAGAACCCAAATGGGAACCGCTAAAAAGAATGCAAATAATAATGAAAAATAAAAATAAAAGTACAAGTCCTCGCAATCACTCAAAAAGTTTAAAAATGCAAGCTCCTCGAAGCGCCTCGGGACTCCTCGTTTTCCTAGCACAAAAACAAATTGAGGTCAGATAAATGACGACACAAAAATACTCAAAAATAAAAGACAAAAAAATATTAACAAGAAAACCGGGGGTCAAACTACCTGGGGATGGAAAACCAGACACTCAAAAATTAACTACAAATTAACCCAAGCCGTGCCTCCCCGGCAACGATGGCATATTGAAGAGTTGTGTACTATCCTTGTTAATTTCGTCAAATTAATGATTAGAATTAATGTCGTATCGTTCGTTGTAGCCAGGCAATACGGACTAATCAAAAACCACTTTTAATTAAGGTCGAGTTAATTACGAGCGGTAAATTTATTTTACTTGGGCATGCCCAAGGTCGAACTCAGGAAGGCAGCTATCTCCTTAGGTAGATTTTAAGTGAATTTAAGAGATAGGATTTTCAGAAGGTATTTTTTTGGTTTTCAATAATTTTTATGCAACTAAGAAAGGACACATGCAAAATCGGGCCAGTTTACATGTTATATCAGAAATATAGTCAAACTAAGTCCAAAAATTATGAAACTTGGCCATATGGTGAAATGCAATGAAATTAAGCTACACTAATTTTTTGGATTTTTCTGACACTATATGAATTTACTACGAATTAAAAATGAATGCAAGGTTATTTTGACTAAATAATTTTAATACCAAAACACAATATTTTCAGATATAAAAATTATCTCAGATAGATCTAAGTGTGAAGAATACAGGAAAATGAATAAACCTAAATTTCTATGTAAATTAGACTTTAAATTAATTAAGGAAATCATTAAATGATTTATTCAAGCCTCAGGATGCGTGCAATGACAAAGATTTTTGGGCACAACGTGAACTCAATTATCCTAAGTCTATGTGAATTTTTGGTGATTTTTAGAGCCACAGAAAATTTACTACAAATTAAAAGGCATAAATGGGCAAAATATAGCAAAATTTCACCAATTAATTAATGATAAAATCCACTGATGTCACAAAAATAATAGAAGTGTCCCATATGAAAGAGGACAAGTTAAGCTACACAATGCAATTTTTAGACTTGAAAAATGATGTCAAATGAATACCTACAAATACGTACAAAGACAGGGGCCTAATTGCAATTACAGAAAATAAAATTGCTAAAAATTAAACATGCTGACAGGAACTAAAATACAATTACCTATAATGAGGGGGACATGTATGCAAATTGCCCAAAAAACACGTGCGCCTCACGTGGTGCTCCTGGCAGGGACTAGAATGCAAATATCAAAACCTCAGGGGCCTCTGTGTAAAATGTCCAGGCCCCACGTGAAAGACACATGAGGTCCCAGGCTCGGGTGACTTCGGAGGCTCGGACTTGGCTCGGGGAAGCTTTGGGGGCTCCGAGACTAATGGTCAGGGCGGAGGCTCGGAGGCGGCGACGTGGTGCGCTATGGACCGCTAGATCGAGTGACGATCCAACCATTGCTGATGGCTGGCGTGTGGTGTGATGCGACCCGTTGGATCAAGATTGATCAAATGGTCTCTGGAGCTCAATGAAGATGATTACGTGGACGAACGAGGGCCGTTAGATCAAGAGGGATCCAACGATATCTGGAGCTCGAGGAAGAGTCGACGTGGTGCGTTGCGGAGCGTGGGATCCTCCTGATCTGACGGTTGCAGGTTGATGGAGTCGTGGCGTGCTCAGAACCGTCTGATCATGGGGATCGGACGACACTGTAGTTCCTTCTCAAATGGTCCACCGCCTCCTGCGACGGAGGTGGTTGCGCTCCGGTGAAAAGGTTCTAGCTCTGCCTCCTCCTCCGGTCATCGATGAAGCTCGCCGACGACTCCCAAGTAGCTAGGAAGAATCATGGAGGCATCAGGTAGCCGCCAGAGGTCTCAGCTGAGGCTAGGGTGGTCTGGAGGAGTGCAACGATGAAGGTCGAGGAAGCTCCGATGAGGCATCCAGCCAATCAAAGATGGAGTACCTACAGGGGGTTACTTGAATAGCCGAAGCGTGCACAGTGATCGTGGGGTGAACGTGAGTGCGGAGGGAGGCATGAGGTGTGATGAAGGTCGTCCGGTGATACTGCTCCGCCAAGGTGGCAGAGCTTTGATTGGAGTGAAGTGCGGTGACTGGTCTGAGCAAACGAAGATGTACGTGAGGATGTCAGGTCCAAGGCGAAGCTCGGAGGATGGTCAGGCGAGGGTGAAGGTGATCGAGGAAGGCGAATAAATTACAAGTAAAAGAAAGAAAATGAAGAAGAAGATCGGAGATATGGTGGAGGTATCTACCTGGGAAATGGAGCTCGGGATTGAACTACGGGTCATCGCTCGAAGGCTGGTAGAGGTTCCTGAGCTCGTGCAGCTCACTGGGGAAGCTGCGACATGGCGGGGATGGCTGTGGATCTCACTGGAGATGAAGCTCGGTCTTCGGTCGATTCCTTGCCGAATTGCTGCCACCAATAGGGAGGTAGGAGCTCGGGGTTTCTCTCCATGATCGCGGATGGGGTCGAAGGTTGACGGAAATGGAGTATTTAAAGGTGGAAGGTGATGGCGTAGGTGACGAAGTGATATAGTTGGTGGAGGTCGTGGAGCGATGTAGGCGCAATTCATGGAGTTCGAGGGGGTCGGCGAGGATGAGGGAAGAGTGGGGTACGAAATGGCGGTGACAGGAGACTGGGGGGGTGGTCAGAGTGGATCCCAAAATAGGAAGGGGGTGACTCGCGCGCAAGGTGGCCGACGTGGTGAGGGCCTTGTGGGAGGTAGAAGATGACTTCTTGATTGTTGGATCGAGCGATCCAACGGTCAGGAGAAGGGCGCGATGGGGCGGCTGTGATTAGATCAGAGGGGCGAGATCGAAGGGTCGTGATGGAGCCACGTGGAGGGCATAGGTTAAGGCGCTAGCGTGCAGTCGGGATGATGGCTTGGCTTTTGATCGAACGGTGGAGATCCAAAGCAAGGTGAATGGCTAGGATTGGAAGCTTTTGGCGAAGATCGGAGGGTGTAGATGTCGCCACATGGCGCAAGGTGGGCGCGGTGCTGACGAGCAGTCTAGTTTGGATCCAAGGTTCGATCGGGTGGCTGAGAAGCGCTACGAAGATGAATGGCCCAGATCAGGAGAAGGAGCGTGATCGGACGGTGGAGAAGAAGGGATGCGTGGCGCGTGATGGACTGGGCCGCGTGGCGCAATCAGAGGGTGCCACGTGGCCTGCACTGAATGGCTGAAAGAGAAAATAAAATTAGAGAGAGAAGGAGGACGAATTTGGAAAAACTCAAAACATGAAAGTTGTAGATCTCGATGAGATATACAAGTTTCATGTTGATCAAAATGGAGATGAGGTCAAATATGATACAAAAAATGCAAGGGTACAAATATACATTCCTATAGTACACGAAGGGGCCCAAAAACCCAAGTTTTGCATACGAGCTCCGATTTTAATGAAATTGGTCTCATTTTAAAGGTCTCTGAATGTGTATTAATCTAAAAATGAGTAGACCTAATTCGGAGGTTGTATGAGGTAGATATTGTCATTATAAGTTCTGGGGTCTCCAATTGGGATTGGGGTTTTATTGGGTAATTTACACGCTAGGAATTATTGGCCTTTTTCCTTATATTATTAACTAGTAAGATGCACCGTATAAGGAAGGTTTTATTGACTTTGGAGGGGGTATAAAATATAGATAATTATGTGAATAATTTAGAAATGAGTTTTACATATGAATTGGCTTCTTATTTAATGCAATTATGAATGCTAAAATGCGTGTATTATGGATGCATGTATGAATGCTATTTATGCAAGATAAAGGGAAATATGCTGCTAAATACTCGGGAACAAGGCTCTATTTACAACTTTAAGAGTGATGAATTACAGATTCATCACCCATATAGGTGGATCCTCGAGGGTCCATATACAACACTTGTATATGAAGTCTACATTAGACTTTTATTGCTAACATCCATCTTTCCATGTCATGATCCTCAGGAGCTTCATCACATGAAGGCCGATCATTTTCACATAGAATACATCATCAAACTTATTTGAAGAAGTATTAGTGTTTCATCTTCAATTATTCTTTTAGTTTTCGATTTTAGGAGCCTCGTTATCTTTTCAAGATTAAATGAGTTCCTTTACTTCATTTTCATCTTGATTCTCAAGAGAGTCATCCTCTAAGAATCACATTCTCAGAGATGAGATCTTTTAAGAATATCAAGGTCATAAAGTAGGTATCCAATACCATCCTTTATTTTCCTAATGAAGTAGCACTCTCCAGTGCCAGATTACTGATTACTTGCATGGAACCTTATTAAAGATATATATTGTAGTCTCTACTACATATATACCTTGGAAACTAATAGATAATTATGCTAATATTCATCATTGATCATATCATGTCACACATGATCCAATTGTATCTCCCTACAACTCTTATTGAGTTTAGATTTATTAGGAGGAGTGAAATAGAAATGGTATTTATATCTCTATAAGGTATTCCATGAATTCATCTAATAGGTACCGACTAACTAGATTAGATCAGATTTTTTTAATCTTCCTTCAATCTTTGGTTCTAAATCAAAATTGTGAAATCTATTAATATTTCAAAGATTTTTAAGTGAAGAGAAGAAATCTCATATCACAAATAATCATCAATAGATATCACATATCCACAATGTTTATTCTGATATAGATGATTCACATACATCAATATGTATGAGATCTTGAATACCTTGACATCTTACACCATTCAAAGGAAGGGTGTAATTGGATATTTTTACTTTTGAATACAATATTCACAAGTATGTAAGATTTGAACTTTTAGATAATCTAAAGCTTCATCTCTTATTAGTCTATTGATCACACTAACAGACAAATGTCCAAGGCTTGATGCCAGATCATTATCAAATGATCTTCATTCTTCTATTGATCCTTTAAGGATTAACTTCAGTATTAGAAATGTTAATGAACCATTCAGTAATTTTCTAATTTAGTAGAGTCCAATAGATTTTAGATTACTATCTGAAATATCTCCATCATAACTCTTTATGATAGATCTATTACAGAATTCATGTTTATTTCCAACATTTAGAAATAAACAATGATTTTATTCTGATATCTAGGTCATAGAGACATTATCTAAGACTAAGGGCTCTCCCACTGAAAATAACAAGTCCATCTATCCAATAAAGATTGTTGCAACAATTGCACCAATGTCCATGTAGATGACTATTAAACCTTAAAATCAAATTTTATACTCTTCTAATACATATGCAACTAATTGCAAGTGTCATTAGAAGAATGAGATACAATTTTTAGACTTTTATCTTATCCAATAAGAAAGTCAATTTCATTGATTAAATGTAGATTATTTCGATGTACTATCCGAGTCCTTCTCTAAGGATCAAGATAGACTTGATAGACATACTATCTACACCTCAGCTTATTGCAGTATCGACATTTATCTAACTATTTGGATGTCATATGGAAGTCACAAAAGTACGGTAAACTCTTTGACTTTCCTTCTTACTTGGGTCCAACCCATGCTTCCACTACGCTCCCTTTATCTATAAACAACCATTGCTTTAGACGAAGGATCTCTTATGCTGAATTCAAAAGATTTCAATATAAGAGCATTTCAACATTTGTACATTCTTCATTCAATTCATACAGTATGAATATTCTGAAGCTTCATGAATGGCCAGAGTATAGATAGTAGAATGATGACACTCGTCGAATCTACATCCACCTAACTCTTAAAAAAATTTGTTCAGGTAGGTACTCAAACAATTTTGAATACATCATTTCTTATAGAGCTACCATTCTGTAAGATGCAGAGAACCATGTCATTCATGATTAAATGTCGAGAGCACATATGTATGCCAGAACATCTTCTTAGAATTTTGTAAGGATTATTTGACAATTACGACCATCGACATGTCACTTCCAAAGTACATTCGATGAGTGATCAAGATTATAGGGACATACAAACCCTAGGGTTGTAGTCCCATTATTTATTTAATTGTCACTTCTTATTACTATGAGGAAACTTGCACATTGAAACCACATACAATATGTGTCCAACTGCAAGTACAATATCTTAATCATGGATCCAATCCATGACATTTTATTGGTTATTATTGAGTATAATATTGAGTGGGTTTAATGAAGAATTGTCTGAAATAAGAAATTTGCATAAGTGTATATATTTATATATATATATATATACATATTTTTACTTCGATTTAAGAATTTTATATCAAAGTTGTCTTGCCTTGTCAACAATGAAAGTTCATTCCCTTAATCACTTTCAATGTAAGAGATATACTTACCAATATATCTCAAGCAAGATCTGGGATCTCCTTCCTTATCTTTGTTACATCCCAATAATATGAGAACCTGTAACTCGGATAAAAAAGAAGCGGAAACACATTCCGCCTTGCAAGTCCAACTTGCATCTCCCAGTTCGGTCTCTAACATCCGGGCCCACCACCCCTAAGGTGATGTTCAACCGTCAACAGGAATACAACTCGCTATGCGCAATCCAATATCGCCCCAATAATATGAGGACCCGATATTGGGGTCACTACGCACACGTCCTTACTCTTTCGAGAAGCGAAGAGCCCGATCCAAATGGATCGTATGTAGGAGCTGTCACTTCGGACATGCGTCTCCTACATACAATATCTGGCGACGGAACCCTTCGCCTTGATGGGAGACCATGGATGTCACTTATGTGATCCTCCATCTCATATTCAAATTTTAATTAATTATCATGAATCATATTCACATAATTAATTCTTCCAAGGGAAATACACATCTATTCATAATAGAGTATTTTTAATTTGGATATAATTAACTTAATCATATTAAATTAATTATTAATCCAATTTAATCAACAAACTTGATTTTACTTGAATATATGGTATTATCTCAAAGTACGTATTGATTCGAATTTTAATAATTAAAAAAATACATCATGATCTCTCAGGCATCATTCGTTCCCTACCCACTGTCATGGCCAGTACCCGCGGGAGTTGGACGGACCGCAACCGGTGCGACTCGCTACCCCAGCGATCCCCGACTAGACACCATATCCGCCTCAGGAAAAAATAATGCCGAGTCAATCACTTTGTACTTGAGATGATCATCGGTTCTTCAACAGAAATTATACCATATAGTAATAATGAAAATATTTTTCATTATAAGGAAATTTGCTAGACAAATTCCCAATCCTATTCAAGCAAGGAGTTTGATGAATATATTTCCAATTATGATATATATAAAATCTAATCAATTTATTGGTTGATGCCAAGTCAATTAAGGAAATAATCATCATTCAATATTTCTCAATTATTTTCCATAATTATTTCATGAAATTAATAATTAACTTCACTAATTGACAATCACACGGTTCTTGATTACGATTGTAATTTCAGCAGTGACCCCTACTTACTAAAACTAGCATATCTCAATCAATTTAAATCCAAATTAGACAAAATCAATTTTCAAAGACTTCTAATTTTATTTAGTACAGAACCTAAGTGATATTTCACGCTTTTCTAGGCGGATCAAAACAGTAATTAACTCATTAATCATGTTAAGATTCGCAGTTCCCGCAACAGTGAATACATGTTAATTAAAACAACCATATCTCGAGCAAACGGAATCCAAATTACGTGAACTCAGATTCTATGGCTTCCTTATTTAATGGGGAACAAAATTCAAGTAATTAATTCGTGTTTAAATATTGTAAACAGGGCCGCATTTATTCACTAAATAGATGTGCGAAAATCAAATGCGACAAAAAACTTTCGCAACCTTAACGAACCCAAGTCGTCCTAGGTTTACGGATCGTATCCAAAACCTTCAACCTAAGTCTATGATACCACTTGAAGGGAATGGTAATATCCTCAAGCGCATCACAGAAGTGTGAGCGTCGTAACAGATACGGCAAAGAACGACTAGTCGAACTAGTTGTTTTATGCAGCAGAATTTAAAAATTTTCATACAATGAAACCACATGATCCAAGAACGATTCTCAGATCTTTTCATCTAGAACAACAACAAGTATAAAGGAACACCTCCTGAAGCGTGGTTGATCGTGTCTCTAAGAAAAAAGAGACCTCCTGTCTCAAGTCCGATCGTCGGAGAAGACGCTTGCGAGCGCGGGGATGAGTCGTGTGATCCTCGCAATCCAACGAGTTGATCCAAGCACGGTGAACTCCTGATCTCGTCAAACGAGATCGAATGTCTTCTTCGTGAGCGTAGCACTCCTAGAAGATGGAGAACCGAAGAACATCGAAGCGGCTGCGCGGTGGCGAGGGCGACTATGGCCTTCTCCTCTAGGGTTTTGTGGACGACCACCAAGGAGAGTGGGAGAGGGTTGACGTGTAGAATGAGAGAGAGAGATGTGCTTCAAAAGCATAACCTAGAGAGCATAGTATGCCTCTCTATTTATAGGATTTTGGGATCCTTGGATCTCAATCCATGGGACACATAAAATCAATGGATGAGATTGATTTATGTTTAATCCAATGGTCAAGATTGTTGTTGGTAAAAACCAACAACTAATAATCTAATTTAAATCAAATATATATGACATGTCAAATATAATTCAATGTTAAATTAGATCAAGCAATTAAAGATAGATTATCATGGAGATTACTCCTCATAAGGAAGGAGGGGACGTCTACCACATTCCTTGTGGGAATTGGTAGCTATCCACCATGTCCTCATGGTGGAGGCAATCTCATGTAATATCATGAGATTGCATATCTCCATGAATTTCTCCCATAATCTCCAACAACTTTTGTTGTGATTTATTCTTCAACAATAATTCATAATTAATTTTGAGAATATTGCAATCTTACCATTGGATATTTGTGAATCACATTCACAACCAAAAACAAAATATAATTTACATTTTCAACTAATTACACAATGTGTATCCAATAATCATCAATAATTAATCAACAAATATAAATTATAATTAGCTCTCTAATACATTATAAATCACATTTATAATATATTATGAATAATTGGATATTGCTATCCACATTATTCTTATCCATAATAATTAAATCACATTTAATTATATTGGATAATTTCAACATACATCAAGATAATTAAATCACATTTAATTATCATTCTCTTAATGCTCAGATATAATTCAACTATGGAATTATTCTTGAACTCCTTCAAGAATAATGTGATTTCTCCGCAGATACTTGGAGATAAGGACATGGCGATTGTATTGTTCCACGTATAGTGACTTGGATGTTGAGATCTCATCTCAAATGCAGATCTCATGGACCTCTCATATATGCTTGATTAAATCAAGACCGCAAATCTAATCTTCTCGTTGAATCTGAATCTTATTCAGATTAATGTCCAACACTTGGACTATGATTAGGTTACTTCTCTACGGAGAGGAGTCACTAAAATCCAAACATGTTTCATCACTCCCTCAGAATGGAAGCGTCATGGTTATACAATCATTTATGATCAAATCACCCTCAGGTATTCCTAGCACCTAAACATCCTGCATACTGGAAGACCTATGATCATCCTGAAGATATAGATCACTGTTACACTGCCATCTTCAGGTTTTGATCACTAAGTTTCTAAATCTTGGTCATTGGGAATTGGTATAGATCATATGCTTTCCCAAAGCATATATCTTACCTTCAAATTCATGTCATGCTTCCAAAGCATGATGACCATGCATGGAATTTGATCAGTCCCAATACCTCATGAGTGAGCTCATGTCTCCAGGTTCACATGTGAACCTGTATGATCCCTTTGAGAGATCGTATTACTCATATGCCCTTACATGCACACCAGCTCGCCGATGTATAGACCTTGGTTAGGTCATCAACCTATTGGTCTGCCAAATGTATACACTCAGACAAATAGTAACACATCTGTCTCTGGTCAGAGGATGTGTGCCTATGTTGTAATAGTATTCAACATAGGTATTTGGTTATCTCGATCGCGTTTAGTCAACCCTTTGACTCAACTAATCTGACACCTCCGAATCTCTATTCCCATGCAGAGGACCTGCATCAAGAGGTCAGTCAGATATCAACCTAAATGAGAAAGGATTGCCATCTCCTACTCAGGCTGGAGATCATCTCTCAACAATCATTTGACGGTGCTTGATTAGTCCTCAATCTAACTCTTTAGATGTTCATCAAGCACCACCCTCTATGATTAAATATTTGAATCAACATCTGTATGATCATCAAGATGACCATTGTACATAACCCTAATTGTACTAAGGGACCTATTATACAAATTAGTTATTCATCATTTCAGATTAGGAAATGATATTTGCAATAACATTTATTGCATAATAGCTCATCGTGAGCTCGCATGTCCAACAGAAGTAAGATCTATGCATCCCAAGACTTGGAGATCACCATTTCCATTGGCCAAGATGTAATCTTGTATCCTTCTTAGATACTTGAAGATGTTCTTCACTAAATTTAGTGTTGTTCTCCATAGTAGGATTGGTAATGGCTTACTACTCCCACTACATGGCATATATATGGCCTTATGTACATCATGGCGTACATTAAGCTTCCTTCACCTGATGCGTAGGGGCATCCAACCATGGCTTTCTTTTCCTCAACACATTAAGGAGCCATCCCTTTAGACATGTGGATACCATGTCTTAAGGGAAGGAAACCTTTCTTGGAGTTCTCCAAATGGAACCTCTCCATGATTTTCTTAATGTACCCATGTTTTGATAATCCCAAAATCCTCTTTTCTCGATTTCTGAATAGCTTTCAAATATAAGATGTAAGAGGCTTCTCCAAGATCTTTCATCTTGAAGGCATGGGATAACCAAATCTTAACACCGGTCATCATCCATGTATTATTCCCAATGATAAGGATGTCACCTACATAAAGCATGATGAATGCAATGGTGCCCCCACTAAGCTTTTTGTACACACGACTCATTAGGATCTGCACAAAATCATAACTCTTTATGGTTTCATCAAATCTTATGTTCCACGTACGAGAAGCTTGTTTGAGCCAATATATGGATTTCTTCATCTTGCATACTTTGCCTTCCTCGGTTATGAAGCCCCAAGTCTACTTCATATAGATATCCTCCTCGAGGTATCCATTAAGGAAAGCCATCTTGAAATCCATCTGCCAGATGTCATAGTCAAGATATGAAGCTATAGCTAGCAGTGCCCTGATGGACTTAAGCATAGTCATGGTAGAGAATGTCTCATGGTAGTTGATGCCTTCTTTCAGTGTGTAGACCTTAGCTATGAGTCGTGCATTGAAAGTCTCTACTTTCCCATCAGATCCCCTCTTTCTTTTGAAGATCCATTTACACCTTATGGATTTTACCCCTCTAGGTGGATCCTCTAGGATCCATACAACATTTTTTAATGGATTTTATTTCATACTTCATTGCTGGCATCCATCTATACATGTCATGATCCACGAGTGCTTCATCAAATAAAGATGGATCGTTGTCAGTTTCACCTGACACATGGAATCCATACCTTTCAGGTGGTGCAACGACTTGAAATCCTTTGAAGAGGTACATGTGTTACATCTTCATTTACTTCCTCGTTTTAGGTAACACAATATCCTTAGGGAATTCAATAAGTTCCTTTACTTCATTTCTGTCTTGACTCTTAAGGAAATCATCCTCCAGAAATTGTACGTCTCTAGAGATGAAGACATGTTGAGTCTTAGGGTCATAAAGCTAGTATCCAATACCATCCTTAATATACTCAATGAAGTAGCACTCACGAGTGTGAGATTCCATATTACTTGCATCCACGTTCTTCTCATGGACCAAGCAACCCCAAATCCTTAAGTGATTAACACTAGGTTTGATCCCATACCAAAGCTCATGAGGAGTTTTAGGTATGGATTTGCTAGGAATCTTGTTCAGGATATATATCATAGTCTCTATTACATATCCTCAGAAACTAAGTGGTAAATGTACTTTACTCATCATTGAACGGACCATGTCCATAATGGTCATGTTGCATCTTTTAGCAACTCCATTAAGTTGGGGAGTTCCAGGAGGAGTTTGATTGGAGACAATTCTTTTCTCTTTAAGGTATTCCTTGAATTCCTCTGAGAGGTACTCACTACCTTAGTCAGATCGAATCGGTTTAATCTTCCTATCAATTTGGTTCTCAACAAAATTCGTGAACAATTTGAACTTTTCAAAGGTTTTAGATTTATGACGTAATAGGAAGATAAACCCATATCACTAATGGTCATCAGTAAATGTGAAATAATATTGGTATCCGTTTCGGGTCGCAGTACTGAAGGGGCCACATACATCAGTATGTATTAGGTCAAGAATACCTCCGCATCTTGTAACCTTGTTACCGAAAGGCATCTTAATCATTTTACCTTGAATACAATGATCACAGGTAGGCAAAGATTGGACCTGTAGAAAATCTAAGGGTCCATCCTTTATTAGTCTATTGATCCTATCAACACATAAATGAATAAGCCTTTGATGCCAAATTATGTTAGAATAATTTCCATCCTACTTGGTTCTTTTAGGGATTTTATTAGTGTTAGTAACATTCATGACATTTTCATCAATGCACAATCCATAGAGTCCACCAAAAGTTAGAACACCACCCATAATATATTTATCGTAACGACTTATGACAAGTTTATTACAGAATAGAAATAAACATCCACTTCTAAATAATTTAGATGCATACATTAAGTTCCTTCTAACATCTGGAATATAAAGACATTCTTTAAGTGCTAGGATTTCCACTAGCTAATAATAGTCAGCAGGTCACGACGACTGTTGCATTAGATCCCATCTTGATGACTTTCTTCCCTTCATCAAGACTCTTAGTTTCCTGAAATATATGCAACAAATTGCATACATGAATAGAAGCATCATAATCGATGACCCAACTACCTTCTCATACTACGAGGAAATTGGTTTCAATGATGAAAGTAGAATTCATACTTGCTGGAGCTTTACCTTTGTCAACAGATTTCAGGTAATCTGAGCAATTATGCTTTCTGTGTCCCAGCTTCTTGCAGTGATGATACACATCTATCTTCTTTGATGTCACCAATGCAGAAGGAGTAGAAGATGCACCAACACCTTGAGTCTTCTTCTCTCTTCTAGATCGGGCCATTCCATGATCCTTACTTCTGACCACGCTTCCCTTTGACATGTGCAACCATTGCACTGCCAGAAGGATTTTCTTTATTCATTACATCTTATGCAGGCTTTAATGAAGCTAATAAGTCAGCATTAAACCAATTCACCTTGTTCATGTGGAATGACTTGACACCACAAAGTTATTGAAAGAGTTAGGGAGCGACAACAGAATGAAGTCGGACTGCATATCTCCATCCATGTTAGCCCTGAGAGTTTCCAATTCCAAGAGGTAACCAAACATTTTGAGTACATGTTCCCTAATTGAAGTCCCTTCATATATTTTGCAGCAAATAAGCTCTTTCATAACATTATAATGTTGAGTATGGTTGACATCACCAGACATCTCCTTGAGATTCAACATTATATCCAGGCAACTATCCAATTCCACATGTTGCTTCTGAAGCACATTAGAGAGAGATATTAGAATATAACACCTGATCAATGTACGATCTTCATCATATGTTTCATTTTATTGAATTTCTTCCGGTGTCTTACGGTTTTCATGCTTGTCCGTGGACAACACATAAGATATGTACTCCGTAGAAAGGACAAGATCCAAATTACGGATCCAATTCGAGTAATTTGGTCCAGTCAATTAGTTGACCTCCAAAAGCCTACTGAGTAGGTTCATGGACTTCATTGTCTGAAATTAAGAATGCAATCTATTAGAACATATATATATATATATTCAATATTAGATTCTTTGACTAAGGATTTTTTTCAACAAATTATTCCTGCCTTTTCAACTTGAATATTCATTCCCTTAATCACTTTCAAAGTAAGAGTTGTACTTACCACTATATCTCTATCAAGAACTGGGATATCCTTTTCTACCTTAGTTACACCCCAATAATATGAGAAACTATAATTCGGGTAAAAAGAAGAGGGAACACATTCCGCCTTGTAAGTCCAACTTGCATTTCCTAATTCGGTCTTTAATACCCAGGCCCACCACCCATAAGGCAATGCTAACCCGTAGTTAATTGAACCAACCGTCAACAATATTAGAACTTGATATGCACAATCCAATATCGCCTTAATAACAAGAGGAACCGATATTGGGGTCACTACAATTTTGGCCTTACTCTTTTGAGAAGAAAAGAGCCCAATCCATGTACGCTTGTATGCAGGAGTTGTCACTTCGGACATGCATCTCCGACATATAATCCATTGTGATGGAACCCTTCTTCTTGATGGGAGACCATGGATGCCACTTATGTAATGCTCCATATCATGTTCAAAATTTAATTAATTATTATGAATCATATTCACATAATTAATTCTTCCAAGGGAAATAATACACTATTGATAATAGAGTGTTTTTAATTGGATATAATTAATTTAATCATATTAAATCAATTATCAATCCTATTTAATCAACCAACAAATAATCTTTATTGTTAGTTGAAAGGATGGTATAATCTCAAAATACATATTATTCAAATTTTTATAATTAAAAAATACATCAGGATCTCTTCAAATATTATCCTTTCCTTACCCGCTATCATGGCCAATATGCACAAGATATGGGACAAACCGCTCACAAAGCAAACTGCTACCTCATCGATCCCCGACTAGACATCATATACGCCTTAGGTCAGGATAATGTGATTTGATCATTTTGTATTTGAGATGATAATCAGTTTTTCAATTTAAGTTATACCATATAATATTTATCAAAATCATTTTTATTAATATTATAAGGAGATTTGCTAAACAAATCCTCAATCCTATTCAAGCAACAATGTTTTGCATGTAGAGATTGTCCTACAACTATTGTAGGAGAAACTATGATTTTCATGAAAAATTCATTCAATGGACTATGGTGATTAATCAATTGTTTTCATAATTATTTGGCATCATATTTAATGAAGGCAAATTCATAACTTCCATGATTTCCATTTTAAGTAAAGAAGTTTGATGATCTAATCATCTTCCAACCCATCTCCACTAAATATGGAATATCTAGGGCAAACGAAGTCGGAATCATGCAAAATAAATTTGAGAAATTTGCTGGTTTGATTCTATACTTAATAAAAGTATTTATCATATTTCATGATGAAAAAAGTAAGTAAGAATAATTTTCTTACATATCTGTGATTTCATGCAAAACATCTTTCATAGCAGGAACTCTTCGAATCATTTTCATGTACTTTTAATATAAATTATAGTTTACTATTTGAGATATATGTAGACATTCTAAATATAATTTATTAACCTAAAATTACATCCAAATAGTGCATAAATAGCAGGTTTTTAACTAAGCAAAAAACCGATTCCAATCTTGCATCCAACGTCAAAACAATGATTCCCGCGCATCCGAAACTTGAGCCTCGATCATCAAGGGTTTTGTATCATATCTAAGACCTCAACCTTTCTCTGATACCACTTGATGGATGTATAAAAATCTTTAAGCGCATCATGGAAGCGTGATGATCGCATCGTCTGTGATTGAAGCGACTAGTCACACTAGTTGCTCTATGCAACGAAATTTAAAAAATTTTAAATGATGAAACCACATGATCCAAGAACACTTATTGGATCGTATCATCTAACCATAAGTAACATGTAGGATTAACTCTTGAAGTGCGGTTGCGATCTAGTCTCTAAACAAAGAGACCTCCTTTCTCAAGTCCGATCCGACGAAGGAGACGCTTACGAGCGCATTGATAAGATGCATATTCATCGCAATCTGAATTGATGATCCAAGTGGCAAATCTCCTGATCTCGTCACATGAGATCTGATATCTTCTTCATGAGCAAGGCCCACTGAAGGAGACATGTCCACGAGCAGTCAAAGTAGGGCATGATGGCATGGTGATGAGGGCGACTTTCTCTAAGGCACAAGGTGGACGACCACTAAGAGAGAGATGGTCGTGTAGTATGAGAATGAGATAGATGGAGATTACTCAATTGATGTGTGTAAAAGAAGAGCTAGGGTCACCTCTTCTTTTATAGTATTTTGGGAGTCCATGGATCACAATCCATGTGAAATACAAAATCGATGGTTGAGATTGATTTGTGTTTCTATTCTATGGCCATGATTTTATTGTGAAAAATAAAATAATAATCAATTTAGATTAAATTAAATATATTAAATAATCAATAAATTTAATTTAAACAAAATTAATTATCATAGAAGGATTAGGAGTGAAGCCACCCACCCTCCAAAAGGGGGGGGGACGACCACCCTTGAGAACAAGTTAAAGGGTGGATCTCCACCATCCATTAATTGGATGGTGTTGTCACTTCCAATCCTTTATATATATTTACAACAACTTTTGTTATAAATTAATTCACAAAAAAATACAAATTAATTTTGTGAATATTGCATTCATGCCATTAAATAATTGTGAATCATATTCACAACCCAAAATAAAATGTAAACTGTATTTCCAATTATTTTCCAATGTGTAATTTGATGATACCATTTACAATAAGAACTCTCTAATATATTATAAATCATTTTTATAATATATATATATATATATAATATGGATAGTACTATCCACATAATTATATCCTTGATAATTAAGTCACATGTAATTATCTTGGATCATCATTCTCATGCATTTAAATAATATGAATCGTATTCACATCATTCATGATAACTAAATCACATTTAATTATCAACATCTCAATGCTCAGATGCATAATTCAATAATGAAATTATTCGTGAACTCTTTCAAGAACAATGCACTTTCTCCATGGATACTTGGAGATAAGGACAAGTCGATTGTGTGTTCCACGTACAATGACTTGGATATTGAGATCACATCTCAATTACGGATCTCGAGGACCTCTCATAAGTGCTTGATTAAATCAAGATCACAAATTCAATCTTATCATTGCATCTGAATCACATTAAGATCAATGTCCATCACTTGGACTAAGATTAAATCACTTCTCTAATAAGAGGAGTCACTAAAATCCAGACCTATTTCTCACTCCCTCGGAATGGAATCGTCATGGTTAAAGAATTGTTAATGATCACATCACCCTCAAGTATTCCTTATACATGTACATCCTGTATACTGGAATACCTAGAATAAACCCAAAGATATATATCAACTTATACTATCATCTTTAAGGTTTTAAGTTTCTCATTCGATTACTGGGAGTTGATATAGACATATGATTTCCAAAAGCATATATCATACCTACAAATTCTTGTCATGCTTCCAAAGCAAGAAGACCATGGGTGGAATTTGATCAGTCCCATTACCTCATGAGTGAGCTCATGTCTTCTAGTTCACAAGTGAAGCTCTATGATCCCTTTGAGAGATCGTATTACTCATACGCCCTTGTATGCATACCAGCTCACCAGTATATAGACCTTGATTTGGCAACCAACCTATCAGTTTGCCAAATATACATAGTCAAACATATACTAATACATATGTCTCATGTCAGAGGATGCATGTCTATATCATGATAGTATACGACACAGGACTTGGTTATCTCGATCTCGCTAAGTCAACTCTTTGACCTAATGACGAGTCGCTAGATACGGTAATTAATTCGAGCACGTTGTAGCACGTGTACTTACCGATTCGATCAGAACCGAAAGAAGGTCTCCGTGAAGAGTGTCTCGGCTTAATTTATATACCGGGCAAGTCCGGGGTCGAACACAGGGAGGCAAAGGAACAACTAGGGTTTTAATTCGAAAACTTAGATCTAGATCTCCAATACGGTATTTTTTTATATATTTTTATGCAACAAGAATGCAAATGCAAGTGAATTTCAACACTAAGAAAACATACAACAAGGTCAAATTAATTTTAATGGAAAAGAAGTCCAATTTAGCCAATTCATATTTTTCCTAGAATCTTAATCCAGTGACGAATGCAAGGTACCTTTTTTTGGAATTTTATGGGTTAAAAATACACACTTTTTATAGGTTTTTTCGCAATTTATCACACAAACAGTAAGGAAAAATTATGAAAAAATTACTGGAATTAAAACATGATGAAAGGAAGCTACAGTAATATTTTTAGATTTTTTTGACAAGTTATGAATTTTTTATGGAATTTTTAGTGAAAACATAGTGATAGTGAGTAAATAATTCCTAATAAATCCATGTTATCAAATTAATCAAAGTGCGAATTATCTCAGAATGATATTTAGATAAGCAATCCAGAAGAGTTGAAATTTTGTGAAAAGGATGTATGTGGATTTAATTAAAAATCAAATACTAATTTCACTCTATGATTTATTTCAGGCACAAGACAACTCCATTTTAGATGAAATTTGGATAGAAAATTAATCACATATCAAGACATACATATAAATTTTGTGGAATTTTTAGAGCAACCGTGTGTGAGATATAATTTTAAGATCACTGATTGGGTAAAATATCCAATATTTCAGTTAGACAATTTTAAATAATTACCCACAACTCACAAAAATACAAATAAATACTCAAATGACAGAGAATAAGTTGCTCCACACAATGCTATTTTTCTTTAAATAAAAAGATGCCAAAATAAGGTCCAAATTAATGCATGAACACAGGGGTCTTTGTGCAAACTCAGAAAATAATATTTACATCAAAAATGTGTACAGGGACCATTTTGCAATTACTAAAACTACATACAAAATTTACATAATTTTTACAATAATAAAAAAAAATAAAACTTTACCTTCTTCCTTCCTTCGCAGGTAGAAGAACCCAAAGATGGAGGAGGCGATGGCGGCTTGCCGTTGGGCTGGAGGCGGCATCGCCGCACGCGAGCGGGCACGGCGAGGTCGCGGGCAGCTCGCGGAGGACGCGGGGATCGAGGAGGGGCGGCGGCGATAGTAGGTGCGGCTGGGGGCGGCGGCGGTGGACCGGCGGTTGCTGGGAGGTGGAGGCGACCTGGAGCACCGGCCGCGGCGTTGGCGGTGGAAGACGGAGGCCGGCGCGCGGCTCCGCTGCTGGATGAGCGGCGGGTGCCCGGCGGCTGTGGTCGGCCGTGGCTGGCGGCAGTGGGAACTCTCCCCCACCGCTGCAGCGTTGTCTTTTTTTAATTTTTTTGATTTTTTTTTTTGCTAAGATGGACAATCGCCTATGATGTGCTCACGAGAGCACGGTCTTCGCTCGAATCGCCGGCGAGCGATGTGCTCAAGCAGCACGCGGAGGCGGCTGCAATGTTGGCCAAAAAAACCAACGGATCACACCGGAGAGAGGGTCGTCGTTGCTCGACCGCGGTTGCGTCGTTGTCACCGATTCAACTCAGGGAACTAGGCTCTCCTCACATAAAGATGGATCAAAGGCAAAATTGAGGAGAATGACATGTATAAAAAGATGATGGAATGAGAGGTTATTAAAGTGGTGGAGTTGAATGGGAGGTTGTATTATTAATGGAGTTGAATGGGATGTTGGGAAAAAATGGTGGAATAATGGAGTTGAATTGGTGGTTATTATAGAGAATGGAAATTAAATAATGAATAAACAAATAAATAAATTTGTCTACTTTAAATACAATAAAATAAGAAGAGAAGAGAAATAGTAGAGAATTTACAATGGGAGACAAACAACATGTACACATTTTTTTTACTTTTCTAATATGTAATTTTTTTTATCTTTTTAATAAGAGATATTTACAACGGAAAAATACAATAAAATACTACAATTAAAATACAACACAAGTGTGATTTTTTTTATTTTCAATAATTAAGGAAGATACAATAAAAAATGAAGAAAGTATGAAGATATACATAATGTACAATGTACATCTAGGTCCCAAAACACAACTTTTGCAAATGAGATCCGATTTTAATGAAACCACTTCCATTGGATAGATAATTTTCTAACTTTAACTTTAAAAGTGAGTTTGGTGAATTTGGAGTTCATACGGACCGGGAATTTAGCTTGGAAGTGGGACTTTACGGCTTTTTCTCTTTGGGATCTAGGAGCATTTATTTGAGGTGAAATTTATTTTGTATTTTTGTATACATTTTTATAAACAAGTTAGAGAAAGAATTAGGCAAAAAGGAGTTGAAATGAAATTACTAAAAATACATGAAGTTTTGGGCTATTTACATGTGAAAAACTCCTTTGATTTTGCGGCTTTTTATTGTTAATTTATTTTGTACAATCTTATATACAATAATTAATGTATTTTATTTACAAGAGTCATTTTGTTAATTTATGGATTTTATGGACATTTATTTGATATTTTACTTGATGATTTTGCTAAGATCAAGATATTGCGATGATGAATCGCGGATTCATCACCCCCCTATACTTAAACTTTGCTAGTCCTCGAGCAAATAAAGAATGAATAAGTTGGCTTAACCCCTGACTGTGCATGTGAATACAAGACATGATCCGTTCAAGAACTCTCGATTTTGGAGATCCTAAAATTCTAAGCTGAACCAAGCTCTAGTCAAAGGTACCCAATTTCCCTAATCATCAGACTCTCTTTGTATACATATATATAAGGGATATGACTTTAAGTGTGGACTGCAGTTATAAGAGTAAAGTCACCATGTCACCCAAGGTTCCAGTCCAAGAGACTCTCCTAAGGACCTGATCCTCAAAACTAGGGAATAAACCATTTCTTGCAACCAATCCACCATCTCTTTAGTTGTCAGACTTAAAAGTGTAGATGGAAGGCCAGTTGATGGAGGGTTTAGGATTGTGTCATTTCTTCTCTCCCTCTCATTGGAACAAGGATCCTCTCAAGTGCCTTATTACGCAACACATTTTTTTGGTGTTGATCAGTGCGTCCGTCAAGAGAAGTTGGAGCCGTCTGCACTTGTTTTCCTGGGAGTACACCGGGGTGTGCCTTTTTTGAGTACCTATCATACCTTCTACACCCAGACTTGTAGCATTTACGATGCAGAGCCCTTTTTTGGTGCAAGCCCGACTCCTGATCCTAATAGCGGTGGTCCAAGTGGACACTTTGAAATGGTTGGGAGCGCTCGCCTTTGGTGGAAGCTCTTTTGATAATTGACTTTGTGGAATGAGAGCTTTTCTTTGACATTTCATTGCTTTGTAGTATTTTTGGCTAGCTCCACTGCTTTTACCAAGAGTTGGCGCACACTGATCAACATTTTTTTATTTTATCACACCCTGGCACATAGGTAAATGTCAAGAGATAGTATAAGAACCATGTTCTCATACTGGCTAAAGATGCTGACACTCAGGTTTCATGAAGACTTCATTGATTTTATCCCATCCTCGAGCATCATCAAATCAAGTCCAAACTCAAATCCCTCATCCCAGTTCCTCAAGTGAAATTACAACTCATCTCATCATAACTGTAGTCGTGTATGTGAGGAGCTGATCATATTCTTAAGATAGAGACTAAGCATGCAATATAGCACACAAATCTTTCAAACAAGGAAATGTGAATAATTAAGTTAAGGACCCTAATGACTAAGGCTGGTTAACTCAAAATCTCAAGACCTCATAAACCAAGTGTTCTTGAACATCACTAGTCTTGTGTGAAAGTGAATTGTGTCAGGGATTAAACCAACTTATTAGTTAGTTAGTTTTTTTTTTAGTTTTAGTTTCTTTTATAATTGATTGATTTAAGTTTTAGTCTTTTTTTTTCAAAAAGATTTTTTTGACAAACAAAGGCAAAGAAGTTTTTTTTTAGAAAAGTTTTGCTTTTTTTTCTTTTTTTTTCAAGAGTTTTTTTTAAAAGTTTTTTTTAAGAAAAAAAGGAAAAAGAGTTTTTTTAGGGAAAAAGTTTTTTTTGTTTTGTTTTTTTTGTTGTTGTTTTTTTTTTAACCTACCCCATAATTATTGTATAGTATATTAAAAAATACGTGAAAGTACGAGGTATGGGTAAAGTATATATGTAATATATACACACCCCCCTATACTTAGCTTGTGCTATGTCCTCATGGCACTAGGTGACAAAAAGACATAGCTCGTACTAAGCGTAGGAAAGCTAAAATAACAAATAGTATAGAAGTCGATCCGCCCCCCCTATACATAGGCTCTGGACAGCCTAAGTGTAGAAGAAGAGCAAAAATGGGGCAGATGAGGTCAAGAGGAGAAATGATGAGTAAATACACATGGCGAGCATCGGTCCCCCCTATACTTAGGTTTTGGTCAGCCTAAGTGTAGGACAAAAGTAAGTGTGAGAACCGATGTGATCTCGAGAATATACAAAGAAAGGAGAATATGTACAAGAGTGATTGAATCTTCTAAGATGTTGAATCTTGATGCTGCATCTTCATGAAGAGTAATAAGATGTATCTGCTTTGTGCTCACTCTGTATGAAGTTAATGACCTCGACTTGGACTAACTGCTCTTTCGAATCAACAAAATGCTTCAACAGTTGTCCATTCACCACATGAGATTGTGTACCATCTGTGAGATCAGCTATCTCTACACTTCCATTCTCGTGCACTTTCTTAACCACAAAGGGACCCGTCCATTTAGATTTGAGCTTCCCATGGAATATCTTCAACCTGGCATGGAACAACCATACCTTTTGTCCAGTGACAAAGTCTTTGCACCTAATGTGCTGATCATGCCATCTCTTTACTTTGTCCTTATAAATCAAACTGTTGTCATATGCCCTGTTTCGGATTTCCACAAGCTCGTTCAAGTTCAAGTCTCGACAAAGTTTCCCTAGGTGACAACTCCAATTAATCTTCTTAATTGCCCATTCGGATTTATGAATTAATTCTGTGGGCAAATGGCATGGCTTGCCACAGATCATTCTAAATGGTGAAGTACCCAATGGTGTCTTGTAGGCTGTCCTATAGGCCCACAGAACTTGGTCCAAGAGCTGAGACCAGTTCTTCCTATCGGGACGAACCAATTTCTGCAAAATACTCTTCACCTCTATGTTCGAAACCTCTACCATGCCGTTGGACTGTGGGTGGTAAGGACTAGTAACTCTATGCTCAAATCCATGGTCCTTAGATAAAGATCTCATATCTCGATTCACAAAGTGGCTACCGCCGTCAGATATCAAAACTTTTGGCACCCCGAACCTAGCAATAATATGATCTCTCACAAACTTACAAACAGTCTTGCTATCTGCGGTTCGGGTTGGGATAGCCTCCACCCACCTAGATAAATAATCAACCGCCAACAAAATGTACTCATGTCCTTGGCTGTTGGGAAAGGGACCCATAAAATCTATGCCCCATGCATCAAAAACATCACAAATAATCATCGGTTGCATGTGCATCTCATCTCTCTGTCCAACTGTCCCTCCCATCCTTTGACAAATCCGGCACGACCGTACAAAATCAATGGCATCTCTAAACAAGGTCAGCCAATACAATCCACATTGAAGTACTTTGTGAGCGGTTCTCTTTCCCGAATGGTGTCCTCCAGCCTCAAGTGAATGACAATATGTGAGGACACTATGGTATTCCTCTTGAGGAATACACCTTCTCCAAACACAATCCGGTCCTTCGAAGAAAAGGAAAGGATCATCCCAGTGGTATCTCCTCGAATCCGACTTCAGTCGATCAATGCTGCTCCTAGTCCAACCATGGGGAACCTGCTTGGAGACAAGATAGTTCACCATGTTGGCATACCATGGGAGGGAGTCCATAACACAAATTGACTCAACTGGGAAGGTCTCTCTAATCCGCTCATGATCAGGAGAATCCTTAAGTTCAATCCGAGAAAGGTGATCAGCCACAACATTCTTCACTCCAGGTTTATCTTTTATCTCCAAATCAAATTCCTGAAGGAGTAAAATCCACCTAAGAAGACGCGCCTTTATGTCCTTCTTTTCCATTAAATATCGAATAGCTGCGTGATCAGTTTAAATTGTCACCTTAGAGCTCAAAATATATGATGTGAACTTCTCGAGGGCCCATACTACTGCGAGCATTTCCTTTTCAGTCACTGTATAATTTTTCTGTGTAGGATCTAATACTTTGCTAGCATAGTGAATCGCAAACGGAATCCCCTCTCATCGTTGTCCTAACACAACTCCTATAGCGAAATCTGAAGCGTCAGTCATGATCTCAGAGGGGAGAGACCAGTCAGGAGCTTGTAGGATAGGCGAGGCACAAATCTTCCTTTTCAAGAGCTCAAAGTCCTCCAGACACCTGTGATCTACAACGAACTCTGTGTCTTTCCCTAAGAGCTCAGTCAGTGGGCGGGCGATCTTTGAAAAATCTTGAATGAATCTCCTATAGAATCCAACATGCCCTAAAAATGATCGCACTGACTTCACGTTGGTAGGTGGATCGAGTTTCTTGATCACCTCCACCTTGGCAGGGTCAACCTCCATTCCCCTTTTGGAGATGACATGCCCCAACACGATACCCTCCGTCACCATAAAGTGACTCTTTTCCCAGGAGAGTACCAGATTCACCTCTCTACACCTCGTGAGGACTCGGTCTAAGTGCGCTAAACATGTATCAAAAGAATCACCATGGACCGAGAAGTCATCCATGAACACTTCCAGGAAATCTCCCACCATCTCGGCAAATATGGATATCGTGCACCGCTGAAATGTGCCCGGGGCATTGCAGAGCCCGAATGGCATGCGCCTGAAAGCATAAGTGCCGAATGGACATGTGAATGTGGTCTTTTCCTGGTCCTCAGGGGCTATGGCCACCTGGTTGTAGCCTGAGTACCCGTCAAGAAAACAGAAGAACTCGTTCCCTGCGAGTCTCTCCAAGATCTGATCAATAAAAGGCAAGGGAAAGTGATCTTTATTGGTCGCAGCATTGAGGCGCCTGTAGTCGACACAGACGCGCCACGACGTGGGTACTCGTATCGCGATATCTACCCCCTCCTCATTGGTGACCATCTGAATTCCCGACTTCTTCGGGACAACATGAAGTGGGGCCACCCACTTGGAGTTAGAAATAGGGTATATGAACCCTGCCTTGCACCATTTCTCAATTTGTTTCTTCACCACTTCCCGTAGATTGGTGTTAAGTCTCCTCTGAAACTCACGGGAAGGTCTCACGTTATCCTCAGTAAAAATGTAGTGCGAGCAGAGAGCGGGATTGATGCCCACGAGATCCGACACTGTCCAGCCTATTGCTTTGCGATTCCTCTCTAAGACTTCTAACAACCTAGACTCCTGCTCTAAAGTCAAGTCTGAGCTAATGATGACAGGATATCTCTCTTTGGGTCCCGTAAGAAAGGCATACTTAAGTGTAGGTGGTAATGATTTCAGTTCTGGTAATGTGGTATCATCAAGAGAATCTGGCTGAACTGAATCTGAATCTGATTGCGTGCTGCATGAAAGTGGGCAAATCTGAGTAGTACTCGCCACCAAATCAGAAGTATTGGGAGTCGGATCGTCAAAAGTATCCAAACAATCGGTAAAAGCCACGTCCGACTCGTCATCTATGTCCCATGATTGTTCCGAAGAGGATGGAACTGACAGATCCGGATGGATCTCTAAGTCATCATGAGAATAGGTTGATGCATCTCTAGCAAGATCAGACAACACCTGGCAAACTGCATCATGCACTATATCCTCTCCAGATGAAAGGGTCTCGCTCTGTCCTGAAGGAAGCTGTCCCCAAATCCCAACTGTGCTAATCATACCGCAATCTGCCTCTGAAGATGAGTACTCTGTACTACTCTCTGAATCTGGTCGCTGACACTTGGTTTGCTTCATCTCAAGGTTCACTTCTCCACCTGGAGAACGGAACTTCATCATTCCCGTATCATAATCAAAAGCTGCGCCTGCGGTCCTTAGGAAGGGTCGCCCGAGAATGATCTGAGATTCTCTCCAATGATTGGGGGTCTCCATGTCCAAGACTGTGAAGTCCACCTGATAGTCCTGCCCCTCAATCGAGATAACGACGTTCTTCGCTTCTCCCTTAGGTCTCTTCATCGAACGATCTGCGAATTGGAGTAAAGCTCTAGATTTGCGAAGTGGTCCCAACTCCAATTTCTGATATAATGCTAAGGGAAGTAAGTTGATTGAAGAACCGTTATCTAAGAGTGTGCGTGCAAACGCAATGTCATCAATACGACTCTCCACATAGTGAGCACCCATGTCTCTCTTTTTCTTTGGCAAAGTCTGATTCTTGAGACAATAGGTTGTGGCTACTGATAAGACATGTGTCTTTATATTTCGGTTATCTTTCTTCTTGCTAACCCTTCTAGGTGTGCATCTCACCTTAAGGTATTTTTGGAAGGCAGGATGGTTAGCCACCTATTCATCAAATGGCACCTTAACTGTGATGTTTTCTTTACAAAACCATGCCATATCGGGGTCATCTTTCTGAATCTTTTTGATGCGCTTTCCTGCCGTAAGAGCACGGGGGAAGGGATTGAAGCTAGGGAAACAGAGGATGAAGAATCTGAATCATGAACTGAAAGATCATTCTTTGCATTAACGGAAACATACAAGAATCTTTTTGATGCAACATGGACTCAAAATCTAAACTATCTACTACAGGTTGTGGAATAGAAGCTGGAGTGGTATCCGCCACAACCGGAGATGCAAGGTCCTCCGTAGACTCAGAAGAATATCCATGCTGACGATGCTACATACGTGCTCTCCTCCTCCTCTCGGCTCCCTGAGTGGAAATCCTTGAATGGTGCTGATGGGGCTCTGAAATATGATGCCTCTCCTCCTCGTCCTCTGAAGACTCCTCAGGTAGAGCTCCAGAGATGCCCCTCCTCGTGTCCCTTGCCCGGTCAGGTACGACCACGGTCCTTCCACTCCTGAGTGACATGTGGTTAGCCTCGTCACACGAAAGAATCTCATGTTCAGATTTAGGAGATGCTGAATAGTATACCTAACCAAAGTGCTGCTGAGAACTAGAACGGTTCAGGCTATTGGGGTTAGCCTGAACTTGGGCTGGGATAGAGGTAGAGGGTGTAATCTGCTCGTCTCGCCGTGTGGACAGGAAGCTGAGTATCTGCTGCTGAATATCCATGGGACTAGACGATGAAGGAAGTGGATAAGACTGGGAAGAAGGACGGGAAGACTGGCCCTGCTGGCCAATGTACTGCCTCTGCTGCTGCTGCTAGGGTTGCGGGCCCTGCTGGCCCGTCTGGTAAAGGCCCTGTCGGCCATACTGCTGGTACTGCTGCCTCTGCTGCTGGGATGGATGGAATCCAGGGCTCTGCTGTGAAGGAGGTGGTGCGGAGGTGAATGTGGTGTTGTGAAAGGTTGGGGGACGCTGATAGGTCTGTCGGTCTCCCGTACTTCCCTGCCTGGCAGGGTCCTGAGTATACCATATCCCATTTACCTCCCAAACTGGTGGAGGCTCCTCCTGAACTGTCTCTGCTACTGGAGGTGGCTGTTGGAAAGAATGAGTGTAGGATTGGTCCTGCACCCACGGCTGGGGTTGCCCTGTCACCAACTGCTTCTGAACATGGTGAACTCGGTATACGGGTGGAGAGGGTGCAGTCACGGCGGGTATCCTTATCTTTGATACCTTATCAGTCAACTCCTCCATCTGTTTTGGAAGCTTGGAGACGCTCCGGTCTAACTCATCAATCCTCCTGTCGATCTTCTCGACTACAGTAAGCTTGTCAGCAAGAAGTCCCATGCTAGGGATCACGTCCTGAGAGAGATCGACTACAGCTGATTTCCCCCCTCCAAGTGACAGTAAACTGGGGGATGGTGTATAGGCCTTGCTAGCCATCTGTGAGCGGCTAGTTTCAGCCATCTGCTCGAATACCCTCCAGACAGTATCCGCTCCTCGTGATGTATAGCTGCCTCCACAGGCAGCGCTCACTAAACCCTGCATCTCAGGGTTGAGACCAGTGAAAAATGATTGGACCAAGATGTTATCATTTAGTCCATGGCAGTGACACTTCTGCAGGATGTCCTTGAATCTTTCCCAAGCATCACAAAAAGCTTCATGGGGTAATTGGGAAAAACTCGTAATGCGCGTCCTCATCATGTTAGTTCTACTCAAAGGGTAGAACTTCTTCAAAAACATGTCCTTGAACTGGGCATATGTGGTGACGACGATCCCAAGATTCTTTACCCAGTAATCAGCTTTGCCACCCAAGGCAAATGGAAGGGCTTTGAGCATAATATAATCCTGGCTAACATTTTGATGTTTGAGGTTAGCACAGTTGAGCTCAAAGTCCCTTAGGAATGCATATGGTTCCTCAGAAGCATTCCCATCGAAGTGTGGCAACAGGTTCAGAAAATGCGGCTTCAATTCAAAATCAACCTCGGGTTCGGCCGTACTCAAGTAGTTCCGAATTTGATATTGTCCGGGGTTATACGCCGCATCCATTGGTAGTTGGACCCCAACATTTAACTGTACCAACTGAGCTCTCAGTAATGCTTGTTGCTGCTCAGATGCAGCTAATCGGGCAAGTATCAATTTCATTGGGTCTTCATGGTTCTCTTCTTCCTCTTCTTTCTTCTTCGGCATTTTACTCGAATCTT
The DNA here is from genome assembly GCA_037367405.1 of Ottelia alismoides. Classification (NCBI taxonomy): domain Eukaryota; kingdom Viridiplantae; phylum Streptophyta; class Magnoliopsida; order Alismatales; family Hydrocharitaceae; genus Ottelia; species Ottelia alismoides. The sequence continues at coordinate 203,988 of JAZKJV010009424.1, forward strand.
CTTTATGTCCTGAATCAGCAATGTTTTCTTGATTAGAAGAGGATTTATGAATCATGATATTCTCACCAAGGCGATGGTCTTCCTCGGTGAGGTGGGAAGAGAGAAAGGGAATGGTTTGAGAGTAACCATCCCGAGAGTGAATGATCGTGGGCTCAAGAGGGTCATGAGTCCAGGTTGGTCCAAGTTGCGCTTGGACCTTTGAAGACATACTTTTTGAAGGGTTCAACGAGAGGTTCGCAAAGTCCGAATAAATATCCCCCCAATCAGTCATCTTCGATGTCAAAAGAACTGATTAGATCACGATAATCAATGAGGCACTAGTTCTACGGTTTACGTTAATGTGCGGAGTGAACTCACACAATACAAACGTAATTCAAACCCTCAATTTCACCAACTCAACATGTGATGGTCGTAAGAGTTCGGCCGAATTATCTGGTCAATTTTAGTTGGTGAAAATACAATCTTGGAAAGATTAACGAGCTGTTAGGTGCCCGTATTTTCCTACAGACTAGCCCGGTTCTTACGACTAGTTTGACCTACTTTCAGCCAGTATAGGAGTAAGTACGGACCGTATAAATACGGCTACACGTTCATTGAGGACTAATGCATCCTCTAAACCTCCCACTCTACTAAGGAAGTCCGGACCGTTTACCGGCTACCCGTAAATCCTCACTGAAAAGTAGGTAATCGCCTAAAAAGAAAGAACCAGTAGTAAGTAAGAAATCCAGACTTGGCTCTATCCTAGGGTCGTCTCTCTCTCGCTTGCAATTAAAACAAACAATGAGGGCTTTATGCACCCGAGAACAAGGGTTCTTTTTATTCCAATTATTTTAATCGACCTGCTCAATTCAGTCCCAATTTTAGAGTTAGGTTATCACTTGAAATTTATGTGAACAGACAAGCACGTCTACCGTTCAGTCCCAATTTCCTTTTGACCTTAAGTTGTAAAACAAGAGGGGAATTGGAAATCAGAATGCAAATGAGAAACTATGATGCATGCTCAGAAGGAGGTATACTTATAGTGAATCCCAGCACTCTTCATGCGTTATGCAGAACAGAATTTGTAAATATTACACTAAATGCATGCAGATCGAGAAAACCGCACCTGAACAATATACTATTAGCGGGGAAGAATTGATTTGATTTTGAGCTAAGTAATGTGTTTATGTGCGTCTCATTATGAATCTTATAAGATAAGTGAATCTTCTAAGATAAGTGTGGCCTAAAGTACGATGGGCACCAAAAAATTTGATTCTAAACTACCGTGTGCCTAATCCTAAATTTCGCCACTCAAGTCAAGCCCCACACTCACCGGAGAGTGAAACAGGCTCGACACACCACAAATAATGTCTAAGTCTTTTTACACATGCGAGCTCTCAAATAAGAGCCGCTATAAAGAGGAAACTACCTAAATAGTTACAACAATTGTTACAAAAAGTTCTCTCAAAAATATATAGTTCTCCTCGCACTTCAGCAGTCAACTCGCGTCGCGTCCGTTGACCTCCGATGCACTCCAAGTCCACCGGGCCCTCGCAAGGAAAATGAGATTTATGTTAGAGAGATAAACAACAAGATATATACAAAAATATGAAGAGAAATAATTGCGAAAAAAAATGGAATAAATACAAGTGGCTCGGGGGTCAGACTACCCGAGAAAATGAAAATCTAAATCTTAAATATTTAAACTAATCCCTAAGCCGTTTGCCTCCCCGGCAACGACGCCATCTGACGAGTCGCTAACTACGGTAATTAATTCGAGCACGTTGTAACACGTGTACTCAGCGATTTGGTCAGAACCGAGAGAACGTCTCCGTGAAGAGTGTCTCGGCTTGATTTATATCCCGGGCAAGTCTGGGGTCGAACACAGGGAGGCAAAGGAACAACTTGGGTTTTAATTCGAAAACTTAGATCTAGATATCCAATGCGGTATTTTTTATATTTTTTTATGCAAGAGGAATGCAAATGCAAGTGAATTTCAACACTAACAAAACATACAACAAGGCCAAATTAATTTTAATGGAAAAGAAGTCCAATTTAGCCAATTCATATTTTTCCTAGAATCTTAATCCAGTGATGAATGCAAAGTACATTTTTTTGGAATTTTATGGGTTAAAAAGCAACAAATAAAAATACACACTTTTATGGGTTTTTTCGCAATTTATCACACAAACAGTAAGGAAAAATTATGAAAAAATTACTGGAATTAAAACATGATGAAAGGAAGCTACAGTAACTTTTTTAGATTTTTTTGATAAGTTATGAATTTTCTATGGATTTTTTAGTGAAAACAGAGTGATATTGAGTAAATAATTCCTAATAAATCAACGTTATCAAATTAATCAGAGTGCGAATTATCTCAAAAAGATATTTAGATAAGCAATCCAAAAGAGTTGAAATTTTGTGAAAAGGATATATGTGGATTTAATTAAAAATCAAATACTAATTTCACTCTATGATTTATTTCAGGCACAAGACAACTCCATTTTAGATGAAATTTAGATAGAAAATTAATCACATATCAAGACATCACATATAATTTTTGTGGAATTTTTAGAACAACCGTGTGTGAGATATAATTTTAAGATCACTGATTGGGTAAAATATCCAATATTTCAGTTAGACAATTTTAAATAATTACCCACAACTCACAAAAATACAAATAAATACTCAAATGACAGAGGATAAGTTGCTCCACACAATGCTATTTTTCTTTAAATAAAAAGATGCAAAAATAAGGTCCAAATTAATGCATGAACACAGGGGTCTTTGTGCAAACTCAGAAAATAATATTTACATCAAAAACGTGTACGGGGACCATTTTGCAATTACTAAAACTATATACAAAATTTACACAATTTTTACAATAATAAATAAAATAAAACTTTACCTTCTTCCTTCCTTCGCAGGGAGAAGAACCCAAAGACGGAGGAGGCGATGGCGGCTTGCCGCTGGGCTGGAGGCGGCGCCGCCGCACGCGAGCGGGCACGGCGAGGTCGCGGGCGGCTCGCGGAGGACGCGGGGATCGAGGAGGGGCGGCGGCGGTAGTAGGCGCAGCTGGGGGCAGCGGCGGAGGACCGGCGGTTGCTGGGAGGTGGAGGCGACCTGGAGCGTCGGCCGCGACGTTGGCGTTGGAAGACGGAGGCCGGCGCGCGGCTCCGCTGCTGGATGAGCGGCAGGTGCCCGGCGGCTGTGGTCGGTCGTGGCTGGCGGCGGTGGGAACTCTCCCCCACCGCTGCAGCGTTGTCTTTTTTTAATTTTTTTGATATTTTTTTTTGCTAAGATGGACGATCGCCTATGATGTGCTCACGAGAGCACGGTCTTCGCTCGAATCGCCGGCGAGCGATGAGCTTAAGCAGCACGCGGAGGTGGCTGCGATGTTGGCCAAAAAAACCAACGGATCACACCAGAGAGAGGGCCGTCGTTGCTCGACCGCGGTTGCGTCGCTGTCACCGATTCAACTCAGGGAACTAGGCTCTCCTCACATAAAGATGGATCAAAGGCAAAATTGAGGAGAATGACATGTATATAAAGATGATGGAATGAGAGGTTATTAAAGTGGTGGAATTGAATGGGAGATTGTATTATTAATGGAGTTGAATGGGAAGTTGGGAAAAATGGTGGAATAATGGAGTTGAATTGGTGGTTATTGTAGAGAATGGAAATTAAATAATAAATAAATAAATAAATAAAGTTGTCTACTTTAAATTACAATAAAATAAAAAGAGAAGAGAAATAGTGGAGAATTTACAATGGAAGACAAACAACATGTACACATTTTTTTTACTTTTCTAATATGTAATTTTTTTATATTGTTAAAAAGAGATATTTACAACGGAAAAATACAATAAAATACTACAATTAAAATACAACACAAGTATGATTTTTTTTATTTTTAATAATTAAGAAAGATACAATAAAAAATGAAGAAAGTATGAATATATACATAATGTACAATGTACATCTAGGTCCCAAAACCCAACTTTTGCAAATGAGCTACGATTTTAATGAAACCACTTCCGTTGGATAGATAATTTTCTAACTTGAACTTTAAAAGTGAGTTTGGTGAATTTGGAGTTCATACGGAGTGGAAGTTTAGCTTGGAAGTTGGACTTTACGGCTTTTTCTCTTTCGGATTTAGGAGCATTTATTTGAGGTGAAATTTATTTTGTATTTTTGTATTTTTGTATACATTTTTATAAAAAAGTTAGAGAAAGAATTAGGCAATAAGGAGTTGAAATGAAATTATTAAAAATACATGAAGTTTTGGGCTATTTACATGTGAAAAACTCCTTTGATTTTGCGGCTTTTTATTGTTAATTTATTTTGTACAATCTTATATACAATAATTAATGTATTTTATTTACAAGAGTCATTTTGTTAATTTATGGATTTTATGGACATTTATTTGGGATTTTACTTGGGGATTTTGCTAAGATCAAGATATTGCGATGATGAATCGCGGATTCATCACCTAACTTATCTGACACCTCCAAATCTCTATTCCCATGCAGAGGACCTGAATCGAGAGGTCGGTCTGATACCTACAAAATGAGAATGGTTTTCCATCTCCTACTCAGGATGGAAATCATCTCTTAACAATCATTTGGCGGTGCTTGATGAATCCCCAATCTAAGTCTTTAGATATTCATCCAAACACTAGCCTCTATGATTCAACAATTGAATCAACAGTTGTGTGACCATCAAGATGGCCATGGTACAAATCCCTAATTGTACTAAGTGACCTTATAGTGCATTCATTCATTTAATCGCAGGCAGGGGATGAAAATAGACCAATAACTTTTATTGATTTATCAAACATTACAATAACATTTATTGTATGAATGGTTCTCCTCGGGCTCACATTGCTAAAAACTCTACCACCGTTGCATTTGGAAGTGTGGCTGATGTGGTTGTCTCATGAACTATATTTGGTGCCACCAATTGAACTGTATCAGGGGTCGAATCACAAAAGATGTTTTTGAATTCGACAAAAGTCACGTCGGGCCCATCACCCTCACCCTTGGATTGTCCCAATAGAAATGGGACAGATAGGTCAAGAGTGACCACTGAGTCACAAGGGTGTAGTGTGATGCATAGAGGGCTTGATCTTACGTGAGCTGGTAAACTACATCGCTAATGATGGCCTCTCCAGTTGAGAGGAACTCTTCAAATACTGTCAGATTTTGTTTCCATGGCCCAACTATCCTAATGACTCTGCATTCTGCCTCAGACCTGAAAGAAGCAGACTTTATGTTGGACTCTAAATCATGTCTACTTCATCTCTAGTTCCACATCTTTGCCTAGAGATCGAAACTGTACCATCCCAAAGTTGTAATCGAATAGTGCCCTAGCGGTCCCAAGGAAGGGCTTCCCTAAAATGATCTGGGAATTTCTCCAGTTTCTTTGGACATCCATGTCAAGGATTTTGAAGTCCACCTAATAGTTCAGTCTCTGAATGTTTAACACAATGTTACTTATCTCACCCTTGGGTCTCTTAGTGGAGGCATATGCAAATTGAAACACTACACTAGATTTCTTAAGAGGTCCAGATTAAGTATAGGGATGTTGGTAAGATATAGATGGAGGCACCATTGTCCAGGAGAGTTTGTGATAACACGATGTCATTCAGATGACTTGTCACAAAATGTGCACCCATGTCTCTCTTTTTCCTTGGTATCTCATTGTTGATCAGACAAGAAGTAGTGATAGAGAGTATATGCTTCTTCGTTCTGCTAGGGTACTCTGTTGACCATAGTCGGTGTGCATCTCACCTTAAGGTATTTCCATAATTTAAAATCTCTCTCTATCATCTCTTTTTATGATAATGTGACACTGATATTTTCTTTGTAAATTTGAGCCATCTCTTCATAATTTCTTTTATTTTTGGATTCTTCTTCTTCTTTCCAGCCATTAGGTCACGAGGGAAATAAGTGATCTGATTCAGGAATTGAAAATTCACTTTTATTACAATAAAAGTTACAAACAGGACTTGGATTCTAACTCTGAATATGACTTGGACTAAAAGAAAAAGAATGATGTTGTTGCTATGAGAGCTCTTGTTGGTGTGTGTCCTCCTCCTAATGAGGTGCATGCTCCGCCTTTGGCTCGGACTCACTTGATTCCACTAGCGCGTTTCTCCTCTTTTTGGATATTTGTTTTTTTTTGTATTTTTTGTTGTTTTTGGGATTTTGATCCCCTAATTGAAGGTATTATTGCTGCTTCAGTGCTTGTTGCCTCTCTTGCTCTCAATCCCTAGAAATGTTCTTAGGTGTAGACATTGGGGCAATGTCCCTGTGCTCCTTCGCTATATTAGGCATGGTGATGGTCTTTCTGCTACTGAGAGAAATATGATTTGTGCTATCATGTGAAAAGATATCGTATTTAGGTTTAAGATATTCTGAAGAAAATGCACGATCCTTGTGACCAAGGATATTTGGGTTAACATGGACTTAAGCTGCAATCATGGTCTAGGGTGTTGTGAATTTATCTCTCCTTCTAGAGAGCTGATTCACATCGACTCTCATGTTGCAAAGTTCATCAAGAATTCAAGTAATTCAGGAGAGATGGAATATGAAGACCCTGGACCTTGTCTAGCCTAGGTTTATTGGTATTGTGGCTGGTGATGGTATTGGACATGTTGGCCCTAGTGTTGGAATTGTGGTTGTGGTTGTGGGCCCTCGCGGCCTTATTGGTAAGGATGGACCTGGTACTGCTGTTGAGGGTTAGTCGAAATTGTGTTGGATGAGAGTTTTGGGCAGGGTCATGTTTGTTGACTTGATCAAGGCTATACCAATACCCTGTTAATCTCCAGTGCTTGTGGAGGCTCCTCGAACACTTCTTGCTCATATGGTTCTTTGGTCTGATACTGGTGGGTGTAGGATTGGTCCTCTTCCCATGTGCTCTATGGCCCTAGCCCTTTCCTTTGGATGTAGTGAACCTGGTGAACATGGTCAAAAGGTGTAGTCATGGTAGGTATCTTGATTTTATATACCCTTTCAGCAAGTTCTTCCATCTATTTGGGCAGTTTGGATAAGCTCTACATATTAGTAAATTTATGGAGTTCGTTCACTTTCATATTAATTTGCTCGACCTTTGTTAATTTATTTGCTATTATCGCCATATCAAGGATCATGTCACTGGATAGATTATGCACAATTTTCTTACCCCTTCTTTAGATAATAGTGACAGGGGGTTGATCAAGTACGCCCTACTTGTGGTTTGTGAGCAGCTCGTCTAAACTAATTTCTTAAACAACTTCCAGACGGTGTCCACATGTCGATCCTGTAGCTTCTTCCACAGGAAGTGCTCACTAATCCTTGCAACTCAAGGGTAAGAACACTTACAAGACCCTGGACCAACATCATTTTATCTATGTCAAGCCCTGGGTATTTTTGCAATAGGTCCTTGAACCTCTCCCAAGTTTCATGAAATGGTTCTTAAGGAAACTGGGTGAAGCTTGTGATCTTGATCCATATCTAATTAATTCTACACATCCGAGAGAATTTATTTAAGAACATGGCCTTGAATGCAGCACATATTGTGAGCACCTCCCCTAGGTTCTCTAGCCAATATGTTTCCTTGTCCACTAAGGAAAATGGGGTGTCTCTCAATCAAATCTAGTCTTGACTAACCCTAGGATCTTAGAGGATAAGACAAACTAGTTCAAAATCCTGAAAGAATGAGTATGGTTCTTCATTGGGGTTTCCGTTGAAATTTGGGAGTAGTGCCAGGAAGTGTGGTTTGTGCTCGAACACATCTTCCAGAGGTACCTGCATTAGTTAGTTAAATTTTTCATTGATCTCTAGGATGTAAGGTTCTTCCATCGCATCTTGATACATAATTGAGCTACCTGAATATGTACTAGATGTGCTCTGAGTAGTTTGTTTTATTTATTAGCTACAGTCAATCGAGCAAGTATGACAAACATGGGATCATTGTTTTCCTTGTCATCATTCGACGATCTCTTGGGAGACAACTTATCTTATTCTTTACCTTCATACAGGAAGAGAACATGATTAGATATTTGTGTAAAAGAAACCTTGGTCATACCAAGGATAAGGGTTTTCTTGGAAGGAGAAGAATGAAGTAAGGGTTAGTCCGGACTAAAACTATGATAATGACTTATGGGTGCTAATCTTGGGAATAGGGTCATTCCAAGACTAGGTGGATTCGAGAAGATGATCATCTCAAACCTTTGGAGACATGAGATACAGGGGGTTCCATGAGATGTTCGCAAAGTCCAAACTAAAATCCCAGAGATATCCATCTCCAATATCAAAAGAAACATGAGAAGAGCACGAAAGTAAAAACAATAGATAGAGAATGCATAGAGAAGGTACACATGTACAATATTTGTAGACAAATAATAGAGACACAAATCAAATTCTTTGTTTCACCAACATGAGAGTTGTGAAGGCACATAAGAATTTGACTGCTTCTCTTTTCAGTTTTAGGATTATTTTTCAAATAGGATTTTTAAATATATCTCTTAGTTTGCCTATAGTAATAAATGATTGATGTAAACTTGGAGAGAATGGGAGATTCCTTAATTGAGGTAACAAGGACTCAATCCTCCAATACAATTTACCACTCACAATCACTATCGAACCTAACAATGAGTACTTGTAATACCAGAACTATAGCTCACCATACTCGAGTGTGCATAAGATGATGGCCTTCACCGAAGTCCTGATGAAATGGTACCATTCTGCCCTTGTCTCCGAGAAGTAAACACTGGAGGGGCATGGTCACTAACAAAATAACTTCAACACTACTTCAAAAAACCGGACATCCATGTGGGGGGTTCCTAATATGTGTAGTGCCAATAGGTATCTCTCTAATCCACTCCCTTAAGTAAGGTTTCTTACAGATTGATATTCCCAGAAAACATATGGGGATTTGGGCTCTAATACTTAACTGCAGCATGCCTCTCCCAATCTATAGGGTACTTGTGTCTAATGGCAAGTGTTAATCTCCCAAAAACAAAGGTTACTTTTATTACAATTATTTTCTTGTTAGCAGTCCTAATTTTAAATAAGGTCATCACTTTAAGTCTTAACGAGCACAAAATATACACCTATCAATCAGTTTCAATTCCTTTAACTTAGAAGAGAAAACTTGAGATAGGAGTCAAGAAAATCGACGCACACTGAAAACAATGATGTATACTCATTTTGATGACTTACAATGCTTCCTCCTGATCTTCAGGTGGGATGCATAACAAAATTTAATTTACACTCAATGAATGCAGCTGATGAAATCACACCTAAGTAGAAAGTTCTATTAGAGGGGAGAATTGATTTCAGAAGATTGCTAAGTTGAACTGTCTATGGTGCATAAAATTAAAGTGTTATGTGTATTCATCAATCAAGAGAGCGCAAGCATTGAATATTTGAACAAATAAAGCTCTATGAGATGCTAGTGCAATCCTATTGTATACACTAATCCACACAACACTAGGGCCCTGACCACACAACAGGGGTTAAAATAGGCCTGAGTGTCCAAAAGTTTAGTTATGTGTTACATATAATAAAGGTTCAAAGTAGTCCCTTGAAAATAAAATTGTAGAATTAAATCTGAATTACTTTCACTTTTACAAATTAGAAAAATCCTCTACAGGTCCTTGAGCTTTTCGTTCGATGTACTCTTATCTAGTCCTCCTAAAATTCAAATGACAAATACAAGAGGAAAGAGAGAAAATCAAGAAAAATGAAGAATGAAAAGTTCAAGAAAAAATGACATTCTAATTAAAATTTAAAAAATGTAAATATAAAATATAATTTAAAAGGTAATGGTGTTATTTGATGAGATGCTTTCTACCTCCCTTAAGAAAGTCAAGTTATAGTACATGAAATAGAAAGGTTGTGTATGGGTCTCCTGGAGGGGATAAGGTTGGTGATGGTTTGGTTGTTGGGGTCTCCAGGTTGGTCAGAGATAAGGTAAGAGAAGGAGGGTGGACGGAAATCGATGGAGAGGGAGGAGATGGGTCAAGACGATGGGTGGCTTGATTGAAGGAAGCAGACGACTCCTTGGCCATTGGATTGTGGCTTGATCCTATAGTCAAGAGGAGCCATGTCTAGATCATGTGAGGAGGAGTAAGGAGAGTCCGGAAGGATAGGGACCATTGGATCAAACTTGATCTAATCATCAGAAAGTGGGGCGCTAAAGTGCAGGGGGTGTTGACTGGAGGGAGTAGGTTTGACCATATGAGATGAGGTGTCTTCTATGAGAAGCTGACATGTATATGTTCACAATTGATCATTCATTAAAATGCAAATAAAAATAAAAAATAAAAAATAAAAAATAAAAAATGTAGATCTAAATGCACCCTACAATGTTTATGAAAGACTCAAATGCAAACAAACTCAATTTCTCCAATTATGGATTTTTAATGATATTTTATGTATGTAAAATATCTTTTTTTCGGTTTTGTAATTTTTATTTGCTTTTCTATAGATGAATAATGTATACAAAAATCAAACCTAGTGTAAACTAATAAAATAGAAACAAATGCAATTTTTTGGATTTTTTACGGGATAAGAACAATCAGAATAAATTAGTGAAATGGATTGTATGGGTGAATTAGGTCAACATACTCAAGTCAGAATCTATCTTTTCTTCATTTTTTGGTATTTTTGAATTTTTATTTTTGTGTAATTAGTTAAAATAAGAGATGAGATAAAGAAATGAAAAATAAAGAAATTAAAAAGAGTCAAATATGTACATGAAATGATAAGTCAAATATCAATAAATATGTACAATACACAGTTAGATGCCAATACTCAAATCACAAATGAAGTCTAATTCTTTGGAATTTAGTCTTGATTTATAGATATTTGAATGTACATTAATTTAAAAGTGAGTAGAATAAATTGGACTTTGTATGTGAGAGATGTCAGCTTTTACTGTTTTTTGTCTTGGAATTAGGGTTTAGGTTTATTTCAAATATATACAAGTTAGTATATTTTAAGATTTTTCATTGATTAATGTTAGTGTTATTTACATAATATGCTTAGTTTTATGTCAATTAGATTTAAGACGAGTTAATTAAAAATGGGTGAAGTTAAGTGAATATTTACAAATGAATATGAATGCAGAATGGATGATAATTTATGCAAATTATTTACAAGTGTATGAATGTTCATTTTGAGATATAAACATGCGAATGCATCTAATTTATCATGATGAAGCTTTATTTTCAGCTTATTAATGTGATGAATCATAGATTCATTATCAGGAAGGATAATCGATTGCCAAATTTGTTTACAATATAAGATAATAATATTTTGCATGACCGAATAAAGAAAAGACTTTATCTTCTTCTTGAGCTTGAGATCCTTTCTTGGGATTGAGTTGGTGTTTCTAAGCCTATAATGCCTTGAGCTTCTTAGCATCTTCTTCACTTAAACTTATGCTTCTTATTCTTGAGCTTGTTCTTGGTACAATAGCTTTCTTGCTCTTGACCTTGCTTCAAGCTAACTGCATACTCATGCATGAACTATCAACAAAGAACCAACATTTAGATTTATGATGAGTCATTTTCTAGCTATCTTAAGAGATTCAGGTTGTATTATAGGAGATAGAAATCGATTTATCAAAAACTTTAAATTTCACAAATTCATTGCAGTCAATTTTACTTGGTAGGTATACCACGGTCCAACCCAAGGAACAATGATTCTCCAGTTGTTGGGTTCAATTATTTATGAATTTAATTCTAATCATAATAATTTCATGACAGAAAATAATGCAATGATGAATGAATTCTGATAAAAGAAAGAAAGAGAGAAGGATCTATGATTATGAATGTTAATCCTCTCAGTATTAAGATCAATAATGTTGTCAAATAAATCACATATCTTAATGAAATATTCCAAACAAATATTTATCAATCGAACTCCAAGTTGTATGCCATAATCCTAGTTAAATCATTAATTTTGTACTAAGATTAATATTAATAATTAGAGAAATCAAATCAAACTTCAAACTAATAGATCTAAGTTTCTTGTAATTTTATCTCTCAAATAATGATTTTCAATTACAAATACTGAGGAGATAAATATTAGCCTCCTCTATTTAATCCCTACAAAAGAAATCAAATTTCTTAGTAATTTAATTACAAATCTATGTTAAATCAAGAATGCATATGTCAATTTAATCCAAAATGAATAATTCCATTTAATCAAGTTCTGATCTTTCCTCAAATAATATAAGATTATATATAATCAAACAAGCTTCAAAATGACATAAAATCTATATCTTTTGGAAAAAAAATCGAGAAAGATATGCAATCAGAAGTTTCAGATCTAAATTTCTAATAAAATAAATTATTTATGTATTTAAGTCATTGAGAGGGGTTATCTGTAAAAAGATGAGGTGGGGAGGTCATGTGATATTTTTCCTAGGCATGGACTGTTTTGTAAATAGGAGGACCTTGGAGGGCGCGTCCAAAAAAATGACCAGGTCACGTGCAAAATACAAGTGATTGGACCTTACTCTAAGTTCGTGGATGCACGGGGGCTTCAGTATGAAATATCCAACCCACATGCAGGACTAATGAACAGCTATTCATCAACCTTTATTTTTACATTTTGCATTTAATTCCTTATCAAAACACATGTAAACACAGATAAATTCTACAAATTAACATTCATTATTCATCTGTAAATAATACAAAAATACTTGTATTTAAATCTAAAATAAAAGAACAAGGAAGCGAAAGTAAATGATGTATCAAAGATACTGAATTTCCCTAAACCTCAAGACTAAGTCAATATTAACTTGGTCGACCAGGAATAAAGTGGGGAAGATAGGACCAATAACCATACACAAATACACACAAAACCATAATTTCATGGCATGTAAATAGCCATTATTTCACCTGTTTTATTTATCATTTTACATACTTCAAATAATTAAATGTTCAACATGAAACTTGTACCTAAAAATACATAGAAAATTATAAAAATAATTTCCAAGAAGATTAAAGCACTATGCAACTGGGACACACCAATGAAAAAGTCGTAAATCAAACGTCACATCATTATCTTCTTCATGCAAGCTTAAATACATTAAGCTCACTATTATTGTTCTCTAGATCAAATTATCCATCTATTGAAGGTGGATTCATTGAAAATGAAGTTAAGATGCACAAGCCAGCTTTCAGGGGTCCCATAGTACTATATATCTGAATATTTTATTAATTTACTTTATTCTTTATATTTTTATAATTCTGATATTTTTTAAATACTTGTGAATATTATGAAATATATAAAAATCATAAACATAAAATAAAACATTGAAAAAGCATTAAAATAATCATGGAATAAAATATATAGGCATACTATGCTTATAATATACATACCCACATTTATTGAAGTATATAAATAAAATCATAAAAATAAAATAGAAATATGTAAAGATGTATTTAAACATATTATAAGTATATAAAATATGTACATACGATAACTAAAATTAAACGTACAAAATAAAAATACAATAGGTAAAATATAGGTATTTATACCTATGTATCTACTTCTAAAAATTAGCACCTAATAAATAAGGTTGTAAAAATCAATAAAAATACTCATAAAATAACATATAAAATACGAAACATGTTTATGTTTTGACTTTTAATTAATAAAATCAATTATTCTTTTTTAACTGGATTAATAAGGGAAATAATCCTTTAATTTCCTTGATTAGTCCACGTGGACAACTTAGAGCCCTTGATAGTTGACCTTTGGTCAACTGTCCTCTCCACCCTCTAATGCCGGTTAGAGCTCACGGGAGGCCCCTTTTCTCCTATTTTTCACTCCATCTCTACTCCTCCCATCTCCCTCAAGCTTCCCCCTCTCACCGGAACCCATCACCCTAACCCACGCCAGAGCCCTACGCTCCACATACCACAACTACCATGTACGCAATCATCCCTTGAAGTCCACCAACACTCACTTATACATAAACATGTCCTCTACATTTTTTTTGCATTTTAATCCCCTTCTTCATACCATAACCCCAATAGGAGCTACTAGGTTGAAACCCTTGGTGACAGTGAGAATTTCCACAGCCTTGTCAGTGTGGAGAAGGTGGAGAAAGGGCGGTTCAAGCCTCACCGAGCTTGCTCGGGCGATGCCTCCTATTCTCACTGTTCATCTAGTTTGAGCTGGTAATTTAGTCCCCTTTCAATCGCATTTTTATTCCTGTAATTAGCTTAATGTTTAATTTAGTCGTTCAATCTGTAGTTTAGTTTAATTTCCAATCAATTCATACACTGGAGCTGCAAGCTTCAATCCTTGTTTCCTCGTATTCCACTTTGATTCAACGCACCAACACCTTCATCTCGATCCTCATCGCCTTATTCATCAAAATAACCATCTGTCAACCTATGATTTCACCCAAATTGGAGGAATCGAAGTTCTACTTACACCCATCGTCGAAGCTTCATTGCCCCACCCAATCCTTTTTGGTTCAGCTTCAAACAAGGGTAGAGGGAGTTCACCTTAAGCCCTATAATCTTTTGTTGCTGGAATGAAGGTGTGATAAGGCACCTGGAGGCTAATCTAAGACCATCAATCGGTCCAGGTGACTGTGAACAAAGATAGATCCCATGTCATCGATGGGACCTAGAATCATTTAAAGCCTCTGGTAGTTGTGGTGACTTTCCAGGAAGAAATAGGGCTAATCAGAGAAGGACAAGGCAGTCGTACCAATGAAGAATTAACAAACAAAGTGAACCCATGATCGTGTTCTTGAATGTTCTTGTAGAAGCCCTAGTTTTCGTCGGATGCACCTAATGTTCCAGACTAATCTAAACTGTCAGATGGAGGGGAAGCAGCATCAGCCCAATGTCGCCCAATTGTGTTAAGTGGATCCATGTAGCATGCTCAACGCCATCTGATTACACACCTTTAGAGTATATTTCACTTTAGCCCCACCACTCTTTTTGTATTTACTTTTAATTCTGCAAAAAGATCATGTAGCATAAATATTTTAGAATATTTTGTATATAAGGGCCTAGATTTCTTTTATATTGCACTTATGCCCTTCCGCCTCACGTGTTACGCCACGTGAGGTGCATAAAACTTTATATGCACCTCTAACATTCCAGGACCTATTTGCAAATTCATAGAATGTTTAATTAAATTGTAACTTTTTTCTTACCTCTACTGCATTTTTTATTTTATGTATTTTCTTTTTACTAATCTGTTCTTTTGCATTAAAAATCATAGGGAAATTACCGTAAATGCTTGAAACCATGCTTGTTCACGCCCATATTTTGTTTAGGTGTTTGTTGCGAATTCCTATTTTTTTAAAAATATAAAAATACTCTCATTTATTTTATACTTATTAAATTCCAAAAAATATAAAAACTTTCTAAAATTAAAAAAATATTGTACGTATATTATTCTATATTCCACCATCTAATCAAAATTCACAAAAATACAAAAAGAAATGCATAAAATTGCAAAACCCTAAAACCTCATAAATATCAGTAAAAATTCTTGAAAAATCTGATAATATTGATTTATGTTTCTTATTTTTCTTTACTATATATAGTATCTATTAAATTTTCTTTTGAGAGTTTTTGAATAACTATCTACTTTTAAAATCCTACACTATTTGGGATTATTAATCTATGCACTATTTTATATATTTTAACACTTTAATAATACATAAAAACTAGAAAAAATCTTTAAAAATAATAAAAATAGAAGAAATATTATAAGCATAAAAACTTTTTTATTTATTGTATTTCTAGTGTATTTAAAAATATAAAACCCTAGATATGCTATATATAATTTATATTACATATATAGTATATATTATCATCATTATTATATACATTTACACATTATATTATAAAAATCAAAAAAAATAATTTTTTGTAAAAAATAAAAAATTAGAAATAAAAATTATAAAATAAAATAAAAATCCATAAAAAATATATAATTAAAAACCCACATAAAAATCAGAAAAAGCTAAAAAGTACAAAAATATTATATCCTCTATTTTTCTCATTGGTACAACCCCTACACTTATGTACTATGCACATATTTTGTAGTGTATAATAAATTTCATCTTTCGCTATCATTCATTGTCATATTTACTCTATGGTTGATTAAAGATATTAGCTTAGATTGGGTACTAATGAATCTCCATTTCATCATCTTTATTCTATTATTTTGACCTTAAAAACCCTAGTAAATGCGTGTAAATATGCTTAATTTAGGTATTTTATCATGCACGCATATTTGTGTAAATATTGTATAAAATACTATTTTTAATGCCAAAATTATAGAATAAAGAAAAGAAAAGAAAAAGAATAAAATATTGTAAATATTTTATGACCCGAAACCTCGAGACCTAGGCATCTCGATGACTAGGTCGACAAGACATAAAGTAGGGGATGATAAGGACCAAAATACAATAAAATTCACTTTTATTTAATTCATTCTTTATTCATTTTGGGACCTATTTTTAGTTCCACTTTTTATACTTCAAATAAAGAAACTTTGAACATGAAAGTTGTAGATAATTAAATTTAGAAAAATACAAAATTTATTTCATACAAAAATAATGTATAGATAAAAAGTTATGATCTGAATAAGTTTCGAAAATCCCAACTTCCCAAACATGGATTCCCAAATAAAGACTCGAAATGTATCAAAATCTTTTAATTGTATATAACTTTTAATAAGATATTTAATGAAGGTGGTTTCATATTTTTCTGAGTTACAGTGTGAAAGTTAGGTTTTGGACCCCTATTGTATCGCTATAATGATTAAAATATTCATTTTATTTATTATTCATTATTTTTATAATTTTAAATTTTTATAATTTTGTAAATAGTATTTATTATATATGTATACATTAAAAATGGAATAAAAACATCATTAAAACACAAAAATAAAATACTTGTATGAAATACATAGGTATAATGCCAATAAGTATACCTATACAATTAATACTTCTATTTATTTAGGTTTATAAAATGCATTAGAAAAATAAAATAAAAATATATTGAAGTTTATAAAAATAAGTTATAAATATATAAAATAATAAACAAAATTAGTAAAATTAAATATACAAAATAAAAAAAACATTAAAATATATAGATAAATTTACCTATATAGCTCATAAAAGGTAACTTATAATTCTAAACCTCAAAAAAAATAAATAAAATCATCATAAAATAACTCAAAAAGTAATAAATATTTTTTATTTAATAATCTAAAATTAATTAAATCATTTATTATTTTTAAATGATTTTCGGAGAGCTGACCCGCGCCTGCCATTTCGTCATAACCTTGTTTTTCGCCATTTTTGTTATTCTTCGAGGCTCCGTCTTTCATCCTTCCACGATGCTCCTTCTGGACTTTTTGTCCTCGTAGATCCACCTTACACGCCTGGAGATTGCCTTGAGGATTAGATCTCTGCTTCATCTGCTACACCTCATCTTTTGGAGCCCGTCCACCCTCTATTCAAAAACCACCAATCACCTTCCTTGATATTTTGAATCCCTTTCGACCGAGTTTGGCCCTAGCCTTGGAGCTCAAGATCGACGCCTGTGATAGAGGTATCTCCAGCTTCTTCATGCGAGGCCAAGTGAGGAAGAAGGGCGTCGTTCCACCCATCTCCGACCATCTTGGCCGTGAGGTCCCATCTCAGGCGTACCAGCCTTCGAGGTTCGCGTTCTTTACTTTTTTTGCATTTTCTTTTTCGTAGTAGCTGTAGGATTCGAGCCCCATCTTCCATTTCGCCTTTCACCCCACCGATCACCATCTCGATCACCTCGACGGAGCGAGCTCCGACGAGCTTCCATTCCACCTCCATATGCTTTCATCACACTTCTGCGGGGTCGAGGTACTTTGCCCTCGGCCCCATAACAATTTTCTTGCTGGACAACACACTTCAGAGCACCAGGGGCTCATTTTGGGAACGCCGCCGTGGTCCCTGAAGACGCCTTCTCCGCCAGCCTCGCGCACATTCTCCGGTCGACGCCGGAGCGTTTTAGAGCACCCAGCACCTACAGTCGACCTGCAGGAATCGATTCGACCCATTTTGGAGCTTCCAACGTCATGAAGGAGGAGGAGCGAGGCCAAAGAAGTTCATCGTCGAGGGCCTTCTTCCCCGTTCTTCATCGTCATCTCTCTACCGTCAGATCAAGGGCCATGTCCTAGGCGTGTAGCTACCGTCGGATCTGCCTCGCCCTCAACCGTTGATCGCCATCGTCGGATCTTATCGTGGCCATTGTTGTCGAACCGTCATCGTTGTAGGAGATCGCGACACATGGAATTAGTGGATGATCATCTGTCGTCCGATCTGCCAAGCCTGGGGTATTTTGCACCATCAACCTAAGCCATTTTTGTATTTAATTATTAGTTTATAATCTTTCCTTTGCAGTTATTTTATTTTTGTATAATTTGCAAAAAGAACCCTGCACTGGTTTTATTTGCCTTTAAGTCCTTGTCTAGGTTAGCCAACAGTACTTGGTTATTTTGCAACCAAGCCCTTACGGGTTCTGGTATTTAATGTTTAGTTGGATTTCTATTTTTTAAGTTATTACTTTTTCGTAGATTTGCAAATAGAAACTTGACTTTGGTGAAATTACAGTTGTACCCCCACCAGGTATGCACGTGGGTACCCACATGATCCTTGGCGTTTTTGCAGAAATATCCTCGTGGCTTTTTACATTGAGTTTTGGTCCCGTAATTTTTTTTATAAGTTACACTTTTATGTAAAAATTACAATTTGGCCCTAGACTTTTGCATATTTACAAAAAATACCCTTACTAGTAATGTAATTTCTTTTTGTTTTTCATCCCTATTTGCATTAGAAAATCCATAAAAATTATAAAAACTTCTCGAAAAATTCCCTAAAAAATGTATTTTGTTTATTTATTTATATTTAACATTCAGACCAAAAATCACTAAAAAATATAATAGAAAAATCAAAAAATTGAAAACACCAAAAATCTCTATAAAAATATATAAAATCCAATAAAAAATTGCAAAAATATCGTTTCTATTTCCTAATTTTCAATATTTTATTATCTTTCATTTAAAATTAATTTAAAGAATTTTGGTTACTGTTTAATATTTTTCATCCCCATTTTAATCTCGGATCTTTATTTTATTCCATGTTTTAAGTATTTTTTTAAAATACTAAAAAAATAGCAAAAATATAGAAAAATCACAAAAATATCAGAAAATTATAAAAAGCCGAAAAATATTTTATTTCCTGAATTTTGGATATCTTTACCTAATTTTATCTCTCTCTTATCCCTCTTGTATATATATTCTATATAGTTTTAAATAACTTTTAAAAAGAAAAAAAAATATAAAAAATATAAAATATAAAAAGAAAATACTAAATCAGGAAATTAAAAATAAGATTTAAAAATATAAAATTAAAATAAATAATATAATATAAAATTAAAAACCCACAAAAAATAGCACTCATGGACAAATTCATCATAGTAACTTTTGTGCATTATTGCCTCGATCTACGTGTTTGCTTCTTGTGTTCGACCTCTACATGCTTGCACACTATACACATCCATTGTCGAGTTATAATAAATTTTAACTCTGCACCGCTTTTCATTGTTTGATCTCTGCTACGGGTTAATTGTTGTCTGAATGTGGATTTCGTTAGTGCTCTCCTCAGCGACATTGTGATCTCGCCTTGTGTGGTTTGCTCTAGACGATCACAAAATCATGTTCAACAAATGGCACCATTGCCGGGGAGCAACAACGCTTAGATTGGGATTATTTGTTGATTGTGATTATCTGTCTATTTTTTCTTTATTTATTTGCTTCTCTATTTTTGATCTAATTGTTTGAGTTGTCTAACATCCTCTCTTTGTTGACTTTGTGCGAGGAACCGTGGATCGAGGAAGCATGCTACCCTAGGCACCTACGCACCCAGGTGAAGTCGGCGTCACCCTACCGACCTAGCACTGAGGAGACTTAGAGAAATTTTACAAACTTAGCTCCATTCATTTTTTGTATTTATTTTGTGTAATTTGAAGTGAGAGAGAGACTCTAATTTGCAATAATACAGGTACCCTGAATTTTGGACTTTCGGGCCCAATTTCCAATTGATTGTTCACTTGAGGGCTCACTGCAGTTTTGCCGTATTTTCATCGCATTTCATTTCCTTTGTTTTATGATTTTGTTTTATTTCTTTTGTGTGATTGATCCCTAGTTTTAGGAGTTGATTTTTGATAGCATTAGGTCCAAAGACCTACCTATATTTGTATGTGCCTATAGTCTACATTTGGATCTAGACAAATTGTGAAAACTGTGCTTCATGCTAATAGCAATTTCTGAACTTAGGAAAATTTCATCGGCTTGCATTTGCATGTAGATAGGTTTCAATTCTATTGAGCATCCTTGCATGTAGAGTATTGGAGGCAAGGTGAGCATTTACGCTTTCGTATTCATCATTGCTTGCCGCTTGCATTGCTTTTCTGCCTCTCTACCTCTAATTTTGCCAACCTAGGTGCTTAAATGAATTGACTCCTCGATAGGCTCGTGCATTTTATTAAAAAAACCAAAAAAAGTGATAATCAAATAAAATTAGGACTGATAATATTACTTGACCCTAAATAAGACCAAAAAGGAAATCAATTATCTTGGGGTGAGTAGTCTCCTCATTATCTTCGCTTTTACTTGCTCGTGCACACCCTAAGGACTAGTGCCCGATTCCTATTCAGCCTCCTAAGTGTTTACGCAATTTTTGGACTACTTATCTAACTCTAAAACAGACAAGATCAAAAGAGCGCATTTGCAATCTTCACCATGTTGAGTAGGTGAATTGATGGTTTGTTTTGCGCGAGTTTTGCTTGTGATTGTTTGTGTGCATTCTAAATTGTCCTTGTGTAGTTGTGCCTTTTTCTCACTTTCTATTGATTTGACCATCGTGCTCTCCTGACTATCATTTCCTCTTGTTTTGAGATGGACCCCTGGAGCATATTTTATCCGGACTTTGTAGATCCCTCGTTCACTCCAGTCGGTCAACCTCCCTTTTATTAGGAGGATCCTCCTCCTATTTTTTTCTGATTTTTATGCATATCCAACCAACCCACTATTTCAGGATTCGGACTTTGACCTTCACCAATCATTTCCACGACCATCTCCTGCACATTTTGACAACCCGCTCTTCCTTGAGTATCATGATCTGGAATGTGATGTTTCTCCACACCCACCACCCACTTTGACACACCCGATCTTGAGATTTTGGAGTCACCTTTCACAATATCCACACTTGAGACCTTGAATCAAATGATGGAGCATATGAACTTGAGGATGAGTGATATAGTTAGCATAAATAAGATCCAGAATGTCGCTCCATTTTTTGAGGATATGGAATCATTTGAGGACGATCATGAGAGCTTGCAATCGCCCAAAACACAAAAAATGAGAAAAATTTAAAAACACAAAAATATTTTGGGAGACCTTTGGTCGATTCGGATAGTGAGGAGAGGTACCACATGCCAGACCATTTGACCACACCTGCACTTAGACCTTATCCCACCTTTGAACCTGAGGATGCCGCTATACGGACTGATCTTGGCATTCCTCATGTATATGATTATTCTGACCTTCTCCCTTGTATGGAAGAGGTCCAAAAATTAAAACTGTTATTGATTAAACTCAAAGTGGTGTCCATCATTCATGAGATTTTTCGTGCCCTACTTCAGCATGCCATGACCGATTTATCTGCTCCTCTTCCCAAGAAGAGAAAGAAGAGGAGCAGATCCTAGTGTCACATTCTGACCATGGCCACTGCCCATGCCATCACACACCTTCCCATTCCTCAGAAGAAGAACCCTGCCACACCTTTCATTAGCTGCACCATCTCTGACCACACATGTGATCACACTCTCCTAGACGACGGAGCTTCAATTAGCATATTACCCTTCTCGCTGGTATAGACTCTTCACTTAGGGCCTCTCAAGAAGACTGGGAAGATAGTACAATTTGTTGATGGATCAATCAAGAGGCCGAGGGTATCCTTGAAAATGACGTCATTTCGATTCAGGGCATGAGCTATCATGTCGATTTTATTGTATTGCCCATGGAGATCTCCACATGGGAGCATTCTCCAATAATCTTGGGATGACCATTCCTCGCATCTGCGAGGGTCATTATTGACACAAATCAGGAGAGATTCACTTCCGTCCTATTAACGAGAGCAAAGTGTTGATCACCGCACCCACCGTTGACCAGAGACCGACACTTAATGTACTTTCACCTATCATGGTTGACACCGAGGATCATGACCTAGATGATACTATCAGAGACTTTTGTTGCATGTTGGATTCCACTGAGACCTGAGAATTCCTTCCCATGGCGGAAGACTCGGAAAGCATGGACCTCGGAGTTCTTCCTTCTGGGACTTGGCGCTGTGTTGATGACATCTGTGGAATTTACACGATCGATACCATTGAGCGGAGGGCATATTTAGAGACTAGACATGATGGACATGATTTAACTACTTCCACTGATGAGTCCGCTCCTGTTCATGTAGATATTGATGAGACCAATGCTGAATTTGATTCGGTTGCTTTTATTCAAGAATTCGGGCCATTTGATGAAGAAGACAATCCGGTTGAGATTGTATAGGATGAACATAGTTCGAGTACTTCCACTGATGAGTTCGCTCCTTTTTGTTTTGATGTGGATGAGACCTCGTAGGATGACACTGACTACACTACTACTGATGATGATGAGTTCATCCCTTTTCACTTTGATATCAGCGAGACCCCAAGGCCGGACCTAGTTGTACTTCTTCCACTGACCTGTATGCGCCTTCTCACCCTAGGACCACTGAGGACCTACACCGTGCCGACCCTGATCGGTTAGTGTCATCTGAGGACGCCGATATCGACTTGCACCATACCAGATCCATTCCTCAGTTGTCCCGCAAGAAGGTTCGCTTTCGACCTTCTTGATCCCGTGTACATCCATCTCTGTTGTATATCCTCACTCGTCTACCTCTTGTCCATCTCTCGTATTGCTCATCCACCCATTCTCGTGATTGCCTTGCTTAGGATTTACTTTATCCTAAGTATAGGGGGGTGGATGAGCCGAATGTTCAGTGTTCGTTTCGTTTCATCACTCCAGTTGTTGCCAATACTTAGGGCTTCTTTTACCCTAAGTATAGGGGGAGTGATGTGTACATCCTCTGATCTCTTCTTCCATCTTCATCTCTTTTCTTCTTTTCTTCTTTTCCTTTTCTATCTTCTTTATCTACCAAAAAGGTGTCGCCCCTTGTTGTCAGACTTCTATACTTAGGACGTACTTTGTCCAACGTATAGGGGGGAGTGCACCCTGATTTCATTCATTCTTTGATCTTTTCCATTGTCTCCTCTTCTTGTCTATACTTAGGTATATCTTACCTAAGTATAGGGGGAGACGGTCTGAGTATGATATGTTCATTCCCACCCTTGACCCTCCCTACTTTATGTACAGTCTGCTATACTTAGGACTATTTGATCCTAAGTATAGGGGGGACGGTCAACTTCTCTTTCGTTCATTTCTCTATTCCTTTATTCTTTAGATTTTCCTATACTCAGTACGAGTTATGTCTTCTCTTTTCTCTCTCATCTATGAGGACATAGCTCAAGCTATGTACAGGGGGTCGTATATACTACATATATACTTTAGCCATAACTCGTACTTTAGTATTTTTATTAATAATTATGGATAAAAATACAATTAAATTCAGTAAAAACACTTAATAAAAGATGCTATTTATTCCTCAAATTCTTTTTGTATTTACTGATTAATAAATCATGTGAAAATGTTTTTTGCAAAATGATTGAAAAATAGTTTGAAAATCTCTTTGAAAAATCTTTTAAAAACTATTTGGAAAAAGTTTTGTTCAATATTTTCAATCTTTGTAAAAACATTTTTTTGAAAAAATTTATTTTATTTGAGTAAAATAAAAATGTTTGAAAAACTATGTGCAAATGGTTTGAAAGTGGTTGCAAAAATATTTTGAAAATCTATCTATACTTGTTTGAAAAACTTTTGCAAAATGATTTTCAAATGTATGTACATGTTTGTAAAAATTGTTTGCAAAAATTTTTTTGGACTATAGTTTTCAAAAATTATTTGAAAACCTTTTTGAAATAAGTTTGAGGGATATATACATCACCTTAAAATTATCTATTAAAATACTTATAAAATTGAGCACTTACCCCTTGTAAATTCTTAAAACTAACTGTTGTAAATATAAGATGCATCCCTGTGTAAATATTTTAACCTAGTTTTTAGCCAAAATCTTTTCTTTTCAAAAATTCCAAAAACATTTGCAAAATTGAAAAACCAACAACATTTGAGAAATCCTTTTGAAAAATATTTAAAATGCATATGCATCATCCTTTTTAAAAATCCAGATAAAAGTTCAAAAGCTTGAAAATTGCATCACAAAAATATTTTCTGCATTCTGCATAACATTTCTATAGCATGGTCATTTTTTGAATTGAGTTTGATAGTTGAACAAGTCTAAGTAAAATCCGGAGATTGGAGCTTGATTGGACCTTAAAATCTACCTAATAACAAGAACCTTATAGAAGCTGGAATTGAGGTACTTCAGGTCTAGTTGACATAATTCTTTGAGGATCACGAGACTTAGTTTAATGGATTCTTGACTGCCTAAGTAGAGTATTTCGGAGCACACGCACGACTCTTGTTGAATATGACCTAACTTGGACACCTGCACCTTTCACTTGGCTCAACTCAATTGGAGTGGTGAGGGGGTTGGATTTGCTGGTATGAGACACACACAAGTGGAAACATTTGTCGTCCTCTAGGGAGGGACGTGCACCCCAACCCGTCCAGTGATGAGGAATTCTAAAGACAGGAGAGTATGGGTTGCAATAAAGCTTCAAAAGAGGGATAGTCTACTGGCTCAAGAGGAAAAACTCCTTATGTATATGATGCTGTAAATAATATTTCAAAAAAAACTCCAAAAAAAAGTGGACAGGCCTGTACAAAAATAAAATGCCTGTCGGAGTATGTGTACATGTTGTATAGAAAATAAGCAAGCTTGAGCATCAAAGTCAAATCATGTGAGCATGCAGCTGGATGACTTGACTAAATTGGTCTTGCATCCTATGATAGGTAGCTACACTGGCTACCGTCCATCCTTCTCTTTACCCCCTCCTCTTGAGTTGGTTGCCACTTGAGCTTAGAAGGGAATACCCCGCTCCTCGAGGAAGGAGTTGCTGGATTGGGGAATCATTGGGTTGTCATACTGGAGAAGTCAGCCTCTTTGTCATTGTAGTTGGGGAGAGCCACTATCACTTACAATGTACGAGTCAGATTCATAGTCGTAAGGGATTGCATATGAGTTGAAATATATCTGAGCTGGCTATTGAGGAGACTTGAGCAGAGTTTTGGGATT
Organism: Ottelia alismoides; assembly: GCA_037367405.1. Classification (NCBI taxonomy): domain Eukaryota; kingdom Viridiplantae; phylum Streptophyta; class Magnoliopsida; order Alismatales; family Hydrocharitaceae; genus Ottelia; species Ottelia alismoides. The sequence goes on from JAZKJV010009424.1 coordinate 229,404, forward strand.
CTCTGAGGTTGTTGGATTTTGAATCTAGTTCCCATTAAGGTTCTGCCCGCACTAAAACTCCAAAGGTCCGACGTGAGATTCAAACTTTGATTTTGTGAAGACAAGTTTGATAATTAAACTAAATCCAATTTCTTATTTTTCTTTTCTTTTTTTCTTTTTGTACACTTATTGCATAAGTGTTTGCTAGGGACTAGCAAAGACAAGTATAGGGGGATGATGAATCCTCGTTTCATCATCTTTATTCTATCATTTTGGCCTTAAAATCCCTATTAAATGCTTGTAAGTAGGCTTAATTTAGGTATTTTATCATGCATGTATATTTGTGTAAATATTGTATAAAATACTATTTTAATGCCAAAATTATAGAATAAAGAAAAGAAAAGAAAAAAAATAAAATATTGCAAATATTTTATGACCTGAAACCTCGAGACCTAGGCATCTCGATGACTAGATCGACAAGGAATAAAGTAGGGGGATATAAGTGCCAAAATACAATAAAATTCACTTTTATTTAATTCATTCTTTATTCATTTTGGATCTATTTTTAGTTCCACTTTTTATACTCCAAATAAAGAAACTTTGAACATGAAAGTTATAGATAACTATATATAAAAATATAAAATTTATTTCATACAAAAATAATGTACAGATAAAAATTTATGATCTGAATAATTTTCCAAAACCCCAATTTCTCAGACATGTATCTCCCAAATAAAAACTCAAAATGTATTAAGTCACTTTAATTGTATATAACTTTTAATAATATATTTAATGAAGGTGGCTTCATATTTTCTGAATTACAGTATGAAAGTTAGGTTTTGGACCCCTATTGTATAGTTATACATATTAAAATATTCATTTTATTTATCATTCATTATTTTTATAATATTATATTTTTATAATTTTGTAATAGTATTTATAATATATGTTTACATTAAAAATGGAATAAAAACATCATTAAAACACAAAAATTAAATACTTGTACGAAATACATAGGTATAATACCAATAAGTAAACCTATACAACTAATATTTGTATTTATATAATTGTATAAAATGCATCAGAAAAATAAAATAAAAATATATTAAAGTTTATAAAAGTAAGTTATAAATATATAAAATAATAAAAAAATTAATAAAATTAAATATACAAAATAAAAATAAAACATTAAAATATATAGATAAATTTACCTTTATAGCTCATAAAAGTTAACTTATAATTTTAAACTTCGAAAAAATAAATAAAAATCATCATAAAATAATTCAAAAAATAGTAAATATTTTTATTTAATAACCTAAAATTAATTTAATCATTTATTTTTTAAATGATTTTCCAATTCTTTTCTCCAGGCTTATTCCTGGTTGGTCCACGTGGACCAACCACGAGGGTCGGAGTGTTGACTTGCGGTCAACTCTCTACCCCATTATTCCCATTTTGTCAGAACCTTGTTTTTCACCATTTTCATGGATTTTTCGAGGTTTCGTCTTTCATCCTTCCAGGATGCTCCCTTCTGGACTTTTTCTCCTCGTAGATCCACCTTACACGCCTGGTTATTGCCTCGAGGATTGGATCGCTGCTTCGCCTACTACACCTCGTCTTTTGGAGCCCGTCCACCATCTATTCAAAAACCACATGTCACCTTCCTTGATCTTTTGAACCCCTTTCGACCGAGTTTGGCCCTAGCCTTGGAGCTCAGGATCGACGCCTGTGAGAGAGGCATCTCCAGCTTCTTCGTGCGAGGACAGGCGAGGAAAAATGGTGATGTTCCACCCATCTCCGACCGTCTTGGCCATGAGGTCCCATCTCAGGCGTCGGCCTTCGACGTCCGCATACTTTACTTTTTTTTGCAATTTCTTATTCGTCATACATGTAGTATACCACCCCCATCTTCCATTTCGCCTATCGCCCCACCGATTAGCATCTCGATCACCTCGCTAGAGCGAGCTCCGACGAGCTTGAATTCCACCTCCATATGCCTTCATCACGCCGTCGCGGGGTCGAGGTACGTTTCCCTCGACCCCATAACCATTTTCTTGCAGGACAACACACTTCAGAGCACCTGGGGCTCATTTTGGGAACGCAGTCGTGGCCCCTGTAGCCACCGTCTCCATCGGCCTCGCGCCCATTCTCCGGTCGATGACGGAGCATTTTGGAGCACCCAACACCTAGAGCCGACCTGCAGGAATCGATTCAGCCCATTTTCGAGCTTCCAACATCACGGAGGAGGAGCGAGGCCAGGGAAGTTCACCGTCGAGGGCCTTCTTCCCCGTTCTTCGTCGTCGTCTCTCTGCCGTCAGATCAAGGGCCCCATCCCAGGCGTGCAGCTACTGTCGGATCTGCCTTGCCCTCAACCGTTGACCGCCATTGCCGGATCTGATCGTAGCCATTGCTGTCGAACCGTCATCGTTGTCGGAGATCGCGATACGTGGCATTAGTGGATGATCATTTGCCGTCCGATCAACCAGGCCTTGGGTGTTTTGCACCATCAGCCTAAGCTATTTTTGTATTCAATTATTAGTCTATAATCTTTCCTTTGCTGTTATTTTATTTTTGTACAATTTGCAAAAGGAACTCCATCTAGTTTTATTTGCATCAAGTCCTTGTCCAAGTCAGCCGATAGAACTTGGTTATTTTGCAACTAAGCCCTTGCGGGTTTTCGTATTTAATGTTTAGTCAGATTTTTAATTAATTATGTTATAATTTTCTGGTATATTTGTAAATAGGCCCTTAACTTTTTGGAAATTATAATTGTTCCCTCGAAGGTGTGCACGTGGGTACCCATGTGATCCTTGGTATTTTGTAGAAATATCCTCGTGGCTTTTTGCATTGAGTTTGTTCCCGTAACTTTTTGTATAAGTTATAATTTTCTGGAAAAATTATAATTTGGCCCTGGACTTTTGCATATTTACAAAAAATACCCCTATTAGTAATGTAAATTCTTTTTGTTTTCTCTATTTATTTCGTGCATTTATAAAATCCTAAAATATCCAAAAAAAATTAGCTTAGCTTCCTATTTTATCACATTTCCATTCCATATTTTTATTTTACATTTTTGCTGCATTTTAATATTTTTAAAAAAAAATCAAAAACATGATTTTCATCCCTGTTTGCATTATGAAAATCCATAAAAATCATAAAATCTTCTCGAAAAAATCCCAAAAAATCACTAAAAAATATAAAAGAAAAATAAAAAAAATAGAAAAATACTAAAAATCTCTAAAAAATGTATAAAATCCATAAAAAATCAGAAAAATATAGTTTTTGTTTCCTAATTTTATATATTCCATTATCTTTAATTTAAAATTAATTTGGAGAATTTTTGTTATTGTTTAATATTTTTCATCCCCATTTTAATCTCAGATCTTTATTTTATTCCCTATTCTAAGTATTTTTAATTTCAAAAATACCAAAAAAATAGCAAAAAATATGGAAAAAATCACAAAAACATTAGAAAATTATAAAAAGCACAAAAATATTTTATTTCCTGAATTTTGGATATTTTTACCAAATTTTGTCTCTCTCTTACCCCACTTGTATATATATTCTATATAGTTTTATATAACTTTTAAAAAGAAAAAGAAAATTAAAAAAATATAAAATATATAAAGAAAATACAAAATCAGAAAATTAAAAATCAAAATATAAAAATATAAAAATAAAATAAAAAAAATATAAAATTAAAATCCCACAAAAAATAGCACTCATAGACAAATTCATCACAGTCAATTTTGTGCATTATTGCCCTGATCTACTTATTTGCTTCTTATGTTCGACCTCTACATGCTTGCACACTATACACATCCATTCTAGAGTTACAATAAATTTTAACTCTGTACCACTTTTCATTGTTTAATCTCTATTATGGGTTAATTGTTGTTTGAATTTAGATTTTGTGAGTGGTCGCCTCAGTGACATTGTGATCCCGCCTTGTGTGGATTACTCTAAACTCTCGCAAAATTCGTTCAACAGGTACCGAAAGCAGTGAGAGCTATCAACACAACGATTTCCAGATCTGACTTGTCGGACATTGCAGGCCCTCCAAGGCTGGATGTTGGGCATCCCACATCAAAATCGATTCAAAATGGCATCGTTGCTGGGGAGCAACACGTAGGATAGTATATATATGGATACATCTTTTTATTTTCCTGATATGTTTCTATTTAAATAATTGTTTATATGTGCTAATCACTTCTCTTATTGAATTTGTCACTTGGACCAACTACACGAGGACAGTCTTTTAGGAGATCATGGCAACCATGCAGAGCGGAGATCCACTTTTGGAGCTGAGCCGATAGGAGAGAGCAGCAAAGTCGACTAAGAAACCGAGAAGTGTGATAGCTTATCTTAGATTTTTATTTTTATTTTTCTGAGAGAAAGACTCTTTATTATTAAAATAATACAAGTTGAGACTTCGGTCACTTAGACATTTACATGTCTATTTTATCGGGGGTCTATTCACTCGGGGACTCGATCTATTTTTTTCATGTTTTATTCGCATTCTCTATTTTATTCTCCCCATTTTCTACTTGTTTCTATTTTTTCTCATGATTTGAGTTTTCTGGCTTTTTTCCATTTTACATCTTCTGTGAATGAGCCCCTTGTTTTAAGGATTACTTAATCGATAATTTAGGTCCAAATCCCTAATCATCTCATGTCCTTATAATCTCTGATATGTTTGGACTTAGATCACATCAAATATGTGCTTCACAATAATAGATTTTCCTGCTTATGGGGATTTCATCGATTGCGTTTACATGTAGAGTAATTTAAATTCTTGTCTTGCATCTCACATGGAGAAAGATGGAAAGCATTGTAAGTCTTCTATTAGAGCATACATCATTCATCACGATGATGAGTTTTCCATCATCATGAAAATTGCATTTCTTTCCTGACTTCTCCCCCACTTTTGGCTAGCTTAGGTTTAAAAAGAAAATTAAAAAGTAGGTAATTATTTCTAAAAATACTCAAAAAAGTTAAAATCCAAACATTAAAATAAGAGAACTACTTAATAAACTTTGACCATAATTAAAATCCATAATGGACTTCATTGTATTGGGTTCATAAAGCCCATATTGTTTTCATGTACACTCCAAACAGAGTGAGGCATGATCCTAGGAATTAGAGCCAAAGTCCCAGCCTGGTTACTACCTTGTTGTTGACTGGATTCACGCAGTATTGACACTTTTATCGGTGCATGGGAGAGTAGGGATGAGTCTGCTTGTAGGCTAGTTTGAAGTACCGAGCATAGGGGAACTACGATGGTGGGCCCTTGTCTCATTGTACAATGACCTCGTACACCCAAGGGGGAAGTAATTGTTTCGCCTATCAGCTTCCTCCTCTATTATTTGATTGAGTAGTGGATCCAGACCCAATTGCAAGGATTCTCTTAAAAAGTACATTAGAAGTGGGAAGTACGTGATACTTTTCAGGCAGTACTCACTCTCCTATAGGATTAGCCTCTAAGGGCAAGCTATAAGATTGCCTGAATAACAATAAATTTGAAAAGATAAAAATAAATAAACTTTCATGGCTTCACTGATGTTGAGTTGGTTAACACATTGCTCGTGTTTATTTAGATCTAGTTTAGGTCGAAGATCATCCCCGCATACTTGCACCCTTTCTCTTTACTCCTTTTTACACTTTTTTTATGTGCCCACTTTGAGCATTATTTCATTTTCTCTTTATTTTCTTACTTGTTTAACTCCGTGCTCATTTTTCTTCATCTACATACCTCTTGTATCTCAAGATGGTGGATCGTAGATGGTACGGTCCGGACTCCGTAAAAAACTACATTGATTCTACGACTCCAAATCTCCAATAATTCAGAGCGATTCTCGACAGATAGGATCTGAAAATTACTAACCACTTCCACACTCCACATCTTCTACATCACAAATAAATTGAGATCACTCTTGTACCGACATTACCCCTCTGTGGATGGAGATTGATTTCCCTTCATATCCATTACTCTTTTCACCCATGTTCAGAATTGACCCTAATTCTGGGCATATCTCTACATCTGGTGCTCAATACCAATTTGATTGGGATGTATTTCATTGTGCAGACCAAGAACCAAATCTAGACCTCGATCTGGACTTCACTTCCTTTGAGTCTAACAAAAATGGCTCCGCACAGACAAAGGAAAGGACAACAACAGTTGAGTACAAATCCGAGAGCAAATCAAAACGAAGTGAACAATCACTTGCTTGCATCAAATCGTGCCATCTAATATCATCTCACTGACCAAGCACTTGACTAGATGTCTTTCCAAGAATTGTTCAATGATCTGAAGAGAGGAAGAAAAAATCGAGGAGGAGGAGAGGATGAGCAAAGAAAGGATGATGAACAGTGTGTAGGAGGACCCCCTAGACGAGGAGGGGAGGCTAGCATAGAGGCTCACACTCCTACACTGAAGGAAACATATAATACTAGCGCCAGGAGATGACCAACTAACGAGTCTGAGAAACCCTTAGTTAATTTGTAGGAATTATCGCACGCTAAAATATTGATGCGTCGTTCGTTTTAGGCGAGAAATCAAAATCAATCAAAAAATAACCAGTTCGTTATTTAATCAAAATTTAATCGAAGTAGTTTTATGTTTATTTAGCATAGGCAAGTCCAAGGGTTGAACTCGAGGAGGCAAAGGAATAGCCTAGGTTAATGTCTACCAAATTCGTGCACGGTTTTCGAGGCAAACAAATTTGGTATTTGTTTATGCAATTTTTGAATGCAAATAAAATGCGGGCCAATTTTGAGGACTAGAAAAATTATATTGATCAAATGATGTCCAAAAATTACAAAACTTGGCCAAGATGTCAATTATGGTGAAAGGAGTTATCTCTATTTTTTTGGAATTTTTGGATGCAAGATGAATAATTAATGAATTAATGAATGCAAATAAGGTGAATTGTAATAATAAGTTATAATAAATATTAAACATCTTTATTCAGGATATAAATATATCTAGGATAGATCGATAATTGAACTACCCTAGAAAAATCCTAAATCCTAAAAACATTGAGTTTAATATCTATTAAAAATTGAATACCAAAATATACAAAATATTTTTATAAGGAAAAATATGCAGGCAAATGGAAATCTTCTTAGGCACAATTTAAAACACAATTAATTCTGCTATCCTTAATTTTTTGGCATTTTTCAAGCATTGGCCGATTTAATATGAATTGTTTAGAAAAATTTGTTAAATATGCTATTTCACACATAAACAATTATCAATATCAACTAAAGAGCATAAAAATATAAATATCGTGCCATAATATAGATAATTAATTTAGAATCAAAGTTCAATTTTTTAAATAATAAAATGATGCAAAATTGATGTTCAAAATTAAGAAGAATACAAGGATCTGTTGCAATATTACAATAAGTAAATAAAATAGAAAATGCAGTGCATGGACTAAGTTGCAATTACCTAAACCATAGAGGGGGGTTTGCAAAATTTCCAAAAAAGGCCTTTTGGGATGCATGCCGTTCTAGATATATGGTGGATTGTGAGGGGTTATTTTGTAAGATTTCCCCCGAATGCATGTGTTGTGCATGTGCGTAGGGGTCTCAAACAACATACCCAGCAGAGAGGGGAGCGGGAAGAGGAGGCGCGGTTGGGCTTCTGCATTTGGCTGAAGGTGGCTCTTGAGATGAACTCGAGATGGAGGGAGTCGTCGTGGAGCACTAGAGGAGGCGGCCTCTAACGTCGATGAATGTGAAGGCCGTGTGGGTGGTGGGAGCCTTGCTCAAAGGGTCGATCGACTGGAGGCGGCCTCTATTGGCAATGAAAAGGAGGCGAAGCTGGTGGTTGAGGCCGATGCTCCTGGAGTTGCACCTGTGTGGGAGGTCGTGGCGTCTAGCTAGAGAGCTGGAGTTGCAGCAGATGACTTAGCAAGGGCAACCTCTGGAAGTCGATGAAATAGCTGGCTCGATGGAGTTGCACGCTGGAGCAAAGGAGGGCCTGGGGAGGACTCTGCAACGAGGTCGAAACCTCATACCTTGCCGAAGTGAAGGGGAGAGGAAGTGGTGATGTCACCGCCGCTCCTCCTACTTATTGCTTAGATCGGAAGATGGGAGATGAAGTTGTCATCATTGGGGTTAAAGTGGTATAAGATTTGGTCAACAGAATTGGAGGGCGAGCGAGATCAAGTGGATCCACGGGGAGGCGGTGATGGATTTGATGAAGGTCTGATTGATAATGGAGATTGGGGTAGGCAGTTGACTAGGAGTCCGTCGCAATTCGTAGGGAGGAGATGGATATGGAGGCTCGGCTTGATTATGAAAGAAGGTGACGTCATGATCAAGACTCGGATTGGGATGGGGTGCATGCCAATCGATGATTGGGGATTGAATCGGAGATGGTGATTAGGATCTGATGAGGGTTGTGTGATGGATAAGGCTCGATAGGGAAGGAGAGGGTGATATGGAAGGGTGGAGGTCGGTCATAGATGGAAGGGAAACAGGAGGAGGCATCGCAGTCAAGGAGTGTTGATGACGTGATCAGGACTTGGAAATGGAGGAGGAATAAGATGGAGGGTCTCCCGATCGGCCGAGATCGGATGACCCTGAAGAGGCCAGGTGGCCATTTTTTAGTATATATATTTTTTATTTTAATTTTAATTTTTCATTAATAGTGAAATAAATATACAAAAAATGAGTGATACGTGGTGGCTCCAAGAGCCACGACGTGTCATGTCCAAAAAATTCAAAAAATAAAAAGAGAAAAATATAGGAAATAAATAGAGAACAACATCAGATCAAAAAATTTCTTCACAAAAGTTGTCCATCTCAATGAGATCTACAACTTTCATGAAGAGACTAAAACCAAAATAGGTCAATTGCACAAAGTGATATTTTTTAGGGTACACTATGTATATAGAATACCTTGATTTTTGGGTTTGTATTTTTTTGTTATTTTTAGAAAATAAAAAAATAAAAAATGTGACAAATCAAAGACAAATAATTACATATTAATCTATTTTTTGGATTTTTAACAATTAAGAAAATGAAGAAATAAAACAAATATGAAAATGACAACTTTTATACAGACCGTTAGTGAACTCTCAAACTTAGTTTCTTCAATTTTGCTTTTATATTAGGTTTGGATTTTTGTGAGTTTTAGTAAAACTTTTATCAAAGAAAATAAATGAAATAGAAATAAATAAAAAGAGTCAAATATGTACATAAAACATTTTTCGATGACTCTGGTTCTGCTGCGGGTGCTGGAATCTCCAAGGCGGGCGCGACTTCAACGAGACTGCTACTATGTTTTTGTGTTATTGTATTTTCTTCATTTTTTGCATTTTTCTTTCTTGTGCTTATCCAAAAAATTGTGTTGTCCTGGTGCTGGCATGGCCGATGACTCACCATCGGACACTTTGCTCTTCCCTTCACCGTCGTAGATGGGTGGAGTGTCCTACCACTCCTGAGATGTACAACATTACATAAAAAGAAATTATTTTCACCTTAATCAGGTGGGGCACTGTAGGACACATGCTCCTTGAGACAGAAGTTGTGGGATTCGCTTCGACCTGAGCTGAAATGATAGTCTTATCGATCATCAAATTGTCTATATTTTGTCCATCTCAGCCATGTCCATACAAGCAGAGCCAGATAATCCATGGTTGGGTTGGCTGGGGCTATATCAAAAGGTTCGACATGGTAGAACCGTTGGTTCTGATGGTAAGAGGGAGGCTGCTACTAGTAACCTTGAGAGTAATGAGGGGGAGGAGGAAGAAGAGAAGGATATTGTTGGTACTACGGCGAGGAGTACTGATGATGATATTGAGTATTTGGCTGCTGGTACTGTTGTTGGCGATATTCTAACCATTGCTGGTAGTTGTTCTTTCTCCCATTATAACTTTGCGGTGGAGGCTGCTGGTGATGGGGCACGTTGGGATGGAAATTCCGCCTCCCTATTGTTGGTGATATGATCGGCTAGCATTGGACTGACCATAGGGTTGTCCCTGAGGACGAGTCAGTTTTAATCATTGCTCCAGAGACTATTCACAACTTGAATGAGCTAGGGAGGTGGAGAACAAGGCTCTAGATATGTATGTTGGAACTCAGGTGGCTGGTAGACAACCATCTAGGCTTGCGGCTGTGGCTGCAACTGCTTCGGAGCCTACATGTAGTATATGATGAGGCTAAGAATCGGTTTTAAGTCAGATATTTTTAGCAGTCCCGATTTTAATTTTGCGATTTTTATGGTTTTTTTTCAGGCAACGTCTATCGATTTTTTTTCTTTTTATTTAAAAACCCTAAAGCAAGCACCTAGGTTGCGAGTCCTAAGACTAGCTACGCGGCACAAGTAGATAGAGTAAAAAACCTAAACAAGCATCTAGAAAAGCCGCGGAAAACCGATGAGCGATAAAAAGCCACGGTGGGTGCCATGATCCTCGGATACACGGTATCCGGCGAATCAGACCCCAAAAAAAATGGGGGAAGGGGGGTTTGTTTATTGTAATTACAGACTCTCTCTCTCTCCCTTTCTCTCTCTTTTACAAAAATACCCTAACTACTCTGCCCTCTGCAGCCGACTCGTGAAGAAGGAGCCAGCCTCTGCTCTTTCAACTCATTTGGCTTCCGAAGAAGCCGGCTGATTCTGCAGGCCCTGCAAAGATAGTTAGCAAAAGATCGATCGAGAAAGTCGCGAAAGCCACGAAACCGAGAAAGCCATAAGAAAACAAAAGAAAGACTTAGGAAATGAAACACGAATAAACCGTACGAAAAACCGTACGAATAGCAAAACAAAGAGAAGAAGAAAAATAAAATCACGAGAAATAAAAAATCAAAAGAATCTAACGCCTCCCCGGCAACGGCGCCATTTTGATGAGGCTAAGAATCAGTTTCGCGGCTTTTCTTTTGATGAAAGTGGCCGGTTGTAGCAAAAGCTGCGAAACAAAATCGGTTTTTGAACCTATCAAACAATTACGGTTTTCGGTCGGAAAATCGTTCACTAATATTTAACCAGGCAAGTGTTCCTGGGTCGAACTCAAGGAGGCAGAATAAATTCCTCAGATTTTTGTCCTCATAATTTTATTTTTTAATCTTCTCTAAGTGATCAAGTCAAAACCCTTTTTTATTGATTTTTATTTTTATTGTTTTTATTTGATTTTATTATTTTCAATTTTTTTATTTAATTTTCAAAAAGGGAATTTTTTTTCAAAAAGATTTACTTATTATATATGTGATACTATATAGTAGATGAACGGGGTCGAGCTGCGAGCTTGAACTACACAAGAAAACAAACCAAAACAAGATGTTCTTCGATAAAATCAAAACACGTCGAAAATTCGTCAAAAATCCACGAATCTTTATACTAGGTAGTTGGGGTAGTTGTGTAACTACCCTCAAGAAACCGTCAAAAATCGAGGTCACAAGAAGTAGAAACAACCCCTACAGCCCAGGGGCATAAGCGCAAGAAAATTCTAATTAAAATGTTTGCAATTAGGTCCTCAAGGACTGTTCTGAAGAAAAAGTAAACAAATGTTTACATTTAGGTCGCTGCGGAGGGACCTAAATGCAAATAGCAAAACCCTGTGAGGCGGAATGAAAGATCTGGAAGCTTGTTGGGCTTAATGAGAAATTTTTCCACCGTTTCGTAATGGACGCCTGAGATTAGACTTTGCGCGCCTCGATCTGACGCTCACAGGTGCGCCACGTGTCGTGCACCTGTGTGTCGACTGTTCTTGAGCGGTTGAGGCTGCTGGCGGACGAGTCTTCTTCTCCGATTTATGGTGGCCAGCCTTCGACTGCTTTGGCGCTCCGGTGGGGCCAGAGGGGTGGCTCCTCCACCCTTCGAGCTCGCCCACGGTAGAGAGGTGGCTGGCGCTGCTCCGAGCGGCGGTAGAACGTCGATGAAGACGGCGTCTTCAGCACCTGGCAGATGATGCAGTTTTGACGAAGCTCCTTTGGAGATGGATTCGATGATGATTGATGTGTTCCAGATCCTAAGAATGGGCTCGCGTCGAAGAAGAACCTGCAAACAACACGATATAATGCTCGATTCGCAATGAATCACCCAATGGGTGACAAATTTGCAAGGTCAAAAACAGATGGAAGTTAAGTTTCCATAAAAGCAACCAGAGGCGTGAAAATGGCGATGGAATGATGGTCGATTTGAAACGAAAGCGAAATGAATCGAATTGAATTACAGAAGGGCGTCGATCTAGGATGGATTAACTATCTAAATACGCGATTAGCCACGCTAATCGTGGCTCGAATATCGAAACGAAAATCAAACAAATGGATGAAAAGGCCTGGGGAATGTCTAGGTGTATTACCTGGATTGTTGCTCGACGGCGGCTAAAGACCGGAGCGGAACGCGGCGTACGCGACGATGCAAGGCAGAGCTCGGCCTTAGAACGATCCTCCGACGTGCCCTCCTCCTCGCTATCTCCTCCTCGGCGCTGTCACCGCCTCAATGTGGCTGGAACGAAGCTTGGAAGTAGGAGGGGTCGAACACCTGGAGCTGAAGCTCTTGGGTAGTTGGAAGGGTATTTGTTAATGGCGATCTTGGGGCCTTTATATAGGGAGTTTGCTTGGGCTCCAAGGTTTGATCGACGGTGGGCGATGGAGTGGTTTGTTAGGAAAAGGGATTGGAGGGTCTAGATCGGTCGGAAACTTCTGGAGTGGCGCTGGATAAAGGCTTGAAGTTGGTCGGCCGAACAGACTGGCGGAACTACTTCTTGAAGAAGAAGGACCCAGGTGCTGACAAGTGTCAGCACCTGGTTTGTCCATAGGCTGAAATTCATTGTATAATATATAATAATTAGTAAATAAGGCTATTTTAATTAGGCAAAAAAGATCAATAAATTAATTTTCTAAATTATGGTATAAATACTTTTTTTTAACTAATAAATATTTTTTATAATATAAATATTATATTAATAAATATGTATTTATAAATAGGTTTTAGATTTTTAAGTTAATAAATAAATAAGTAAAAATTAATTATATATTTTCTTAATTATTAGAATTTTAAATAAGGCTTGTACGAATTTTTATAAATTAATTTACATATTTTAATAAATAGAGTTAGTATCTAAATAGGTCATTTATACCTATATTTTGGGGTTTTTGATTTTATTAAAATAATAAATAGTCTTCAAAAATTATGAAATAATTTATGTGGAAACTAAAAGATCATGAAATAAATTAAAAATTATAAAATTAAGAAAATGATAAATAGTGTGTGTTACGTAAAATAAATAGCCCAGAAACCCCTTTGTCCTTTGGTCCCAAAACCGACTTTTTGCAAACGGACTCCGAATTCGATGAAACCACCTTTATTAATTAGAGAATATTATTTTATGAACTTTAAAGGTCAATAGAGTGAAATTGGAGTTCTTATGAGGAAGTTATGATGTTCGGAAGTTGAGATTTTGACAATTTGCAGGCTGGGTTTCTTGGCATATATACAGGGTAATATTTTTAACTTATTTTTATATTTTTATATACATTTTTTAGAAAAAATTAGGAGAAGAGTTTGGTGAAAAATATTTTCATTTGAAATAATTAAAATTCTTTGAAGTTTTATATTTATTTTTTAAATAGTGAAAGGTGTTTATGTGTGTGTTAAATTATTTTTTTAGGTTTTCTTTCCTTATCTCCCCCTACTTATTGGTTTGTCGACCAATCCATGCTGACTTGGTCTCGGGGGTTGGGTTATAAATATATCTTACAGCTATATTTATATTTAAGTCATATTGTATATATATACATATATTCAATCTGCCTCTTTTTGTTCTTTTCTTATTCTTTATTTATTTACATGATTTTAGTGGTTAAAAGTGAATATTTACACATGAATGGTGTTTTGTTAAAATATGAGAATTAATGGATATTTACATGTATTTGTTAAGGGTTTTAAGACAAAATGCTACAGAAAAGTTAATGAATCATGGATTCATCAGTATACGTGCAAGACAAGAGGTTGACTAGGACTCGACTGAGGCGGTTCTATTTGTGTCTGCTCCTTCTTCTCAACTAGAGGCTCAGCAGCGATGGTCACTATGTTGCAAGCGTTGATGGTGTCATTAGCAGCTTCAGCTGCTTGGTGATGATATTGAGCTTGTCTAAGCTTTGCATTCTTTGCTTGATCCTAATGAGCTTCTCTAGGTCCTGCGACCTCTTCTCAATGATATCAACCTTTGACAAGTGGTTCCTAATGATGGTCAACTCATAGTTCTTGATGAATGTCAGATTCATCAATCTAAAAAAGATTAGTTAAGCTCAAATCCCTAAAATTCATTGGCATTTCTTCTTTTATATAATATAATTAGCATTCATGCATGTATTAATAATAATTGCATTTTATCACTTATTATAGCATAAATAAGGTGTTGGACATGCGAGCCCACGACGAGCCATTATGCAATAAATGTTATTTCAAATATCATTCCCTGATCTGAAATGAAGAATAACTAATTTGCATAATAGGTCCCTTAGTACAATTAGGGTTTTGTACCATGGCCATCTTGATGATCATACAACTGTTGATTAAAATATTGAATCATAGGGGCAGGTGCTTGGATGAACATCTAAAGAGTTAGATTGAGGACTCATCAAGCACCGTCAAATGAATATTAAGAGATGATCTCCAGCCTAAGTAGGAGATGGCAATCCTTTCACATTTAGGTTGATATCTAACCAACCTCTTGATGCAGGTCCTCTTTATAGGAATAGAGATTCGGAGGTGTTAGATAAGTTAGGTCAAAGAGTTGACTTAACGAGATCGAGATAACCAAAAGCCTATGACGTTTGTTGTCACGATATAGGCACGCATCCTCTGACTGGAGACATATGTGTTACTGTATGTTTGAGTGTCTACATTTGGCAGACCAATAGGTTGATGACCTATTCAAGGTCTATACACCGGCACGCTGGTGTGCATACAAGGGCATGTGAATAATACCATATCTCAAAGGGATCATACATGTTCATTATTGAACCGAAAGACATGAGATCACTCATGAGATATTGGGAAGAATCAAATTCCGTGCACGGTCGTCTTGCTTTGGAAGCTTGATTGAATTTGCAGGTTTGATATATACTTTTAGAAAGTATATGATCATCACCTGGGTATGATATATGCTTTTGGAAAGTATATGATCGATACCAACTCCCAAAAGTCAGATGAGAAACTTAATAATAAATCCCTGAAGTAGACAATGTAAAATTGATTGTATACTTTGGGATTATTCTGAGTCTTCCAGTATGCAGGATGTACAGGTATTGGGAATACCTGATGGTGATGTGATCATAAACGGTTGTATAGACATGACGCTTCCATTCCTAGGGAGTGATGAAACGGGTCTGGATTTTAGTGACTCCTCTCAGTAGAGAAGTAATCTGATCTTGGTCCAAATGTTGGACATTGATCTGAATCTGATTCAGATGCAATGAGAAGATTAGATTTACAGTCTTGATTTAATCAAGCATCTACGGGGGGCCCGAGATCTGGATTTGAGATGTGATCTCAATATCCAAGTCACTATACATGGAACAATACAATCGCACTGTCCTTATCTCCAAGTATACGCGGAGAAAGCGCATTATCCTTGAAAGAATTTAGGATAATTTCATTATTGATATATGTATCCAAGCATTGAGTAAACTGGTAATTAGATGTGTTTAATTATCATGATTAATATGAATTCGATTCATATTATAAAGAAAGTTATCTTAGATAATTAAATGTGATTTGCTTATCAAAGATGTGAATAATATGAATATGATTCATATTATTTGGGCACATGAGAAAAGAGGTCCAAGATGATTAAATGTGATTTAATTATCATGGATATTGAATAATATGGATAGCACTATCCATATTAATCATATATATTATAAATGTGATCTATAATATATAAGCAAGAGCTATTTGTATTTACATTTGTTAATTAAATGTTAATGTCAATTGGATTCACATTGAACATCAAATTGAAAATGTACTTTATATTTTATTTTGGGTTGTGAATGTGATTGACAATTTTCCAATGGCAAGATTGCAATATTCAAAAAATAATTATGAATTATTTTTGTTGAATAATTTACAACATGTGCTGTTGTAAATCTTGAAGATTTCCATGGAATAATGTAATGTCATGAGATATCATGAGTTTACATGAGATTGCCACCAAATCCCATATTATGAAAGGAGGCAATCTTCATTCCAATAATCTCCATGATTGCTTGATTTAATTTGGGATTTATTTATATTGATTTATCAATATAGATTTAATCTAAATTAAATTAATTGTTGTTGGTTTTTACCAACACAAATCATAGCCATTAAAATAAATAGAAATCAATGTGAGCCATTGGATTTGTGTTGTCCATGGATTGAGATCCATGGATCCCAAAATATTATAAAAGGAGAGGAAACCCCTTTGCTCTTCTTTACACATGAGAACATGTCTCTTTCTCTCTCTACACATCTACCTTCTCTCTCTCTCTCCCTCTCATATGGCCATCCACCATTGATGCCCTAGAGGGAGTCTCCATCGCCGCAGCGTCGTCGTTATGCTGCCCGATCGTTTGCTCATGGATCTCCGTCTCCTTCAGTGCACCTCGCTCGTGAAAAAGACGTTGCATCTCGTGTGTCGAGATCAGGAGATTCGCCGCCTGGTCATCAACATGGATTGTGAGAAGCACATTTCTCATCCACGCGCTCGTAAGTGTCTCCTCCATCGGATCGGACTTGAGACAGGAGATCTCTTCGTTTAGAGACTCGATCGCAAGCACGCTTCAAGAGGTAACCCTAATACTTGTTTGTAGTTTAGATGAAATGATCTGAGAAATATTCTTGGATCATGTGGTTTCATCACATGAATTTTTTTTAATTTCCGCTGCCTCAAGCAACCAGTGCGACTAGTCGCTCACAATCACATTTGATGCGATCCACACTCTTCCGTGATGCGCTTAAGGATCTCTTCATATCCTTCAAGTGGTATTAGAGCAAGGTTAGAGGTTTTCGATGCGATCCATAAACCTAGGACGGCTTAGGTTTGTTAGGGTTTGCGAAATTTTTATCGCATTTCATTTTCGCATCTCTGTTTTGTTATTATTTTCGGTCCTGTTTAAATTATTTAAACACGAAATAATAATTGTATTTTGTTCCACATTAAATAATGAAACCATAGGATCTGAGTTTACGTAATTTGGATTCCGTTAGCTCGAGATATGGTCGTTTTAATGAACATGTATTCACTGTTGCGTGAACTGTGAATCTTTAAATGATTAATGAGTTTATTACTGTTTTTATGCGCCAAGAAATGCGTGAAATATCACATAGGTTCTGCCATATATCAAATTAGTATTATTTTGAAACTGATTTTGAATAATTTGGATTTGATATTATTGAGATATGCTAATTTTAGTAAGTGAGGGTCACTGCTGGAAATTACTTTCCAAATCAAGAACCTTGTGATTGTCATTCAATCAATTAGTGAAATTAATTGATTTAATTTCCTGTAATAATTATGGAAAAATATTTGTGAAATATTTGATGATCATTATTTCCTTAAATGACATTGCCTTAACCAATAATTGATTAGATTTGATCTAGATCATAATTGGAAACACAATCAACAAACAACTTGCTTGAATAGGATTGGTAATTTGTCTAGCAAATTTCCTTATAATGAAAATTATTTTGATTATTACTATATGGTATAATTTCGGTTGAAGAACCGATGATCATTTCAAGTACACACATTGATCTATTTGGCATTATCCTTTCCTTAGGTGGATATGGTGTCTAGTCGGGGAGCGTTGGGGTAGCAGATCGCATTGATTGCGATCTGTCGCACTCTCGTCGGTACTGGCCATGATAGCGGGTAGGGACTCGATAATGCCGGAGAAATCAAGGTGTATTTTTCTAATTATTAAAATTCGAACTAATACATACTTTGAGATAATACCATATATATATATATATATTAAAGTAAAACCAATCAAGTTTATTGATTGAATTGGATTGATAATTGATTTAATGAGATTAAATTAATTATATCCAATAAAAACACTCTATTATTAATAGATGTGTATTTCCCTTGGAAGAATTAATTATATGAATATAATTCATGATAATTAATTAAAATTTGAATATGACGTGGAGGATCACATAAGTGACGTCCATGGTCTCCTGTCAAGGCGAAGGGTTCCGCTGCCAGATATTGTATGTAGGAGATGCCCGTCCGAAGTGATAGCTCCTGCATACAATCCATTTGAATTGGGCTATTCGCTTCTCGAAAGAGTAAGGGCGTATGCGTAGTGACCCCAATATCAGTCCTCATATTATTGGGGAAATATTGGATTTCGCATAGCGAGTTGTATTCCTGTTGACGGTTGGTTCAATTAATGACGGGTCAACATCACCTTAGGGGTGGTGGGCCCGGGTGTTAAAGACTGAATTTGGAATGCAAGTTGGACTTGCAAGGCGGAATGTGTTCCCGCTTCTTTTTATCAGAGTTACAGGTTCTCATATTATTGGGATGTAATAAATATAAGGAAGGAGATCCCAAATCTTGCTTGAGATATAATGGTAAGTATATCTCTTACATTGAAAGTGATTAAGGGAATGAACTTTCATTGTTGACATGGCAAGACAACTTTGATATAAAAATTCCTAAATCAAAGTATAATATGTATATATATATATATACACTTATGCAAATTTCTTATTTCAGATAATTCTTCATTAAACCCACTCAATGTTATACTCAATAATAACCAGTACAATATCATTGATTGGATCCATAATCAAGATATTGTACTTGCAGTTGGACACATAATGTATGTGGTTGCAATATGCAAGTCTTCCTCACAAAAATGAGGAATGACAAATAAATAGATAATAGGACTACAACTCTAGGTTTTGTATGTCTCTATAGTCTTGATCTCTCATTGATTGTACTTTGGAAGGGACATGTCGTTGATAATCGCAATTGTCAATTAATCCTTATAAAATCTAAGAAGATGTTCTGGCATACATATATGCTCTAGACATTTAATCATGAATGACGTGGTTCTCTACATCATGCAGAATGGTGGCTCTATAAGAGATGATATATTGAAATTGTTTGAGTACCTACCTGAACCAATGTTTTAAGAGTTTAGATGGATGTAGATACGATGAGTGTCATCATTCTACTGTCTATACTCTGGTCATTCATGATGCTTCACATTATTCATATCGTATGAATTGAATGAAGCATGTATAAATTTTTAAATACTCTTACATTGAATTCTTTTGAGTTCAACACAAGAGATCCTTAGTCTTAAGCAATGGTTGTTTAAGATGCAGAGAGCGCAGTGGAAGCTTGGGTCGGACCCAAGATGAGAAGGATAGTCAAAGAGTTGACCGTACTTCTATGACTCCCATATGACATCCAAAGAGCTGGATGAATGTCAATAATAGTGCAACAAGATGATGTGTTGATAGTATGACTATAAAATCTATCTAGAGTCTTTAGAGAAGGAATCAGATAATACATCAGAATAATCTAAATATAATCATTGAAATTGACTTACTTATTTAATAAGATAAGGTTTAATAATTGAATCTCAATCTTCTAATGACACTTGCAATTGGTTGCATATGTATTAGAATATTAGAAATTTGATCTTAAGGTTTAATGGTCATCCATGTTGAAATTGATGCAATTGTTGCAACAATTTCCACTGGATAAATAGACTTCATATTTTCAGTGGGAGCCCTTAGTCTTAGAGAATGTCTCTATGACCTGGATATTAGAATACATTCATTATTTATTTCTAAATGTTGGAAATAAATATGAATTCTTTAATAGACCTATCATAAAGAGTTATGATGGAGATATTTCAGAAAGTAATCTAAAATCTAGTGGACTCTACTAAATTAGAAAATTAATGAATGGTTCATTAACATTTCTAATACTGAAGAACAACCTTAAAAGATCAATAGGGGAATGAAGATCATTTGACAATGATCTGACATCAAGCCTTGGACATTTGTTTGTTGATGTGATCAATAGACTAATGAGAGATGAAACTTTAGATTGTCTAAAGGTTCAAATCTTACATACTTGTGAATATTATATTTAAAAGTAAAAATGTCCAAAGCACCCTTCCTTGGAATGATGTAAGATGTCAAGGTATTCAAGATCTCATGCATATTGATGTATGTGAATCATCTATATTAGAATAAACATTATGGATATGTGATATCTAATGATGATTATTTGTGATATAATATTTCTTCTCTTCACTTAGAAACCTTTGAGATGTTTAAAGATTTCACAAGTTTGGTTAAGAACCAAAGTCTGAAGGAAGATTAAATGAACTTGATCTAATCTAGGTAGTAAGTACCTATTAGATGAATTCATGGAATAACTTATAGAGATATGAATATTATTTTTATCTCACTCCTCCAAATAAACCTAAACTCAATAAGAGTTGTAGGGAGATACAATTGGATCATGTGTGACATGATAGGATCAATGATGAATATTAGCATAATTATCTATTAGTTTCCAATGTATATATGTAGTAGAGACTACAATATATATCCTTATAAGGTTCCATGTTGATAAATTGGAATCTAGAACTAGAGAGTGCTACTTCATTAGGAAAATAAAGGATGGTATTGGATACCTACTTTATGACCTTGAGATTCTTAAAAGATCTCATCTTTGAGAATATGATTCTTGTAAGATGACTCTATTGAGAATCAAGATGAAAATAAACTAAAGGAATTCATTTAATCTTGAGATGATAATGAGGCTCTTGGAATTGGAAACTAAAAGGACAATTAAAGATGAAACACTAATACCTCTTCAAATAAGTTTGAAGATGGATTCCATGTGTCAGTTGAATCTGACAATGATCTAACTTCATATGATGAAGCTTCTAAAGATCATGACATGGAAAGATGGATGTTAGCAATAAAGTCTAAAGTAGACTTCATATACAAGTGTTGTATATGGACCCTCAAGGATCCACCTATATGGGTAAGACCCATTAAGGTGTAAATGGATCTTCAAGCGAATGAGGGAACCTGATGAGAAGGTAGAGACCTTCAAAGCACGGTTCGTAGCCATGAGCTGTACACCGAAGAGAAAACATCGCTTGCAATAAGACTTGCTCTTCAGTGAACATGTTTGAACCCATCATAATATTGCTAACTATAGCTACACAACTTGACTTTGACATCTTCATGATGAAAGTCGAGATTTCATTCATCCATGAATAAATCTTTGGGGATATTCACATGAAGTAGCCCCAAGGCTTCATGGTTGAGGAAAGTAAGGTGTGTAAGCTAAAGAAACTCCATCTATGGACTCAAATAAGCTTCTTGGAGTTGGAACATTGGATCTAATGAATTCATAAATGTTATGATTTCAGATAGTATCTTGATGTACCATGTGAAGCTTAGTGGGAGTGCCATTGTGTTCATCGTGCTATACGTAGATGATATCCTACTCATTTGGAATGATATAAGGATAATAATAAGTGTTTTATAGAATGGGTATTCCATACATTGAATGGGTATTCCATACATTGAGATATGATCTCAAGGATAACTCTTAGATCTTAGTTTTGAAGATGTTTAGAAATAAAGAGAAGAGGGTATTGAGACTATCACATTAATGGTACACCTTGGACATTTCTATTTTTTTGGAAAATTCCACGAAAGGATTCTTTCCCTCAAGATATGGTACTAACCTATCTAAAGGGATAGCACCTCAAGGAGTTGAGGAAGTGAATGCTATAACTACTTGCCCTTTGTGCATCAGTTCCAAGAAGTCGAATGTACACTAGATATGTACAAAAGCTAGATGTTTGCCATGCAGTGGGAGTAGTAAACTATTACTAATCCTACTATGGAGATATAACACTTAATTTCAGTAATATCAATATCTTCAAATATGACGAGACTTTAAAGATAGTGATCTCTAAGTCTTATCTTCAAGTAATTAAGACTTTATAGATGGAGATCTAAAAGGTCTTAGCTACGAATATCTTAGGAGATAGAGATCTCTATCACTAGGAGATATGCAGGTGCCGTAAAAGGACTTGGCATAGTTTGTTGGGAACAAAGTGACTGATTAGCTTACCTAGCTATTTTCTAAATAGCCTATGATTGTCACATGAGTGTCGGTTTAAAGGATTAGCCAATTAATGGCTCTTTTGGCTAATGGGAGATTGCTGGACATGCGAGACCGCGACAAGCCATTATGCAATAAATGTTATTGCAAATATCATTCCCTGATCTGAAATAAAGAATAACTAATTTGCATAATAGGTCCCTGATGAATCCACATTTCATCATCTTTATTCTATCATTTTGGCCTCAAAAAACCTAGCAAATGCGTGTAAATAACATTAAATACAACATATTAGCATTCATGCATGTGCATGTAAATAGTGTATAAAATACTGTAATTAAAGCCAAAATTATAGAATAAATAAAAGAAAAGAAAAAGAATAAAATGTTGTAAATATTTTATGACCCGAAACCCCGAGACCTAGGCATCTTGGTGAATAGGTCGACAAGGAATAAAGTAGGGGGATATAAGGGTCAAATACAGTAGAAATACCTAGTGATTCTATTCATTCTTTATTCATTTTGGGACCTATTCTTGGTTCCACTTTTTACACTCCAAATAAAGAAACTTTGTACATGAAAGTTGTAGATAATTAAATAAAGAAAAATAAAAATTTGATTTCACTGAAAAATAATGTACAAATAAAAAGTTATGGTCTGAATAAAAATCTAGAATCCCAACTTCCCAGACCCGTATCTCACAAATGAAAGCTCCAAATGCAGCAAACTCACCTTTGATTATATATAGTTAAATATAAGCTATTTAATGGTGGTGGTTTCGCATTTGGCGGAGCTACGATTTGAAAGTTGAGTTTTGGACCCTCATTATATACTTATGCAGATTAAAATATTCAATTTATTATTTATTCAATAGTTTTGTAATTTTATATTTTTATAATTATGTAAATATAATTTATAATAATTATGTACATTAAAATCAGAATAAAAACATAAAAGAAACATAAAATAAAATACCTGTATATATATAATACATAGGTATAAGAACTATACACATACCTATATATTTAATACTTTTATTTTATTAAATATACAAAACAATTCAGAAAATTAAAATAAAAGTATAAATAAGTGTATAAAAGTATTTTATAATTTTACAAAATAATAAATAAAAATAAATAAATTAAAATCACAAAATAAAAATAAAAGAGTAAAATATATAGATATTATACCTATAAAGGGTATAAAAGTAAACTTGTAAAAATATATCTCATAAAAATAATTAAAAATCATAATAAAATAATTTATAAAAAAATAAATATTTTTTATTTAATAACCTAAATTTAATAATAACATTTACTATTTTAAAATGAATTTTTAAGGGATTTTTCCTGGTTGGTCCACGTGGACCAACCAGGTTGGTCTTACAGTTGACCTTGGTCAACTGTCTGACCTACTCCCACTGTTGTGTCAGAACGTGCGTTTTGACTTGATTTCTCCCTTTTTTCGAGGCGATTCCATGCATATTTTCATGATTCATCCTTAATGACTTTTCAAGCCCTATATCCCATGATACACACCCAAAGATTTTCTTGGGCTGTGGAGCATCGAAACAACCGCCATCGCCTCGTTCTTCGTGTTGGTCGACCATCTATTCAAAACACCCCCAGTTGCCCCCCTTCCTCTTAGAACCGCTTTTTGGCCAAAGCCTAGACCTCCAGAGACCCGCCGTGAGTCTCCGGTGATAGAGGATCGACCCGGCCATCTGTTGAGGTGCGGCGGGTGGTCTGAAGCGTGTTTCCAGCCATCTCCGGCAGCTGCGCCGCCGTGAGGTTCACCTCGTCCTTCCTGGGCTTGAGGTCGTTTTTATTCACTTTTTCTTGCATTTCCATCTTTTCCGTAGTCCTAGGATTCGATTACATCTTCCATTTTTTGATCTACATCCATCCCATCGCCGTCGCGACCACCTCGCCGGAGCTTGCTCCGGCGAGCTCCTATTTGCGCCATACGCCACCCATTCGACCCGCGTTTGCACTGGGATATTTTGTTGTTGTCTTGCGCTTCTTTTGCAGGTTACAGAGGCAAGAGACCCCCTCCTAGGGTCGATTTTTGTAGCAGGAGCAGCCACCTGGATCCCCTCTTCCTTCTTCATGTCGCGGCGGACCTCTGGCCCTCCCCGGGCCGTTTTGACCCTGTCGTACACTCGAGAAGGCTTCCAGGAGGCTTCGCGTTCATCCAGAAGGGACAAAGAGGCACTCAGCATCGATATTTTGCGGATCCAAAGCTGCTCGAGGCCTAATCTTCGCACGTTCTTCCTCCATGCTCCAGTGTCGTCCGATCGCACCCTGTTCTTCGTAGAGCACAACCACCGTTGGATCGTGCATGGTGTCAGCCGTTGGATCATCGAGCTTCGTCTAATCCTGACCGTGTAGAGCAAAGCGGTATCGTGTGATCTGGTGCGGCCACGTGTCCTAAGTGGAATCCTTGCAGCCGTCGGATCGGTCCTTAGCATGGGTATTTTGCATAGCCTCTCTTTTTCAAAAAAATAAAAACACATCGAAATTGTACCAGCTGTACTTAATAATAGAAGAGATTGGCAGAAATATGTAGAATTGTCCCTCCTCAAAAAATGATATAGGGTTTTGTCACCTCTCCAACAACTTCCCCATTAGGTAGAATTTTGTTGGTTGTTATTTAGTTATTAATTCTCAAACATTTCTCTGTAGTTAAAAATATTTGTAATATTTACATTCTCCCCCCTGGACATTTGTAATATTACGCTTAGGTCCTCGCCAGGTCACGTGCGCTACGCATGTGTCCCCGGCAATTTTGCAGTCATAACCAGGGAGTTTTGTGTATTCAGTTTTAATTCTAAAACATTTAATTTCAGTCTTATAATTTCTGGTATTTTTGCAATATAGCCCCTAGGTTTTAATTAATTACTTCTTAATCCTTCCCAGGCGCGTGCTAGTCACACGCCCTGGTGGACATTTTGCGAGCATACCCTTGCGGGTTTTGAGATTGTGATTTAGTCCTGGAAGTTGTTTAATACATTGTTTATTTTGTTGGAAAAATGCTCTCATGCCCCTGGATGTTTTGGTATTTGTATATATACCCTTGCCAGGCCATATATTTTTGCTTGCTTGCTCTATTTATTTCATGCACCATATTAACTCCAAAAATTGCCAAAAAAATCACATAAGCTCTTGTTAACTTGCAATTTCACACCATATTTTTATTTTTCAATTTTTGTTTCATTTTAGTATTTAATAAAAATAAAAAACATGCATTTTCAGTAGTGTCTATCTTAGAAAATACCAAAAAAATATTAAAACATCTCAAAAAATTCCAAAAAATTACCTACTGTCTATTTTATTTTGTTCTAGTATCAGTCCAAAAATTAGTAAAAAAATAAAAACCAAAACCTTAGAAAATAGAAAATACCCAAAAACCTCTACAAAATCTAAAAAATTCTATAAAAATCTAAAAAATGCAAACTCAGTTCCTGTAGGTTCCCCATTTTATTCTCTTTATTGTAAAATTAATTTGGGAAAATTTTATATTATTTGATATTTTTCATTCCCATTTTAATTTCATCCAGAACATTAATTCACTGTTTTCCTTTATTTTGACTTTTAAAAATACCAAAAATACTCTGAAAAATACCCAAAAATCACAAAAACAGTAAAAAATCATAAAAAAGACCAAAAAGATTTTATTTCCTAATTTTTGACTATTTTCCCCTATTTTTATAAATATCCTAGCACCTCCTTTCTTATATTGTCTAAATATTCCAATATTGAAAAAGAATATAAAAAAATATAAAAAGAAAATATAAAATCAGAAAATTAAAAATCAAAATAAAAAATTGAAAATTAAATAAAAAAACTAAAAATTAAAAACCAACAAAAACATTTGCATTCCATTGTGTAGACAATCACATCACATTCACACACATACACTTGTTGATCTATCCTGCCTTGCTCCCTGTGTTCGAACTCTCTACGTACTTGCATCTATACATCTTTTATGTAGAGTTAAAAATAAATTTTAACTTCACATTTGTTTGTCATTTCTTGATATCTATATTGTGTGTTAATTGTTGATTAATTAGGGATTTTTAGCGGTCACCGCAGCGACCTCTGTGTTCCCGCCTTGTGTGGATCACAAGACCGTTAGAAATTCTTAGTTATCAATCCCTTAGTACAATTGGGGTTATGTACCATGGCCATCTTGATGATCATTCAACTGTTGATTCAAATATTGAATCATAGAGGCCGGTGCTTGGATGAACATCTAAAGAGTTAGATTGAGGACTCATCAAGCACCATCAAATGATTATTAAGAGATGATCTCTAGCCAAAGTAGGAGATGGCAATCCTTTCTCATTTAGGCTGATATCTAACCGACCTCTTGATGCAAGTCCTCTGCATAGGAATAGAGATTCAAAGGTGTTAGATAAGTTAGGTCAAAGAGCTGACTTAACGAGATCGAGATAACCAAAGTCCTATGACGTATACTGTCACGATATAGGCATACATCCTCTGATCGGAGACAGATGGGTTACTATATGTCTGAGTATGTACATTTGGCAGACCAATTGGTTGATGACCTAATCAAGGTCTATACACCGGCACGCTGGTGTGCATACAAGGGCATAGGAGTAATACAATCTCTCAAAGGGATCATACATGTTCATTATTGAACCGGAAGACATGAGCTCACTCATGAGATATCCCAAGTGTTGTTGTAAATCTTGGATATTTCCATGGAATAATGTAATCTCATGAGATATCATGAGATTACATGAGATTGCCACCAAATCTTCATTCCAATAATCTCCACGATTACTTGATTTAATTTGGGATTGATTTATATTGATTTATCAATATAGATTTAATCTAAATTAAATTAATTGTTGTTGGTTTTTACTAATACAAATCTTAGCCATTAAAAGAAACACAAATCAATGTGAGCCATTGGATTTGTGTTGTCCATGAATTGAGATCCATGGATCCCAAAATATTATAAAAGGAGAGGCAACCCCTTTGCTCTTCTTTACACATGACAACATCTCTCTCTCTCTCTTTCTCTCTCTACACACCTTCTCTCTCTCTCCCTCTCATATGGCCGTCCACCATGGATGCCCTAGAGGGAGTCTCCATCGCTGCAACGTCATCGTTATGCTGCCCGATCGTTTGCTCGTGGATCTTCGTCTCCTTCAGTGCACCTCGCACGTGAAGAAGACGTTGGATATCTTGTGTCGAGATGAGAAGATTCGCCGCTTGGATCATCAACATGGATTGTGAGAAGCACGCGTCTCATCGACGCGCTCGCAAGCGTCTCCTACGTCGGATCGGACTTGAGACAGGAGGTCTCTTCGTTTAGAGACTCGATCGCAACTACGCTTCAAGAGGTAACCCGGATACTTGTTTGTGGTTTAGATGAAACGATTCGAGAAATGTTCTTGGATCATGTGGTTTCATCACATGAAAAATTTTTTAGTTTTCGCTGCCTCGAGCAACTAATGCGAGGATTGCATTTGATGTGATCCACACGCTTCCGTGATGCGCTTAAGGATCTCTTCATATCCCTCATAAGGAGCCAAAAATCTAAGTCCAATTGACCTGTAAAATATCTTAACTTCTCTGATTTTTAACTCATTCATGCAAACTCAAAATGACCTAAAACTACCTCCATTGTGTACATACTACTAACAAGAATAAATAAAAAATATAAAAAATCACTAACCTAAATAAATGGACCAGAAACCCAAAACCTAATTCCAAGATTTCCGGACTAAAACGTTGATATCTTCCTCATACAGTGTCTGATTTGATCCTACACACTTTTGAACTAATGTACATTCAAATCCTTCAAAACAAGACCATGTTCAAATGAATCTGAGCTCATACGTGAAAGTTGAGTTTTGGGCCTCTTTTGTACATTTTGTATATTGTCAATTTTTGACCTAATATTTTATGTATAGAATAAACTCATTTTATTTTATTTATCTTTCATTTAATTTCATTGATGAAAGTTTTATTAAAATACGCAAAAATACAAATCCAAAATAAGACCAAAAACAAAGAAATTAACAGAGTCCGAGTCTTCACGTCTTCACTAACCGTCTGTACAAAAGTTGTAGTTTTTGTGTTTTATTTTAATTCTTATTTTTCTTAATTATTAAAATACAAAAAAATAAATTAATGTGTAAATATTTATCTTTGATTTTATTATTTTTCAGATTTTTATCTGGTTTAAAAATAACAAAAAATTAGTAAAACCAAAAATCAAGGTATTCTATGTACATGGGATACCCCAAAAATATCACTTTGAACAAATGGTCGATTTTGATCCCTTCATGAAAGTTGTATATCTCATTAAGACGAGCAACATTTGTAAAGAAACTTTTCATAAAAAAAAATTTGAGTCATTTGCTATTTATTTTTTATTTATCTTTATAATTTATTTTCGAATGTTCTGGAGGTGCCAGGTGGCAGCTCCTGGAACTGCCACGTGGCACCCATTTTGGGCTTTTCCTAATTCATTTTATTAAAAAAATAAAAAAATAATTATAAATAAGAAATACAAAAATAAAAAAGAGCCACGTGGACGCATCAGGGGCGTCCGATCTCGGCCGATCGGATGGCCCTTGTGCGTCCTCCTCCTCCTGCCCACTTTCCCAATCGGGCGGTGCCGCCCCACCTCCGCAATATCTATCGTGTGCTCCTCCCAACTCACTGCCCTCATGCCTAATCGGATCATTGTTGCATCCCTTCACCTCTGCGAATCTCGCGACCGCCAATTCTTCTCCAATCACACCTCCCATCATAGCGATTCTCATTCCCCAATACGATTGAATCCCATCAAATCCCTTCCATAGACACCCATCCTCCTCTGCCATTTAACCCACCACCACTGCCCTCTCCAAAATTCATCCATCGATCCACAACTGAAGACGAGGTCGATAATGACAGCGTCACCTTCGCCAGCCGGCATGATTCAAGACTCGTATCCCCGCCTTGCTGTAGCACACAATAGCTGTGCTAGCCTTGCTCCGGTCGTCGTATCGTTGAGCCAACATGATTCAACATCTCAGCCTCCATGTTTCACCACCATGTCATGTAGCCCCGAGCACAGCCAACCACTGCTCCTTCGTTCCAGCCTTCAGCATCGACAACAGACCTATGCTCCTCTTCCCAACCATGCCCTCCACCGGAGCCCAGCCATCGCATCGAGACCCCTTTCTTCAATGTCGCCTCCTGGCCGGAGTCTAGAGTCACCATCATCGATCACCCTCCGCTCGCTCTCTGCCTCTCACCATCAGCGAACCACCGGCCGAGAAGCCCGAGGCTATCCCATGTCGCGTTCATGAGGAGGGAATTGCTGCAAAGAATGCCTCACGTGTCCTCCATGTGTTGTGGGGGATAATTTCATCAACACCCCCTGGCGGTTCCTGAAATCCAGAAACAACCCCATCCCAGAGGTCACATGCATCACACATGACCTACTAGAAAATTTGTATCAATCCACTGGAGAATCTCCAAATCACTAGTCACCCAGCCACTCCAGGGTCACGTGCGACACACGTCACCGCTGGACATTTTGTACTTAACACCCCCACCCCTGAGGTTTTAGGAAATTAAAGTTTAGTCCTCACACTACATCTTTTTATATATTGTAATTGCAAACAGAACCCTAAGTTCTCGTAATATTTTGAACCTATTTCTTGCACCATTTTATTAGTTAAAAATTTACATGATGTTCTTCAATTAATTCTCTACTTAATGGCATTAGTTTCATATTTTTATTATATGTGGTTAATTAATCATTAATATTCTTGAGAGAATTCACATTTTTTGCCCACTCTACATGTTGAAATTCATAAATAATTAACCACTGCTCGAAAAATTGCCAAAAATTCACATCGTAGAATTAAGGGTATTTCACATTGTGCCCAAAAAGAATTGTATTTGCATGCATGGTTTGCTTTATAAAAATCATTTTGTAGTTTCAATCTTTAATTTTTAATATGTATTAAATCTCATATTTTCAAGGTTTAAGATTTTTCTGGGATCAACCACCTAGTGCTAGATCTTGAATAATTTTATTCTTTGAAAATAAATGGATTTAATATTTATAACAATTAATTACTGAAATTCACACCATATGCATTCATAAATTCATTAAATATTCATCTTGCATCTAAAAAGTCCAAAAAATTTACATTGAGTTTGCTTCACTCTATTTTACATCTTGGCCAAGTTTTGTAATTTTTGGATATCTTTTGATTGAAAATTGCATTTTAGTCCCTAAAATGGGCCTCATTTACATCTGCATCCCAAAATTGCATTAAAAATACAAAAAAAAATCGTCTCGAAAATTGTGCATGAACTTTGATAGATAAAATTCTAGGTTGTTCCTTGGCCTCCTTGAGTTCGACCTTGGGACTTGCCCAAGTAAAATAAACATAAAACCATGCCGATTACAACTTGAATAAATTCATTGTGGTTATTTCTTGATTGATTACGAATTCTCAACGTAATTACAACGACACATTGATATTTCAAATGCTCAATTATTCACATCAATTAATGAGGGTATTTTTGGACTCGTCAGTTCTAACACATGTGGACTTCATGCATGTCCTCCATGTTTACATTCCTGCGAAGGACATGTGGTGGCAACTGAATATGGAAAGAATGAGTTGAGGATAATACGACCTCTCCTTTGGCCATCTCCTCAAAAATCTGCCAAACTACATTCTCATCCTTATTGAAGTGAGATCCTCCATAGACAGCATCAACCAGATGATGACTAGCTTCTATTAGACCCCCAAAGAAGTGTTGTACCAAGTTGGTCCTCAGAATGTCATGGTGGGGGAACTTCTCGATCAGATAGTTGAACCTCTCCATGGTTTCATAGAAGGATTCTTGGGGTCCCTGAGAGATGCTAGCGATCTTCACATACATGAGATTAAGATGACCGAAAGGACAGTACTTGTGCAGGAAAGTTGATTTCGTGTCCTCCCTAGTCGTCACCATCTTCCTCGGATGGTTGATCCAGTACAATGCCTTGCCCTGAAGGCTAAATGTGAAGGCGGTTATCTTGACTACGCCCAAGGTATGTTGGGGTAGTGTGTCGTGCTGATGTAGTCGAACTGTTGTAGATGGTTGTATGACTCTTTATTTGACTTCCCATGGAAGCTAGGGAGAAGCGAAAGGAGTTGTGACTTCATCTCGAATTGTTCGTGGACCAGTACAATCTAGATCCACTCATTCATACGGCCAACCCCTGGGTTGCATGATTACTTGAGGGTTGGCTGGGTCGGCCTCTCCCTTCATCATCCCTACCTCCGTGAGGTCCATCTACTGAATGATCATCTCTTTACTCATTATCACCTCTTCCTCTAGGTATTTCCCTCTCTTCCGATCTCCTCCTCGGGTCATTCAGCAAACCTTGGAAGGTTACCTAAGCTAGAGCTTGGTCAGTAAGTTGTTGCTGAATGGCATGGATAGAGGCCAAGAGTTGATTGTTGACTTCATTCTAACTTCGGACAATTCATTGCTTTGTAACTTTCTCTGTATTTTGTTGTGAAGGTCCCTCTCCTCTTCCTATTGGAGTCATCTTTGATGCGGACTATGAATGTACGGGCTCAAGATCGGGGTCAAGATCTACAATGGGAAATACACCCCGATTACTGTATATGCAAGCACAAATATAGAGAATAATTCATAATTAGGGCAAATTCTGAATCTTATTAAGGATGGAGAGGAGTATGGAGTGAAATCAATCTCCATCCAAAAAGGACATAACTCGGGAAGAGAGTTTTCCTGATTTGGGTGAGAAAGAAGAGACGAGTTCTGAGGGTGGTTCACGGAGTCTGAACTAGGTACATGGGAATCGCCTCTAATTAATGGAGATGGCGAGCTCAAGGAGTATATGTGAGTGTCGGTAGAGTCCCGACTAAGTCATCCCGGAGTCATCATCCTGATGGAAAAGAGAAGATCGAGTTGGAGGAAAGATACAATGATGAACAAGAAATAAATGAAGTGTAAAATAGTAGAAGGCACACGATAAGTGGTGGTCAAAGAGGAAGTAGTAAAAGATGAATGACAAAAATGTGCAAGTACACGGGACTTTGATCTTTGAACCTAATATAATCAAACAAACACCAAACAAAATTAGATTCATCAACTCAACCCAATGTGAAGCCATACGAGTTCGGTTGTTTTTATCTTTTCAATTTTAGTGTTATGGCTTCAGGCAAAAAGTTGTCGTGAGTCCTTATCAGCTAGCCCCAAAGGAGAGCGTGTACTTCCAAGAAAGTATCCTTGTACTTGTTCCACTTCCTTTGTATCATGTGATCTGCACTTTTTGAGATCCTCAATACCGGTCCCGAGTGGTTACTAGCCAAAGAAAAGAGAGAGGAAGCTGATAAGTGAAACCACTACTTCCCGCACAAGCGAGGTACTCGGAAGCAAACCGATGAGATAGACACACCCGTGATAATGTGGTCTAGGTTCAGTACTTTAGACCACGTCGGATGCTCACACAGGGCAAGAACATAATCATCGACAAGTCCCTACTCAGTCGCGTATGATAAAAGCACCAATACTTCACTGATCCCAAGTGGTAGTTGAGGAAGCCTTACATTAAATTTTTAGCTCTATTCCTTAAGGGTCGTGCCTCACTCAGTTTGGAATGTACCTTAATACAATATGGGCATTGTGAACCCTAAACAATGATGTTCGTTACAAATTTTGTTTTAGGTCAAGGTTCAATCAGTGGTCCCCTTATTTTATTTTTTTGATTTTAACCTTTTTTGAGTATTTTCAATATCAAAACGCCTAATGACTTTTTTCTATTTCCTTTGATTTCTATGTGATCCAAAATAGAGGAAGATAGTGACAAAGCAATGCAAGTGGATACGAGGACGGAAATCAACCCTTGTATCAAATAATGCGTGAAAAGATAGAAGACTTACAACACTTACCAACTCTCTCCATGTGGGATGCCAAATAGCAATTTATAAACCTAGTCTAAATGTTGATATACACACGAAGAAATCACCCTAAATAGGAATGGCTATTAATGAGAAGAACCTAATGTTGAATACAAGAAAAGAAACTTAGAGGTCCAATCTTGGAGGCTCCTTGTGAAGGATATGGGAAAATCCTCAAGCACATCAGGGAAGCGTGAGCGTCGTATCAAATACGACGAGGAACAACTAGTCGGACTAGTTGTTCTATGCAGCAGAATTTAAAAAAAATCATGCGACGAAACCACATGATGCAACAACGATTCTCAAATCGTTTCATCTAGAACCACATCAAGCATAAGGGAATACCTCTTGTAGCATGTTTGATCGAGTCTCTACGAAAAGAGACCTCCTATCTCAAGTCCGACCTTCGGAGAAGATGCTTGCGAGCGCGGGGATGAGTCGCGTGATCCTCGCAATCCAAGATGTTGATCCAAGCACGATGAACTCTTGATCTCGTCACACGAGATCGAACACCTTCTTCATGATCGAAGCACTCCAAAGAAGATGGAGAACCAAGGAACGTCGAGGCGGTGGCACGATGGCGAAGCGACGATGAGGCTTTTCCTCTAGGGCTTGGTGGACGGCCACCAATGGAGAAGAGGAGAGGGTTGGCGCGTGGAAGGAGAGAGAGAGAGATGTGTCTCAATAGCATAACCCTAGAGAGCATGGTATGCCTCTCTATTTGTAGGTTTTTGGGATCCATGGATCACAATCCATGGGACACATAAAATCAATGGATGAGATTGATTTATGTTTAATCCAATGGTCAAGATGGTTGTTCGTAAAAGCCAACAACTAATAATTTAATTTAAATCAAATATATTTTATAAATCAAATATAATTTAATCATAAATTAAATCAAACAAATAAGAAGACAATAATCATGGAGATAACATCTCCCCCTGAAATATGTTGGACGGCCACCAATTCCATATAGGACTGGGTAGCCGTACACTTGTTTCCAAGTGGAGGCAATCTCATGAAATCTCATGAGATTGCATATCTCCATGAAAATCTCCATTATTTTCCAAACAACTTTTTTTGTTATTTATTCTTCAAAAAAAATAATTCATAATTAATTTTGAGAATATTGCAATCTTGCCATTGGAATTTTGTGAATCAGATTCACAACCCAAAACAACATATATTTTACATTTTCAATTAATTATACAATGTGAATCCAATTCACTTCAATAATTAATTAACAAATATAAATTATAATTAGCTCTCTCTGATACATTATAAATCACATTTATAATATATTATGAATAATTAGATATTGCTATCCACATTATTCTTATCCACAATAATTAAATCACACTTAATTATATTAGATAATTTTCACATGCATCAAGATATTTAAATCACATTTAATTATCATTCTCTTAATGCTTATATATAATTCAACTATGGAATTATTATTGAACCCTTTCAAGAATAATGCGCTTTCTCTGAAGATACTTGGAGATATGGACAGGGCGATTGTATTGTTCCACGTATAGTGACTTGGATATTGAGATCACATCTCAAATCCAGATCTCATGGACCTCCCATACATGCTTGATTAAATCAAGGTCGTAGACCTAATCTTCTCATTGCATCCGAATCTCATTCAGATCAATGTCTAATATATGGACTAAGATTAGGTCACTTCTCTACTGGGAGGAGCCACCAAAATCCAAACCTGTTTCATCACTCCCTCGGAATGGAAGCGTCTTGGTTATACAACCGTTTATGATCACACCATCCTTAGGTATTCCTAACACATGTACATCCTGCATACTGAAAGACCTATGATCATCCTGAAGATATAGATCAATTTTACACTGTCATCTTCAGAGTTTGATCACCAAGTTTCTCAATCTTGGTCATTGGGAATTGATATAGATCATATGGTTTCCCAAAGCATATATCTTACCTTCAATTCATGTCATGCTTCCAAAGCATGACGACCACGCATGGAATTTGATCAGTCCCAATACCTCATGAGTGAGCTCATATCTTCCGATTCACATGTGAACCTGTATGATCCCTTTGAGAGATCGTATTACTCAAATGCCCTTACATACACACCAGCTCGTCGGTGTATAGACCTTAGTTAGGTGATCAACCTATTGGTCTGCCAAATGTACACACTCAGACATATAGTAACACATCTGTCTCTGGTCAGAGGATGTGTGCCTATGTTGTGTCTGTATTCGACATAGGACTTTGGTTATCTCGATCTCCTTAAGTCAACCCTTTGATCTAACTAATCTGACACATTCGAATCTCTATTCCTATGCAGATGACCTGCATCAAGAGGTCGGTCAGATATCAACCTATATGAGAAAGGATTGCCATCTCCTCCTCAGGTTAGAGATCATCTCTTAACAATCATTTGACAATGTTTGATGAGTCCTCAATCTAACTCCTTAGATATTCATCCAAACACCAGCTACTATGATTAAATTATTGAATCAACAGCTGTATGATCATTAAGATGGCCATGGTACATAACCCTAATTGTACAGAGGGACCTATTATGCAAATTAGTTATTCTTCATTTCAGATCAGGGAATGATATTTGCAATAACAATTATTGCATAATGGCTCGCCGTGGGCTCGCATGTCCAACACCTCGGTGCCCACCATAGTGGGTCCTGCAAGCATTGTATGGAGACTCACGGTGCATGGTTTCAAGTCAACTATCAACAATTAATTTGATATAAGTCCAAACGTATAAGATACAGGTACATGCAAGATATTAAGTGTTTGGCTTTAGACTACCGAGCAAGAATTCCTACAAAACGGAAGGCTCATTCCACAAAACAAATGAAAGTAAGGCGGAAAACTCAAAATGCGAAAAACAAAGAAAATAAAGGCGGTAATATCTCAACACTATCCGGTGAGCCCTCAAGTGAACAATCACTTGGAAATCAGGCCCGGGTGTCCAAGTCCACTTGTATTATTATAAATTAATTGAGCAAAATTAAACAACACTCTCTCACCAAAAATAAAAGGCTAAAAGCTATGCTAAATTCTTCTCCCTCCCTCTCTTGCTTTCTCCATGTAGCTAGCTAGTATAGTAGCTACTCTCCTCGTAGCTTTGGTTCTCGAACCACTTAAGCGGTCTCTTTCACCTTAGTTACCTCACAAGAAAAATATAGGAGAAAAAATTAGCAAATAAAAATTTACATCAAATAAAGAGAATAAATGAAGAGAAATAATCAAAGAACAAATAGACCCGAAATTCTATCCTAAGTGTTGCTCCCCGAAAAAAGTTCCATTTGATGACATGTATCTTGTGAGGGTCTAAAATAATAACCTCACGGAGAACGAAGATATATTATCACTGAGGCGACTGCTTACAAGATCCGAGATCGATCAACAATCACCCCACAAAATATAAAGATGAAGCAATACAAGAAAGTGTGAATCGAAATTTATTATAACCCTACAACGAAATGTGTATAGTGACAAGTATGGTAGGGTGTAGAAAACAGAGAGAATGGGGGATAGCTAACAACAATTGACAAAAAAAGATAATGAATGTTTTTGGGGATTTTGAATTTTTTTTGGTTTTATTTATTTCTTTTTTGGAATTTTTATTTCCATATTTTTTAGATTTTTAATTTTATATTTTTTATAATTATTTTTAATATTGTCTGATTATTAGTTTTTTTCTTTATAATTATGTATAATAGAAGTATATGTAATAAAGGTATATAATATAGGTAATATAGATATAAAAAATATAAAATGAAGTCAAAATTTAGAAAAAAAACTCTAAAGTAGGTTTTTTTAAGTTTAGAAAATAATTATTGGTATTTTTATATTTAAATAAATATAAGTAATAATATAAATAAATATAACTATATATATATATTATAAGACTTCTACATTTATAGATATAGTTATAAATACTCAAAAATCAAGAAATAAATTATTTTGTTTTTTAGTTTTGTTTTTCTCTTCTTATACTTTTTACTACTTTTTGTATTTTTTAATTGAATTAAAAGTCAAAACAGTGACTAAAATAAATAGGTTGAATTGTTTTTGAATTTAAAAATAGTTAGAAGCTATCAAATTTTCTAAAACTAATTTTAATATATATCAAGTATAATGAACAAAATTAGGAACGTAAAGAAGTATTTTCAGATTTTTTAGAATTTAGTGTTATTTTTACAAGGATTTTGAAGATTTTTATTTTTAGTGATTTTCTTTTTTTTTCAAATTTTAGGGATTTTTAGTTTTTAGATGCAAAATAAGGTAATAAACAAAATATAATTTTTTCAAAACATTTTTTATTTTTTTATTTTTCTAACCTATACAAGGAAAAATAGCTTTGTTTTTTATTTTCAATAAATATAAAGATACGACAAATACCTTAATAAATTATATGTGATAGAATAATATATAAGGTATTTATCCTAATTTTCTATGAATTTTTAGGGTACAGGAACTATTTTTAATATAAAAAATTTATAAAAAGAAAATGCAGGTTAGAAAGGGTACTTTTGTAAATATTTAAAGTTCTAGTACTATTTCCGAACACCCTAAAGATGTTTAGGGTTCAAAGTGAAATTTTCCCTAATATTCCTAATAATATATACTCGGTGGGGTATTTCTGTAATTAATACAAAGTTCTGGGGATCGTATGCAAAATATCCAGAAAACATTACACTAATATTCCAAAAATTTGGACTAAAAAGAAATACATAAAACTTGAGGGATCAGGTGTAAAATACCCAGTCCCCTCATACACACAGGCACATGAGGTCATGTGGATTGGACCTAAATGCAAATATGGAAAGTACATGGGGTTAAAAGCAAAATAACCAAAATATTTTACGTTAAAGACAAAAGTTTATGGATTGAAAGATATAATACAAAATGCAGGGATATATGGCAAAATTACCCCCTACAACGCATTCCAATGGCGTAGATGACTCCACTTTCCACGCGGTGCAATCTCAACAGCTAATGTTGGTTCACCACGGATGGGCTGGATTAGATCAAATGATGTGGTCTGATGGTCGAGGTTCTCTCCATCCAACGATAGCTGCTTCATCTGGCATCGGGACTCGATCGGATGGCTCGGAGATGGCCTGAAAGAACTAATCGAGGCTCACCTCCTGCGAGCCTCGATCAGTCCTCCTGGCCAACTCAAGGCACTGGGAGTCTTGCTAGCAGCTCAAAAGTTGCTAGGAAGCATTCCGTGTCAGCTGGTGTTCTCAGGAAGCTCCAGAGCTCATCGATGGATCTCTAGAGGGTTGGAGAAGGCTCGTATTCTGGGAATCTTTGGCTTCAATCAAAATCTCCTCTAACGAGTCTTTCAACCTCACGGACCTGCACAGTAAGCTCAAAAATGAAAAGGTGATGGGTCTAGTTGATTTATTTGGGAAAATGGAGTAAAATGGGGTGTGGTAGTGACCTATCATGATGTGGTGGAGCTAGAGGCTGAATTTCTCGATCTAAGAAAGATCGAGATGGATGGAGGTGTGTGGGTCATAGAAGAAGTGTCGGGGGAGGAAATGAGGGCAAAAAGGGGGCGAAGCACGGTCGGAGTATGATGGAGAGGTTCACCGAAGCTTTGCTTTGATGAACTTTGAATTTTTTATTTTATCAAATAAAAACAAAATAGGATTAAACTAACACCTAACCTACTCCACTGCTAAGCCTAAGAATGGAAAATTGCACAAAAAGAAAAGCTCACCAGTTTGGGGTAGCTGGAGATGAAGTGACATGGTAGAGTTCTGACGACACCTGGATCAACCTCAATTCAACCCTTCTCCTTATCGTCGAACCCTTAGAGAGGCTCCCACTGTCACTAGGAGTCTTAAGCATGGTTAGTGTTAGGGTTTTGAGGATTGAAGAGGGATCAAAAATGAGAGGGAGGTGGAGGCAAAACTATATACTGTGTCACTTTGGATTGGGATGACAACTCAATTGACTAATCCTCAGATCTATGTAAGATCTTGGCGTGAAAGAGCAGTAACTGAGGAGTAAATGTCAAGAGAAATCGATCCAAATGTGTTTAAGGATCTTATCGGAAAAATCAAAGAAGAGGAGTCAACAATCCTCTGATGGCTACAAGAATAGGGCATCAGACAGTTGATTGAGGTCAACTGATCCGGGCTCCCCATTGGTCCACGTGGACTGCATGAGAACAAAATAGGAAAATAAAATAAAAAAATAATATAATGAATGAATTAATTAAATAAAACTCAAAACATAAAAAAATATTTTCTTATGTAGTATGTTATTATGAATTTTATTTATTTTTACAAGTTAATTGTTAGGTTTTTATTTTCACAAGTGTTTGTATAGGTATAATTACCTATACTAAATGTATTTATTTTTATTTTGTCTTTTGTCTTTTATTATTTTATATACATAATTTATATATTTATAACTTAATTATATATATTGTATTTTTCTGAAGATGTTTGTATACTTAAATAAATATGTTTATTTATTGCATATGTATATCTACAGTGTATTCATCCATGTATTGAAATAGACTTATTTAATTTAGTATATTTTTAATGATTTTGTTTTGTACTAATTATGTATATATGTTATAAATAATATTTACAAAATTATAAAATATAAAATATTAAAGAACATAAAGATTAAATAAAATGAATATTTTATTCAAGTATATATTGTACTATAGGGGTCCAAAATCTAACTTTTGCATCTTAACTCCAAATAAAACTAAACTACATTCAATAAATAGCCTACTAAAAGTTATATACAATTAAAGATGATTTTGATGAATTTTGAGTTCATATGGAGAAGATATGCTTATGTGAAGTTTGGATTTTGGATTTCTATTCTGAGTGTAGAAGGCACAACATGCATTATTTCTATATAAATAAAATTTCGTATTCTTCTATATATTTTTATATAAAAATTTCATGTACAAAGTTTGTTTATTTGAGGTATAAATAATAAAGAATAAAATAAGTCCCAAAATTGACTTATTGTGGCTTTATGAATTAGGGTTTTATTGTATTTTTGGCCCTTGTCTCCCCCAGCTTTATTCCTTGTCGACCCAGTCATCATGATGCCTCGGTCTTGGAGTTTAGGGTCATTCAATACCTATGGTGGTTCATTTCTTTTTATTTTCTTCTCTTTATTCTTTTAATTTGGCTTTAAATACAACATTATATACAATGCTTATACAATCAATAATGTGTTATTTTATGCAAAATAATATTATTTACATGCATTTAGATAGGGTTTAGAGGCCAAAATGAAAGAATACATGTGATGAAATGGAGATTCATAACCAACAGGATCTAGATCCCACTGGTTCGTGCATATTTCGAGCTCAAGCCACAACTCTTGGCTCTTTTGCCCACATTATACATGAACACAAATGAGGAACCCTACATACATATACAATAGTTCACTCATATATGTGGTACCACTCACTAACCTAACATATCGTTAGGCGTAGTGAAGATGAATGACTTCCCATTCAACCTTCAGGACAAGGCAATATATTGGATTAATCATCTCGAGATGATAGTGATGACCTGGGAGGAACTTATATCTGCATTCCTCCAAAAATTATACCCTCTTGGTAGTATGAATCAAATGCGAGCCCGAATTTCCAACTTCTCCCAATGATCATACGAGTTCATCCATGAAGCTTGGGAGAGATTTAAAGATCTACAAGAGAAGTGCTCCCATCATGACTTCCTCTAACCTGTTTGATCCAACACTTCTTCAAGGGTTTGACTCAAGAAATTCAAAGGCTAGTCGATGATGCATGTGTAGGATCTTACTTCAACAAGAATGAAGACATCATCTAGCAGATTTTTGAAGAAATGGTTGAAGGAGAGGCTGCACTGTCTTCATCCTACGCCTACCAGAAATAATCGTAGATCCACCACAAGCCTGTCAACATGGCAACATCATGTGAAGAGGAGAAGGACGAGAGCTCTAGCTTGAGTATTATTGGGAGAAACTTGTCCAAAGTGGACATAATTGAAAATCGGTCATAGGACATTGATAAGCTTGCTATGATCAAACAGAGAAGAAAAAGTCTGAAAAAACAAAACCATATTAACAAGCAGTTGGAGTTGCTGGTTATTACAATCAATTCCTGGTTGTTTGCGAGCCCATAAACATGGCTCCCATTGAGTTGAAGGAGTTGTCATCGCCACAGCCACCTCAGCAGAGTCTAGTGCAACCTCAACCAATCCAGCATGTATACTATGTGCAGGATCCTTATCTGGCACCACCACAACAGTCATAGCAGCAAATGGTGATTTACCAGCTTGAGCCCCAACAATCCTGTGTCGAACCATTTCTCCCACTCCACCCTAAATTTAGTATGTGAACTTTATAATAACAATGCACAACTAGCCTGTCCAAGCGGACATCTGCATAGCCAGTTCTCTACCATCCGATCGTACCACCAATCACATGGTTGGATGTTTGTTCAGTAGCATCAGCCTAAGCAACATCAGTCTCCACCAAATGATAACACTTGGAGATAGAATCATTAATATCAGCAGCTGGTGTAC
This sequence comes from Ottelia alismoides, assembly GCA_037367405.1. Classification (NCBI taxonomy): domain Eukaryota; kingdom Viridiplantae; phylum Streptophyta; class Magnoliopsida; order Alismatales; family Hydrocharitaceae; genus Ottelia; species Ottelia alismoides. The sequence continues at coordinate 271,033 of JAZKJV010009424.1, forward strand.
CGCTAATATCAACCATATAACAACTACACGGCTGCTCAGCACCAATAGTACCTTCCTCCTCAGTAATATCAACATTATCCTCCTAGCACTATTCGCAGAATTCTTAGTCACAACCTCCACAGCATTAGCAGTCTCAGCATGGATAGCATGATAAATCATCTAAGGTTGTGCCCATAAACCTCACTCTCAACTGTTTGGTTCAGTTGGTGAAGAGCCTATCTGAGATGATCCAGAAACATGATGACCTCACTGCCACCAAATCTCACATTCCTACTTAGGTTGAGTCCAACCACAATAATTTTAAATGTAAGAGCTGGAAGTTCATGTTTTGTCCTCCAAACCCACATAGTTAGGTATAAATGATTTCACATTATCTAATGATGTGACTCACAAGAACGGTAGGACATTGCATCCTTCTACTGCATCTAAGGGGAAGGATAAAGCATCAGCAGGCTAATTGTCATCTTCTACATCAGTTAATACAACAATAAAGCCTTATGAGGAAGAAGAGGAAGGAGCGGCCACACAAGACCACCATCAAAACTTACAAAAAAATCAAGAAAGAGAAAAGGACGAAAAATAAAATAGTAGCTAAGGCCGAGCCAAGCAAGCCAAGGAGGTACCAACACTAGTAGCAGCTCTCGTACCAATCAACGAAGCTAATGTTCCAATTTTTATTCCTATTTCTTATCTTAATGATGAACACCTTCTTGCCAGTCATTTGTAAATAATGATGTAATGTGTTTCAGAAAGTTAATAATCCTTTTCCTAATGCTATCAAAAAAATAGAAAATTGAAAACGGCATTGTCTGATCCTAGAATCGTTGAGATCCTTCAAAATATTTTTCTTGAAATACCATTATTGAAAGGCATAGAATAAACACCTAGTGTGAAGAAAGGATTGAAAGATCCATGTGCAATAAAGCATTAGAGTCGCCAAAACAGATATTGCAGAGACGAGAAACACATACTGGCCATGGCTATAGTGAATTTGATCAATGACATCCATCAGATAAGAAAAAAAAGGGAGCACCTTTAATCAGATGTGAAATATTTGATCAGATTTTTGAGAGAACCTTGCCTGATAGTGGTTCATTTATAAACCTCATGCCGTCATCATTAGTTCAGGAATTCGGGCTGGGTCCCTTAAACCCACAAGCATGATTCTTCAGTTTGTTGATCCATTAAGCAACCCAGAGGTTTATTGGAGTATGATATTGATTTATGCAAGAAATTACAGTTTTAATTAATTGAGAAAATATATGTATCAATGAATGTATGATAGTGTCACTGCAACCCAAAAATTCCCTAATCAAAAATTAATTATTATTCTAATGGAAGAATGAGATGCTACATTATTTACCTGGTATAACTTCCAGTATTGACCCGAAGGAGGCTACAAAGGGAAAAAAATTATTAATAATTAATGTAGATTTTTACTTTCCTTTCTTTTTTGTTTTGTAGGTGTTTTTCATGATTTTATATTTTTTAATGGATTTTAAATGTTTATATTTTTATATTTTTTCTGTTTTTTATTTTTTAATTGATTTTAGTTTTGCAAATTTTGACTTATTTTTAATTTTCAAAAATCAATTTATGAATATAATATACAAAAGAGAAAAAAATATTTTTGTATTTTTAAAATACAAAAAAATACTAAAAAATACATAAGTAAAATATTTTTGTGTTTCATCAATTTTATACATTTTTTAGTGATTTTCGTGGAATTTTATAATTTTATGATTTCTTTATTGAATTAAAATCGAAATCATCATATAAAGTAAAATTAACTAATGGTTATGGTATTTTTAGAATAAATAATAAAAGAAAACAATCTAAAAAAAACTTTTATACAAAATTTATTTTATTAAGCTTTAAAATAAGACTAATTATGTATTTTTGTGATTTGTTCTACAATTTTATATAATTATTATATCTTTTTTGTATACTTGAATTTTAAGGTTTTTTATTATATTTTTCTTTGAATTTTGAATAAGTAATAAAAGTTTAAATAAAGATACTATAATTTATTAGAATTTTTCAAAGAATTTTCGAATTTTTATGAATTTTTAAATGTAAATCGAGAAAATAACTAAAGTTTTTTTTAAAAATAGTAAATAAAAGAAATTTTGCAAAACAAAAGTATGAGTGTAAAAATAAGTAAACAAAAGATTAATGGAATTTTTGTGAATTTTTTAGAGTTATTTAGCAATTTAATGTGAATATTTAATAAAGAAAAAAAATGCAGTAGAATTAGAATTAAATTGTAATTTATAGAAACATTTTGACTATTTATTAACATAAGAATAAAATGCATGGCACTTTAACATTATCTGTAAACTCAAGGACTAAATATGAATTATATAAAACTTCATATCATTTATTAACATGAGAAACTTGAAGGAATTTATTGTAATTTTACCAAAGTACACATGAAGAAGCATGTAAGTTCACAACAGAAGGACTAAAATGTAATTTAATGAACCATAGGGCAAACTAGAAATTATTCCATTAATCACACTCTGACACGTAGTACAATGAGGATAATTTATAAATAATGAAAATAAAGAATATGTGGTGTAAATTTACTAATGCGAGCATGCGATACACGTGTATGTGCGTGCGGTTGAGATCAACACCTCTAGATCTGATCCAACGGCACACAATTAGGCGCACATGGATGATGGAGATTGAATATGGGCTCTTGTATTCTTGATCTGATGGATTTGAAGACTTCTGCAAGAACAATGATGAAGACGATTGTAGATGACCTTAGATCAACCTGATCTCGCTCGATCGGAGCTTCATTTGAGTTTCGATAGCTCTAATTGATTCCTAATGAAAATCCTCTTCGATCTGATATGAAAATGGTGTCCAGATTTCGATGCTCAGAGATCTGGTCTAAGGTTCTTCTTTGCTTTATGTTAAGGGGTCTGATGGGTTGATATCCTCTCTTGACACTGTTTGAGTGGCATGCAGGTGTTTACGCGGCTTAAAGATAAGGTCCTGAACAGGATCGTTATTACAATCACAGAAAATGATGGTGAAATGGGAAAATTTGGATGAAAATCCTCGGGCAAATGTGAAGGATGAGGATCAAACTTAGTTCTGTTGATCTAAGGTGATTAGGATGCAGAAGAAGTTCTTGTGAAATGGTATATCGGAATGAGATGATCCGATTGGTATTCAAAACAAGTGATGACCACCAATCTGGTGGATCAAAGGTGATTTATGCCTATTGAAATAGATCTAAAAATCAAATCAAATTACAGATAAATGGAAGGGAAATGATAAGAAAAAGAACCTAGATTAACTACGATGGAGATGCGATGGATTTACACCTTGACTCCGTTGCAGAAAGCTAAAGAAACTGCTCGCGGTGGAGCTTTGGACACCGACGACTGGATTGCATCTAACCACCTTCACCCTCGCTCATGATCGTGGGCAGCTCTTGTTGTCACCAAAAGCAAGCCATAGCAATCGATCTCGGGGATTAAATGTGAGGAAAAACATATAGGATTGAAATGCAAGACCTGGAGCATTGTTTATATGGTGGAGAAGATGTAAAATTCAAAATACATGATTGCACCAATCGGGGCTCAATCGGGTTTAATCTCGATCGGGCGTGGATCAAGGATGCAAGGATGTTAATCGGGTGGAGAGATTGAATCAAATGGACAAAGTAATCAGGCGTAAGAAATTAGGGAAGAAGGCAGGTCAAGGCATTTATTCAGGATTCCAGGAAGAAGGGGTAGTTGACCCAGGTCAACGGACCTGGGTCCAATAATTCAAATAAGAACCCGAATAAGAACAAGCATAAAAAAATAAAAATAATAAATTAAATACAAATAATTAAGAAAATAAATAGAAAATTATTTTAAATTAAAAAAATCAAAATAGAAATGTTTATAAATGAATAAAATAGTTTTTAGTTATTTTTAATAAATTAAATGAATTAATTTATTTCATTAAAAATTATATACACGTATTTATAGGTATAAAATACATCTATACATAATATACATAATTTTAGTTATTTATTTTAACGAAAACTCACATTATTTAATATTTTATTTATTTACAAAATTTTTAGAGGATTTTAAACATATTTTTATTTTTTTGATATTTATATAATATATTAAATAAATATACTTATGTACAATAAAGATACATTGTACTTATGTAATAAATAATTTTTTTTTATTTTTATTATTTTTAATTTTGATATTTTTTATTTGTATTTTATATATAAATAATAAAAAATATGTAAAAAAATAAAAAAATACAATATGTATAAAAATATAAAGAACTAAATAAATAAATAAATATGTACACTATACATACATAAATGCAGTAGCACTCCAAAAAAGCTGATTTTCACATCTTATCTCCAAATTTTATGAAACCGCTTTCATTTTAAAGCTTGTTTTATTTTTAACACAATGAAAGTGAGTTTGATTCATTTGAGTTAATAAGGAGTAGATATTGATCTTTCAATTCTAGCTTTACATCTTTTTCAAAGTGTTGTCCCTTTATTTTGTACATGATTTATTTTTGCAATGATTTTTATTATTTAAAACACATTTTTATGTATAAGTTTCAAAAAGAAAACATTTTTATTTGAGATGAATTAATGATAATTAAAATAGTACAAGATATGTGCATAAAGAAAAGTAATGAATATGTACAATGTGAATTAGTTTTCTAAGAATTTTTTATAAATTAAGGACCTATCTCCCCATAATTTATTCCTTGTCAATTAGGTCAAGACTTGACCTACTCTTGGGTTAGGTAATGTATATATTTATTTCATATATGCATCTCTCTTTTCTTTCTTTTTCCTTTATTTATTTATTTTTGGTTAAAATAAAAACTCAATATTAACATATGATAATGGATTATTAATTGAGAATTAATGTTATTTACAAGTGTTTGTAAGGTATTTTAAGCCAAAATAGATGAATAAAGATGATGAAGTAGTGATTCATCATCCCCTTATACTTTACCTTTGCTAGTCCCTTAGCAAACACTTACTAAAATAATAAGTGACTATAAAGAAAAATAAAAGGAAAAAGAATTAACTTAGAAAAATTTTGATTTTGAAACTAATATTCATAGAATTAAAGAATGGAACTCTGTCAGACCATTAGATTATTAGTTTGTCAGAAGCTTATTGGGAATAAGATTTAAGACTCAACGGCCTTTAAGTTCCACAAGTTCTATTCAGTTCGCCTCAACAGTCAGGTCAGAAAAAAATCTTCATATGCAAACTCTTATTACTATGAATCTTACTTGTAGTGTAAATGTGAATTAAAGATTCCCACATCAAAAATGACAAAGAATAGCCTTCTCTAGAAAACTGATCCTAATTCCCTGGTCTAGCTACTCTTTCCTAGAGGAACCGGGTATTCCCTTCTAAGCTCAAGTTCAACCAGTCCAAGAAGAGGAGGTAGAGAAGAGAATGGATTGCGGCCAGTGTAGCCACATATTTTTGGATCTTGTCAAGTGTAGCCAAGTCTCCAGCTGCAGGCTTCTTTCAAAACTTTTACTTTGAAACATATGCCTTGCTTATTGATATTTTTCACTGATGGGAATGATTTTTTTATTTACCTTTTCCCCATCTAACTTTTGCTGGAGACTTTATTTCTTTTTCATATATATACATTGCAACATTTACATAAGGAGTTTTTCTTCTTGCATTACTAGACTATCCCTCTTTTGAAGCTTTATTGCAATTGACATCATCTCGTCTTTAGAAATCTACGCCACTAGACTAGGTTGGGAGCACTGGCCTCCAACTGGGGCTACATATGTTTCCATTCATGTGCATTTCAAGCTAGTAGATTCTGCTGCTCACCACCTCATGTGTTGAGCTATGTGCAAAGTGATTGTCCAAGTTAGGTCAATATCTAAAAGAATCATGCGTGTGTCTAGAAATATTCTACTAAGACCAATCAAGATGACATGTGAACATAGTCTTATGTACTCATAGAATTAAGTCGCTATGACCAGAAAAGTCTCAACTCCAGTTACTATAAGGTTACTACGAAATTAAGTGGCTTAAGGTCTTAACCAAGCTCTATTCTTAAGACTTTATTCGAGATTGGTTTAATTTTAATAGCATTCTGAAAAATGCTGATGTAAGTGCAATCATTCTTTTATTGAAATGAATTTTTTATTTAAATTTTATATTTGGGTTTTAAAGAATTTGCAATTTTTTATGAATTTTAAACTTTTTCAATTTTTATGTGTTTTTTAAAGAGTTAGTGAATTTCGTGTATTTACAAATATTAACAAGAATTATGTATATATAAACAATGGAATATACAAATTTATATACAAGAATTATGCAATTTTTTATAGAAGATTATATTTATAAAAGAAATTAATTACAAGTTTTATAAAAATAATAAAGGATTTTATTTACATATTTTAGGTACACTTTTATGAAAGAATTTTATCAATAAAATTTAAAGACAAAATTTATAAAATAATTTTATTTACAAAAGAGTTGTATATACATAAATTATAAGTAATTATGGATTTATATACATGAATTTTATAGCACGTTTATATACGTATTTTACAACACAAGTTATGTATTAGGTATTACAAACACAATTTAGAAAATAATTCAAAAGATATTGCAAAATAATTTTACAAAAATTTGCTAAACATTTTACAGAAATTTACAAAACCTTTTTAAAATTATTTTACAAATGCTTTTCAAAATTATTTACAAAATATTTTTTTACAAAAGAGTTTCTAAAATTATTTTCAAAGTTTTTACAAATAAAATTTTGAAAGCATTTTCTTTTCAAACATTTTACAAATACTTTACAAAATAATAATAATTTTGTATAAAAAAATTTTATGAAACATTTTACAAACAAAATAATTCTACAAATATTTTACAACATTTTTTACAAAAATAGTTCTACAAAGAGTTTTACAAAGATGTTATAAGGGGTTTTATAAAATTTACAAAACAAATGTATTTACAAAATATTTTACAAAAAATATTTTATAAAGAATTTTTACAAACATTTTAAAAATCAATTGGCAGATCATTTTTTCAATTTATAAATATGAACAATATTATTAAACACAATAAAGTACGAGTTATGGCTAAAGTGTATATACAATATACGTGACTCCGTATACTTTGCTCGAACTATGTCCTCATACCAACCAAGAAAGGACAAAGGAAGACATAACTCATGCTAAGTATAGAAAATTGAAAAGAAACATATACTACAATGACTCGAAGAATAAGGAATAGAATGAATAGAAGTTGGTCACCCCCCATACTTAGGATCAAATAATCCTAAGTATAGAAGATTGTACAAATAGGGATGATCGAGGAAAAGAATGTACAAACTAAATGACTCAACTTGTCCCCTCCCCAAATACATAGGGTAAAATATCCTTGAGTATAGAAAAGAATATCAACAAGTTGAGGGACAAACGAGAGGACAAAAGAAAATAAAACGAAAATAAAGAAGACAGAAAGAATGGCATCACTCCCCCTATACTTAGGGTAAAAGATCCCTAAGTATAAGAAACAACTAGAGTAATGAAATAGAACGAAAATAGAACAACTCAAGTCTTTCACCTCCCTATACTTAGGATATAGTCATCCTAAGTTTAGAATACACACAGAAAAGAGGTGAATGATAAAAACAGAAGTAAGAAAGAATAAAAAGAAAGGAATATACAAGGTCAAAATCAGCTCATGTATCAGACGGAGAAGAAATAAAAGAATCATCATCTGATACCACATGAATGGAAGCAGCAACGGACAGTAATGTATCATGCTCTAAATATGGCTTCAGCAACTATCCATTGACTACAAACTATTGTGCATCACATGACAACCCTAAAATGACAATGCTACCACTGTCACATATAGATCTCACTATGAAAGATCCTCACCATTTGCTCTTCAGATTTCTTGGAAATAACTTTAATCTTGCGTCAAACAACCACACCTTTTAATTAGGCTCGAAAGTCTTCTTCCCGATATGTTTGTCATGCCATCTCTTGAATTTCTCCTTATACATAAGGTTGTCATAAATATAATCTGGAAATTCTAACAATCTATTCAGATAAACCTTCTTGCTCTGTCCTGCTCTATGTGAATTCAAATTGCATACACTGGCTACCCACAAAGATTTATGAATTAATTCTATTGGAAAGTGGCAAGGCTTTCATTTCCATTTACCAAACGATAGAGAGGCATACCTAAGGAGACTTGTAAGCCGTACATTAGGCACACAGAAATAACTCAAGCAACAACGACCACTTCTTCTTATATGGACGAACAAGTTTCTGTAGAATCATCTTTATTTCCCTATTAGAAAATCTCAGCTAAGTTATTAGTCTGTGGGTGGTAAGGAGATGTGACACAATGCTCAATGACGTACTCCGTCACAATCTTTCTGACCTCTCTATTGATAAAGTGGCTTCTCCTATATGAATGAGAATATTGGGAATCCTAGACTTCGAGATAATGTTGTCCTTGAGAAAGTAACAAACAGTGCGACTATTAGTGGCTTGAGTGGGGATAGCCTTCAACCAATGACTGACATAATCCACGGCAAGCAAGATGTACTTGAACCCCTGACCATTAGGGAATGGGCCCATGAAGTCAATACCACAAGCGTAAAATTTATTTGATATTTAATATACTTGGGGATCATTTTATCTTTGGAACTGATGGTTCCTCCCATTTTCCGATAATCAATACAACCCTTAAAATATGTTGTATCGTTCGTAAAAAGTGTTGGCCACCAAATGCCATATTTAATTACTCTCGTTATTGTACGCTTCATGGAATGGTGTCCTCCAGCTTCTAATTTGTGACAAGGATCAAGGACATTGGTGTACTCCTCTTGAAGAATGCACATACTTTACGAGCGTGAATTTTAAGGTGACCTAATGCCTGATCTTAGAGGGCATGCCGTGTTCGGCAAGTCGGATCCGACAATCGTTGTATTGATCGCTCTTACTATACTTGATTCTTAAATAATCGGTTGTCAACAATTAACCAGAAGTAGCTAAGAAATTAAATGTATGTTTAAGCTAAAATTTATTTTAAACTCTACAAATATGTGTATAGTACAAATATTAGAGAGTATTGGACTCAGGGAGCAAAATGTATAGAGATAGAATAAAATATTTATTGTTTTTTATTAATATGATTTCTAAGTTTATTCCTTTTTTCTTTTTCTTTAAAAAATTGTGTATTTTAATTTAATATTTTTAAAATATTCTTACTTGATTTTTACTTATTCAAATGTTTTCTGTAAGTCTTTATTTATAAATAATAATATAACAATACTATAGAGAATGATAAATATATAGGCACTGTTGAAGAAAGAGAAACAAAGAAGAATGTTTTTACAATTTTGTATATTTGAAATAAAAGAAGAAATATAGTAAATGGAATATTTTTGGTGTTTAATATTTTTCTAAAGTTTTTAGGATATTTAAAAGGGTTTTATCAGTTTTTTGGATTTTTAATAATCGCAACAATCAAAATAGTGTGCAAATTAACTAAACAGACATGTTTTCCATTTTCAAAATAGCTAACAGTATAAAAAAATGCCCAAAACTAAATTTAATCTAAACTATGTATAAGGAAATTTAGGAACAAATGAGATTTTTTGGAATTTTAAATACCTTTTTCTATTTTCTATAAATATTTTAGGGTTATGTGGTTTATAAGAGTTGTTTTTATATCTTTTAGTTGTGTTTGGATATATGTAAGAAAATGCCACAGTATATACATCATTCTTTTTGAAACTTTTGAAATTATTTTTATATTTTCTAGTATTTAATAATTAGACGGTGGATAAAAACTCTCATTTTGATTTTTACAAAATAGAGAAATAGAACAAAATACCTAGATGAAAAATATATACAAGGTACTTATACTAATTTTTACAAACATATATCGAGGTACTTATACTAATTTTTTCAGAATTTTCCAAGCACCAGAGATATTTTTAAAAAATAAAATCAATAGTAAGAAAATACAATGCATCATAGGGGTATATTTGCAATTTATAGAAACCTAGAATCCATTTCCGAACATCCAGCCAATGTACAGGGGCCAAACAAGCAAAATGCCCAAAATTTGTAATTTAACACAAGATGGCAAAGGTATTTTTGCAAATAAAATAGGCACCAGGATCGAATATGCAAATATTCCAAAACATTTACATTGTCTAGGTAAAATTTGGGAATGAAAATGAATAACATACCTCAGATGGGGTTTGGTGCAAAATGTTCATGTACCTCACGTGTCTGGGCACCTGTGGTGACCTAGCACGATTCTAAATGCAAATAGAGGGAAGATTAGGGGTCCTTGTGCAAGATTACATTTAGTTTTATGCTATAGACAAATATTTAAAGACTAACTACGAATGACAAAAAGACAGAGGTCTATGAGTGAAATATATCCCTCATGCACACTGATGAACGATCCGATGTGATCCACTTGAGCTTTGAATGACTTGGATCGGCGGATATCCCTTCGTAGATGATGGGTCAAGATCAGAACCTCGGCCTGATCTGGCAGCTCTAGTGGCTCTCAATCCGACGGTAGGATTTTCGTTTGGGGCACCTCCGAGATCCAACAGTTGTTGCTCTTCTCCAAGAATGAGGAAGAATAGATGTAAGGACATCCTTCTTCATTCTAGATCAATGGTCTCTAGCGACCTCCGAGTCTCGGGTGTGGCCCAAATTGTTGTTGGGACTCCTCCGCAGGTGGTAGTAGTCTCAAATAAATTCGAACCTCGTTGGAAGAGGTCTGGAGATTAGCGAACATCAAAATATATGGAGTTGCATTGTCGAGTCAAAAATCCCTTCAAATGGGGTCTTCAGCACCAAGGATATGTATGGTTAGCTCAAGAGCAAGAAAGCATGGGATCTTGTCCTGTGAATTAGTGGAAATGGAGAAGGATACAGTGAGGCAATGGGTCTCTGGTAATGTTATGGAGTGGATACCCGATGTCTCAATCTAGAGTAGATCGAGGTGAATGGAAGTGCCACTGAGGTGAGGAAATGTAACGGAAGAAGCTGGTGGCATTAGGTGATCAAAACAAGTTCGGATTGTGCCTGATCAGATGGTTGAAGCCCCAAGCTCCAACATACGGAATTTTCAGATCTTACAGATCTAAGGACTAAAACAAACGGAATAAAATGCAAACCTAGTCTATATGCTACACTAAGAATTGAAAGAGGAAATGATAAGGGCCTCACCTACTCCATAATAGTGCGGTAGAACCTGGCGGCAGAGCTCCGCCAGGTGGGGTTGAATCACCTCTGATGACCACCTCCTTGCAGTAAACTATCAAGACACTCCTTCTTTTCATGAAGGGGAACCTCAGGGCTTCAATCCAAGGGGCTAAGTACTGATGAAGAGGGATCAAAAATGAATCGAAGATCTGGGGTTCCATTTTATAGCAGAACAAGGAGAGGATATTGTGCTAGGGTTTTTGCGGGGCTCGATGCTCAATTGAGCGACAATCTGTCTTAATGTGGAGGAGCATTTATTGAGGCATCGATTCATCAAATGATCGAGCAATTTCAAGCAAAGAGATGAATGTGAAATTAGGTGAAAATCGAGGGCCAACAAATTTGACAACCCCCTCATCCCTGAACCAGAGAGTTGACATGAGTTGAACCAGGGCTTTGCCCTGATTAGGCCATGTACGCTCGCTATGTGACAAAACAACAAAAATGAAAATAATTTGAAATAAAAAAGAATATGATTTGCAAATAAAACCTAAAATTTTTTTATTATTTTTTGTAGTATTTTATTATGAATTTTATTTATTTTTACAATGTGATTTATTAGGTATTGATTTTTACATGTGTGATTATATGTATATTTGCCTATATATAAGGTATTTTATTTTTATTTTTTATTTTTTATTGTTATAATTACCTATTATATATTTGTAACTTATTTCATTATATATTTACACATTTTATGGTATTTTCCTAATTTTATTTGTTTCCTTAAATAAATGTCTACATGTATTATATAAGTATAGTTTACGTACATATTTTAATACATTATTTATTTTAATGTATTTCTATTCTATATTTAGCATCTACATGTATTTAAAATATTATTTACAAGTATATAAAAATATAAAAAGAATAAAAATTCAAGGAATAATTTTCATTGTTATTTATATACATGTATACAATACAATAGGGACCCAAAAGACAACTATAGCATCTTAACTCCAATTTAAACGAAAAAACCTTTATTAAATAGATAATTAATTTTTATAAATAATAAAGTGTGTTTGGTCAATTTTGAGTTTTACGGAGGGGATACGGGCATGGGATGTTTTCTTTATAATATTTTATTCTATGTGTCCCGGGTGCATAGTGTATTATTTTTAAGTGAAATAAAATTTGTATTTTCCTTTGTATTTTTATGTACAAGTTTTATATGGAGGGTTTTATGATTTGAGGTATAAAAATTGAAAAATAAAATAGGTCTTAAAAGGTGTTATTGGTAAATGGATTATAGTTTCTAAGCTGTATTCTGTACAAGTTGTCTGCCCTATCTCCCCCTACTTTATTCTTTGTCGATCAAGTCATCATTATGACTGGGTCTTTGGGTCTAGGGTCATTTTGAGTCCTTGACACTTCATTTTTCTTTTATGTACTTTATTCTTTTTTTTGGAATTAAATACATACATTTATACATTATTTTAATGTCAATTATTGAGTGTTATTTTGTACAAATTAATGCTATATGCGTGAATTTAGATAGGGATTTAAGGCCAAAATGAAAGAATAAATGTGAGAAATGGAGATTTATTACTCCTCCAAATACAATCAGCACCCTCACGAAATAGGTATGGAACTTGTCAAGAGCTTTGGCCAATATTACAGAACTTTCTCGGTAATAAGATAGTTCACAAAATCAACGTACCATGGGAGTGAAGCGATAGAAAAGATGACCTCATCTAGGAAAGTCTCTATAATAGGTAGAACTAACTGCTCTAGAGTCTCCGCATCTGTAATTCTTGAAAGGTGATCTACCACAACATTCTTGACTCCATGTTTATCTCGTATCTCCAAATTAATATCCTGGAGTAGAAGGATCCATCAAAGTAGATGTGGTTTGGCATCCTTCTTGTCTTGTAAGTACCGTGTGGCAGAATGATCAATGTAGACAATCACTTTTGACCCCAAGTAGGAGCGATCTAAATTTTTCCAAAGCAAATACAACTGTTAACATCTCTTTATCTAGAACGGTATAATTCTTTTAGTCTTCATCGAGTGTCTTGATAGCATAATGAACAGCAAACGGCAATCCATCCCTTCTCTACCCTAATACATCTCCAATAGCATAATATAAGGCATCCATCATAATCTCAAAAGGAAGAGACCAATCCAGTGGCTGTAGGACATGTGCTCGTGTATCCAAATGTTTCATATGATAGAATGCTTAGAGAACCTTATCATAAACAAAAAAACTCAGTCTCCTTGCATAAAAGCAAAATTAAAGGTCAGGAAATGTCGATGAAGTCCTTAATGAATCATCTATAAAATCCCACATGCCCCAGAAAAGACCTTAATTGTTTCAGTGTTGTCAGTGGCTCTAGCTTGATAATTACATCCACCTTGGATGGGTCAACCTCTATACCATGCTTGGATATGACGTGGCCCAACACAATCCCATTAGTTACCATAAAGTGACTTTTCTCCCATGAGAGCACCGAATTTACTTCACAAAAATATTGTAGTACTCGGTCTAAATAACTATCCATGTAGATCGAGAAATCGTCCAAAAAGGCTTCAAGGAAACTACCTACCATGTCGGCAAAAATGGCCAGCATACACCCCTGGAATGTAGCTAGGGCATTACATAATCTAAAGGGTATCCATCTAAAGGTGTAGGTGCTAAAGGGACAAGTAAAAGTAGTTTTCTCTTGGTCTTCGAAAGTGATTGCTACCTGATTATACCCATAATACCCATCCAAGAAATAAAAGATATCCTTCACTGCCAGTCTTTTAACAGCCTGGTCAATAAAGCGCGGTGGAATGTGATCTTTCTTGGTCGTTGAGTTAAGGCACCGATAACCTACACATACATGCCATGAAGTGGATATTCGGGTCAGAAATTTCTCTCCTTTATCATGCAATATGATAGTAATCCAAAATTTCTACGGGACCACATGTAACAGACTAGCCCATTTAGAATCAGAAATGGAATAGATAAAGCCAGCTTCACACCACTTTCTGATCTCTTTCATGATAACTTCCCAGGTATTAGGATTCAGACGACACTGAAACTAATGGGACAACTTGTTGTCATCCTCTAAGTAGATATGATGCGAGCACAATATTCATTTAATCCCATGGAGATCTGAAATCTTCCAGCCTATGGCCATGTAGTTTCTCTCTATATTCTTTAGCAAGTGAGATTCTTTATCATCAGTAACTACGAACTGATGATGATTGGAAACATTTGTGGCCCATCCATAAGGAAGGCATACTTTAGAGTTGAAGGAAATAACTTAAGCTCTGGTGGGGTCTGAATCTGCTCTATAATGACCTCAGAAACTGCATTGGTGGAAGATGAATGATCTGTTAAATGTAACTGTCCACCGTAGATAGAATTGGCTTGGAATATAATGTATTAAAAAGATCTTTAATGAATTCTCTTTGTTCGTCCTGGGATGGATAATCAAACAACTCAGCTAACTCATCAACATATAAGTCACCATCAACAAAAAAACAAATATCAACTATTCTTTCCGAGCATTCCTCTTGGGAGATGATTTCTTAGGTATCAATGTCATCTAAGAAAAAGTGCAGTGTCTTTGATCTCTGCTAAAAAATCATAGTCCTATGTCTCATGTATAACTGGATCTCTCTCATCTTATAGAATCTATTGGCTTAGGATCCGAGATCACATCTATCATGACCTTATCTTTGTGGGAGGAAAAGATTATATTTTCAATATGATCTACTATGCTTAGGTTGTTCGAAGGAATGGCTGTACTAGTATAATTAGGGTATGGAGTAATAGTATAGATGTTTCCATGTCTAGGACAATAAAGTCCACTGGGAATTACATTCATTTCACCATTATGATAACACTTTCTAAAATGCCCTTCCATCGCTTAATTGATCGATCAACAAATTGAGGGATCATCCTGGTTGATTTGAGCGGCCCTAACCTAAACTCTTTGAGCAGTTAGGTTGGCATAATATTGATAGAGGATCCACTATCAAGAAGAGTATGATTAAATTCTTGTTCAGAGATCTCACATCAGATAAAGGTGATTCATTATATTTCTTTTTAAGAGAGAGGTTGTTGATGGCATTAACGGTGGCCGGGTCAAAATGTGTTTCTCAGTTCTCTTATGTATGTTCTATTTTGTTTGACACTATGAGGTACATACTTCTTTCATTCCTCCTTTCAGTATAGGATGTACTCCATAGCCTTCAAGAATGGCATCTGAAGGAAGATGTTCTATAAAATCTCTACCACTCTAGGATAATACAGTGTTGTTTTTAATTTTCTGATTGATTTGCTTTTATTCAATGCATCGGGAAATAGAACATAATCTGAATTAACATTTTTATTCACATCAAAATTAGTATGTCATATGGACAAATAAACTCATACTATACAATATCATCCATAATAGAAAAAGAAAAAAAAAGAATGGTTTGCTCCATTTGTTGCTGAAGTAGATGGATCTTCAAGTGGTGTGCTCTCCACAACTGTTGACTCGGCTCTTCATCTCCCATTATTGTATTTTTGGACCTTTTGATTTTCTTCTTTTTTTGGTGTTTTAATGATGTAGATGCTCCTCCATCAACTGCAACACTCGATCTCAGCTCACTGAATGAAGATGGTGAAGCTGAAGTTTGATCAGTGGCTTTATTCCCTGATCCGATTGGAGCTGGCTGATGTAATCTCCTATTGCTTCAGAGAGTAACGTCATTATATGAACATGAAAAATATCAAGTCATACCTGTCTCGGGAGTGTATGGATCACGATGTGCTACATGCTCTTTATTGCGCTGAAAATTGTTGGGATCGGCTTCAACCTGAGCTGAGGTAATCATCTTCATTAATATCAGGTCATTAAGCCTCTATTGATATCATCCATATTCTTCGTTAGATGAGCTAGGTAGTCAAGTGTTGGGTTCATCGAAGGTGCCTCTAGCTACTCAACAACTGGAGGTCGCTGATACTGGAAGTGCGTTTGAGGTTGTTGCTGGTACCCAGAATATGTAGAATGAGATGAATACTGATACTGAGGAGGAGGATTGAATACTTCATGATTTGTTGTTGATATGACTGATAAGAATGTGCAGGTTGCATTTGTTAATAACCTTGTCTCCAAGTCTAAAAATGTGGTGGAGATAGAAACTGAGGCTGGTGTTAATACGGTCTACCTCCATGGAACTGATGAACTAGCCTAGGGGTGGCTCGAGAACCCAACTGAGACAGCACTAGCGAATGGGTCTGGATGCACTCATGGCTACTCCAAATACTATTCACCTCCTCAATTTGAGGTGGAGGTGGAAACTGTGGCTCAGAAAAGTAAGGTGTTTTTGGATAGTACGACACCATAATGTTGGAGTCTGCTACAAGTGGTCCCTGATCTGGAGTCTACACGTGGTAGACATGCTGAATGGCAGGTGGTACCTCGGAACTCTAAGACACGAAAGAGGAAGAAGTATGGTGTCTCGGTTGCAGCAGTCGAATTCTGACATGCATGGATAGTGCAAACTAGCAACTCCAAATGCTTTGCAATTTCATTCATTCAGTATCTTTGTCCCATGCTTGATCATAATTAATTTATCAAGTTATTGTGATCATTTTTCAATAATATCAACTTTGGATAGGTGTTTTCCGATGATGCTCAAATCTGAACTATCAATCCTATCCACATCGTCAGATAATGTCATGTTGATGGTCTTGTGGGAAACAGAAGAATGATGCTTTTGAAATATGCACGATGATGATAAAGCTATTGAACTCTCCACCATCTCCTCAAAGATATGACAAAGAATATCCTCATCCTTGTTAAAATGTGAACCCCCACATGCGACATCTACAAGCATCTGATTTTCTAAGCTCAAACCTCTAAGTAGTTCTTCACTAAGCTCGTCTTTGGTATATCATGATGGGGGCACTTCTCCATCAAATCTTTGAATCGTTCCCACACCTTGTGAATAGGCTCATTGGACATCTAGGAGAAGTTGTCTATCAATGACCGCATCTGATTCAATTGTCCTAGGGGATAATATTTGTTCAGGAGAGCTGATCTTAGCTATTCCCAAGACGTCACCACCCTTCCTAAATGATTAATCCAATGAAGCACCTCATCCATGAGGTTGAAGGGAAAAGTTGTCATCTTCATTACCTCTAAAAGGATGTTTAGGTGGTGCATCGATCTGCAGTTGTGGTCAAATTGCTGAAGGTGTATATACAACTCCTCAATGGTATGTCCATGGAAAATGGGGAGACGCGGAAGTAGATGAGGCTTCAGCTCGAAATGCCCATGAACCACAGGAATCTGAATCCAATTAGTTGTTTGTCCTGCTCTAGGCTTATAGGAATCTCTAAGAGTAAGCATAGTATATACACAATTCTGCCCTAAATCAGCTCTGTTCTGCTTAGGTTCTCCCCCATTCCCACCTCCTCTAGGCTGATCCTCCTCTATCCTCACTCTGTTATCTATCATATCCAAGATCATATCCCTCAGTCCATTCTGCATGCTGGTCTGCTCTGCAAGTTAAGCCTAAATATCCTGAATCGTAGTCAAAATGGTGTTGGTGAACTCTATTAGATCAGTCATGGGTCCCTTACGCTTCAGTGCCATCGAGTCTTCAAAGTCTGAATAAGTCTCTATAAGCATGAAAGGCACTCAATCAATCACCAAAAATGAAGGATTATCAAAAGAAAGCTTGAGATGGGAATCCGTCTCGAATAGAGGATTTATTAGTGAAAGATATGGAGTTAAAGAAAAAGAAGAAAATTCAGAAAGAGAGTCATCCTGAAGTGAAGATGATCGAATTGGAGAGTAAAGGGTGAGGTTTGTGAAGTCCAAACAAAAATTACTCCAATATGACATCTTTGATACAAAAGGAAGATGCGAGAACACAAAGGTCAAATTAAAGAAGAAAGAAGTGAAGAAAGGCACAAAATGTGCAGAAGGATCTTTATTTTAGCATACAAATACAAATCAAACCCTAAAATTCACCAACACAACACCATGGTGACCGTGAAAGTTCGATCGCTTATATTTTCAATTTTAGAGTTTAGTGAGTCACAAAGTTACTTAAGTCAAACTCACAAGTGGTGTCACCCTATCGCCCAGTGTATGTCTTCACACCTCCCCAAATAGTGGAACCATCTACCCGAGTTGTCGGCTTATATCAGGCCCAAAGGGAAATGTGAAGCGGAGCATACCAAAATGACTCTCTATGGTCAAAGGCAGGTACTTCAAGCTTGACCGTGTAACAAAGAGTAACACACGAGTGCTTAGGGCACAAATCTAGGGATTTTTGGCTCTAGTCCTTCGGGCTGCGTTCTCGCCCGCTCTATTTTGAGGTAAGTACATGTGATAAATGAGGGGGGTACTCTCCCCAATACAAAATGAATGTTACATTTAACTTTTGGGGTCAAGTTTAATTAGCAGTCCCAATTTTAGTTGGTTGTAACTTTTTTGGATATTTTTCAGTAAAAGAATCGTCTAATAATTTTTCTAATTTCTTTTATCCTAAGTCCTATAAAATAGGGAAGGAAGTCGGAAAAGTTGATGCGCATGAAAAATAAATGAATATGCAAGAGATAGAAGGAGTAGCTTACTCCAGGAGTCTACATGCAAAATGTTCCACGTATATAAAATAAATCTAACCTATATGAATGCAAAATATGAACCCTCCTAGCAGGAACTTCTATTAATGGGAAGAACCAATTATTTGACTAAGTCCAAATCGAATGATATATATGAATAGAAAATCTATTGGGTGACGTAAATGATTATCGATCTCAACCAAAAATAGGAACCTAGAACTAGGGGTTCAAGCACAAAAAAAAACAAATAAAATTTAAGGAAGAAAACTCAAATCATGAAAAATAAATAGAAAAAAGTGAGAAAACTTGGAGGGAAGGAAAATAGAAGGCGATGAAAACAAAACTGATGAAGCCCCCTAGCACCTGCGCCAGCGAAACATGCTTCGCACAACCATACAAAGAACAATGGCTCTATAGAAAATAGAAAAATAGTCTTCTGTGGCTCCTGCTCCTCCTCAATCGCTC
Organism: Ottelia alismoides; assembly: GCA_037367405.1. Lineage (NCBI taxonomy): Eukaryota > Viridiplantae > Streptophyta > Magnoliopsida > Alismatales > Hydrocharitaceae > Ottelia > Ottelia alismoides. Next base: position 290,360 of record JAZKJV010009424.1, read on the forward strand.
TCTCATCCCGTTCGGTGAAGAAGGACCGCCTCCGCTTCACTCAGGTGCGTCAACTCTCCTAAGATAGCCTCCCTCGCTCAACGGGCCCTCGTAACAAAGGTGAAACAAGAAGATGCGTCAAAATAATTTTTATGAAAATGTAGATGAAATAAAAGAGATTAATAATAAAATGAAACAAATAAGCTAATTGATAAAAGAAACAAAAAAAATAACTACCCTCGTCGTGCCTCCCTGGTAATGACGCCATTTGATTTATGCAATAACTTCCAGGTTCTAGTTAATAGAGAAAATATATGTATCAATGAATGGACGACAATGTCGCTGCAACCCAAAAATTTCTGAATAAAAAATTCTTTATTAATGAGAGAAATTATTTATTGCTAATTAATGTAAATTTTTACTTTCTTTTCTTTTCTGCTTTTTATGTATTTTTAATGATTTTATATTTTTACTAGATTTTTAAAAATTTTCTATGACTATATATGTATTTTGATTTTTAAATTTTAATTGATTTTAATTTTGCAAAATTCTAATTCTTTTTAATTCTCAAGAATCAATTTATGAGTAATATATATATATATATAAGAGAAAAGAAGCCTTTTGTATGTTTAAAATATAACTAAAATACTCAAACATTGAGGAATAAATTTTTTGTGTTTTTATCAATTTTTTACTATTTTTAGTGATTCCTATGGTATTTTATATTTTTTATGATTTTTTATTAAATTGAAAATGAAAACATTGTATAAAGTAACATTAGCGACTATTTTTGGTATTTTAAAATAATAATAAAAGAAAATAATATGGAAATCTTTATACAAAAGTAATTTTATAAATCTTTAAAACAAGATTTATTATGTATTTTTGTGTTTTTCTACCATTTTATATAATTTTTATAAGTTATTCTATATAATTGAATTTCTAAGGTTTTCCTTATTGCATTTTTCTTTGAATTTTGTATATGTAATAAAAGATAGTAAAATAAAGCTACTATAATTTTCTAGAATTTTTCAAAGAATTTTCATTTTTTATGAATTTTTAGTGTAAACAGAGAAAATAAGTATTATTCTTGTATTTTAAAATAGTAAATAGGAAATTTTACAAATTAAAATTATGAAAGTTAAAACAATTAAACTAGATCATAATGGAATTTTTTATGAATTTTTAGAGGTACTTAGAAATTTAATATGTATAACTAATTATTAACAAATGTAGGAGAATTAGGACTAAACAATTTATAGGGATATTTAGACTATTTATTAACACAAGAATAAAATGCAGGGCACTTTATACAAATAATCCAAAAGTTTGTGTGTTGATACATGTGATCTGTAAAATCAGGGACCAGATAAATATAATCTAAAACTTCATATCATATATTAAAATGTGAAACTGCAAGGAATTTATTGCAATCTGACTAAAGTGCACGTGAAGAAGCACGTGAGTACAGAACAAAAGGACTAAAATAGAGCTTAATGAAACTTAAGGGATAACTATAAATTATTCCTCCAATCACACTCTGACACATAGCATAATGAGGTATATTCACAAATAATGAAATAAAGGAGATGTGTGTGCAAATTCACCAATGCCGCCAAGAGATTCATGTGCGTAAGCGTACGACTGAGATCAACACCTCTCGATCTGATTTAATAGCTCACAATTGGGTGCATTTGGACAGTGGAGATTGAATATGGGCTCTTGTGTTCTTGATCTGATAGATTTGAAGATGCCTACAGGAATAGTAATGAAGGCAGTTGCAGATGACTTTGGATCGACCCGATTTTGCTCGATCAGAACTTGATTTAGGTGTTTATAGCTCCAATCAGTTACTGGTGAAAATCCCCTTCAATCTGATATGGAAATGGTGTCTAGATATCGTTGCTTAGAGATCTAGTCGAAGGTTCTTTTTTGCTCAATGTTGAAGGGTTTGATGTGCTAATCTTCTCTCCTAACGTTGTCTCTAGTGACCTGCAGGTGTATACACAACTCGGAGACAAGGTCCTCCACCAGATCATTATTCTAATCACAGAATATGAAGGTGAAATGGGTGAATTTGGATGAGAATCCTCAGGAAAATGTGAAGGATGAGGATCGAATCTAGATCAATGGATCTAAGGTAATTAGGATGTAAAAGAAGTTCTGGAGAAACAGTATGTAGAAATGAGATGATCAGATAGGGATTGAAAACAAGGGATGACCTCTGATCTCGAGGATCGGAGATGATTTATAACTATTGAAATAGATCTGAAAATCGAATCAAATTGTAGAGAAATGAAAGCAAAATTACAAGGAAAAGAACCTGGATTATCTATGATGGAAATGCGATGGATTTTCGCCTAAATTCAGCTGCAGAAGGTAGAAGAAATTCCTCGCGATGGAGCTCCAGCCACCAGTGACTAGATCTTATATACCCACGTTCTCTCACGCTCCTGATCATTGGTAGCTCTTGCTGTCACTAAAAACGAGCTCTAGAAATTGATCTCGAGGAGGAAATGGGAGGAAAAATGGATCAGATTTAAATGAAAGACCTGAAGCACTATTTATAGGGTGGAGAAGATGTAATGTGTGAGTGCGTAAATCGAGGCTCAATCGGGTTTGATCTCTATCAGGCATAGATGAGGGATGCAAGGATGTTAATCAGGTGGAGAGATTGAATCAAATGCATAAAGGACTCAGGCGCAAGAAATTTGGGAAGAAGGTGGGTCAAAGCATTTATTCAGGTTTCCAAGAAGAAAGGGGTAGTAGACCCGGGTCAAAGGTCTCAGGTCCAACCAATCAAAGAAGAGCAAATAAGGACAAGCACAAAATGACAAAAAGAAATTAGAAATAATTAGAAAATAAATAATAAAATGATTCTAAATTGAAAAATTTTCAAAATAAAAAATGTTTATGAATTAATAAACTAAATTTTAGTGACTTTTAATAAATTAAATGAATTAATTTATTTGATTAGAATAATTAAATACATGTACTTATAGGTATAAAACACATAAATGCATAACAAACAAAATTGTAATTATTTTTTTTACAAAAAACACTTTACTACTAATTTTATTTATTTATAGAAGAATTAGAGGATTTTAAATATATTTTTATTTTATTTTTTATGATTTTTATTCAATGGATTAAATAAATATACTTATGTATAATAGAGATATGTTATACCTATGTAATAAATAAAAATTATTCTATGTTTGATTATTTTTAATTTTTTTATTTCTATTTGTATTTTATATATAAATAGTAAAAAATATGTAAATAATAATAAAAATATAATATGTATAAAAATATAAAGAATTAAAAAGGTAAATAAATAAATATGTATACTATCACATATAGATACAATATCACTCCAAAAAGCTTACATTTACATCTTAACTCAGAATTTTATGAAACCCTCCTTCATTTTAAAGTTTATTTCATTTTGAACACATTGGAAGTAAGTTTGATTCATTTTGGGTTTATAAGAAGTAGATATTGATCTTTCAATTCTAGCTTTATGCCTTTTTTCAGAATGTTGTCCCTTTTATTCTGTATATGATTTATTTTTTCAATTATTTTAATTACTTAAAACACATTTTTATGTACAAGTTTCAAGAAGAAAGTATTTTTATTTGAGATTAAATTAATGATAAATAAAATAGTACATGATATGTGCATAAAGAATAGTGATGAATATGTACAATGTGAATAGGTTTTCAGAGATTATTTTCTAAAAAATAAAGGACCCTATCACCCCCTACTTTATTCCTTATCGAGTAGGTCAAGACTTTACCTACTCGTGAGGTTAGGATTAGTTTGTATTTATTTCATATCTAAGCCTTCTTTTGTTTATTTTTCCTTTATTCTTTATTTTTTTATTTTCGGTTAAAATAATGATAATAATACACTTAATAGATGATATTGGATTATTAAGAAGTTGGAATTAATGTTATTTTCATGTGTTCGTAAGGGGTTTTAAGCCAAAAAAGATGGATAAAGATGATGAATGTGTGATTCATCAATTATCGTAACTATGCATTATATAAGCTTCCCAATGTATTTTGTTATCCTGAACATGGATTCGCCCACACTATTACTTCAAACCCTGATTATTCTTGGTTGATCATTCCTTTGAACCACCAAAGCGATAATTGATTATGGGTCTGAAAATATCACATTCCTTTCCGGCAGTGAAAGAGTCACTGTGGACATGATCAATGAGCAGCCAGAAACGTCAGCAAAAGACTACAACAATGTTGTAGATATCAGTGATCAACAATTGATGTTGAATGACATCTTAACAGAGGAAATCCTATCTTTAGAGGAGGACCTGGAAACCACAGTCAAATCCTGCTCCTTTTCCGATAGGGAGACCTACTCTAAGGAACTGATTAGTTTATTTGAAGAAGATTCAAGCCAGATCAAACAAGATGAATTCATTGTAGATATGTTAAGTACATTGTTATTTGAGCCATGAGTGATAGAGATGGGCAACACCTAATTATTTTCAATAGGTCATTCCCTTTCGTGAAGATTACTCAACAGTTACCTGAATTTAAGCAGCTTTAGGAAGATCTCAAGTATGTTTTCATTGTGGGTGAGCCGAATATGTATCTGGAAATCATCAGTAACGAACTGACCCGGATCAGGAATATCGCTTGCTTTAGGTGCTAGAGAAAAATCACAAGGCACTTGGTTGGAATGTTTTGGATCTCTGAGGAATAAATCATGCTTTGTGTTCAGACCATATCTATTTAGAAGATGATTGCAAAATGTCCCATGAATTTCAGCGAAGCTTGAACCATATCTTTAAGACGTTGTGATGAAAGAGATCATGAATTGTTGTGAACCTATCTTCATTTTCCCCATGTCCGACTCAAAATCGATGAGCCAATTGCAGGTTGTTCTGAAGGAATCCGAGATTACTGTGGTAACAAATGACCAAGGAGAAGATATTTCTACTCGAGTACCGACATCATGGCGCATATGTGATGATTATCGATGCATGAATTCAACAACCAAGAAGGATCATTTTCCTTTGTCATTTATTGACCATCTCTTTAGAGGTTAGCATGAAAAGAGTTCTTTTTCTTTTTAGACGGGTACTCTGGGTACAAACAAGTGAAGATCAAGAGAAGACTATATTCACTTGTTCGTTCGGCACCTGTGCCTTTAAGAGAATGCCCTTTGGATTGTGCAATGCACCTGCTACATTCCAAAGGTGTATGTTAGTCATTTTTGTCGATATGCTCGGTAGCTTTCTCGAGGTGTTCATGGACGATTCTCTCAATCTACGGTGATCGTTTTAATGCAAGTCATGTGCACCTAGACCGAGTGCTTCAGAAATGCTACGAAGTCAATCTTGTGTTATCATGGGAAAAGAGTCACTTCATGGTCACTGAAGGAATTGTGCTGGACCACGTCATTTCCAAGCGTGGCATGGAATTCGACCCAATGAAGGTGGATTTTATTGATAAACTTGAGTTACCTCAAACACTAGAGGTCATTCCTTGGGCATGTTGGATAGAATATTCATCAAGGACTTCAGCAAGATTGTCTGACCTCATAGAGAATTGTTTTGCAAGGAGACTGATTTCAGTGTTGATTAGAAGGCTCTCCAATCATTTTATAAGTTGAAAGAACTTACTGCCACCCATTGGTCTCTACCATTTGAGATTATGACGGATGCTTCAGACTTTGCAGTTGGGGTTGTGTTAGGAAAAAGAAGAGATAAATTGCCCTATGTCATTCACTATGCTAGCAAAACATTAGATGATGTTCAAAAGAATTGTACAGTCACATAGAAAGAATTGTTGGCAGTGGTTTTTTTGTTTGGAAGAAGTTCAAATCATAATTATTTGGATCTAAAATGATTGTTTATATTGACCACTTGTTATCTGATACTTACAATAGAAGAAGGATGCCAAATCATGCTTACTTAGATGGGTCCTTCTCCTCTAGGAATTTGATTTGAAAATTAGAGACAAGCCTGGAGTTTAGAATATGGTGGCAGACCATTTCTCTAAAATAAAATGCATAGTACTCGGATGAGCAGTACACCTAGAGACCTTTCATGATGAAGCAATTCTCAGTGTTGCATTTCTTCCCTAGAATGCCGGCATTGTGAACTATCTTGTATATGGGGTAGTCCCGCAGGATTGGACGAGAGTCCAAAAGGATAAATACGTATTTGATATTCATTGTTACCAGTTGTAAGATCCAAATCTTTTCAAGGAAGGAGCAGATTGCATATGGCATTAGTGTTTCCCTCAAGAAGGGTATACTAGTGTCCTCCATCATTGTCATAAGCTTGAATCTAGAAAACACCATTATGGAAGTAGAATGGCAACAAAAGTATTATAGTTTGGCCTCTGGTGGCCAATACTATACAAGGATGCTGCAACATATGTCAAAGGCTACCAAATTTCATAAAATTGGAGGAACCCTCAGTTTGAAAGATTCCATGCCCCTCAAATTTATTCATATTTCTTTTGTTTTCAATGCTTGGGGCATTGATTTTATGGGTCCATTTACTAACAGTAAAGGATATGAATACATCCTTCTTGTCGTTTATTATGTGAGTCGGTGGGTAGAAGCTATTCTCGCTTCATTGACCAACAACCGTACACTCTGTCGATTTCTAAAGAACATCATTTCACAGTTCTGGATAAGATGAATTGTCATTCGTGCACATTTATTCATTCATTTAGGCTTTAAATGCCTAGAGAAATGCATGTATATATAACTAACACACCTGAATTAACACTTGTATATTAATCTGTATATTGTGTAAAACACATGTACTTAAGCCTAAAATAAAGAATAAATAAAAGAAAAGAAAATTAAAGGAAGTATTGTAGATACTGACTGACCCCGACCCCCAAAATCGAGTCAGTAGTTGACTTGCTTTACCAGGAATAATGTAGGGGGAGATAGGGTGCATAAATTCATTAAAAATCGTAATTTGTATGTGTCAATACACTCTATAGAGCCTATTTTTACATTATTTTTTTTCACACTCTACACACCTTAAATGTTATGTGATAAATATGAAACTTGTACGTATTAATGTATATAAAATAACAAAAATATTGGTCAAATTATTTGATGCAAGGATCACTTTGAGTAATCAGTCGAAAAAGTTGTAAAATGAACTTCACATATCAATATCTTCTCCATATGAAATCAAATTGAAGAAAACTAACCTTTATTGTCCAAAAAATTAAATTGTCTATTTAATGAAGGTGGTTTCATGTTAATCATAGTTAAGATGCAAAAGCTGAATAATTGAGGCACATTAGGACATATATATCTTTATTTTGACCTAATTATTTATTATGTTTTTATTGATCTCATACTTTTTAATAAATGTTTGTAGTGTATATAACTTATTAAAAAAATTTTAAATAGCCTTAAAAAGACAAACAAATAGTTAATATACATGAAATAAAATGTATCTTATACCTATAATGTACATACATATGTAACTATTAATATAAATAAACAAATAGACAAAAATGCCAAAAATATACAATAATACCTCTTAGATAATATTAGAAATAAAAAGATCATTTAATAATGTTATTATATACATAAATAACAAAATAAAAATAATTGTATATAATAAATAATACCTATATATAATACCAAAATAATTTAACCTAATAAATACGGTGATAAAACAAATAAAAATTATAATAGAATAGTTTATAAAATAAGAAATAACTTTTGTATTTTGACTTTTATTTAATAAAATACTTGCCTATTTTATATTTCATTTTCTTTCTTCTTTAGTTTTTTATCATTTTTTGCTATTGTGGATGTTGATGTGGACTAATGGCATGCAAGGGAATGTTGACCCCAGTTCAACACCCCCATGCCTCTGCTCCTATCAGAGCTGGCCGACTGCTCCTTTTCTTCTAATTTATCTGAAGATTCCTTCATCCATATTTGACCCGATTGCTTTTTGAATCTTGTAGAGCGAATCATGTTCTCTCACACGTAATCCATGTTATTTGATTTTTATCGCTCGATCGAGCTGACACCCTAATCCCCTTTTTCTTTTTCCTTGACATGTATAAAAGTTCAGACTTCTCCATTTATGATCTTGCATCCATTTTATCCCGCTGGTAACCCCTGAGTTCTATTGTGAGGTCCCTCGCTTGTGACAGGATGCCGGAGCCTCGGATTTGAGGTGTGGACAAAGGAGGAGTAGGTCGGATCCACCACATCGGAGTTGCTCCTGGTGAACCTCTGCTCCCGATCATTTCTGGCTGGTGAGCTGCCATTTCTTTAAGTCTTTGCAATTCTTGTTATTGCAATAGATTTGTTTTAGATTTTTTTTTCATTTGATTCTGAAATCCAATGAAAGAAAGAGCACTGGAGCTTGAGGCTCCAGCACCTATCTCTACCATCCAACACCACCTCCGCCACTCATATCGACTTCTTCAGCTTTATGACCACTTCTTCATCTCTCAGGACACCTCTTCAACCTTGATCTTGCACAGATCTGGTCCAACAGGTCTCCTCTTCCACCACTAGCTGAAGACCCTCCGCCTTATACCATTCATTATTATTTATATCTGATTCTAGGCTCAGAAGCTTCGCTTTTGTGCTTTGGTTCTAACCTTGCAGGCCACAAATGAAGAGGGCCCCATCTAGGGGGTTCCAAATCTAGACGAAGAAACTAGGGGTCATGCATTCTTCTTAGACCTCTAGGACCCCATCGCTAGGTCCTAGACCATATTCCGACCATTAGCAGATGCAACTACCTCCTAGGACCATACCCCGATCATCAGCAAAGTGGGAGGAGGATGGCGTTTCCCAGTAGTGAAGATCGAAGTTTGTTGAGCCGTTGTTCTTCCCATGTTCTTCCATCCCATCTTTCCACTGTTGGATGAGGAACAACGCTCCAAGAAGTGTAGATACTATCAAATCGAGCCCCATCTACACCATCTTATTCGTCTGAGGATCTAATCTATGATGCTTGAGCGTGAAACATAATCGACCCATCTCTACCACTGATCATGTTAAGTGATCTCATTTTTTTTGTGTAATCAGAAGTGGGCTAGCTGCATCAAATCCTAGTACGCCTTCATCGTCAGATCCAAATTAGGATCTAATCTGGGTCATTGTTGCATGAAGTGATATCAACGTTTGTCCATCATTGATCACGTTAAGTGATTGCATCCCAGCTGTCCGTTAGCGTGCAAAGAAGTGGGTATTTTGAACTGTCTCCCCTCCACATTTTGTGTTTATATTTTAGTCTTGTAATTATTTATTGTAGCATATTTTATTTTTAATATTTTGCAAACTCAAACCTAGGCTTTCATTTATTTGCATTTTACTCCATGCTAGGCCACCTCATTTGTCATCCCACGTGAGGGTTTTGTGGTTAATTTCTTGGGTACCTCCTATACTTTCTTAGGTATGTTATCAAAGGAATTGAAGTATTTATGTAATTTCAAGTAGGTCCATGTTTGTTGAATATTAAGTGTTTATATATTAGTGATTTTGCATGCTATGTACCTGACTTTGAGTTACATGTTACTGACCTCTCTTTAGCTTTTACATATTTGCTATTTAGTCCCTACAAGTTCAAATTGAATATGTATTTGATTGGTTTCTTTTAATTGCTTGCCATGTACTTTGGTTTAATTGCATAAATATCCCTTCCAAGCATTTTGAAATTACGTATTAAATTTGTTAAATTGTTGATTCACCCTTGGATTCTTGGATTTTGTTATAATTGCATGTTTAGGGTTTCTTTATTTGCAAAATAGTCCATGTTTTGTTGATTTTTTTTATGTCTTTGTTTTAATTAGTTTAACGGTCCAATTGCCTCAAAATAATCTATGAGATTTATATTAAATATCTTATGACATTCTATGACACATTTTTTGAGGTATTTATTATTATTTCCCTATTTATAATATTTTGGAAACAATTTATATTTTACTATTTTGACAAATAAAAAAATAAAAACTCAAATATGTCTCTAAAAATTACCAAACCAATATGATAAGTGCATTTTACTGTATTTTACAACATATCCAAAATTCATTAAAAATAAAAAAAAGAATCCATAAAATTGCAAAAATTCGAAAACTTGTAAAAATCATATAAAATCACAAAAAATCATATAAATGTGTTTTAAACTCCAATTTTTCTTTATTTTGTCTACTATACAGGAAAATTGACTTTGGGCCTTTCTTATCGGACAAATATTTATTTGGTTTGTTTTAATCTCATGTATTTTTTATTTAGTTTATTTTATGTATTGTAAACTTTAAAAATACATAAAAAGCTCAAAATACCTTAAAAATACCATAAATAGATAAAAATTTAAAAAAAACAAAAAAATTAAAGTTTGAGTTTATTTGCTCTATTTTCAAAGAAATACAAAAATACACTTGTTGTCTCTCTCTTATATATCACCTATGTCAGTATATTTCATATAAATAACAATTGAAAACATGAGCAAAAAAACAATAGAAAATATAAAATCTAATTAAAAATCACATAAAAAACACATATTAATTTAAAACCCACAAAAGAAAAAAACTAAAAGTCTTCAAAACCACAAAAAATACTTGGATTAATTTTTTTAGTTAGATTTATTTTTTTGATCTATCCTTGTTTGCTCATGTGGATGATACTCTACCTGCTTTCCTTATACATATTTAATGTAGATTTAAATAAATTTCATAACTCGCACACTTGCATGATTCCTTTGCACATACACACCCATGGTTTTGATCATTGTTAAGAGGCACTCCGACTGAATATCATGTGCTGAGAGAATGGTCTATACAATGAATATAGGATCCAATTTGTTGGACACCAAAGGCCCTCCAAGACTGGACCCCTTTTGGTTATTCATCTGAGATACCTTATTAGCGACACAACTCAACAATTGGTGCCACTGCCTGGGAGCAATGGGGTAGATTAGCGGCCTTAGGCACTTAGGTTTATTTGCTATGTTTGATTGCTTGTTTATTTACTTAGCTTTTTATATTATTTTGCTTATATCTATTTCATAACTATTTCTGACATTGTCATTTGTTTGCCTTTGCTACGAGGGACTGCTTATCGAGGGAGGCCATCCTCGGATAGCATTTGCACCTACAAAAGGCAGAGTCGATCATTCTTTACTGACCGACATGAGAGAGCTGCAAAGACGATCGAGATCTATCATTAGCATTAGTGTAAAGTAATTAGTGAGAGACAGATTATTTGAACTTGTAATAGACTTAGACTAATTTTGACACTTAGATTATTGGGGTCTATTTTGCCAAGTACCGATGCACTTGGGGGACCTCACCGAGTGTTTGATGGTTTTTACAGTTTTCTTCAAATCTCTTTTATTTCTCCCTATTTTCTCCTCAATTTTCGCTTTGTTTTGTTACTCATGATTTATGGATTTCCACCTTCTTTATATTTCACATCTTCGCTGATTGAACCCATAGATCACCCATAAGACCATGTTGATCCGTAATTATATGAACCAACCGTCAATAACATTAGAACTCACCATGCACAATCTAATATCGCTCCAATAATATGAGGAACTGATATCGGGGTTACTACGCACACTTCCTTACTCTTTTGAGAAGAAGAAAACCCGATCCATGTGTGCTTGCATGCAGGAGTTGTCATATCAGACGGGCGTCTCCTAAATACAATCCATGGCAGCAGAACCCTTCGTCTTGACAGGAGACCATAAATGTCACTTATGTGATCCTCCATATCATGTTCAATTTTTAATTAATTATTATGAATCATATTCACATAATTAATTCTTCAAAGATAAATATTATATATATAAGTTTTGGTAATTATTGGATAATTAATTTAATCATATTATATCAATGATCCAATTAGTACCCAACAGACACTCTTTATTGATACTTGAAGGATGGTATAATCTCAAAATATGTATTATTAGAATTTTAATAATTAGAAAAATACGTCATGATCATTTTAAGTATTATCCTTTCCTCACCTGTTGTCATGGCCAGTGTGCACAGGATGTGGGACATACTGCTCACGGAGCAACCAACTACCAGAATAATCTACGATTAGACACCATGTCCTCCTTAGGTCAAGATAATGTGAACAGATCATTTAGTATTTGAGAAGATATTCAGCCTTTAAGATGAAGTTATACCATATAATATTTACAAAAACCAGTCTGATTAATATTATAAGGAGATTTGCTAAACAAATTCTCAATCCTATTCAGAAACAAAATTTGTTGGAAAGAGTCATTGTAACCAATTCGATCAAGATCAATTATCTTATCTTATTGGTTACGGTCATTCAAAGTAATTATATTTATTAAATTTTTCATAAAAAAGATAATGGTTAATTATTTTAGGAGATTAATCATTTTTTTTGAATTAATTGATTGACAATCACAAGATTCTTGATCAAATTTGTCAAGTTTCCAGTAATGACACATGTTTACCAAAACTAACAAATCTTAAGCAAACAAACTCCAAATTACGCAAACTAAAGTTTCTTGATTTTCCAATTTGATATGCAATAGAATTAAAGTCATAGACATGCATTTCAACGCATTTAAAAACCATGATTATCTCTTAATACATCCAAAATTACTATTCACGTAATAGTGGACACATGTCAACTAAAATGATCGTAACTTGAGCAAACGGATTCCAAATCACATAAAATCAATTCCTACAATTTTCTCATTTGATGTGAAACATAATTTATGTGATAAATTTGCATTTTAAGGCATTTAAACATGGAAACAAAATCAGACAAAACATGATTGCGAGAACAAATTTTGATGAAAATTCGTAGAACCAAAATTGCCCACGTCATCATAGGTTTATGGATCATATCTGAAACCTCTAACATGTGGCTCTGATACTACTTGAAGGTTATAGAGAAAACCTTAAGTGCATCACGGAAGCATCAAGAGTGCATCATATGCGATCAAGAGCGACTAGTCATACTAGTTGCTCTAGGCAATGGAATTTAAAAGAATTATGCGAGGAAACCACATGATTCGAGAACTATTCTCAAATCGTTTCATCAAGAGCACAAGTGAGTTTGAGGAATACCTCTTGAAGCATGGTTGTGATTGATAATCTCTAAATGAAGAGATTCTCCGATCTCAAGTATGATCTGACAAAGATTGCACTTGTGGGAGCATTGATGAGACACGTACTAACCGCAATCCATGTTGATGATCCAATCTTGGAAAATCCTAATTTCATCTCACAGAATTGTATGCCTTCTTCATGAGAGGAGCACATCGAAGAAGAAGGAGATCTACGAGCAATCGATCCAGGAGCACAACATCATCATGACGACGACGAGATTCTTTCGGCCAACAATATGGACAGTCATATTGCTGAGAGAGAGAGTTTGCTATTGCAGTTCTTTTGTGTAGAATAAAGGGTAGGGATACCTCTCCTTTAATACTAAATTGGATGTCCATGGATCTCAATCCATGTGCTTACAAATTCAATGGATGAGATTGATTTGTTCATTAAATCAATGACCACGATTTTGTTGTGTTTTAATTACCTACAATAAATTTGTTGGTTGTAATTCAAATTAAATATATTTAAATTAATCAATATATTTCAATTAAAATCACACCAACAAAGATGGAAGAATTGGAAGGAGAAGATCCCACATACCATAAAGAGAATTTACATCCCAATTGTGTGGATATCTTATTTGTCGACATATATTTCACATATGCAATAACCTTTATTGCATGATTATTCACCAAAATAATTCTAAATTATATTGTGACAATTTCAATCATGCCATTGAAAGAATGTGAATGATGTTCACACATCCAAAACAAAAATGTCATTGCAATTACAAGTGTCCAATGTGAATCCAATTCACACAACTACTAATTAGAAAAAACTAATTATAATAATGTCTCTCTAATATATTATACTTTATATTTATAATATCCATGAATAATATGGATAGTGCTATCCACATTATTCACATCTCTGATGATTAAGTGACATCTAATCATCTTGGATGTCCATTATCATGTGCCTAATTAATATGAATAAAATTCATATTATTCCTAATAACTAAATAACATTTCATTATTCATTTTTCTCAATGCCCAGATACATTATCAACAATGAAATTACTCTTGAAATCTTTCAGGAATAATGTGCTTTCTTTGTGGATACTTGGAGATAAGGACAAGGCGATTGTAATTTCCATGTATAGTGACTTGGATATTGATATCATATCTCAAATCCAAATCAAGCAGACCTCTCAAAGCTGTTTGATTGAATCAAAGCCTTAAATCTAATCTTCTCATTGCATTTGAATCGCATTCATATCAATGCCCAACATTGGGACTAAGATTATAAAAATCCGAACTTGTTTCATCACACCCTCGGAATGAAAGAGTCATGGTTACAAAATCGTTTACGATCACATCACCCTCTAGATTTCTTAATACCCATACATCATGCATACTAGAAGACCTAGAAAAAAACCCAAAGATATAGATAAATTTTACGTTGTCTTCTTCAACATTTTCTAATTTAGTTTCTTATTTTATCATTGGGAGTTGATATCGATCATATACTTTCCAAAAGCATATATCATATCTTGGTATTGACGATATACTTTCTAAAAGTATATATCATACCTATAAATTCAGTCAAGCTTCCAAAGCGAGATGACCGTGCACGGAATTTGATCCCAATATCTCATGAGTGAGACCATGTCTCCGGTTGATGAACCTGTGATTCATTAACTTTTTTGTCACATTTTGTCTTAAAATCCTTAATAAATACATGTAAATATTCTTTAATTCTCATCTTTTATTCAAACTTCATTCATGAATGAATATTCACTTTAAGCATCAAAATCATGTAAATAAATAAAGAACAAAGAAAAGAAAATAAGGAAGATTGCAGATACGTATATATGTATAATATGATTTATAAATATAAATATAACTGCAAGGTATATTTATAACCTAATCACCGAGACCTAGTCAGCATGGATTGGTCGACAAACCAATAGGTAGGGGGAGATTAGGAAAGAAATCACTAAAAATAAATTAAGACACACTTCATATACTTCTCATTTTATCAAATAAATACAAAATTTCAATAATTTTAAATTAATTCATATGTACATATTTTCCACCAAACTCTTTTCCTAATTATTTCTAAAAATGTATATAAAAAAATAAAAATAAGTTAAAAATATTACCTGTATAAATACCAAGAAATCCAACCTTTAATTTGTCAAATTCTCAACTTCCGAACATCATAACTTCTTCACACGAAGTCTAATTTCATTCTACTCACCTTTAAAGTTCATAAAATAAAATTCTCTAATTAATAGAGGTGTTTCATCGAATTCGGAGTCCGTTTGCAAAAAGTCGGTTTTGGGACCAAATGACAATGGGGTTTATCGGATATTTATTTTATGTAGAACACAATATTTATAGGTTTATTAATTTTATAATTTCTAATTATTTTCATGATCTTGTAATTTAACCTTAATTTATTTCAGAATTTTTGGTGTTTATTTATTATTTTAATAAAATCCAAACCCTACATTATAGGTAAAAATGAACTGGATAACTTATACCTATATTTATTAATATATGAAAATTAATTTATTAAAATCCCTAAAAATTCACACAACCCTTATTTATTATTCTAATAATTAAGAAAATATAAAATTATTATTTATTTATTTATTTAAAAATCCAAAACCTATTTATCTATACTTATTTATTAATATAATATTTATATTTCGAATAATAATTATAATTTATAAAAAATAATTATTCTATAATTTAGATAATTTATTTATTTACATTTATTGTTTTTATACTTAATTAAAATAACACTATTTACTATTTATTATCTAATTTACAAGAAATTCAAATATCAGGCCTACCAGGTGCTCACACTTGTCAGCACCTGGTGCTTCTTCTCCAAGAAGCCGGTGCTGGAGTTTTCTCCACCCAGGTTTCTTCACCTATTTTTCTCGCGCACATCCTACCCTCTTCCGACGATCTAATCCCTTGGATTTATTCTCCTAACAACCAAGAATTTTGGCCACCCTTTGATTTAACTTGGAGGTCACGACATCTATCTATATAAACCTTCAATGTTCGCAACTTCTAAGTAACTCTCCATAACCAACTGAAACACCCAGTTTCTGTGGTCGAACCTCAACCATCACCTCTCGATTCCGGCTATCCTAGGAGGTGACATCTCCACTTCGTCAGCTCACTTGTAAGAAGGGAGATCGGAGGAGGTTCCAAGGCGATCGCTCCGCCTTGCACGCGTCCAGCTCCGGCAAAGATCGGCCGTCGAACAACCATATAAGGTAATACACCTCTACATTTCCAGATTTATACATCCACCTTCGTCGAATTTTATCTCGATCGTCATGCCACAATTAGCGTGGTTAATCACGTGCTTAGTCAGCTTAATCTTTCATCTCAAACGCCTTACCTTCGATTCGTTTTATTTCATTTAGAAATCAAATCAAATCCCGTTTCCATTTCTCAAGTATTTTGCACGCAAATTTCATCTATTCTGGAATCAACTATTTGAGCTTGCAAAACTATAATCCATTGGCCGATTTCTTACGAATCGAGCACACACACATCTTATTTGCATGTTCTTCTCTGATTTGGAGCAATTTCAAAGCGTCGGGAGCCTTTAATTATCACGCAAATCATCATCTAAGGAGCCGCAACAACCTTAATCCAGGAACAGAGCAGCGAGAACATCCAACTTCGTCGACCTTTCGCCGCTGCTCTGAGCCATTGCCGCCTGACGGCCACCGCGGGCGAGGTCGAGGGTTAGAGGAGCTAACCCTCTGGCCCTACCGGAGACCCCAGTTCGTCGCCAGTTTCCCGTGATAAATCAGAGAAGGAGCTCCTGCGTCAACAGCCCAAGAATAGCCAAGAACACTCGGGCCACATGCTTGCGACACGTGGCAGGAATTGGACACTCCAGATCGTGCCTCATGATATAATCCAGACCTTCCAGATGAAGTGGTAGAAATTTTGCATAAAAGGGCCCCGAGTACTTCCAGCATTTCCAGAGTGCTCCAAAGTTTACCTGAATTTATATTTAGGTCCCCCACAGGGACCTAAATGTAAACTTTCATATTTCCATTTCAAAACAGTCCCTGACCGAGGACCTTTCTGCATAATTTTTGTTTCTTTTTCTTGCATTTATACCCCTGACCTGTAGGGGAGTTTTGGATGCCTTTTTGACATATTTTTTCGTAGATTTTTTAAGGAAAGTTACACAACTACCCACTAAAGGTTTTCAGTAATGTTTTGTATATTTTCGACGTGTTTCCATCGTGTTTTGATTCGCCGCAAATCAACTCCGTTTTGATTTGTTTTTGTGTGTTGTTCGAGCCCATTGCTCGTTCCCGTTTACTTACTATATAGTATCACATAAATTTCACATATATTTCACCTATTATATAGTAGGTAAATTGTGTGAAAAATATCACTTTGGAAAATAAATAAAAATTGGAAAATTATAAAATCAAATAAAAAAATTAAAAATCAAAATTCCATAGAATCTATTGCTTTTCCTTGATCGCTTTATGAAGAGACAAAATAATCACAAATATATTTTCTCTTAAAAAATTCAAAATATACTATTCTGCCTCCTTGTGTTCGACCTAGGCACACTTCCCTGGTTAAATTATTAGTGTAAGGTTTTTCTTCAAAAAAATCGATCTTTCTTTGACCGACTAGGATCTCTTTGCCGTTTTTCTACACTGACAACCTTTTTTATTAAAAAACCACAAATCGATCTGAGCGTCGCATCAAAATGGCACCGTTGTCGGGGAGGCATTAGTGTATTTTGATTTTTTTACATATCTTTGTGATTTTATTTTCTCTCATCTTATTATTTTTCATTGCTTTTCTTCAGTTTTTCTCACGGCTTTTCTCGAATCGTTTCTCGATCTTCTTTAGCCGCTAACTAATTTTTGCAGGGCCAGCAGGATCAGCCGGTTTCTTAGGAAGCTGAGTCAGTTGAACGAGCAGAGGCCGATTTTTTCTTTACGAGTCGGATGCAGAGGGCAGAAACACAATATTGTAATTTTGTAAAAGAGAGAGAAAGAGAGAGAAAGTTGTATTGAACTCTAGTAGAAGGGGTCCACTAAGGACATCCTGACTTGTATTCCCCACCATTTTTTTAGGGTCTGATTTGCCGTGTACCGTGTATTTAGGGGATCAGGGCACCCATAGCAGTTTTCCCGCCTTGATGTTTTTTTCAGCAGCTTTTTCGATAGATGCTTGGTTAGGAGTTTTTTTTAATTTATCTTATTGTGCTTACGTAGTTAGTCTTAAAACTCGCAACCTTGGTGCATGATTTTAGGATTTTTATAAAAAGAAAATAAAAAATCGGTAGATGTTTGTTTGAAAAAAAACTCAAAAAAATAATAAAACCCCAAAATAAAATTGAGACTGCTAAGATATCTAACTGAAAAACGTAAAGGTTCATCTGATTTGGGAGAGTAATCCCCGCACATTTTCTTAGAGTGCGCGAGTGAGAGACGACCCATAAGGTTAGAGCCAAAACCCCGTATTTCTCGCAAAATACTACTTAGTCTATGCACTTAATCACTGTTCCTTAGTGGGTGCGTGTTTAAGACGAAAATCGGTGATCTTAAGTTCCACACAAGGTGGGAACTCAGTCGCTGAATCGACCACACGAAATCTGGATTGAAATAACAATTAACCCACAAAAAAAATCAAATAATGAAAAGCGGTGCAGAGTTAAAATTTATTATAACTCTACAACAAATATGTGTATAGGTGCAAGTATGTGTAGAGGTCGAACACAGGGAGCAGACAGGTAGAACGAGGCAAAATTGCTCAAAATGTGAATGCGATCAGATGTCTATTTATACTAATTTTTTTGTGGTTTTTTATTTTATATTTTGATTTTTAATTTTATTTTTTTTTATATTTTGATTTTCAATTTACTGATTTTGTAATTTCTTTTTATATTTAATATTTATTTTTTTCTTTTTTCTTTTTAGAGAATATATATACAAAGTATGTAAAGAGAGGAATAAGGATTTATAAGAATAGGTAAAAATGCTCAAGAATCAGGAAATAAAATGTTTTTGGGCTTTTTATAATTTTATAATGTTTTTGTGATTTTTCTAGATTTTTCCTATTTTTTTGTATTTTTAAAGGTAAAAATACTAGAAAATAGGGAACTAAGTTGCTGGCCGAAATTAAAATGAGGATGAAAAATATTAAACAGTGTCCAAAATTCCTCAACTTAATTTTAAAACAAAGGTAATAAAAAAAAGAAAATTCAGGAAAAGAAAATACTATTTTTATATTTTTTATGAATTTTGTATATTTTTATGAAGGTTTTTTGTGTTTTTATATTTTTATGGGTTTTCTTTTGTATGTTTTTAATGATTTTTGGACTGAAGTTAAAACACACTAAAATAGATAATATATATATTTTTTGGGAATTTTCTAAAGTGTTTTTATATTTTTTATGTATTTTCTAATTCAAACAGTGAATAAAATGCTTGTTTTTTGAATTTTTCTAATAATAAAATGCAATAAAATGGAAAATAAAAATATATCATGAATCTACAATACAACAGGAACCTAGGGTATTTTTTTGTAATTTTTGGGATTTTATAGGTGCATTAATTAAATACTACAAACATAAAGAAAATACACTCTGCTAGGGGTTTTTCTGTAATATGCAAAAAGTCCAGGGGTAAAGCATAAATTTCCCACAAAATTTGAACGTATTAAAATACTTTCTCGACCAAATATAAATAGCTAAAGCCGCGAGGGCTTTTCTGCAAAAATGCCACCCCCACGGTTGCTCTTCGTCACTTAAGTAAATAAAAAATTGCTCAGGGTGTATTAGCAAAATACCCAAAGCTAAGGGCGCATCCGATGGTTGCTCTTCGTCACTTATACACGTGTCAAGCTCACAACGCGCGATGCCTCTTCGTCATCCCATAGCCGAGATTAGATGAGCTTCAAGATCGAACGGCGTGGACGATCAAAGGATCTGACGGTGGCTACTTCTCTGGGGACACCTTCAAAATCCAACGGCGGCGAGGTCCCTTCGACGAACTGTGAAGAACCCACGGGGGTGCGAGCTTCCCCAGTGCCAATCACCCTCCTCCGCTTCCTGGCGATGCTCCAAAAAGGTCCCCGAGGCTCCTGCAAGTCTTCCCAAGATGCTGGTGGCTCCAAAAGGGGTCGGCAGCTACAGGAGAACGCCGTCAGAGGTGGAGGAGCAACTTGGCTCCATGCACCTTCGATCAAGATGCAAAATGAGCCTCCAGCTCCTCCAAGTGCGCGAGTACCTGCAAGAACTGTTAAGGAGGGTGAGGGCAAAGTGCCTCGCCCCTCCTGGGTGTGGTTCAAAGTGAAAAATGGCAAAAAAGGGAGGATTCTCCGGCGAGGTGGTGACGGAGTGAAACGGGCGATTGGCGGGGCGTGAATCAAAAAGGGAAGAGGGGATCTAATCCTAATGCTAGGGGAAGAATAAAAGTGCAAAAAAAATGAATAAGATGATGACCTCAAAGGATGAAAACCTGAGATGGACCTCAACAACCAAACATGGTGGGAGGTGGTGGAAGCACCGTCTTGACCGCCTTGCCTCGCCTCAAGAGGGCTGGAGGACCCCATGTTACGAGGTCCAGTCCGGAGCTTCCCAAGAAGAGAGGATGAACGGTCCAAGAAGGGTTCAAGATTTGAAAATGGTCGGAGAGAGTATCTTGTATAAGGTAGCTCTGGCATGATGTTTAAGGGTGATCACGGATGCCACAGTGATCCAATCCCCGAAGTAAGCTAAGGGTGTGTATGCCCAATCTACAAGGAGCGAGAGTCATGAAGACGTCGACACCAATAGGTGCACGAAACGTCCTCGAAAAATCCACAAACGCGGGGGAAAACCAAGGTTTCTGACAAGAACAGGAGTGGGTCAGAGAGTTGACCCGTCGGTCAACTCTCTAGACCCCCTGGTTGGTCCACGTGGACCAACCAGGAAAATCCTGGAAAAAATGATTTCGAAATTAATTTAAAAATAGTAAATGATTTATTTAATTTTAGGTTATTAAAAAAATATATTTTATTTTATAAAGTATTTTATAGTGATTTTTATTTATTTTTTAGAGGTGTAAAATAACAAGTTACCTATTTAGGCTTGTATAGGTCTATATATCTATATATTTTAATATTTTGTTTTTATTTTGTGTAGTTAATTTTATTTAGTGTGTGTATTATTTTATATATTTAGAACTTAATTTTATACACTTAATTATATTTTTATTTTATTTTTCTGAAGTGTTTTGTACACTTAATAAAATAGGAGTATTAATTACATAGGTATAGTTATAGGTATTATACCTATGTATTATATACAAATATTTTTTTTGTGTTTTATCTAGGTTTTCATTCTATTTTTTTGTGTGGATTAATTTTAATGATCAAACTTATCTTCACAAAATCAAAGTTTGGAGCTTAAGTCGGACCTTTAAAATTTTAGTGCGGGCGGAACCTTAATGGGAATCGGATTTGAAATCCAACAGCCTTCGAGAATCCCAAAACTCAGTTCAAGTCTCCTCAATAGCCAGGTCAGAAATATCTCAACACATATGGAAACCCTTACGACTATGAATCTGACTCGTACAGTATAAGTGATAGTGGCTCTCCCCAACTAGAATGACAAAGAGACTGACTTCTCCAGTACGAAAACCCAATGATTCCCCAATCCATTAACTCCTTCCTCGAGGAGAGGGTATTCCCTTCTTAGTTCAAGTGGCAACCAGCTGAAGAGGAGGGGGTGAAGAGAAGAATGGACGGTAGCCAGTCTAGCTACCTATCCTAGGATGCAAGACCAGTGTAGTCAAGTCATCCAGCTGCAGGCTCACATATTTGACTTTGGAACTCAAGCTTGCTTATTTTCTATACAACATATGTACATACTTTTGCAGGAATTTTATTTTTTGTACAAGCCTGTCTTTTTTTTTGAAATACTATTCACATCAGCATTTACACAGGGAGTTTTGCCTCTTGAGCTAATAGACTATACCTCTTTTGAAGCTTTATTGCAACCCACACTCTCCTGTCTTTAGAATTCCTCATCAATGGATGGGTTGTGGTGCACTTCCCTCCCTAGAGGAGGACAAGTGTTTCCACTTGTGTGCGCCTCATACCGTCAAATCCAATCCCCTCACCACTTCAACTGAGTTGAGCCATGTAAAATGTGCAGGTATCCAAGTTATGTCATTATCAACAAGAGTCGTGGGTGTGTTCCAAAATACTCTAGTTAGGCAGTCAAGAATCCATTTAACTAAGTCCTGTGATCCTCAAAGAATTAAGTCAACTAGACCTGAAGTACCTCAAACCCAGTTCCTATAAGGTTCCTGGTAAGTAGGTAGATTTAATGTCCAACCAAGCTCCAATCTCCGGATTTTACTTAGACTCGTTCAACTATCAAACTCAATCCGAAAAATGCTCATGCTATGCAAATGAAATGTAGAAAATATTTTTGTGATGCAATTTTCAAAGATTTTGAACTTTTTATGGATTTTTGAAAAGATGATGATGCACATACATTTTTAATATTTTCAGAAAGATTTTTCAGATTTTTTGGATTTTAGTTTTGCAAATGGTTCTGGAATTTTTGAAAACAAAAGATTTTTGGCTAAAAGAAAGGTTAAAAATATTTTCACGGGGATGCATCTTGTATTTACAAGAAGTAGATTTTAAGAATTTACAAGGGTAAGTGGTCAGTTTTATAAGTATAAGTATATAATGGATTTTGGTGTGATGTATATATTCCTCAAACTTATTTGAAAAGGTTTTTCAAACAATTTTCGAAAACTAAAGTCCAAAAAAATTTTATAAATATTTTTGCAAACATGTACACACATTTGAAAATCATTTTTGCAAAGGTTTTCCAAACAGTATAGATTTTTCACATATTTTTGCAACCATTTTTCAAACCATTTGCAAATCATTTTTCAAACATTTTATTTCACACAAAGAAAATAAAATATTCAAAATAAACAATTTTTA
Source organism: Ottelia alismoides (assembly GCA_037367405.1). Lineage (NCBI taxonomy): Eukaryota > Viridiplantae > Streptophyta > Magnoliopsida > Alismatales > Hydrocharitaceae > Ottelia > Ottelia alismoides. The sequence goes on from JAZKJV010009424.1 coordinate 313,443, forward strand.
CAAAGGTTGAAAACATGTAACAAAATATTTTCAAAATAGTATTCAAAAGATTTTTCACAAAAATGTTCAAACTATTTTTTAAATATTTTGCAAAAAACATTTTCTCCTGATTTATCCTAATCGCCACTCAAGTCGGGCCCCACCCTCTCCGGAGAGTGAAACAGGCCACGACACACCACAAATAAAGTTCAATGTCCTTGTACACACGTGAGAGTCCAAACGGACACCGCTATAAATGAGCAGAAAATAAAAATGCAGAAATTAAAAACCTAGACTCTACTCTCTCTCACGACTCGACTCGATCTTAATTTAATTGCGGTTTCTTCGGGTGTCGGTGAAGATGCGTCGGTTCCTTGAAAAACCGCTCCACGTGCGCCGGGTACCTTGCAAGAAAAATAAGAGAGAGATTGTAAGAGAGTGACTCAAAAAATAATCAAAAATAAAATAAATGAAAGAAATGCTGAAAAATAAATACAAAAAATAAAATAGGATTTACAATGAAAAATTCGGGGGTCAGACTACCCGAATTCGGAAAACCGAACAAAAATTTTCAAAACAAAAAACTAAGCCGTTTGTTGCTCCCCGGCAACGGCGCCATCTGACGAGCCCGCAAAAGCCGCGATAAGAAATCGTTTTTATCGTTCGTGCGTGAGAATAAGTAAAATCGTTCGTTGTAGGCGGCGATCGGAACAGTCAAGAAATAACCACAAAATAATGATTCAATTTTAATCTTGTGGTGTATGTTTATTTTACTTGGGCAAGTCCCAAGGTCGATCACAAGGAGGCAAAGGAACAACCTAGATTAATGTCTATCCAATTTTTAGTTCGGTTTTCAAGGCGGTCTTTTTTTTTGGAATTTTTCAATGCAATATGAGATGCGAAATGCAAATGCGGCCTATTTTAGGGACTAAAATATAAATTACAATCAAACGATGTCCGAAAAATACGAAACTTGGCCGAGATGTAAAAATTGATGAGATAAGTGCACTGTATTTTTTTTGTAATTTTTAGATGCAATATGAATTTTTTACGAATTTTTAATTGCAAACAGAATGATTTTCAATATTTAATTTTAATAAATATTAAACCTACTTATTTTCGAGAACTAAAATTATCTAAGATCTATCACTATGTAATGGATCTTAGAAAAATCCTAGACCTCAAAAATGTGGGGTTTTATACCTATTAAAAATCAAACATAGAAATGTGCAAAATGATTTTTACAGGGCAAATGATGCATGCAAATGCAAAGATTTTTGGGCACAATGTTAATCAAAGAAATCTCTACAAAATGAGATTTTTCGGAGATTTTTAGAGCCACGGTTAGTTAACTATGAATTTCAGAACACAGATTGGGCAAAATATGTAAATTTTCACAAAGCAATTATTTATTAATTAACCGTTAATCACAAAAATATCCACGACATGTCAAAATGTAGAGCATTAAGCAATGAACAAAGTGCTATTTTTAAATAAATAAAATGATGCAATGTAGAGGTCTATAATGTATGACAAAGACAGGGGTACAGATGCAAACAGAATAATAAAGAAAATATAAAAATAATGCAAGGGGACCTATTGTTAATTACCGATAAAAGGAGGGGGGCTTCTGCAAATTTCCCAGAGGGGCACGTGCGTGGCACGTGCCCTCTGGGGGCGGGGGCTGGACTGCGAAAGGTGGAACGTTTGGGGGCGTCACTGCAATTTGCCCCAAAGTCACGTGCGTCGCACGTGACAGGGCTGACGTCAGGCTGACGTAGTTCCCCACGCACGTGCAGATCACGTGCGCGGGGCCTCGGGTGTAGAGCGCCCGGCCGCGCGGCGGTGCTGTCCAGGCAGAGGAGCGCGAGAGGGGGCCTCCGGCGTAGGCAAAGCCTGGTGGTTGATGACAAGGCGGCGGAGATGTAGTCGACGGTGGTCGATGAAGTCGGTGAAGGCGATGCGGTGGTCGGTGAAGCTCCAGGAGGAGGCGAAGGCGTTGAAGGTGGAGGAGGCACGGAGCCTGGCGGCCAAGACTGTGGCGAGGTCGGTGGCGAAGTCGTCGAAGGCGGAGGAGTCCCGGTGGCGTGGTCGAGGGCGCAAGGCGGAGCGGGGACCGGTGGCGGGGGCGAGTCGATGAAGGTGGAGTCGCGGAGGCGTAGATGCTGCTGTAGCTCTGAGCGGAGAGGAGGGTCGGAGACGATGACGTTGTTGGTGTCGTAGGCTCGACGCAGGAGGCGGAGCTGGGCACTAGTGGCGGAGGGCGCGCCTTGATGCAGCAAGGTCGAAGACCTTGGATCTCACCGGCGAAGGGGGGAGCACGGTGCTGTCACCACCGTCTCTCCGGCAGTGGAAGTATCGGCGGATAAGCCTGGCGTCGAGGGTGTCGATGCCCTTAAATAGAAGAGCCTGGAGATGGCGACGCGAGGGAAGCGGAGGGCGTTAGGCGGCGGTGGTTGTGGTTGGCGTGGGGATAACGGGCGGCGGTTGCGAGGTTTTCGGGACGGCGGCGACGATGATTGGGGGCGGCAGTTACGGAGGGGGGCGCGGGAGGTGGGAGATGCGTGTAGGCCGTCCGATCGGCCGAGATCGGACGGCCAACGAGGATCCACGTGGCGATTACATGGGGAGGAGCGGGGCACGTGCGGAGCACGTGCCTGGGAGGCACGTGCGACGCACGTGCGTCGTTTAATATTTTTTTTTATAAAAACGAGATAATAAAAACCACAAAAAACGCTGACACGTGGCGGCCTCTGGGGCTGCCACGTGTCAGAACCAGAAAAATCGAAAAATAAATCGTTTGTAAAATCAAAAAGAAATAGCAAACGACCCCGGATCGAAAAAGTTTCTTCACGAAAAATGCTCGTCTCGACGAGATCTACAACTTTCATGAAGACATCAAAGCCAAATTCGGTCAAATGTGAAAAGTGAATTTTTGGGGTACCCCATGTACATAGAATACCTTGATTTTTGGGTTATCTAATTTTTTTGTCATTTTTAAAACAAGATAAAAATCCGGAAAAATAGGGAAAACTCAAAGATAAATAAAAGAGACCTTAATCTGATTTTTTTTGGATTTTTATTAATAAAGAAAATAAATGCGTAAAATACAAGGTCAAAAGCCGCGAAAAATGCAATGTACAAAAGAGGCCCAAAACCCAATTTTCACATACGGACTCCGATTCACTTGAACTTGGTCTTGTTTTGAAGGTAATTGAATGTGCATTAGTTCAAAAGTGAGTAGGATCAAATCGGACACTGGATGGGGAAGATATGTGGCTTTTAGTCCGAAAATCCTGAAACTAGGGTTTGGGTTTTTGGTCCACTTAACAGGGTTAGTGAATTTTTTGTATTTTTTCATTTATTCTTGTTAGTGATATGTACACAGTGGAGTTGGGTTTGTGACATTTGGAGTTAGTATGAAGGAATTAAAAATAGGGGAAGTTAGGCTTATTTACAGGTCATTTTTGGCTTGGATTTTTGGCTTCTTATTTTATGCAGATTTTAATGCTAAAATGCAATTCTTATGAAATCATGCCTGAATGCTAATTATGCAGAATAAATGTAGAAATGCAGTTGATTTTGAGGGACTTGAGCTTTAATTAATGAGACTTAGAATGGTGAATCCGAGATTCATCAATAGTCTCCCCCTATACTTAGGGTAAGATATCCCTAAGTATAGACAAGAAGAGGAGACAATGAAGAGGATCGAAGAATAGGAGAACTCGGGGTGCACACCCCCCTATACTTAGGACAAAGTATGTCCTAAGTATAGAAGACTGTCTACAAGGGGCGGTACCTTTTTGATAGATAAAGAGGATAGAAAAGGAAAAGAAGAAAAGAAGAAAAGAGATCAGCATATGGAAGAAGATAGAGACGGATGTATGTATCACTCCCCCTATACTTAGGGTAAAATAAGCCCTAAGTATAGGAAACGACAAGAGTAATGACACGGAATGATGAATGAACACTCGACTCGTCCACCCCCTATACATAGGACAAAGTACGTCCTAAGTAACGCAAACACGAGAATGGGTGGATGAGCAATACGGGAGAGGGACAGAGATGAAACAAATGAATATACAACATAGATGGATGTACACAGGATCAAGAAGGTAGAAAGCGAACCTTCTTGCGGGACCGCTAAGGAATAGATCTAGTGTGGTGTATGTCGACATCGGGGTCCACAGTGGATGGAATCCGATCAAGGTCGACAGAGTGTATGTCCTCGGTGGTCCTATGGTGTAAAGGCATGGACTGGTGAGTGGAAGAAGTATGGCTAGGTCCGGCCTTGGGAGTCTCGCTAGTAACAAAGTGAAAAGGGACAAACTCATCATCATCGGAAGAAGTGTACTCAATGTCATCCTGTGAGGTCTCGTCCAGGTCAAAACCAAAAGATGCGAATTCATCAATGGAAGTAGTCGAACTCTGTTTGTCCTCAATAATCTCGACCGAATCATCTTTCTCATCAAAAGGCCTGAATTCCCAAATAAAAGCAACTAAATCAAATTCGGCCTTTAGCTCATTCGAATCTAAGTGAACAGGAGCGGACTCATCGGTGAAAGTAGTCGAGTCATGTCTGTCCTGTCTAGTCTCAGGATCTGCCCTCCGCTCAATGGTGTCAATCGTGTAAATCCCGCGGATGTCTTCAACACAACACCAAGTCCCAGAAGAAGGAACTCCGAGGTCCATGCTTTCCAAGTCTTCCTCTTGGGAGAGGAATTCTTGGGTGTCAGTGGAATCCAGTAAGCAACAAAATTCTCTGATAGTCTCATCAAGGTCATGGTCCTCAGGGTCAACCAAGATAGGTGTGGTCACATTAGGTGCAGGTCTCTGGTCATCAGTAGGTGCGGTGATCGACACTTCGCTCTCGTCAACAGGACGGAAGCAAAACTCTCCTGATCCATAGTCAATAACGACCCTCGTAGAGGCGAGGAATGGTCGTCCCAGGATGATTGGAGAGTGCTCCCCAGTGGAGGTCTCCATGGGCAATACAACAAAATAAACATTGTAGCTTGTGCCCTGAATCGAAATGACGACATTTTCAAGGAACCCTTCGGCCTCTTTATTGATCTATCAGCAAACTGTACGATCATCCTAGTCTTCTTGAGAGGCCCTAAGTGAAGAGATTGTACCAGCGAGAAGGGTATAATACTAATTGAAGCACCGCCGTCTAGGAGAGTGTGATCACGTGTATGGTCAGAGATGGTGCAGCAAATGAATGGTGTGACAATATTCTTTTTCCTAGGAATGGGACGGTGTGTGATGGCGGGGCAGTGGCCATGGTCAGAATGTGACGCTCAGATCTGCTGCTCCGCTTTCTTTTCTTGGAAAGAGGACCAGATAAATCAGTCATGGCCGGCTGAAGTGGGGCACAGATGACCTCATGAATAGTGGCCACCACTTCAGGTTCAGTCAATAATTTTTTTAATTTTTGGACCACCTCCATACAAGGGAGGAAGTCAGAATCAACATATACATGAGGCATGCCAACAGCAGTCTGTACATCGGCATCCTCGGGGTCAAAGGTGGGACAAGGTGTGAATGAATGTGTGGTCAAAGGGTCTGGCAAGTGGGCACTCTCCTCACAGTCTGAATCAAGCAAAGGTCTCCCGAACTCTTTTTGGATTTTTAATTTTTTCTCATTTTTTTTGTATTTTAGGCGATTGCAAGCTCTCATGATAATCCTCAAGTGAATCCAAATCCTTAAAGAATGGAGCTACAATCTGGATCTTATTTATGCTAACTATATCGCTCATCCTTGAGTTCATATGCTTCATCATCTGATTCAAAGTCTCAAGTGTGGATATCATGAAAGGTGACTTCAAAATATCAGGATCGGGTGTGTCGAATGTGGGCGGTGGTTGCGGACAATAATCACATTCCGAATCAGGATAATCAAGGAAGAGCGGGTTGTCAAAATGTGAGGGTGATGGTGGTGGAAATGATTGGTGAAAATCAAAGTCTGAATCCTGAATAGTGGGTTGGTCGGATATGTACAAAAATCAAGAGCAAAGTCCTCCTGGAAAAAAGGTGGTGGACCGGCTGGATTGAACGAGGGATCTGTAAAGTTCGGATAAAAGACGCTCCAGGGGTCCATCTCGAAAACAAAAGGGAACGATCAGGAGAGCACGAAGGTCAAATCAAGAGAGTGAAGAAGAAGGAGCAAATGCGTAGAGGCGGTCTAGAATACACACAAGCAATCACAAACAAAACTCATACGATACAAACCTTCAATTCACCTACTCAACTCAGTAGAGACTGAAAAGTCGGTCTTTTTATCTTGTCTGTTTTTAGAGTTAGGTGAGAAGTCATAAGTTACGCAAACACTTAGGGGCTGAATGGGATTTGGGCACTAATCCTTAATGTGTGCGCGAGCAAGTAAAAGCGAAGACAATGAGGGGATTACTCGTCCCAAGAGAAGATTTTTTTGTTTGATCGATTTTAGGGTCGAGCAATGTTAGCAGTCCCAATTTTATTTGTTATCACGTTTTTTGGATTTTTAATGAGAAATGCACGATCCTAACGAGGAGTCAATTCCTTTAAGCACCTAGGTGATCAAAATCAGAGGGAGAGTCGGAAAAGCAATGCAAGCGGAAAAACGATGATGTATGTTAAAGCGTAAATGCTCACCTTGCCTCCAGCACTCTCTATGCAAGGATGCTCAAAAGAATTGAAACCTATCTATATGCAAATGCAAAGTCGATGAAATTGCCCTAAGAGGAGAAGCTGCTATTATCATGAAGAACAATTTTCAAAATTTGACTAAGTCCAACGTTCTCTATAGGAGCATGCAATGGTTATTAATGTGTTTGGATCTAGTACTATCGTCAAGAAGATCCTACGACTAAGTCTCAATCACACAAAATAAAGAAAACAAAACCGAAAAACAAAATAAAAAATGCAAAGAAATCATGAAAATAGCGGTGAGCCCCATGTGATTAAACACTTTGAAATTGGGCCCGAATGTCCTAAGTCTAGGGTACCTGTATTATTACAATTATAGGGTCTCTCACTCACTTAAAATTACAAAAAATAAATACAGGAAGTAAATGCTACAAATGAAAATGGAGCGTGGTCTTTAAAAATCTCTGAGTCTCCTTCGGTGCAAGGCGAGCAGACTGTCGCCGGCTTCACGTGGGTGCACAGGCTCCTAGGGTGGAGCGCCTCCCTCGATCCACGGTTCCTTGCACGAAATCAACAAAGAGAAGGTTAGATAACTCAAACAATTATATCAAATAACAAGCAAACAAATAAACCGCAAGAATAGATAAACAATCACAAGCACAAGCAAAAACCCGAACTAAGCGTTGTTGTTCCCCAGCAACGACGCCATTTGTTTAAGATGAAAATCGATAATCTTAAGTTCTACACAAGGCAGGAACTCGGTCGCTGAATCGACCACATGAAATCCAGATTGAAACAACAATTAACCCACAACAAAAATCAAATAATGAAAAGCAACGTGGAGTTAAAATTTATTATAACTCTACAACAAAGATGTGTATAGGTGCAAGTATGTGTAGAGTTCGATCATAGGGAGCAGACAGGTAGAACAAAGCAAAATTGCTCAAAATGTGAATGTGATCAGATATCTATTAATGCTAATTTTTTTGTGAGTTTTTAATTTTATATTTTGATTTTTAATTTTACATTTTTTTTATATTTTGATTTTCAATTTACTGATTTTGTATTTTCTTTTTATATATTATATTTATTTTTTTATATTTTCTTTTTTCTTTTTAGAGAATATATATACAAGATAAGTAAAGAGAGGAATAAGGATTTATGAAAATAGGTAAAAATACTCAAGAATCAGGAAATAAAATGTTTTTTGGCTTTTATATTTTTATAATGTTTTTGTGATTTTTCTAGATTTTTCCTATTTTTTTGGTATTTTTAAAGGTAAAAATACTAGAAAACAGTGAACTAAGTTGCTGGCCGAAATTAGAATGAGGATGAAAATATTAAATAGTGTCTAAACTTCCTCAAATTAATTTTAAAACAAAGATAATAAAACAAAGAAATTTCAGGAAAAGAAAACACAATTTTAGATTTTTTATGAGATTTATAAATTTTTATGAAGGTTTTTAGACTTTTTATAGTTTTATGGGTTTTATTTTGTATTTTTTAATGATTTTTGACTGAAGTTAAAACACACTAAAATGGACAATATATATTTTTTGGGAATTTTCTAAAATGTTTTTATAATTTTTATGTATTTTATAATGCAAACAGTAAATAAAATGCTTGTTTTTTGAATTTTTATAAATAATAAAATGCAATAAAAAATGGAAAATAAAAGAATTTTGTGAATCTACACTACAACAAGAACCTAGGGTATTTTTTTGGCAATTTTTGGGATTTTATAGACACGTTAAATAAATACTAGAAACATAAAGAAATTACACTCTGTCGGGGTTATTTATGTAATATGCAAAAAGTCCAGGGGATTTAGCATAAATTTCCCACAAAATTTGAACGTATTAAAATGCTTTCTGGACCAAATCTAAATAGCTAAAGCCACGAGGGCTTTTCTGCAAAAACACCACCCCCACGTGCGTTGGCATGCGCGCCTAGCAGGGGCAAATATGTAATTCACAGAACCTGGGGGTCTTGACAGCAAAACTTCCAAAATAATATAACTATAATAAAATATTTGGGGAACAAGACGAAATACACGAACCACCGGGGGTCCTTCTACAAAATTGCCAAATCACGTGCGTGCCACACGTGACCTAACAGGGACCCAGATGCAATATTACAATAATGGGGGGGGAGCTAAATGCAAATTCTACAAAAGATTAAAATGCAGATGAAAGTTTTGGCATTTATAAGTAAATACAAAATTGCTCAGGGAGTATTAGAAAAATAACCAAAGCTAAGGGCGCATCCGATGGTTGCTCTTCTTCACTTATATACGTGTCAAGCATACAATGCGCGATGCCCCTTCGTCATCCCACGGTCGTGATTAGATGAGCTTCAAGATCAAACGGTGTGGACGAGCAAATGATCTAACGGTGGCTGCTTCTTTGGGGACACCTTCAAAATCCAACGACGACGAGGTCCCTTCGACGAAGTGTGAAGAACCCGTGGGGGTGCGAGCTTCCCCAGCGCCCATCACCCTCCTTCGCTACCCAGCGATGCTCCAAAGAGGTCCCCGAGGCTCCTGCAAGTCGTCCCAAGATGCTGGTGGCTCCAAAAGTGGTCGGCAGCTACTGGAGCATGCCGTCAGAGTTGGAGGAGCAACTTGGCTCCAGGCACCTCCGGTCAAGATGCAAAATGAGCCTCCAGCTCCTTCAAGTGCGCGAGTACCTGCAAGAACTATTAAGGAGGGCGAGGGCAAAGTGCCTCTCCCCTCCTGGGTGTGGTTCGAAGTAAAAAATGTCAAAAAAAGGGGATTCGCCGGAGCTTGCTCCGGCGAGGTGGTGACAGAGTGAAACGTACGATTGGTTGGGCGTGAATCGAAAAGGGAAGAGGGGATCTAATTTTAATGCTACGGGAAGAATAAAAGTGCAAAAAAATGAATAAGACGATGACCTCAAAGGTTGAAAACCTGAGATGGACCTCAACGACCGAACATTATCGGTGGTGGTGGCAGTGCCACCTCGACCGCCTAGCCTCGCCTCAAGAGGGTTGGAGGACCTCCTATCATGAGGTCCAGTCCGGAGCTTCCCAAGAAGAGAGGAAGAACCGTCCAAGAAGGGTTCAAGATTTGAAAATGGTCGAAGAGGGTATCTTGTACAAGGTAGCTCTGGCGGGATGTTCAAGGGGTGATCATGGGTGCCACAACGATCCAATCCCCGAAGTAAACTAAGGGCGTGTATGCCCAATCTACAAGGAGCAAAAGACATGAAGACGTCGACACGAAAAGGTGCAAGAAACGTCCTCGAAAAATCTGCAAACACCGGGGAAAACCAAGGTTTCTGACAAGAACAGGAGTGGGTCAGAGAGTTGACCCGTCGGTCAACTCTCCAGACCCCCTGGTTGGTCCATGTGGCCAACCAGAAAAATCCTGGAAAAAATGATTTCAAAATTCATTTAAAAATAGTAAACGATATATTTAATTTTAGGTTATTAAATAAAAAATATTTATTATTTTATAAAGTATTTTATAGTGATTTTTATTTATTTTATAGAGGTGTAAAATAACAAGTTACCTTTTTAGGCTTGTATAGGTCTATATATCTATTTATTTTAATATTTTATTTTTATTTTGTATAATTAATTTTATTTATTTTGTATATTATTTTATATATTTTCAACTTATTTTTATAAACTTAATTATATTTTTATTTTATTTTTCTGAAGTGTTTTGTACACTTAATCAAATAGGAGTATTAATTATATATGTATAGTTATAGGTATTATACCTATGTATTATATACATATATTTATTTTTGTGTTTTCTTTAGGTTTTTATTCCTATTTTAATATACAAATATATTGTAAATAATATTTACAAAATTATGACAATATAAAATTATGAAAATAATGAATAATAAATAAAATGAATATTTTAATTTGTACAAGTATACAATATGGGTCCAAAACTCAACTTTCAAACCGTAGCTCCGCCAAATGCGAAACCACCTTCATTAAATAGATTATTTAATGTTATATGCAACTAAAAGTGATTTTTATGCATTTCGAGTTTTTATTAGGGAGATATAGATCTGGGAATTGGGGATTCTGGAATTTTATTCAGACCATAACTTTTTATCTATATATTATTTTTGAGTGAAATCAATTTTGTTTTTTTATTTATTTAATTATCTACAACTTTTATGTACAAAGTTTCTTTATTTGGAGTATAAAAAGTTGTACCAAAAATAGGTCCCAAAATAAATAAAGAATGGGTTAAATAAAAGGTATTTTTATTGTATTCTGGCCCTTATCTCCCCCTACTTTATTCCTTGTCGACCTATTCATCGAGATGTCTAGGTCTCGGGGTTTCAAGTCATAAAATATTTACAATATTTTATTCATTTTCTTTTCTTTTCTTTATTTTATAATTTTGGCTTTAAAAACCGCATTTTATACACATTTTGTACAATAATGCATTAATGCTAAAAAGCCCGAATTAACAGTATTTACACGCATTTAGTAGGGGTTTTAAGGACAAAATATAGAATAAAGATGATGAAACGTAGATTCATCAGTACGCTCGAGTAGCCGGAAACGGTCCGGGTTTACTTAGCAGAGTGGAAGGTTTAGAGGACACTGCGTAAGGCTCCGTCCTCAAGTAACACGGGTAGCCGGAAACGATCCGTACTTACTCCCATACTGGCTGAGTGCAAGTGATTTTTTGTAAAGACTCAGGCCAGTGTTTCGGAGAAAGTATCGGGCACCTATCAGCTCGCATCAGCTCACGATAATTGATTATACTTGTTTGCTAATTACAACCCTAAAACCTACAAGATAAAAAACCGAACTCTTACGGTCTTCACTGGGTTGTGTTGGTGAAAGCGGGGTTTGCATTGTGTTTGCTTGCGAGTTTGTGAGTTACCACGGCTTTACGCATTTTTCCCTCTCTCTTGAATCACAAATCGTGCTCTCCTGATCATTCTCTTGATATCGAAGATGACGTCTCGACGGCTTTTCTGCTTAGAGTCCGTGAGCTTTCGACCGACCACCATCGTTCGTACATCTTCACAAGCTTGGGATGAATCTATTCCCAAGATGGTCCCATCTGATCTCGAGGAGAGTCCGACCCAGACTCCCTCGCCTCCTGGCCAGAATATTAAGGCAGTCCCTTGCCTCAATACATCATCATCTCCAACTGAATTTTCGCTGAGTTCTTACGAGAGCTTTTATTTTCCAGTCGATTTGAAGTAGATGACTCACGGCAAAGGACCAGCAGATGAGAGGCCACCAGCTGAAGAACATCATGAAGGAAGACCAGACTCAGCAGATATTACGACAGGGATTCTCAACACTCTCCAACAGATGAATATTCAGATTCGAGAACAATTCAGAACTCAAAATGAGTTGCGGACTGAGATAGCCGCGTTGCGAGTAGGGTCCAGGAACCAATTACCGCCTGTAGTGGTTCCCGCTACTTTACGGGAAGAGTATGACCCGGGTGCGAGAACGCTCCATCATTGGATTCGGCTACCGCCGAATCAAGGGTCATACGAGTTAAGACCATGCCTCATATCACTGCTTCCCAAGTTCTACGGGAATGGCACAGAGGAGACGTTTACCTTTCTACATCAATTCAAGATGATTTGCGGTACAACTAGCTATCCAGGAGTTACGCAGGAGGCTGTCTGCCTCAAAGACTTTCTCATCGCCTTAGTCGATAAGGCGCTTTACTGGCTGAGTCACCTGGGAAGGGAAATTTCTACATGGGACGATCTGAAGTCCACATTCCTACGTAAATATCTTTCTCTGGGGAGGATGAACATGATGAGGAGTCAGATCTCCAATTTCACGCAGCTTCCACATGAGTCTTTCCATGACACATGGGAGAGATGCCCGCATCATGAGATACCAATGAAGGTGCTAGTTCAGAATTATTTTGGAGGACTCCACTTGGACATCCATGGGCTAGTAAGTGCCGCATGTGGCGGCAGCTATTTAAACAAAGATGTTGAGTCAGTCTGGGCCATCTTCGAAGGGATGGCTGAGAACTTGAGAGTCGTTGAGTCTACTCGAGCATTTCAGAAAGCACCTCAGCCACAACATCACCGAGAACATCATAAGGTGGCTAACATCTCAGAATCCGAATCCAACACCAACATGGGCTTTATTACGGAGAAGTTAACGTTGGTGGATGTGATTCAGAAGAAAGTTAAGGACATACTGTCGTTGCGAGAGTTGGAGAAACTCTCATCTCTACCTTCAGCAGCTGAGTAATCTTTTGAAGAAGGTTTCAGAGCTTCAGCTTATGTACCAGCAAAGCCAATCTTCTTCGACCACACAACCAGCATAGAGGATCTTACCAGCTCCACCCACCCGTCAGATTCATTACGTACAGAGCGAGCCAGAGACTCCGAAGATTGATTGGCATGAGGATCAGTCTCATTCCAATCCCAGTCAGATCTCCAGTGCTGCAGATATGGAGGATGAGCCGCAAGCCACTCTCGATATTAACGGGATTTAGTATACTCTGATTCAGCAACTGAGTATACCGCATCATCAATAGCAGTTGTACGGTCATCCGCAACATGGACGTCCACATTTCTATCACCGACAGAATTTCACGCAGCAGCAGTCTCATCAGAATGTTTATCAGAGACCACAATCATACCAGTATCCTGCTCACCATTCACAAACATATCCTTATCAGTAGCCACCACAATCTTTTTCCACACCATAGAGATTCTCCCAACCTTCCACCTCTCAGTAATACATGCCAAGGCAGGAGAAAGGAGCAAGCCGGGGCCACCATACCGAATCTGAAATGAACTCACAGGCAAAGGCACTAAATCAGATCATGGATATGCTGAGTACGCTCTAGATTGCGCAAAAGACCGAGATGGAGTAGGTTAACCGCCGTCTGGACGAGTTAACTGCACCGAAGACCACTCTTCTAGCCAAGCCTCAGATGAACCTGAACAACAAGAGGAGACATCCAGATCAGGTAGACACTACATGTACGATCTCTTTTCCTGAATTTTTATCTAACTTCATTCATCTCAGGAGCGGTAGATCACCATGAGCTCCTGTTGGAGTAGAGGAGAGGGCACTAGAGGAGCAGGAGCAAATCCATGAGCAGTGAGATTCTGATGCTAAGGAGGAGAACCAACACGATGATGAGGACCACCTTGAAGATCCAAGAGAAGGGAGCGATACCGATACCGTTGACATGGACACTAGCGAATCAGACGATGACATCATGCCAGACCATGCAGATACTCCCAACAAAAACATATCTTCCCCTGTTTTAGAGAGTTTTGTACATAATTCTGAAACTCTCGATGTACAATATGATTCCAATATCAATAAAAATTCTGATTTTCTGATTCCTGACATTGTTCCATTTCCTGATGCTCTGTTTGGAAAAGGAAAGAAAAATAACAAAAAGAATGTTGTGACTTCAGATACCGAGCGTTTACTTAAAGATCACATCTTTTTGAAGATCCTGCTTCATGATGCCTTAGATCATTTTCCTACACTTAAGAATCAATTGAAAAAATGATGCACCACGCGTAGGAAAAAGAGATCCCGTACAGCGAAACATGTTTTGACTAAGGCTACATCTTGTGCTATTCAGAATAAGTTACTGAAGAAGAAGGACTCAGGTGCACATTATGTCAAATGCCAGATCGCAAATGCCGAATTTGATCGCACTCTTTTAGATAATGGTTCCTCGATCAATTTGATACCCTCTTCTTTACTTGATAAGTTCGAGTTAGGTCCTCTTTACAAATCCCGTGCGATCCTTCAGTTTGATGATAGTTCCATAAAGAGACCTAAGGGTATATTAAGGAATGTTATCGTAACCGTGCATGGTCTGCAATTCCCAGTGGACTTTACGGTCCTGGACATTGATTGCCCGACACAGTTATACCTTACCCCAATCATTCTTGGGAGGCCTTTCTTAGAGATAGCAAAGGCTCTCTTCGATTATGATATCCTCCACTTCAGATGATCTAGAGACCGAATTTCATTTAGCTGAGTTGTTTTCCTCTGATCAGTCTGAGGATGAGCAAAGTAGCGAGTCGGATGATGTTTTGAACATCTTCTGTTGTCCGACTCTAGAGCACATTGAAATCGTGAATAACCAAATCGCTGACAAATCCACAACCAATACAGATCCCAATACACAAATGAATGAGGTTTTAGCAGAGCCAGAATATACCTTACCAAAACTAAAAACTTTACCACCAAATATGAAGTATGCCTTCCTTGTAGGTCCACATCGACAGTTTCCGATCATTATCAGTTCATCTTTGACAGAGGAACAAGAATCTCATTTGATGGAGGTTCTAGAAGGAAACCGCAACTCCAGAGAGTTTCAGCGTAGGCTGAATCCGATTTTACGAGAAGTTGTCAAGAAAGAGATTACGAAATGGTGCGATGCACGTTTCATTTATCCCATCTCCAACTCTGAATGGGTCAGCCCATTACATGTTGTCTCGAAGAAATCAGGAATTTAGATGATTAAGAATGAGAGTGGAGAGGAGAATCTAAAGAGAGTAACCATGTCGTGGCGGGTGTGCGTTGGTTGCAGAAAATTGAACGTCGCGACAAAGAAGGACCACTTCCCTTTTCCTTTTATAGACCAGGTCATAAAACGGTTGGCAGGGAAGGAGTACTTCTATTTCCTTGACCGTTATTCCGGATACAACCAGGTAACAATTGCTCCTGAAAACCAGGAGAAAACCACCTTCACATGTCTGTTCAGCACGTATGCCTTTAGATGGATGCCCTTTGGATCGTGCAACGCTCCTGCTACTTTCCAAAGGTGTATACTTGTTATTTTTGCGGACATGGTCGGTGATTTTCTAGAGGTTTTTATGGATGATTTTTCGGTCTATGGTGAGTCCTTTGACGATTGTTTAGCACACATAGACCAAGTTCTTCGGAAGTGTTGTGAGGTAGATCTCGTTTTGTCTTGGGAAAAGAGCCATTTTATGGTTACACACGGGATCGTGTTGGGGCACGTCATCTCCCAGCGAGGCATGGAGGTCGACCCTACCAAGGTGGATTTCATCACGCGCCTCGAATCACCATCCAACATCAAACAATTACGGTCATTTCTAGGGCATGTCAGCTTTTACCGACGGTTTATCCAAGACTTCTCCAAGATTGCCCGACTGCTAGCTGAATTATTAGGCAAAGACATCGAGTTCTTCTTAGATGATAAATGTCTTAATGCCTTCATCACACTAAAAGAAAAGATTATCAGTGATCAAGTCCTACATCCGCCTGATTGGTCTCTACCCTTCGAGATCATGACGGATGCTTCAGATTTTGCGGTCGGGGCTGTATTAGGACAGAGGAGGAATGGACTTCCCGTTGCTATCAACTATGCCTGCAGTTTCTTAGACGATGCTCAGAGAAATTACACAGTGACAGAAAAGGAGATGTTGGCAGTAGTGTTTGCATTAGATAAATTCCGATCTTATCTTCTTAGCTCTAAAATCACAATCTACAAAGATCATTCAGCTATTTGATTTCTGATGGAAAAGAAGGATGCCAAGGCACGCCTTCTTAGATGGATTCTATTACTTCAGGAATTTGATTTGGACATTAAAGACAAACCTGGGGTAAAGAATGTGGTAGCAGATCACCTCTCCCGATTACAAACAGATCAGCCTTCAGATGAGTACACGCCAGAGATTGCAGAGAGATTTCCTGACGAGAGCATCTTTGCAGTTACCGAACTTCCATGGTATGCAAATATAGTGAATTTTCTGGTCACACAGAAAAGTCCTCAAGGTTGGCCAAAGAATGGAGTTGATAAACTAGTTTCCGAGGCACGATACTACCATTGGGAGGATCCGATTCTTTTTTGTGAAGGATTGGATTGTTTTTACAGGCGTTGTATTCCTCAGGAGGAATATAATAGTGTCCTCACTTTGTGTCATTCTTTAGAGGCAGGGGGGCATCACTCAGGGAAGAGGACAATGCAGAAGGTACTTCAGAGTGGATTATGGTGGCCAACTCTTACTAGAGATGTCTGCACATTTGTGAAGAGTTGCCCAGATTGTCAGAGAGCAGTAGGGACAGTCAGTGCTAGAGATGCAATGCCGATGCGACCCGTTATTATTTGCAAGATCTTTGACGCATGGGGGATAGATTTCATGGGAATGTTCCCTTCTAGCAGCGGCTTTGAGTACATTCTTCTTGCTGTAGATTATGTTAGTAGATGGGTGGAGGCTATACCCGCACGAACCGTAGACAGTAAGATAATTTGCAAGTTCCTAAGGGAACACATTATTTCACGGTTCGGGATCCCACGTGTTCTTATTTCAGATGGAGGTAGCCATTTCATTAATAGGGAGGTCAAAAAGCTAGTGAAGCAATACGGCATTGATCATAGAGTAGCTTCTCCTTACCACCCACAGACGAACGACATGACTGAAGTTTCAAATAGGGAGGTGAATTCGATTCTCCAGAAACTAGTACGACCGAATAGGAAGAACTGGTCACAACTTCTACATTAGGTTCTTTGGGCATATCGTACTGCGTACAAAACTCCCTTAGGTACTTCACCATTTAGATTGGTTTATGGAAAGTCCTGCCATTTGCCCGTAGAGATCATGCACAAATCTGAATGGACTATTCGAGAAATTTTATTGGATACACAGAAAGCAGGAGCCAAGAGAAATAGATCTGAATGAGCTGGTAGAGATTCGAAATCAAGCATACGAGAACACTCACATTTATAAGGATAAAGTAAAGAAATGGCATGACAGACATATTTGGCACAAGATCTTTGTCCCAGGGCAGAAAGTCTGGTTGTTCAATGCAAGATTGAGAATTTTTCCTGGTAAATTAAAAAAGCAAGTGGGAAGGACCTTATATAGTCAGAACGGTGCACGACAATGGAAGTATAGATATATCAGATGTGTCACCTGGTGCAGAACCGTTCGTGGGTAACAGGCAGATGCTGAAACACTTCGTCGAGATTACTGATCATCTGGGCCGTATTGAAATGATCTATTTTGTACAAGAATCATGATCATTCTTTCACTTCATCCCATCATGTACAAAGACTTTTGAGCCATTCGATTTCTGTAGATCTGCAACACTTGTATATTCTTCGTAGACCACAATCGTCCCCATTTTTGCTCGTCTTCTATGCTAAGGATACACATCCTAAGTATAGGGGGGACCGATTGTTCGTTGATTGATGTTTTATATTTTGTTCGGATTCTTTTGTATATCATTTCTTTTTCACAAATCACTTGTCTCCGATTTTTGGTTACACTCTTTTCTATACTTAGGATGCCTTATCCTAAGTATAGGGGGGACCGAGTGATTTCGATGTTTTATTTTCTTTATTTCTTTTGATCCTTCATTGTATATTATTTTTACTCAGTCACCTCATTTTTTCTCTTCCGTTATACTTACGATGACCTGATCGCAAGTATAGTGGGGTTGACTGACTTGTATTCTCTATTCTTTTTCACCCACTTTTACTTAGCACGAGTTATGTCCTCCTTTTTCTCTTTTGACGCTATGAGGACATAGCACAAGTCGAGTATAGGGGGGTGTGTATATATTGTATATGTACTTTTGTCCATAACTCGTACTTTTATGTATTTTCTATATCTATAAAATCCATAAAAAGTTGGTGAGGGTTAATTTAAAATCCATTTATGTATTTATTTATTACTTATAAAATCCTTGTAAAAAAGTAAAATATGTTTAAAACTCGTATTTAAAATATGTAATTAAAACATGAATTTAAAATCTGTATTTAAAAATTGTATAATACTTATTTAAAGTCCTAATTTATAAAACATGTGTAAAAAATCATTTAATCCTTGTAAAATCCCTTGTAGATAAAATCTGTAAAATACAATAGATATTTAACTCAAATAAAATATATCTTGTAAAATTCATGTACAAAAACTTGTGTATAAAATCAGGAAATCCATAAAAAATACGAAGTCTTAAAAGTCATAAAAATTTCAAAAGCCTTAAAATCTATAAAAAAATGAGTAAAATTCAGAAAATATACTTCACAAAAACATGGTTGCATTTGCATTCGCATTTTTTAGAATAAGTTTGATTTATGTAATTAAGGATTGAGTCTAGTCTAAAGGATGGAGCTTGATTACGACCTTTAACTTTCATTGTAAGGAGCCTTGTTAGGATCTGGAATTTAGACTCTTCAGGTCCATGACTTAAAATCTTTGGGTTCCATAAGACCATATTCGGGAAATCAAGTCATATGTGCTTAAGTAGACCATTTGGTGTCGTCCTTACAACTCTACACCAGTGAACCAGTCTTGAACACATGCACTCTACACTTAGCTCAACTCGCATGGAGTTACGAAGGGCAGTACATCTTGGTAGTGTGTTTCTATCCTTATCTTTACAGCATTGAAGTCTAAAGACGGGAGAGATTGGGGTTGTGATAGTTGCTTCTGATGAGGGAAGGATCTGTTGAAACAATTTTTCTAAGACCTCAAAAAAGGGACAGATTAAAAAGATGCTATATTCGTCGAGGCACAAAAAGATGAATGCAATGTAAGCAAATTACAAAGTCAAATCAAAGAAGAAGCCACCAAATATGACTGCAATGGTCCAAGCTTCCACCAAAAATGCCTGCACATCTTAGTGGAGACTTAGCTACACCGGTTGAGCTTCACAAGGAGATGTGTCTACACTGGTCGTACTCCACTTCTTTTCTCATTCTCCTACTTTCTATCTATACTGATTGTCGACATAACACGAACTGACCTCGGAAGGGAATACCTCCCTCCCCGAGGAAAGATTAGCTGGATGAGGAAGCCATAAAAGTGTATAGCCGGGATGGACAGTTTCTTCGTTTCTCTAAGCAGGAAGAGCTAAATCAATTCACACACTGTACAAATTGACTTCAAGGATGATAGAGTTTGCGAAATGAATAAGTGAGTCTGAACTAGATGATGAAGTGATCTTGAATACGGATTTATGGAACTTGAGGACTGTTGAGGATAAAATCCTAATCCTAGTTAAGGCTCCGACAAAATGCTTGTTTCAGGCCCGATCGAGCTCTGTCCTTTGTCTATTCTCTTGAATTGGTTTAGGAAAATAAATTCATTCTAACGTTCTTTCTTTTTCACTTACTTTTCCAAATAAGTGTTTGCTAAGGGACTAGCAAAGTTTAAGTATAGGGGGATGATGAATCCATGATTCAATAACTTTTCTGTCGCATTTTGTCTTAAAACCCTTAACAAATACATGTAAATATTCATTAATTCCCATCTTTTATTCAAACTTCATTCATGAATAAATATTCACTTTAAGCATCAAAATCATGTAAATAAATAAAGAACAAAGAAAATAAAAAAAAGGCAGATTGGAGATATGTATATATGTACAATATGACTTATAAATATAAATATAACGGCAAGATATATTTATAACCTAATCCCCGAGACCAAGTCAGCATGGATTGATCGACAAGCCAATAAGTAGGGGTAGATAAGGAAAGAAGACCCTAAAAATAAATTAAGACACACTTTATATACTTCTCACTATTTATCAAATATATACAAAATTTCAATGATTTTTAATTAATTCATATGTACATATTTTTCACCAAACTCTTTTCCTAATTATTTTTAAAAATGTATATAAAAATATAAAAATAGGTTAAAATTACCATGTATAATTACCAAGAAATCCAGCCTTTAATTTGTCAAATTCTCAACATCCGAACATCATAACTTCTTCATACGAACTCCAATTTCATTCTACTCATCTTTAAAGTTCATAAAAAAATTGTCTAATTAATAGAGTGGTTTCATCAAATTCGGATTCCATTTGCAAAAAATCAGTTTTGGGACCAAATGACAACGAGGTTTCTAGGTTATTTATTTTATGCAGAACACATTATTAATAATTTTATTAATTTTATAATTTCTAATTATTTTCATGATCTTGTAATTTATATATTTCAGAATTTTTGGAACTTATTTATTATTTTAATAAAATCCAAAACCCTAAATTATAGGTAAAAATGAACTGGATAACTTATACCTATATTTATTAATATATGTAAATTAATTTATTAAAATCCATAAAATTCACTCAACCCTTATTTATTATTCTAATAATTAAGAAAATATAAAATTAATTTTTAGTTATTTATTTATTAAATTAAAAATCCAAAACCAATTTATCTATACTTATTTATTAATATAATATTTATATTTTTTATAAATAATATTTATTATTTATAAAAAATAATTATTCTATAATTTAGATAATTTAATTTTTTACATTTCTGGTATTTATACTTAATTAAAATAACACTATTTATTATTTATTATCGAATTTACAAGAAATTCAAATATTTGGCCTATCAAGTGCTGACACTTGTCAGCACCTGGTGCTTCATCTCCAAGAAGTCGGTGCTGGAGTTTGTTCCACCCAGGTTTCTTCACCTATTTTTCTTGTATGCATCCTACCCTCTTTCGACGATCTAAACCCTTGGATTTATTTTCCTAACAACCAAGAATTTCGGCCACCCTTCGATTTAACTTGGAGGTCACGACATCTATCTATATAAACCTTCAAAGTTCAAAACTTCTAACTAACTCTCCAAAACCAACTGAAACACCCAGTTCCAGTGGCCGAACCTCAACCTTCACCTCTCGATTCCAGCTATCCTAGGAGATGACAGCTCCACTTCATCAGCTCGCGTGGAAGAAGGGAGATCAGAGAATGTTTCAAGGCGATCGCTCCACCTTGCATCGCCGCCTTAAGCGCGTCCAGCTCTGGCAAAGATCGACCGTCGAGCAACCATGTGAGGTAATACACCTCTACATTCCCAGATCTATACATCCACCTTCGTCGAATTTTATCTCGATCCTCGTGCCACGATTAGCATGGTTACACGTGTTTAGTGAGCTTAATCTTTCATCTCAGATGCCTTACCTTCGATTCGTATTATTTTATTTAGAAATCAAATCAAATCCCCTTTCCATTTCTTGAGTATTTTGCACGCAAATTTCATCTATTCTGGAATCAACTATTTGAGCTTGCAAAACTATAATCCATTGGCTGATTTCTTGCGAATCGAGCACGCACACATCTTATTTGCAGGTTCTTCTTGGATTTGGAGCAATTTGAAAGCATCGAGAAACTTTAATTATCACGCAAATCATCATCCAAGAAGCCGCAATAACCTCACTACAGGAACTGAGCAGCGAGATCGTCCAACTTCGTCGACCTTTCGCCGCCGCTCTGAGCCATCGCCGCCTGACGACCGCTGTAGGCGAGCTCGAGGGTTAGAGGAGCTAACCCTCTGGCCCTGCCGGAGACCCCATTTCATCGCCAGTTGCCCGTGATAAATCGGAGAAGGAGCACCTGCATCAACATCCCAAGAACAGTCAAGAACACTCAAGCCACAGGCTTGCGACACGTGGCAGGAATTGGACGCTCCAGATCGCGCCTCACGATATAATCTAGACCGTCTAGATGAAGCGGTAGAAATTTTGCACAAAGAGCCCCGAGGACTTCCAGCATTTCCAGAGTGCTCCAAAGTTTTCCAGAATTTACATTTAGGTCCCCGCACAGGGACCTAAATGTAAACTTTCATATTTTCATTTCAAAACAGTCCCTGATCGAGGACCTTTTCTGCATAATTTTTGTTTCTTTTTCTTACATTTATACCCCTGACCTGTAGGGGAGATTTGGACAACTTTTTGATATAATTTTTTGTAGATTTTTTAGGGTAGTTACACAACTACCCCAGAAAGTTTTTCAATAATTTTTTGTGTATTTTCGACGTGTCTCCATCGTGTTTTGATTTGTCACAAATCGACTTCGTTTTGATTTGTTCTTGTGTGTTGTTCGAGCCTGTTGCTCATTCCCTTTTACTTACTATATAGTATCACATAAATTTCACCTATATTTCACCTATTATATAGTAGGTAAATTGTGTGAAAAATATCACTTTGGAAAATAAATAAAAATAGTAAAATTCTAAAAATCAAATAAAAAAATTAAAAATCAAAATTCCATAGAAATTATTGTTTTTCCTTGATCGCTTTAAGAAGAGACAAAATAATCACAAATTTATTTTCTCTTAAAAAATTCAAAATATACTATTCTGCCTCCTTATGTTCGACCCAGGCACACTTCCCTGGTTAAATAATTAGTGTAAGGTTTTTCCTAAAAAAAACGATCTTTGTTTCATCGACTAGGATCTCTTTGCGGTTTTTCTACACCGACAACATTTTTCTTTAAAAAATCGCTAACCTATCTGAGTGTCGCATCACCAGTTCAGTAAATGAACATATATGATCCATTTGAGAGATCCTATTACTTATATGACAATATATGCACACCAACTCGCTGTTATACAGACTTCGATTAGATCATCAACCTATCATTCTGCCAAATATACATACTTAAACTTATAGTAACATATCCGTCTCTGATCAAAGGACGCATGCCTATATCGTGACAATATACGACGTATGTCTTGGTTATCTCGATCTCGTTAAGTCAACTCTTTGACCTAACTTATCAAACACCTCTGAATCTCTATTCCTTTGTAGAGGACATGCATTAAGTGGTCGGTTAGATATCAGCCTTTAGAGAATGGATTGTCATCTCCCTCTCTGGTTGGAGATCCTCTCTTAGTAATCATTTGATGGTGCTTGATGAGTCCTCAATCTAACTCTTTAGATATCACCCAAGCACCAACCTATTTGATTCAACATAAGAACAAATAGTTGTATGATCATTAAGATGGCCATCGTCCATAACCCTGATTGTACTAAGAGATCTATAATGCAAATCAATTATTCTTCATTTCATATCAGGGAATGAATTACAATAACATTTATTGCATAATGGCTCGTTGTGGGATTGCATGTCCAAGCATGCATCATACAACACAATGATGAGTTTTCCAGCATCATGTTAGCTTGCATTTCTTTCCGTCCTCTCATATGTTTGTATATAAATACTCAAACCAAGTGATAATCCAAAAAATAAAGAAAGGATTACTAACGAAAGCTTGACCTTATTCTAAAAACCATAATGAACTTCACTGTCTTGGGTTTATAAAGCCCTCATTATTTTCAGGTACATTTCAGACAGAGTGAGGCATGATCCATAAGTAATTGAGCCCAAATCCCAGTCTGGATACTACCTTATTTTGGCCTAGACTCACGAAGTACCGTTGCCTCTATCTTACGTAAGCAAGTAGGGCCTGGTCGACAACGATGTTCTCACCTTGTGTATAACATATGATCTGGTATGAAGTACTGAGCATAGGCCATGCCCTCATGGCGGTGTCTGTCTCATTGTCCCATGTCCAAGTAGGTCCTTGTCTGCTTGTGGGCCTAGTCTGAAGTATTTGATTCACCATTATTTGCTTCATCCCTCTACTTCTTTGGCTGAATAGTGGATCCAGATCTGGAAACAACAACTTTAAAGAAGTACAAGCTACTTATTACAAAAGAAGTGGAAAGTACACGATGATTTTTCACCAATAAATCCCTTATTTGAGCTTGAATCTAAGATCAAAGTATCTTTCTAGACTCCATCATTTCTATAGACTAATCAGGACTCATTTGATAATACAGATCACACGCCCGATCTGGAGTCTGATAGCAGTATCAATTTGGAGATGCCTCCTCATAGACAAAGAAAGGGCCAAGTATTTTACAAATCTGTGTATTTGAAGTCAACACACAGATGCATGCATCCATTTAGATTATCTTGCTGTAGTTGACCAGCCAAGCCAATGCCCAAGTTATCGTTCAAGAAATGTTAATGGAGATGAGGAGGGAACATGAAAATCGAGGAGGAGGTGAACAATGAGGTGCACAAGGAGGTTCACAAGGATGACCCATGAACAATGGAGGAGATGATGCAGCAGCAGCTACTTGAGGAGACCTTAGAGGAGAGGACGAGGAGAGAGAATTCGAGCATAAACTGACTCTCAAAGATATATAAAACCCTGGAGGTGTTGGACATGTGATCACACGGTGAGCCATTATGCAATAAATGTTATTGCAAATATCACTCCTTGATATGAAATGAAGAATAACTAATTTGCATAATCGATCCCTTAGTACAATTAAGGTTGTGTACCATGGCCATCTTAGTGGTCATACAGCTATTGATTCAATTGTTGAATCTTAGAGGTTAGTGCTTGGATGAATATCTAAAGTGTTAGATTGAGGACTCATCAAGCACCGTCAAATGATTATTAAGAGATGATCTCCAGCTTGAGAAGGAGGGGGCAATCCTTTCTCTAAAGGTTGATATGTAACCGACCTCTTAATGCAGGAACTCTATAGAGGAATAGAGATTCAGAGGCATTAGATATGTTATTTCAAAGAGTTGACTTAAGGATATCGAGATAACCAATGTCCTATGTCGTATGTTGTCATGATATAGGCACGCATCCTCTGACGAGAGAAAGAATTGTTACTATATGCATGAGTATGTACATTTGGTAGATCAATAGGTTGATGACATAATCAAGGTCTATACACTAGAGTGATGGTGTGCATACAAGGGCATATGAGTAATATGATCTCTCAAAGGGATCATACCAGTTCATCTACTGAACTGTAAGACATGAGCTCACTCATGAGATACTGGGAAGAATCAAATTCCGTAAACGGTCATCTCGCATTGGAAACTTGACTGAATTTGTAGGTTTGATATATGCTTTTAGAAAATATATGATCAACACTTGGGTATGATATATGATTTTGGAAAGTATATGATTCGATGCCAACTCCCAATAGTCAAGTGAGAAACTTAATAATAAAAACCTTGAATGAGAAAGTCTATATGAGATCTAAAACTTCGAGTTTACTATGGGTCTTCTAGTATGCATGATGTATAGGTATTAGGAATACCTGAGGGTGATGTGATCATAAACGATTGTATAACCATGACGCTTCCATTCTGAGGTAGTGATGAAACAGTTCTGGATTTTAGTGACTCCTCTCAATAGATAAGTGATCTAATCTTGGCCCAAATGTTGTATGATGATCTAAATGTGATTCCGATGCAATGAGAAGATTAGATCTGTGGCCTTTATTTCATCAAGCATCTTTGGGAGTTCAACAAGATCTGGATTTGAGATGTGATCTCAATATCCAAGTCACTATACGTGGAACAATACAATCGCCATGTCCTTAACTCCAAGTATCCATAGAGAAAGCGTATTGTTCTTGAAAGGGTTCAAGGATAATTTCACTATTGATATATGTATCAAAGCATTAGAAAATTGATAATTACATGTGATTTAATTATCATGAATGATATGTATTTGATTTATATTATTTTATCATATAAAGAGAGTTATCTAAGACTCTTAAATGTGATTTAATTATCAAAGATATGAATAATGTAAGTGTGATTCATGTTATTTAGGTGCATGTGAATAGAGATCCAAGATGATTAAATATGATTTAATTATCATAGATATAATTAACGTTGATATCACTATCGACGATAATCATGGATACTATAAATATGATTTTTAATATGATGGAGAGATTTAATTGTAAATATAATTTACAAATTATATATTGCTGTGAATGGGCTTCACAATAAAAAAAACTAATTTTAAATCTAATTTACATATAATGTTGGATATATGAATATGATTCATATTTTGTCTATGGCATGATTGAAGATTTCACAAATTTAGTTTGGAATTATTTTTGTAATGATAAATGCAATAATTTTTATTTCATATTAATTACTTTATATAGATAAAGGAAGACTTAATCCCTTTATGGTGGTCATCCACCTTGACTTATTCAAGAGGGGGACGGCTACCCTATTTATAGTAAAGGGGATGGGTCTTCACATTATATATGCATATTAATTGAATTTATAATGATTTAATTATTATCTTGAAAAAGGTATAGTTAATTTATTTTAAACTAATTGTTGTTGTTTTTGGAGCAATAAATCATGGCCATTTATTAATAAACTTTTAATCTACATCGTAGATTAAGAGAGCACATGGATTAAGATCCATGTGCATCCAACTAGTATAAAAGGAAGGGTAGCCCTTTCCTCTGAAGAATACACATAATTCCAAGAGGAATTAAACTCTCTCCATCTCTCTCTCTCTCTACATGCCAAGTCTCTCTCTCTCTCATTATGTCTGTCCACCATGGAGCCCTAGAGTGAGTCACCATCGCATAGCATCGTCGTTATGCTACCAAATTGTTTGCTTGTGGATCTTCATCTCCTTCGGTGCATGCCGCTCGTGAAGAATACATCGGATCTCATGTGACGAGATCGGGAGATTCACTGCTTGGATTAGCAACATGGATTGCCAGCAACATGCGTTTCATCGGCACGCTCGCAAGAATCTCCTCTATCGGATTGGACTTGAGACTGAAGATCTCTTCATTAGAGACTCGACCGCAACCACGCCTCAAGAGGTAAACCTATTACTTTTTTATGGTTTAGATGAAATGATCTTGAAGTGTTCTTGGATCATCTAATTTCAGTGTTTAAAAAAAATTAAATTCTACTGCCTCGAGCGACTTGTGCGACTAGTCGCTCCCGATCGCATACGATACGATCCTCACACTTCTGTGATGTGCTTAAGGATTTTCCCATATCCTTCAAGTGGTATCAGAGCTAGGTTGGAGGTTTAGGATATGATCCTTAAGCCGAAGATGACTCGCGCATTTTTGGTTGTGTGATGTTTTATCGCATTTTGTCCTTACAACCATGTTTGTGTGATGATTTTTCATCCCTGTTTAAAATTGTTTAAAAAAATTATCACTTGGATAATATTTATCAATAAATAAGAAAATAGTGGGATTTTAGTTTTCCTGATTTGGATTCTGATTGATCAAGTTATGATCATTTTAATAAACATGTACCCACTATTAAAGAGTTAATTATGGAATTAGAACGCCTATAAATGCGTGCAAATCACTTGAATTCTGTTAAAAATCAAATTACCAAGATATAGAAACTTATTTTGCTTGATTTGGATTTAAATTGATTGAGATATGCAAATTTTAGTAAGTAGGGGTCACTGCAGAAAATTACTTTCCCAATCATGAACCTTGTGATTGTCATTCAATTAAGTTAATGGAAATTAATTGTAATTTCTTGAAATAATTATTGATGAATATTTGTAAAATATTTAAATATGATGATTATTTCCTTGAATGACATTGACCATAACCAACTTGATTAGATATGATCTAGATCACAATTGGTTACAATATTTCCAACAAAAAAAGTTGCTTGAATAGGATTGGAGATTTATTGAGCAAATCTCCTTATAATATTATTCAGAAATGTTTTGATAAATATTATATGGTATAACTTCAGTTGAAAGACTGATTATCATCTCATGTAGAAAGTGATCAATTGGCATTATCCTGACTTGAGGTGGATATGGTGTCTAGTCGGGGAGCGTTTGGTTAACATGTTGCTCCATGAGCGATTTGTCCCACACCCGTCAGAACTGACTATGACAACGGGTAAGGAAGGGATAATGTTTTAAGGGATCATGATGTATTTGTCTAATTATTAAATTCGAATAATACATATTTGAGATAATACCATACTTCAAGTAACAATAGAGAATGTTTGTTGGATATTAATTGGATTATTAATTTAATATGATTAGATTATTTGGAATCCCAATTAAAATTGAAACACTATTATGAATAGAGTTGTTATTTCCCTTGAAAGAACTAATTATGTGAATATGATTCATAATAACTAATTAGAATTTGACATATGATAAGGAGGTCACATAAGTGACATCCATGGTCTCCCATTAAGGTGAAGGGTTCTGTCGCCACGGATTGTATGTAGGAGATGCATGTCTGAAGAGACATCTCCAGCATACAAGCGCATATGGATCGGGCTCTTTGCTTCTCAAAAGAGTAAGGTCGTATGCGTAGTGACCCCAATATCGGGTACTCATATTATTGGGGCGATATTGAATAGCGCATAGCGAGTTCTAATCTTGTTTACAGTTAGTTCAATTAACGACAGTCAACACCACCTTAAGGGTGGTGGGCACGGGTATGAAAGACGGAATTGGGAATGCAAGTTGGACTTGCAAAGCAGAATGTGTTCCCTCTTCTTTTATTCAAGTTATAAGTTCTCATATTACTGAGATGTAACAAAGATAAGAAAAGGAGATCCCAGATCTTGCTTGAGATATAATGGTAAGTATATCTCTTACATTGAAAGTGATTAAGGGAATGAACTTTCATTATTGACAAGGCAGGACAATTTTGATATAAAAATTTCTAAATCAAAGTAAGATATATATGCACAATTCTTATTTCAAATAATCCTCATAAAACCCACTCAATACTATACTTAATATAACCAGTAAAATATCAAGGATTGGATCTATGATCAAGATATTGTACTTACAGTTGGACACATAATGTATGTGGTTGCAATGTGCAAGTTTCCTCATAATAATAAGGAATGACAACTAAATAGACAATAGGACAACAACTTACGGATTATGTGTATCTATAGTCTTTATCTCTCATCAAGTGTGCTTTGGAATTATTACATCGATGATGATCGTAATTTTCAAATAATCCTTATAAATCTAAGAAGATGTTCTGGCATACATATGTGCTCTCGACATATAATCATGAATGACATGGTTCAGTGCATTGTGCAGAATGGTGGCTCTATAAGAGATGATGTATTCAAAATGTTTGAGTACTTACATGAACCTAAGTTTTTAAGAGTTAAGATGTATGTAGATATGATGAGTATCATAATTCTACGATATGTACTCAAGTCATTCATGAAGCTTCATAATATTCATATTGTATGAATTGAATGAAGCATGCATAAATGTTGAAATACTCTTATATTGAAATCTTTTGAATTCAACATAAAAGATCCTTTATCTAAAGCAATTGTTGTTTATGGATAAAGGGAGCGCAGCGGAAGAATGGATTGGACCCAAATAAGAAGGAAAGTCAAAGAGTTGACCACTCTTCTATAACTTCCATATGACACCCAAAGAGTTGGATTAATGCCAATACTGCAACAAGTTGACGTGTTGATAATATGACTGTCAAGACTATCTAGGCTCCTTAGCGAAGGACTCTGACAGTGCATCGAAATAATCTACATATAATCATTGAAATTGACTTTGATAAGATCAAAATCTGATAATTATATCTCATTATTCTATTAACACTTGAAATTGGTTGCATATGTTTTAGAAGATTAGAAATTTTGATCTTAAGGTGTAATAGTCATCCATATTGGAATTGATGCATTGGTTGCAACAATCTCCGTTTGATAGATAGAGTTCATATTTTTAGTGGGAGAGCCCTTAGTCTTAGAGAATGTCTCTATGACCTAGAAAATAGAATACACTCATAGTTTATTTCTAAATGTTGGAAATAAACATGAATTCTTGAATATACCTATCATAATGAGTTAGATGGATATATTTCAGATAGTAATCTAACATCTATAGGACTCTAAAAAATTATAAAATTAACGAATGGTTCACTAACATTTCTAATAGTAAAAATTAAACCTTTTAAAGATCAATAGGAGGATGAAGATCGTTTGATAATGATCTAGCATCAAGCATTGGACATTTGTCTATTGATAAATAGACTAGTAAGAGATGAAACTATAGATTGTCTGGAATTTCAAATCCTACATACTTGTGAATATTGTATTCAAAGTATACACCCTTCTCTGAGAATGGTGTAAGATGTCAAGATATTCAGGATTTCATACATATTGATGTATGTGGATCATCTGTATCATAATAAACATTGATGATATAGGATATCATTTGATGATTATTTGTGATATGAGATTTCTTCCCTTCATATTAAAAACCTTTGAAATATTCAAATATTTCAATTTTGGTTTAGAACAAAGTTTGAAGGAAGATAAAATGAACTTGATCTAACCTAGGTAGCTCATGCCTATTAGATGAATTCAAAGATTAACATGTGGAGAAAGGAATATCATTCCTATCTCAATCCTCCTAATACACCTAAACTCAATAGAGTTGCAGGGAGATACAATTGGATCATGTGTGACATAATTTGATCAATGATAAATCTTAGCATAATTACCTCTTAATTTCATGGTATATATGTAATAGAGACTACAATATAGATATCCTAGTAATATTTCATGCAAATCAAAACCCGAACATCCTCATAATCTAGGGTTTGGAACCTAGGATAGTGTTGGAAACTTTAGGATTTAGGGTTGCTTGGTGCATAACTTTGTCATGGATGTAAGTAAGCTGGAATCTAGCAAAAGAGAGGACTACTTCATTAGGAAAATAAAGGATGGTATTGGATACCTACTTTATGACCTTGAGACTCTTAAAAGATTTCATCTCTTAGGATATAGTTCTTAGAGGCTAACTTTTCTGACAATCAAGATGAAAATAAAGTGAAGTAAGTCATTTAATCTTGAGAAGATATTGAGAATCCTGAAATTGGAAACTAAAAGGAGAATTAAAGATGAAACACTCATACCTCCTCAAATGAGTTTGAGGATGGATTCCATGTGTCAGTTAAGTCTAATAATGATCTGACTTCATATGATGAAGCTTCTGAGGATAGTAACATGGAGACATGTATGTTACCAATAAAGTCTAAACAAGACTTCATATACAAGTGTTTTATGGACCCTCGAGGATCCACCTATAAGGGTAAGACCCGTTAGGTGTAAATGGATCTTCAAGAGAAAGAGGAAACCCGATGAGATGGTAGAGACCTTCAAAGCACGGCTCGTATTCACAAGATATACACGAAGAGAAGAAATCGCTTGCGGTGAGACTTGCTCTTCAATGACCATGCTTAAACTCATCAGATTGTTGCTAACTATAGTTACACAACTTGACTATGACATCTTCAAGATGGAAGTCAAGATTGCATTCCTCTGTGAATACCTCTCTGAGGATATTTCATATTAAGTAGCCCCAGGGCTTCATGGTTGAGGAAAGTACCGTGTGCAAGATTAAGAACTCCATCTATGGACTCAAATAAGCTTCTTGTAGTTGGAACATCAGATTTGGTATAATTATAAAGGTTATGATTTTAGATAGAATCTGATGAACCTTGTGAAGCCTAGTGGGAGTGCTATTGTGATCATCGTGTTAAATGTATATGATATCCTTATCATTTGAAATGATATAGGGATAATATTAAGTGTTTTATAGATTGGCTATTCCATACCTTGAGATATGATCTCAAGGATACCTCTTAGATCATAGTTCTGAAGTTGTACAAAAGCAAAGAAAAGAGCATATTGGGGCCGTCACATTAGTGGTACACCCTTGGGCATTTCCATTTTCTAGAAAATTCCAAGAAAGGCTTCTTTCCCTTAAGATATGGTATTGATCAATCTAAAGGGATATCACCTCAAAGATATGATGATGTGAATACTAAATCTACATGCCCTAGTGCATCAGCTTTGGGAAGCTCAGTGTATCCTAGATATGTACAAATGCTAGATGTCTGCCATGTAGTGAGAGTAGTAAATTGTTGCTAGTCCTACTCTAGAGATAAAAACACTTAGTTATAGTAATAACAATATCTTCAAAGATGACAAGACTTAGAGGTTGTGATCTCAAAGTCTTATCTTCTATAAATTAAGACTTTATAGATAGTGATCTAAAAGGTCTTAACTGTAGATACCTTAATAGATAGAAATCTCCGGTAATAAGGGTATTCTGATGAGGATAATGGAAATACTGGTGATGATAATTATTGAGCAATAGTGTCAAGGACACTATAACTAATAATAATTGAGTATTGGATGCATAATATGCAACCTTCGCATTGGATGCGAGCACTGTTACTAAGAGATATGCAAGTGCCATAAAAGGACGGCATAATCTCTTGGAAACTGAGTGACTGATCAGCTTACCTAGCTATTTTTTTTCTAAATAGCCTATGATTGTCACATGAGTGTGGGTTTAAAGATTAGCCCATTAACGCTTCTATGGGTTAGTGGGAGATTATTGGACATGCGAGCCCATGGCGAGCCATTACGCAATAAATGTTAGTGCAAATATCATTCCCTGATCTGAAATGAAGAACAACTAATTGCATAATAGGTCCCTTAGTACAAAAAGGGTTATGTACCATGGCCATTTTAATGATCATACAGCTATTGATTCAATTGTTCAATCATAGAGGCTAGTGCTTGGATGAATGTATAAAGAGTTAAATTGAGGACTCATCAAGCATCGTCCAGTGATTATTAAGAGATGATCTCCAGCCTGAGAATGAGATGGCAATCCTTTCTCTAATTGTTGATATCTAACCGAATTTTAGATGTAGGTCCTCTACATAGGAATAGAGATTCAGAAATGTCAGATAAGTTAGATCAAAGTGCTGACTTAACGAGATCGAGATAACCAAAGTCCTATGTCATATGTTGTCATGATATAGGCACGCATCCTCTGACCGAAGACAGATGCGTTATTATAGGTCTGAGTATGTACATGTGGCAGACTAATAGGTTGACGACCTAATCAAGGTCTATACATTGGCGCGCTGGTATGCATACAAGGGCATATGAGTAATACGATCTCTCAAATGGATCATACAGGTTCATTTACTGACCCGAAAAGCATGAGCTCACTCATGAGATATTGATAATAATCAAATTCCGTGCACGATCATCTCGCTTTGGAAGCTTGAATGAATTTGTAGGTTTGATATATTCTTTTGAAAAGTATATGATCAACACTGGGTAGGATATATGATTTTGGAAACTATATGATTAATGCCAACTTCCAATAGTCAAATGAGAAACTAAATGATAAAACCCTGAAGGAGACAGTCTAAAAGTGATCTAAAACTTCAGGATTACTCTGGGTCTTCCAGTATACAAGATGTACATGTATTAGGAATACCTGAGGGTGATGTGATCATAAACGATTGTATAACCATAACCCTTCCATTCCGAGGGAGTGATGAAACATGTTTGGATTTTAGTGACTCCCCCCAATAGAGAATTGATCTAATCTTGGCCCAAGTGTTGGATAATGATATGAATGTGATTCAGATAAAATGAGAAGATTAGATCTACGACCTTGATTTAATCAAGCATCTTTGGGAGTTCCACAAGATTTGGATTTGAGATGCGATCTCAATATCCAAGTCACTATGCGTGGAACAATAAAATCACTCTGTCCTTATCTCCAAGTATCCACGGAGAAAGCACATTGTTGTGGAAAGGGTTCAAGGAAATTTCACTAATGATATATGTATCCGAGCATTGAGAAATAGATAATTAAATGTGATTTAATTATAATGAATGATATGAATTTGATTCATATTATTTGGCCATACGAGGAGAGTTATATAAGATGATTAATTGTGATTTAATTATAAAAGATATTAATAATTTGAATGCGATTCATGTTATTTGGATACATGAGAATATAGATCCAAGATGATTAAATATGATTTAATTGTCAAAGGATTGATTAATATGAAAATCACTTTTCACAATAATCATGGATATTATAAATATAATTTATAATATGATGGAGTGAATAATTGTAAATAGAATTTACAAATTATATGTTGTTGTGAATGGATTCACAATAAACAATTAATGTAAATCTTATTTACAAATTGTGTTGGATATATGAATATGATTCAAATTTTATCAATGGCATGATTGAAGTTTTAACAAATTTAATTTGGAGTTATTTTTGTGAAGATAAATGCAATACTTGTTATTGCATATTAATTACTTTATATATGTAGATAAAGGAAGACTTACTCCCTTTATGGTGTTCGTCCACTTTGACTTATTCAAGAGCGATCACCCTATTTATAGTAAAGGGACTTGGTCTTCACATTATCTATGTATATTAATTGAATTTAAAATGAATCAATTATTATCTTAAAAGGATATAGTTAATTTATTTTAAACTAACTGTTTTTGTTTTTGGAGCAACAAATCATGGCCATTGATGAATAAACATTTAATCTACATTGTAGATCAAGAGAACACATGGATTAAGATTCATGTGCATCCAACTAGTTAAAAGGAAGGGTAGCCCTTGCCATTGAATAATACACATAATTACAAAAGGAATTAAACTCTCTCCATATGTCTCTCTCTCTCTCTACAAGCCAAGTCTCTCTCTCTCATTGTGGACGTCCACCATGGAGCTCTAGAGAGAGTCACCATCGCCGTAGCATCGTCGTTATCTTGCCAGATTGTTTTCTCGTGGATCTCTATCTCCTTCGGTGTGCCTCGCTCGTGAAGAAAAAACACGTCAGATCTCGTGTGACTAGATCAAGAGATTTGTCGCTTGGATCATCAACATGATGAGAGGAGCACACGTTTCATCAAAGCACTCGCAAGCGTCTCCTCCGTCGGATCAGACTTGAGACAGGAGGTTGCTTTGTTTAGATACTTGAATGCAACCACGCTTCAAGAGGTAAACCTAATATTTGCTTGTGGTTTAGATGAAACAATGCGAGAAGTAATCTTGGATCATGTGGTTTCATCGTCTAAAAATTTTAAATTCTATTACCTCAAGTGACTAGTGTGACTAGTCACTCCTGATCGCATATGATGTGATCCTCACTCTTCCATGATACGCTTAGGATCTTCCTATATCCTTCAGGAGGAGAGCAGATCATGGAGTGGATACGCATCCCCCAGATTCATGGTCACTTTGAGCTGAAGCCCTCATTATTGCCTCTCCTACCCACTTTCCACCAAAAAACAAATGAGGAACCTAACGAATCCTTGATTCTCACTCTTCATTCTTTTATTTTAGCTCTTTTTCTTGGCAAAACATCTTGTAAATACCTGTAAATATAATAACTTACAACTTGCATGTAATTATTAATATTACATAATTAAGCATGATTTTGGATAAATAAAAGAATAAAGGAAAATAAAAAGGAATGATGTATTTAAAATAAATACAGAGTGACCCAAATCCCAAGAGAAGGTCAAGTCTTGACCTGATCGCGAAATAAAATAAGTAGAGAGAGATAGGGTTCACTTTGTGTTGTGTATATTACCTATACTTGTACATATTGTTTATATAATTATTTTCGACAAAATAAAATTATTATTATTTTTACACCTTTTTTTATAATCCTAGAAAAATATAAAAATAAAAGAAAAATCAGAAAAATAAAATAGAAATAAAAAGAAAATCCTTCATTCCTTGTACAAAACACACTTGTATATATTACATCCATTATTTATTACATACCTTTAAATAACTTTTAAAATAAAATAAAATTTATTTTACATTCCTAAAATTATGTTATAATTAAAAAAATATAAAATAAGGGGTATTTTGTAAAAATAATAAAATAAAAATACTTGTACATAATACATAGGTATATTATACATGTATATAAAACTATATATTGTATGTACATTAACTTATTTTCATAAAAATAATTAAAAATCATAGAAAAATACTTTGAAAAATAATATACATTTTATTATTTTTTACACTTTTTATTTTAAATTCATCTGTTATTTTTATTGAATTTTTATTTATTTTGTATATTCCAATTTTCTTATTGGTCCTGGAGGTTTTGTTGACACTAGTCAACGCCTCCTCCCAGCCCAGGTCGGATGATTGCCTTCTTGCGAGAGATCCTTCTTTGACTTTCCCGCCCAATTCCGAGCTTCTCTTGCCCCATATTCTTCACCCGAACCTCCTCCTATCCGTGACCTTCATGGATCCATAGGAAGGCACATATCTTCCAAGGGTTGCGCGCTCTCGCTCGATCTTTCCAGACCCTTGGAAACCTTGTAAATCTTCTCATCTACCCCCGTAGCTCGGCAGCTTGTCCCTCGCTCCAACTTTCTTTCCCTAAACTCCTTCAGTAAAGTGACAACTGCTCAAGGGATCGTTGAGGTTCGCCTGGAGGTGTGTGTGGACTTGTAGCTCATCGTGTCGCTGGAGTTCCGTCGCGAGCAGCCTCTCTCGCCCGTCGCTGCAGATCAAGTCCATCACCCTAAAGTCCACCTTCGCTTGGAGCTTCTGAGCTCATTGATAGATTCAGGTACCCCTATTATCCTTCGCACTCCCCTGGTCGATCCATCCTTTCGTTTTGTGTTGTCGCACATTTCTTTGCTCTGACCAGCTGGTCGAAGCTTCATTTCACCCACACACCTGCTTCGACCGACACACCGACTCACCCAGCATCTCTTTCCACGACCTGATAATCCTTAGAATCACCCGTTTGTGTAGGATTAAGGCCAAGACCTCCCTCTCTCTTTATCGTCGGAGGTCGAGTATCATCCGTAGTTGTTTCCCCTCCATCCTTATGCATTAATCTCGATCGGAGCTATTCCCCCAAGCCACCCTTCCTTTTGCACGTGCTAGCATGCATGGAGGAGCTCATTTGATTCACCAGTTGCTCAGGCAGAGCAGCTCCTGGTCGTGCCACTCTCCATGATGATCCAACCATCGTCAACCTCATTGGAGTCCTCCACCGAATGGGAAATACTTTCACAAATGTGTTGAGCCTTTCTGCAGCTTCATCAGGGCAGTAGATCATTGTCCATGCTCGGGTGAAGCTCACTGGGAAGGAGTTCTTCAAGCATCCTCAGTCGTCGTTCGATGGGGTCGCCTTTATCCAGATTGCATCTCCACCGTTCATCTGCACCCTTTTGTCAGATGAGTCAGATGCACGATTAACGACCATCAATGCCTACATTTCCTGTGCTGTCTGATTTCATATGTCACATGCCACATCCATGAGCAACGGTTCGATCCTACTCTATTAGACAACGGCTCTTCCCGTAACCTTGTTCCGGTAGCCCAACTCGGCCGATTTGAGTTTGTCCCTCTTCGACAGAGCAGGACAGTCCTTCACTTTGTTGATAGATCTGTCAAGAGCTGAGGGGGTTATTGAAGGACATGGTCGTCACAATTCAGGGCTTGAAATTCCCTGTAGACTTTGTTGTATTGGACTTGGAGATCCTTGAGTCTGTGACAGATACCCCCATCATACTAGGACGATCATTCTTGACCACAGCCAAAGCAGTGTCTGACCATGATAGTGGAAGGTATAGTCACGTCGAGGGCGAAAGTTTACAAATATTGATGATCGAGGAGATCAGAGCGAGAGATTTTGCTTTCTTCAAGCAGTCGAGCGATACAGAGCAGATGACAGATGTTGAGCGAGTTGTCCACCAGGAGTGCGACTTTGTGATCACTGATGATGAAGTCGTATGGTCAGAACCAGCAGCACGAGCCCTTATCATGCCTTCAGATACAAACGATTTACAGATTATGGTAGATGGGAGTTCGGAGAGCACACTCGTGGCACTAGATACATTAGAGGTTGACGGTTGTGGGACATATGGCGAAGCAGATTTTGTTTCATGTTCTTTTGATTCAGATCCCTCAGACTCAGACATTGATTGGGATGATTTTGATGACTATTTTCCTTGTATGATTCCTACAGAGCCGATAGCTAGGGCGGAGAGTGAGCCAGCACAGATTATAGATACACCAGCAGGGCCGTCTTCACCAGATCTTCGCATACAACGAGAGTTCTCCCATGAAGATCTAGTCACCTTCACATAGACATTTCAGAAGCCAAAATTTCCAGCTTTGAGTTTTCCAGAACTGAATCCTTTCCACAGTCAATGAAGTACAGATTCGTTACGGTGATCCAGAGATATTCCCAGTCATTATCTCAACGAATTTGACTTGAGATCAAGAATCTCGTTTGTTGGAGGTTCTTGAAAGAATCCACATGGCGATTTGATAGAGCGTATCTGATCTCTAGGGGATAAGTCTAGCCCTGTGGTCCCACCATACTTATCTTGAAGAGGACGCTAGGCCATCGCGTGAGTTCCAGCGACAGCTGAACCTGAATCTTCGAGTTATGGTCATGAAGGAGATATCAAAATGGTAGAGCGTCGATTTTATCTACCCCATCTCGGACTTCAAGTGGATTAGTCCATTACATGTGGTACCCAAGAAGATGGGTATCATTACAGTTGTGAGTGAGTTTAGAGAGGAGATAGTTACTCGGGTACCCACTTCTTGGAGGGTCTGTGTGGACTACAGGCAATTGAATCAGGCCACCAAGAAGGATCATTTACCACTGCCATTTATTGATCAGATCATTGAGAGGCTAGCTGGGAAGAGTCATTACTACTTTATTGACGGGTACTCGGACTATAATCAAGTGGCCATATTGCCCGAAGACCAGGAGAAAACAACATTCACCTGTCCGTTTGGGACATATGCTTTCACACGTATGCCCTTTGGTTTATGTAATGCCCCGGCTACATTCCAAAGGTGCATGTTGTCCATCTTCTCGGACATGGTGGGTAACTATTTAGAGGTCTTCATGGATGACTTTTCGGTCTACAACGACGGATTCGATGCTTGTCTTGACTGCCTAGAGTGCATACTTCAACATTGTATCGAGGTCCATCTTGTATTATCTTGGGAGAAGAATCACTTCATGGTGGCTCAGGGGACGATTCTTGGTCATATCATCTCCAATAGGGGCATGGAGGTTGATCCAGATAAGGTGGATATCCTAATGAAACTCAATCCAATGTCCAACTTGCGACAGTTGCGGTTTTTTCCAGGACATGTCGATTTCTACTAATGATTCATTCAGGAATTCAGTTGTATTGCCCGACCACTTACTAATTTGCTGACTAAAGGCACCGAGTTCATTGTAGATGATATGTGTCTTACGTCCTTCGAGACTCTCAAAGAATTAGTTGTTGAGGCTCCTGGCCTTCAGCTACCTTATTGTTCTCTTCCATTCGAGATCATGATGGATGCTTCTAATTTTGCCATAGGAGTTGTGCTAGGATAGAGTAGGGATGGATTGCCTTATGCCATTCACTATGCTATCCAGACTTTGGATGCCTCTCAACGGAATTACACTGTTATAGAGATGGAGATGCTAGCAGTAGTCTTTGCTTTGGACAAATTCAGATCTTATATTCTTGGATCCCGAGTGACAATTTTTCAGATCACACCGCCATCCTGTACCTAATGGAAAAGAAGGATGCGAAAGACAGATTAACCAGATGGATCCTTCTACTCCAGGAGTTTGACATTGAGATTAAGGATAAGCCTGGAGTCAAGAATGTGGTGGCGAATCACCTCTCTCAATTAGAGAACCTTGAGGATGCATACCAGATTGTGCCTATTACAGAGACCTTCCCAGATGATGCGATCCTTGTTATCGCCTCGCTCCCATGGTATGTCGACATTGTGAACTATCTTGTCGCCAAGAAAGTTCCACAAGGTTGGCCAAGGCAGTGACTTGAAACTTTCCTTATGAAGGCCAAGTCATACCATTGAAGGATCCCATCCTTTATCATGAACGATGGGATAACATTTGGCGTCAGTGCAATTCTCAGGAGTACCACCACAATGTACTCAAATACTCCCACAAGCTTGAGGCAGGAGGATATCCTTCTGGGAGGAGGACAGCACAGAAAGTGCATCAATCCAGTCTACGGTAGCCTACCCTCTTCAAGGATTCTAATGAATTCGTGAAGAGGTGTAATGATTGTCAGAGGATGGGCATCTGTGGACAGCGTGATATGATGCCGATGCATCCCACTCACTTCTGTGAGGTCTTTGACGCAAGGAGCATCAATTTCATGGGTCCATTCCCTAAGAGTCAGGGATTTGAGTACATTCTGCTTGTTGTGTATTATGTGAGTCATTGGGTTGAGGTCATCCACGCTTAAACCGCATATGCTATGACTGTTTGCATATTTTTGAGGAAAAATAGCATTTCACGGTTCAGGGTTCCCAATGTGTTGATATCTAACAGGGGGACTCACTTTATCAATGACAAGGTAAAGGCCCTTGCTAACGAGTTCAACATTGACCATCATGTTTCCACTCCATATCACCCTCAGACCAAGGGTCTTGCTGAAGTATCGAATAGGGAGATCAAGACTATTTTGCAGAAGGTTGTCTGCCCAGAGCGAAAGGATAGGTCACAGCTTTTGGACTTGGTCTTGTGGGCCTATCGGACTTTCATCGAGACACCTTTGTGTGCATCTCCCTTTCATGTCATTTATGTCAAGCTGTGCCATTTACATGTGAAGATCAAGGACATGTCACTATGGCTACTCGCTTAGTTACTATTAGATCCCAAGAGTATAGAAGATTAGAGGAAAGTAGATTTGGAAGCCCTAGAGGAGTTGAGAGATACAACCTTTTCGAGTAGCGTACAATTCAAGGAGAGAGAGAAGATATGGCATGATTCTCATATCCATAAATAGTTAAAGCCGAATCAGAGAGTATAGCTATTTGATGCTAGGTTGAGATTATTTCTAGGGATGTTGCAGAGCAAATGTAAGGGACCATACTTGGTCCGAAAGGTGCACGACAACGAAGTATTGATATATCTGATTTGTCATCTGAATCCACCTTTCGAGTTAACGGTCAGTGCCTAAAGCCATGTATTGGTCATGATCTGTTGATCGTTGTCGTTGCCCCTATTCATTTTACATGAGATGTGGTCTGCTACCATTTGATTCATTTTACCTCTGGTTTTCTACCTATAATTAGGGATATTTTATACTAAGTATTGGAGAGGTAGACCATGTACTTCCTAAGCTTGGTTTTCCCCATTGGTACATACTGTTATACTTAAGATTATTTGATCCTAAGTATAGGGGGATCACCGACTTCTATTAATTATATTCTTTCATTTGTCATTGTATTATAGCATTCTTTTTACTTCCCAATACTCAACACAAATTATGTCTTCCTTTTCGCTCTCTGATCATTCTGAGGACATCGTTCGAGCTAAGTATAGGGGGTGTCAAATATATTGCATATATACTTTAGCCATAACTCGTACTTTGTGTGAGTGTTTTAATAAAATAAAATGGCTAAAAATCTTAAACCTAAAAATCACAAAAAAACTAAAATATACATGCACTTGTAAATAACTTTTTGTAAAATCTATCTTGGTACAAATGTTTGAAAAATTGTTTTAAGTGTACAAAGTTTGTAAATATTTTTTGGTATCAAAATTATGTATGTAGTACAAATTTTTTTAAAAATGTTTGAAAAATAAAAGGTTTGCAAAAATTTGTTTGTAAATGGTTGCTAATAGATAGCAAAACTTCCTCCTCCTTGCATTTAAACATTTTTCATAAATTTTTGCATATTTTGAAAAATTGCGCAAAAAGAGTTTTATACATATTTGTTTGCTTATTCTTCTAAATCATAGTTGATATTTAAACTAGTTTGAAATTAAATTGTAAAATGGAGCTTGGTTAAGAACTTAATCCATCTAACTTTAGAGTTCATAGTGAATTAAATCTTTGAGTCTACTAGGCTATGTTCACATGTCATCTTGATGAGCCTAAGTAAAACACTTAACAACGCACACATGACTCTCAGAGATAATGGCATGACTTGGACACACACCTTACATGTAGCTCAACACGGATAAGGTGGCGAGGAGGCAAAATTCCTTGGCTTGGGTAGCATACAAGGGCAGTACTTCTAGGCGGAACCTCTCATCTTCCTTTGGGAGGGATGTGCACCTCAACCTGGTCTAGTAGCATTGAGGTCTAAAGACAGAAGTCTGTGGGTTGCAATAATGCTTCAAAAGAGGGATAGTCTACTAGCTCAAGAGGAAAAACTCCTTATGTACATGTTGCACAATGTGAATATGTTGTAAATATGCATATCAAAAAAATGTGCAAAAGTATGAAAAACTCCAAAAAAGTGGACAGACCTGTTTGAAAATAAAATGCCTGTGAGAGTGTATATAGTAAATAAGCAAAGCTTATGTATTCAACCTTCTAGTCTCATGGAAGCATGCAGCGGGAGACGTATCTACACTGGTAAGGCTCCCAGGGATATGTGGCTACACCGGTCATGGTCCATTCTCTTCTTTCCCCTCTTCTTATCCGGTTGAACTTGAACTTATAAGGGAATACCCCATTCCTCGAGTAAAGAGCTGCTAGACTAGAGAACTAGAGTTGCCTTGTCAAGGGAGGTTGTTGCTTTGTCATTTCTGAGGTGGGAATGTACATATCACTTACACAATACAAGGAAAGATGCATAGTCATTAGAGTTTGCGTATGTAGACTTGTTTGATCTGGTTTATTGAGGAGTATTGACCATAGAATAGTGGAACTTAGAGGTTGTTGAGTCTTAAATCTAAGTCCCAATAAGGTTCCGACAAATTAATAACTCAAAGGTCTGACTGAGCTCCATGCTTCAATCTAATGAAGATAAGTTTAATAATCAACCTTGATTCCTTTTCTTTTCATTCCTTTATCTTTTCA
Source organism: Ottelia alismoides (assembly GCA_037367405.1). Classification (NCBI taxonomy): domain Eukaryota; kingdom Viridiplantae; phylum Streptophyta; class Magnoliopsida; order Alismatales; family Hydrocharitaceae; genus Ottelia; species Ottelia alismoides. The sequence continues at coordinate 356,346 of JAZKJV010009424.1, forward strand.
CTTCTTTTTTAAATAAGTGTTTGCTAAGGGACTAGCAAAGGTAATGTATAATGGGGTGATGAATCCCTTATTTTTACTCTTTATTCTTTTATTTTAGCTCTTTTTATAGGCAAAACATCTTGTAAATACTTGTAAATATAATGACTTAGCAACTTGAATGCCTTTGTGAATATTGCATAATTAAGCATGTTTTTGGCTAAATAAAAGAATAAAGGAAAAGAAAAAGGAATGACATATTTAAAATAAATACAGAGTGACCCAAATCCCAAGAGAAGGTCATGTCTTGACCTGTTCGCAAAATAAAATAAGTATAGAGAGATAGCGTTCACTTTGTGTAGTGTATATTACCTATACTTGCGCATATTATTTATATAATTATTTTTGATAAAATAAAATAAAATATTTATTTTTACACCCTTGTATATAATCCTAGAAACTATATAAAAATAAAACAAAAATCAGAAAAATAGTACAAAATACACTTGTATATATTACATCCATTATTTATTACAAACCTTTAAATAAATTTTTAAATAAAATAAAAATTATTTCAAACTCCTAACATTATGTTATAAATAAATAAAATAAAGATAAAGGTATTTTTATAGAAATAATAAAATAAAAAATACTTGTACGTAATGCGTAGGTGTATTATACATGTATATAATACTAAATATTGTATTTACATTAATTTATTTTCATAAAAATAATTAGAATCACATAAAAATACCTTGAAAATAATAAACATTTTTTCACACTTTTTTAAATTCGTTTGCTATTTTTCATTGAATTTTTATTTAGTTTGTATATTCTAATTTTCTGATAGGTCCTGGAGGTTTTGTTGACAACAGTCAACGCCTCCTCTAAGCCCGGGTCGGATCATTGCCTTCTTGCTGGAGCTCCTTCTCTGACTTTTCTCGCCTGATTCCGAGCTCCTCTTGCCCTGATTCTTCGCCTGAACCTCTTTCTAGGATCTGTGACCTTCGCAGATCCCTAGGACGGTGCAGATCTTCCTAGGGTTGCGCGCACTCGCTCGATCATTCTAGATCCCTAGGAACCCTATAAATCTTCTCATTTGCCCCCGTTGCTCAGCAGCTTGTCCCTCGCGCCCCTTTTCTTCCCTAAACCCATTCAGTAGAGTGATAGTTGCTCAATGGATCATTGAGGTTCGCCTGGAGGTGTGTGTGGACTTGTAGCTCATCGCGTCGTTGGAGTTCCACCGCGAGCAACCTCTCTCACCCTCAACAACAAATCTAGGCCATCACCCTGACGTCCACCTTCGCCTAGATCTTCTGAGCTCATTGGCAGCTTTAGGCCCTATTATCCTTCGCAGTCCTCTATTCGATCCATCCTTTCATTTTGCACCGCCGCACGTTCCCTTGCTCCGACCAGCTGGTTGGAGCTTCATTTCACCCATACACTCGATCCGATCGACACACATACTCGCCTAGGATCTCTTTCCACTACCTGATCATCCTCAGACTCACCCATTCGGGTTGGATTAATGCTGATGCCTCCCTCTCTCACTGTCGCCAGAGGTCGAGTATCATTCCAAGTCGTTTCCCCTCCATCCTTATGCAATAACCTCGACTTGAGCTATGCCCCCGAGTCACCCTTCCTTTTGTAGGTGCTAGCACATGTGGAGGAGCCCATTTGATTCACCAGTTGCTCAAGTGAAGCAGCTCTAGGTCGCGTCACTCTCCATGACCATCTGATCGTTGTCGACCTCATTAGAGTCCTCCACCGAACGCGGAATACTTCCACGACCGTGTTGAGACTTCCTGCACCTTCATCAGGGTGGTGGATCATTGTCCACGCTCAGGCGAAGCTTGTTGGGAAGGAGTTCTTCCAGCATCTTCAGTACCCGTTCGATGGGGCCACCTTCGTTCAGATTTCATCTCCACTGTCCATCTGCACCCTTTTGTCAAAGGCGTCAGATGCACGATTAACGCCCATCAAGGCCGACATTCCCCATGCCGTCTGATTTCATCAAGCATGATTAGATCCGTACACCTGCTCCACGTGCATGCACTGTCAGATCTTGAGGGGAGCATATCACAGCCATCAGTTGCCGCCTTCATGAGAGCCCGCCACTTGTCCCCATGTGCCTCACACATGCCTGCAAGGGTATATTTCCTTTTTACCCTCGCCTGCTTATGGTTTCTTATTTAGTCGATTAAATAAATGTTGTAGTTCTGAACTTTTCCAGTTTGGAACTCTAGTTTTCTGGTATTTGCATTTTAGTCCTATTGAGTTGAAGTCACATGCATGATCACATGTTCTCTGGGCTATTTACTTGTTATTGTCTAAACTTTTATGATGTTATGGAATGGATGAAATGTTTTTATTATTTGCAACTATGCACCTGTGACGTTAGATCATGTGTTCTGTGTGTGATTGCATGGTCTTTTTGCAACATCGACCCTAGCCTTTTTAACTGTATTATCCTTTACCCCAAGAACTTATTATATTTTCAGATTAGTCCCTGTAAACTATGATTAATTGCTTACCTTGGATTTGACTTAATAAATAGCCTATTAAATCGAAAAATCACAAGAAAATTACCACTAACCCGTGTTAGCATATAATACTTACTGTGATTTTCTTGAGGTGGTTTGATTGCATTTAATATTTTTGAAAAATAAAAAACCTTTAAAAATATCCCTGTTTGCCTTGACAAATTCATAAGAATTCGAAAATTACCTTAAAAATTCTGTAAAAATTATTGTAGTTGCCATTTTGTGTGTTTTATTTGCAATATCATTTTTGTTTGAAAATTTTTTACAAAAATCCTAAAAATAGAAAAACATCTAAAAACTTATAAAAACATATAAAATCAAACAAAAATCTAAAAATTGTTTTTTCAACTCCTGTTGGTAGCATTTTATACCTATTTTTTTCAAAAAATGTAGGCCAGGACCTTTTGCACTAAAACTATTTTTACGTTGCAATTTGGTCTTCGTTGTTCACTATTTGCATTTTTGAGCACCTTTTGATATTTATAAAATCATAAAAACATTTGCAAAACCTTGGAAAATTACAAAAAACATTTCAAAACTTCAAAAATCCAAAAATATTTTATCCTAATTTTCTTTGTATTTTTGGCTTTATAGAAAAATAAAAAATTGTCATGTCTGTTTTCCCTTATAAATTTTGATTTTGCTTCCTTATTAAAAATTAAAAATTTTTAAAATTAAAAACCACAAAAAATTCTTTTGTCTCATTTCTGAGATTTGACTATTGCATTGGTTTTTCGTGCTCCTTGTGTTCGACCTTGGTTGCTATACGAAGGTAAAATAAATAGCGAACCACTTACGTTATTGATTGTTTGATCTTCTCTAAGCGGTTTATTTTTCTTGATTGATCACACTGGGTGATTCGGGTCACATCAACCCTTGATATTACTTAAACTGAGCTGCCTGGCGCGTCATCAGAATGGCACCGTTTGCCGGGGAGCACGGCTTAGGAGTCATTTTCTTTTATTTCTCTTTTATTATTTTCATGCTTCTATTTTATATAACTGCTTTCTGACATATCTCTATTTCACTTTTTGTGCGAGGAACTGCCCGAGGATGCTTCGGTTTTCTGTTGGAGGAGACCGTACCTGAGGAGGAGCGAGGGAGAAGAGAGAGTAGTTGTAGCTTATAGATTAGGTTTATTTTATGCAGACCTATTATTGTTGTAATATTTGTGGACTTGGACTCTCTTTGGGCTTAGGCTCATCGATGTCTGTTTCGCCGAGTACCGATGTACTCGAGGGACCTCACCACATTTTTTGTGTTTTGTTTTTACCGCATTTTATTTTCTTTTGATTCTCAAGGAGTTAGCCCCTAGACTTGGGATAGAAAAGGCCCCACACCTAATTTATCATTCTGCTCTTATAGAAAGTAATTGGACCTAGCTAATAATTAATAAGAAAAAGTTAACATAATCGATTGAGAGGCCACGTACCGCTAGAGGTCGTATACAGTGCGTGCAGGATCTGTTGCGGTGGACACCGATCGACATCTAAGACAAGACTCAGGCCTCTCTCGCTGATTAGTCAGCTATCTGTTCTTCACGATCAGTAGAAGTTTCTCATCTAAGGCTGATTTCTTTGTTGCATCATTTAGTTGGTTTAGTTTCCGTCTTTAATTTATACGTGGATAACCCTGCATGTAGAGTGTTGGAGTCAGGTACGTATTTCTATATCTGCATGCATCTTAGTGTTTGATCAGACATCGACTTTTTCGACGTCCTCCCCATATTTTATTACACTCAAAATAATCCAGGAAATCGAAAAATTAGTTAGGCATTGGTTTATTTCAGAAAAATACCTAAAAAGTGAAAACAAAATAAATTTGGGACTGCTAATGCAAACTAGACCCTAAAATACACCTCATCTAAAAATCTTTGTTTTTGGGAGAATCACCCCTCATTGGTTCATTTATCTACTGTGAGAAGTGACCCACACACTAGGTAGAGCCATACCTAAACTCCTTTCACACTACTGGTCTTGCGGTTGGTTGTTCTCCAATGAGGATTTCATCGTGTGACAAGTAATCGATCTAGGACTTCCTTAGCAGCTTGGGCAGATCGGGTAGCTGGTAAATGGTCCGCACCCATACTGGCTGGGAAAAACAAACAGTGGGATTGGTCTAGTCTCCTGGGAGCATCGGGTTCCCAACAACTTGCTTAATCACTTTGATAGATCGATTGATCACCTAAATAAAATTGACAAGATTAACGACTGATCTCTCATGGTCATCAGCTCGAGTGTTGAGTAGGTGAATTAGGGGTTTGATTTTCGATCTTGTTTGCATTCTAGATCTCATCGTCATAAATCCCTACATCACGATGATGGGAAGGAGGTCCAAGCACTCCTTTCCATTCATCTAGGGAAGTTTCAGAGATCCCCGACCAGCTCTCTGAACCTGAGTTTGTTACCACCTTGTTCCCCCTCAACCACCCTTCTTCCAGTCCTGAGGTGCTAGAGTAGAGGCCATCACAGTTATACGTTCATTTGATGGTGCCAGAGTTCGGGTCTTTTGCCTTTGCAGAGACCCAAGAGATGGCCAATAGTGAGGTACACACCAATGAGCAGCCGCAGGAATCTGCATATGTACTTGACAAGGCCGCCATTAATAATAGATTCTTAGCCTCCTTGGAGATGATGCAGCGCTAGATTAGAGCCTAGGGAGCATTCATGACAGAGGTACGACAAGAGCTGACGGAGATGAGAGCTGCTAGAGGAGAGCCACAGAGACCAGCCGGTGGAGAGATACAAGCAGCTGGAGGAGGAGACAGGCGTCCAGATGATCATCTAGAGTCGAGGCCACCACACACGATGAGACAATTGCACAGCCTTGGTGCAATTCTCACCCATTGATGGATTCAGCTTCTTGAGATCCTGGGAGATTTCGAGCTTCGCCCCCAGTCTATTCAGTTTCTCCCCAAGTTCCATTAGTTTGCCATCGAGGAGCCGCACTTCCATCTCCAAGAGTTTGAGATGATATGCAGTATTGTCCATAACAGATTCGTGGACCAGGACACGATCAAGATGATCATCTTACAGTTTTTCTTAGTTGATAGAGCCACCTATTGGCTGAAGCATTTGAGGAGGTATGTCACCACCTGGGAGCATCTCCAGACCGAGTACTTGAACACATACTATCCACTTGGCCGGACCAACGAAGCGAGAGATGTAATCAACAACTTCACCATGATCCCAAATGAGTAGTTTCATGTGGTTTGGGATCGATTCTGAGAGCTCATCGATCAGTGTCCACATCATGAGATATCCAAGCCCAACTTAGTCCAGAGATTCTTTTGGGGGCTAACGCTAGATCTGCAGGGGCTAGTTAACGCCTCATGTGTAGTGTCCTATTTTGCCAAGGATGAGGACCAAGTATGGCCCATCTATGGGGAGATGGCAGAGAACTACATGTTGATGTCCTAGACTAGGGTCTACACTCAGGGGAAACCCATCCCACAGGCCATGTCCTATCAGAGGATAGCATGGGTCGATGTAGGTCCATTTACTTTGTCAACAATAATAGCACATGTCGAGTCATCTGCCACTAACATGGGGATCATTAGCGAGAAGCTGGACTGCATCGAGATCATCGAGAAGAAGTAGTGCCAGGACCTTACGCAGATTGACCAATTGGCACGAACACTAAGTGACCTGAAGACTCATATCATGTGTCTATAGGAGGCACAGACGGCTCCACAACCCCATCTCAGGTCACGGGGTGATCCCAGCAGCAGTAGCTCCATCCAGTCCTCTGCCACATAACACCAGGTTCACCACATCCAGGCAGAGTCGATCTAGTAGCTGTAGCCTTACCACCAGCCACCACCATCTCAGGATACTCAGATGGTGGTCTATCAGCCGGATCAACCCCTGACAGTTCTTCCCGTTCCACCTTTCGAGCAGGAGTTGTTGATGGAAGTCAACAAGATTTGATATGATCGATATCAGCAGTAGCCTGGGATCCGTCACAATCACCCCGATTTCGATGGTCTACTAGAGGCACCTCATCCTAATATTAGCCTCCAGCTCAAGGCAGGCAGAGCAGCCAACAACAGCAGCAGGCTGATCACTCCCAATACCAGCAGCACCACCAACAGGGTCCTTGTCCCTCATACTAGGGACAGTAGCAGAGGCAACAACAACATCCTCACCAGCACTACTCCCAGCCTCCCCCTCAATATCAGCAGACTCAGCCTCATTTCCAGCAAGGCAACCTGAACGGTTCTCATGGACCCGTCTATGAGAACCCAGCCCTTGATGACCTCGCCCGCCTACTTTCAAATAGCAGGCATCCTTCCGGTGGGAGATGGATGAGTTCCGGTAGGAGATGAGGGAGATCATCAAGGGTAAGGCCTCCATACCCGCTTAGATCGAACCGAACCCAAACAATCTGTAGAGGAAGTCCGAGTTGGTACAGTATACAAACACTACCACTCCTAATGATACGTTGGGTGATATATCTTTGTATATGTTTTATGTTGACTTTATGACACTTAGGAGCGGTAGGATGCCAGCCGACGGTGCCTCGTGTGAGAGATGACCACATAAAGACGATGCAGCACCAGACAAGGAGGATAACAGTGCTGAGGCCGCTCGTGATGATGATGACAGTGGCGTTGAAGCCACCAAGGATCTATATCCAGCTGACGGTACTGAGGCTGTCGTGACACCAGATGCAGTCGGTGGTGGTGAGGCCACCATTTTTCCCGTTGTTGAGCCAGAGTGCGTTCCTGATGCTGCAAAGACAGATGACATGGGTGGTACTGATTCCACCATTTTTCCTTCAGTTGTGTTTCCATCTCATGTATCTCGGGATAGAAAAGTACAAAAAATTGGAAAAATGGAAAAGATCAAAAAAAATGAATAAAGGAAAGGTTTCTGCATCTTCTTCGAGTCCATATGTGTTGCATGATGATTATTGTATGGATTCTACCCCTTCACATACACAGTAGCCTCTTCCTGACCCTCATCTCTGTGGAGAGGGTCCAGCTATCCCCTTCCCTCAAGCACTTTGCTTAGCAAAGGGGAATAAACCAGAAAATCCAAAAAAAGACATCAGCTAGAGTTCAGCCAGCATATGATTGATAGATTCCAGATTCAACTGACTCTAAAGGAGATACTAGAGCATATCCCTCTCCTCTAGAAGAATTTGAGAGAGAAGACTACCATCTGCATGAAGAGAATGAACCACAATGTAGAGATCCATTGCTGACCCGTGCCACCTGTTTTGCCATTTAGAACCCATTGCCATCCATGAGACCCGATGCAGGAGCTCCATAGGTCATATGCCACATCCATGAGCAGCAGTTCGATCGTGCTCTATTAGACAGCGGCTCTTCCATTATCCTTCTTCCGACAGCCCTACTCGACTGATTAGAGTTCGGCCATCTTCAACATAGCAGGACAATCCTTGAGTTTGCTGATAGATATGTCAAGAGGCTAAAGGGGTTATTGAAGGACATGGTCATCCCAATTCAGGGCATGAAATTGCCCCCATGGACTTTGTTGTATTGGACATGGAGATCCCTGAGTCTGTGACAAATACTCCCATCACACTAGGACGCCCATTGTTGGGCACAACCAAAGCGGTGTCCGACCATGATAGTGGTAAGGTATACTTCCACGTCGAGGGTGAAAGTATACAAATAGAGATGATCGAGGATACCAGAGCGAGAGATTCAACCTGCTCTGAGTAGTCGAGCGATACAAAGCAGATGACAGATGTCGAGCGAGATGTCTACCAGGAGTGCGACATTGTAATCACTGGTGATGAAGCCATATGGTTAGACCCAGCAACACGAGCCCTTGTCATGCCTTTAGATACATAGGATTTACAAATTATGGCAGATGAGAGTTCAGAGTGAACACTAGTGGCACCAGATACATTAAAGGTCGACGGTTGTGGGATGGATGGCGAAGCAGATTTTGTTTCATTTTCTTCTACTTCAGATCCCTCAGACTTGAACATTGATTGCGATGATTTTGATGACTATTTTCCTTATGATTCCTTTAGAGTCGACAGGTAGTGCGGAGAATGAGCCAGCACAAATTACAGATACACTAGCAGGGTCGTCTTAGGCAGATCTTCGCATATAGCGAGAGTTCTCCCATGCAGATCTGGTCACCTTCACTCAGACATTTTGGAAGCTAGATTTTCCAGCTCCCAGTTGTCCAAAACTGAAGCCTTTGCCACAGTCGATGAAGTACATATTCTTTGCGGGTGAGCTGGAAATGTTCCCAGTCATTATCTCAGGGATTTGACTCAAGATCGATATTCTCGTTTGATGGAGGTTCTTGAAAGAAACTGCAAGGCGATTGGATGGAGCGTAGCTGATATTCAAGATATAAGCCTGGCCATGTTCTCCCACCATATTTATCTCGAAGAGGTCGCTAGGCCATCACATGAGTTCCAACGACGTCTGAACCCGAATCTTCGAGATGTTGTCATGAAAGAAATATCAAAATGGTGGAGCATCAATTTTTTCTACCTTATCTTCGACTCCAAGTGGATTAGTCCATTACATGTGGTAACCAGGAAGACGGGTATCACTATAGTTGTGAGCGAGTCTGGAGAGGAGATAGCTACCCCTGTACCTACTTCATGGAGGGATTGTGTGGACTACAGACTATTGAATCAGGACACCAAGAAGGATCATTTACCACTGCCATTTATTAATCAGATCATCAAGAGGCTCGCTGGGAAGAGTCATTACTACATTCTTGACGCGTTCTCCGACTATAATGAAGTGGCTATATCACCCGAAGACCAGGGGAAAACGATATTCACCTGTCTGTTTGGGACATATTCTTTCAGACAGATGCCCTTTGGTTTATGTAATGCCCCGGCTACATTCCAAAGGTGCATGTTGTCCATATTCTCAGACATGGTGGGTAACTATTTAGAGGTCTTCATGGATGACTTTTCAGTCTACGGCGACAGGTTCGATGCTTGTCTTGACTGCCTAGAGTGCATACTTCAGCGTTGTATCGAGGTCCATCTTGTATTATCTTAGGAGAAGAGTCACTTCATGGTTACTCAGGGGACGATACTTGGTCATATCATCTCCAATAGGGTCATGGAGGTTTATCCGGACAAGGTGGATATCATCAGGAAACTCAATCCACTATCCAACTTGCGGCAGTTACGGTCTTTTCTGAGGCATGTCAATTTCTATCGATGATTCACTCAGGAATTCAGTCGTATAGCCTGACCACTTACTGATTTGTTGACTAAAGAAACCGAGTTCATTGTCAATGATAAGTGTATAACATCCTTCGAGACTCTCAAAGAACTAGTTGTCGAGGCTCCTATCCTTCAACCACCTTATTGGTCTCGTCCATTCGAGATCATGATGGATGCTTTTGATTTTGCCATAGGAGTTATGCTAGGACAGAGGAGGGATGGATTGCCTTATGCCATTCACTATGCTAGCCGAACTTTGGATGGCTCTCAGCGGAATTACACTGTTACAGAGATGGAGATGCTAGCAGTAGTCTTTGCTTTGGACAAATTCAAATATGATACTCTTGGATCCTGAGATAATTTTTAAAGATCACACCGCCATCTGGTACCTAATGGCAAAGAAGTATGACAAAGCCAGATTGATTAGATGGATCCTTCTACTCCAGGAGTTTGACACTGAGATTAAAGATATGCCTAGAGTCAAGAATATGGTGGCGGATCACCTCTCCCGATTAGAGAACCTTGAGGATTCAGACCATATTGCACCTATTACAGAGACCTTCCCAGATGAGATGATCCTTGCTATCGCCTCGCTCCCATGGTATGCCGACATTGTGAACTATATTGTCGCCATGAAAGTTCCACAAGGTTATCCCAGGCAGCAACTTGAGACTTTCCTTGTGAAGGCCAGGTCATACCATTGGGAGGATCCCATCCTTTATCATGAAGGAGGGGATATTGTCTGGCGTCGGTGCATTCTTCAGGAAGAGTACCACAGCATCCTCAAATACTGCCACAAGCTTGAGGCAGGAGGACATCATTCTGGGAGGAGGATAGCACAGAAATTTCTCCAATCTGGCCTATGGTGGCCTTCCCTCTCCAAGGATTCCGATGAATTCGTGGAGAGATGTACTGACTGTTAGAGGAAGGGCACTTATGGACAGCGTGTTATGATGCAGATGCAACCTATTCACTTCTGTGAGGTTTTTGACACATGGGGCATCGATTTCATGGGTCCATTCCCTAAGAGTCATGGATTTGAGTACATTCTTCTTGTTGTGGATTATGTGAGTCGTTGGGTTGAGGCCATCCCCGCCCGGACCACAGATGCAAAGACTGTTTGCATATTTTTGAGGGAAAATGTCATTTCAGAGTTCGGGGTTCCTAGAGTGTTGATATATGATGGGGTGACTCACTTTATCAACGACAAGGTAAATGCCATTGTTAACGAGTTCAGCATTGGACATCATGTTGCCACTCCATATTACCCTCAGAACAATAGTCTTGCTGAAGTATCGAACAGAGAGATCAAGACTATTTTGTAGAAGGTTGTCTGCCCATAGCGAAAGAATTGGTCACATCTTTTGGAGTCCTTCAAGACACCTTCGGGTACATCTCCCTTTCATCTTGTTTATGGTAAGCCATGCCATCATACCTGTGGAGATCAAGCACAAGTCACTATGGGCAGTCACTGAGTTACTATTGGATCCCATGAGTATAGGAGATCAGAGGAAAGCAGAGTTGGCAGCCCTGAAGGAGCTGCGAGATACATCCTTTTTGAGTAGCCTATGATACAAGGAGAGAGTGAAGATATGGCATGATTCTCATATCAACCATAAACAGTTTGAGCCGAACCAGAGAGTATGTCTATTTGATGCTAGGTTGAGATTATTTCCAGGGAAGTTTCAAAGAAAATGGAAGGGAACATACTTGGTTTAAATGGTTCATGACAATGAAGTATTGATATATCTGATTTGTCATTTGAACCCATCTTTCGAGTTAATGGTCAGAGCCTAAAGCCATATCTTAATCATGATCCATTGATCGTTGACATTGCCCCTATTCATTTTACATGAGATGCGATCTTTGACTCACATCGTTTACATCTCATGCCTGATTATCACTTCTCCTTCGCAGCTATATAGATCTAGTTGTCCATATCACACGTTCTTTTATCTATACACCCCATCTTCATCTTATGATTATGTTGTATTTAGGGTGTACTTTATCCTAATTATAGGGGGGTATCAGACTTGTGATTATCCGTTTGATTCTTTTTACCTCTGTTTTGTTGCATATACTTAGGAATATTTTACCCTAAGTATAGGGGAGATAGACTGTGTACATCCTAGCCCTTGATTTTCCCATTCGGTACAGATTGCTATATTTAGGATTATTTGATCATATGTATAGGGGGATCACTGACTTCTATTCATTATATTCTTTCATTTGTCATCGTATTATAGCATTCTTTTTACTTCCCAATAGTCGGCACGAGTTATGTCTTCCTTTCATCGCTCTTTGATCACTCTGAGGACATCGTTCGAGCTAAGTATAGGGGGTGTCGTATACATTGTATATATACTTTATCCATAACTCGTTCTTTGTGTGTGTTAATAAAATAAAATGGCTAGAAACCTTAAACTTGAGAATCATAAAAATTTTAAAATATATATGCACTTGTAAATAACTTTTTGTAAAAGCTATCTTCGTACAAATGTTTGAAAATAAATTTTGAGTGTAAAAAGTTTGTAAATATTTTTGTATCAAAATTATGTATATAGTACAAAATTTTTGTAAAATGTTTGAAAAATAAAAAATTTTCAAAAATTTATTTGTAAATGGTTGTAAATAGTTTGCAAAACTTCATCTTCCTTGCATTCAAACATGTTTCATAAAATTTTGCATATTTTGAAAAATTGCACAAAAAGAGTTGTGTACATTTTTGTTTGTAAAATCTTCTGAATCATAGTTAACATTTAAACTAGTCTAGAATTAACTTGGAAAATGGAGCTTGGTTAAGAGCTTAATCCACCTAACTTTAGAGAAACCTTATAGGATTCGGGTTTGAGACTTTTCAGGTCCATACTGAATTAATTCTTTTAGTCCACTAGGCTATGTTCACATGTCATCTTGATGAGCCTAGGTAGCATAGTTAACAACACATGCATGACTCTCAGAGACAATGGCTTGACTTGGACACGCACCTTATACATAGCTCAACATGGATGAGGTGGCAAGGAGATAGAATTCCTTGGCTTGGGGTAGCATATGAGGGCAGTACTTCTAGGTGGAACCTCTCGTCTTCCTTTAGAGAGATGTGCACCTCAACCTTGTCTAGTAGCATTGAGTCTAAAGACAGGAGTCTATGGGTTGCAATAATGCTTCAAAAGAGGGATAGTCTACTATCTCAAGAGGAAAAACTCCTTATGTACATGTTGCACCATGTGAATATGTTGTAAATGTACACATCAAAAAATGTGCAAAAGTATGAAAACTCCAAAAAAATTGGATAGGCCTGATTGAAAATAAAATGACCGCCGGAGTGTATATAGTGAATAAGCAAAGCTTATGTATTATACCTTCTCATCTCATGGAGGCTTGCAGCGGGTGACTTAGCTACACTAGTTAGGCTCCCAAGGATACGTGGCTACACTGGTCATGATCCATTCTCTTCTTTCCCATGTTTTTGAGCCAGTTGAACTTGAACATAGAAGGGAATACCCCGCTCCTCGAGGAAAGAGCTGCTAGCCTAGGGAATTAGAGTTAACTTGTCAATGGAGGTTGTTGCTTTGTCATTTCTGAGATGGGGAGCTACATATCACTTACACAGTACAAGGAAAGATGCATAGTCATTAGAGTTAGCATATGTAGACTAATTCTTATCTGGATTATTTAGGAGTCTTGACCATAGAATAGTGGAACTTAGAGGCTGTTGAGTCTTAAATCTAAGTCCCAATAAGGTTCCGACAAGTTAATAATCCAAAGGTCTGACTGAGCTCCAAGCTTCAATTAATTGAAGGTAAGTTTAATAGTCAAGCTTGATTCCTTTTCTTTTCATTCATTTATCTTTTTTGTTGTTTTTCTGATAAGTGTTTTCTAAGGGACTATCAAAGGTAAAGTATAGAGGGGTGATGAATCCCTGATTCTCACTATTTATTCTTCTATTTTAGCTCTTTTTCTTGGCAAAACATCTTCTAAATACCTATAAATATAATAACTTAGCAACTTGTATGCCTTTGTTAATATTGCATAATTAAGCGTGTTCTTGGCTAAATAAAAGAATAAAGGAAAAGAAAAATGAATGATGTATTTAAAATAAATATAGAGTGATCCAAATCCCAAGAGAAGGTCAATTCTTGACTTGATCGCAAAATAAAATAAGTAGAGAAAGATAGGGTTCACTTTGTGTAGTGTATATTACCTATACTTGTATATATTATTTATATAATTATTTTCGACAAAATAAAAGTAAATTATAATTTTTATACCCTCGTTTTAATCCTAGAAACAATATTAAAATAAAAAATTCAGAAAAATAAAATAAAAATAAAAGTAAAATCCCTCAAAAACACACTTGTATATATTACTTCCATTATTTATTACATACCTTTAAATAATTTTTAAAATAAAATAAAAATTATTTTACATTGCTAAGACTCTGCTATAAATAAATAAAATATAAAATAAGGGTATTTTTGTAAATAAAAAAAAACATGTACAACATACGTAGGTATATTTTAGCTGTATATAAAACTATATATTGTATATACATTAATTTATTTTCATTAAAATAATTAAAAATCATAATAAAATACTTTGAAAAAAATAAACATTTTTTATTTTTACACTTTTTATTTTAAATTCATCTGCTATTTTTTATTTAATTTTAATTTTTTTTGTATTTCCAATTTTCTGATTGGTCTTGGAGGGTTTGTTGACTCCAATTAACGCCTAATCCCTGCCTGGGTCAGATCGTACCTTCTTGCCTGAGCTCCTTCCTTGACTTTTCCCGCTCGATTCCGAGCTCTTCTTGCCTCGATTCTTCTCCCGAACCTCCTCCTAGGATCTGTGACCTTCGTGGATCACTAGGAAGGCGTGGATTTTCCTAGGGTTGCGGCACTTGCTCAATCATTTTAGACCTCTGGGAACCATATAAATCTTCTCATTTCCCCTGTAGCTCTACAGCTCATCCCTCGTGCCCCCATTCTTCTCTAAACCACTTCAGTAGAGTGACATTCGCTCAAGGGATCATTGAGGTTTGCCAGGAGGTGTGTGGACTTGTATCTTGTCACGTCGTCGGAGTTCCACCACGAGCAGCCTCTCTCTCCCACCGCAGCAGATCGAGGCCATCACCTTGACGTCCACCTTCTCCTGGAACTTCTGAGCTCATTGGTAGCTTCCGGTACCCCTCTTATCCTTCACAGTCTCATGTTCGATCCATCCTTCTGTTTTGCACCACCGCACGTTCCCTTGCTCCGATCAGTTGGTCGGAGCTTCATTTCACCCACACACCCGCTCTGATCGACACACCGACTTGCTCAGCATCTCTTTCCACAACCTGGTCATCCTTAGACTCACCCGTTCGAGTAGGATTAAGGCTGAGACCTCCCTCTCTCACTTTCGTCGGAGGTCGAGTATTATACCCAGTCATTTTCCCTCCATCCTTATGCAATAACCTTGACGGGAGCTATGCCCCCGAGTCACCCTTCCTTTGCAGGTGCTAGCACACGTGGAGGAGCCCATTTCATTCACAAGTTGCTCAGGTGGAGCAGCTCCAGGTCATGCCACTCTCCACGACCATCCGACCATCGTCGACCTCATTAGAGTCATCCCCCGAATGCTGAATACTTCGACGACCATATTGAGCCTTTCCACAGCTTCATCAAGGCGGTGGATCGTTGTCCACGCTCAGGCGAAGCTAGCCGGGAAGGAGTTCTTCCAGCGTCCTCAGCCGTCGTTTGATGGGGCTACCTTCATTCAGATTGCATCTCCACAGTCAATCCGCACCCTTTTGTCAGAGGCATCAGATACACAATTAACGGCCATCAAAGCCGACATTCCCC
This sequence comes from Ottelia alismoides, assembly GCA_037367405.1. Classification (NCBI taxonomy): domain Eukaryota; kingdom Viridiplantae; phylum Streptophyta; class Magnoliopsida; order Alismatales; family Hydrocharitaceae; genus Ottelia; species Ottelia alismoides. The sequence goes on from JAZKJV010009424.1 coordinate 371,890, forward strand.
GTGTCGTCTGATTTTATCAAACACAATCATATCCTTACAGTTGCTCCACGTGCCTGCACCGCCAGATTTTGAGTGGAGCAAATAAGAGTCGTTAGTTGCCGCCTTTACGAGAGCCTGCCACATGTCCCCACGTACCTCGCACGCACCTGCAAGGGTATATTTCCCTTTTACCCTCGTATGTTTATGTTTTCATGTTTAGTCCAATAAATAAATGCTGACCCTCCTACTGACTTTAATGAAAATTCCAAAATAATTAAAAATTCAGAAAATTCCAAAAAATCATACAACATCAATATGGAAGCATTTTACAAAAGTCTGATCTTTGAGCTTCCATTAATCAAGGCCATAGAGTATGTACCTGATCTTCAGAGATTTGTCAAGAGTACATTATCACCTAAGAAGACAGGAAAGAAAAGATCTCGAACAAAATATCATTTAATCACTATGACCAGTTCAATGGTGATGACCCAAATAAACAAAGTACAGAAAGTAAAATGGTTGATAAGAATGACCTATTAAATTGAGAATATTGAGTTTAATACTGTTCGGATTGTCGATGATTCTACATTGAATATCCTCTCGAAGTCCGTGTTTGACAGACTCGAATTCAGACTGCTCATAACGACCCAAGTGATCGTTCAGTTTCTTGATCGGTCCACCAAAATATCGAGAGGAATCATTTCCGTTGCCATTAATTTCCAAGGTATCGCACATAGAGTGGACTTCATTATCCTGAACATTGAACATCGAGGAAATTTATTTGAGTCTCCCATTATTTTGGGAATGTCATTTCTAGCTTCTGCTAGAGCGACTATTAATTGCCAGACTCAAGATATCATTTTCACGAACACAAACCAAATTGATCAAGCTCTCGAGGACACACCAAACACTAAGACTACTGAACAGGAAACCGTCAGTCATGATATAGAAGATTCCTCATATGTTCAGACCTCTCTACTTATAACAGACACAAACAAAGGAGAGACATCTTATGAAATGTTTGGCGAAGCTACAAAGGTGGGTGATATGAAACGAGACACATCTAATTCACCACAACCAGACAAGGCTATATCGGATCTCCCTGAGTCCACACATGCAAAGTCAACAGAGAGTGAATGCATAGGACGTGTGCTGACCTTACAAGAATATTACTATTTGTATGGAGATTCATCTTATAGGGAACTCATGGGCAGCACCTCACAAATGATACCTCCTGAACCGACTAAAAATGTCGCTTTCAACACTTCAGATTACTCATCAAGTTCGGAGGAAAAGAGAAGTACGAGAGAGCTTAGTTCGGAGAATATGCTGCCTGATCGGAACAAGAAGTCATATATCAAGCCACGTTGGACTTTCCCCACCCCTCCCTATTATTCATCTAAGGATGACTCCCCCGGTCCAATTCAATATACTGGAACAACACGTTATGACCATACTGACACTTATTCATCTGAATATTTGGAGGAAGAAAAGATAGACTCGAAAACTGAGCGAGCTCTAAGAAAAAAGCTCAAAAATAAAAATAGTTGGAGTGACGTGACCTTTGATTTTTATTCCAATGACAGCTCCGACGATGGTTGGGAATCGTCTGATTCATATCCTTCTAATCAATATTCTCTTCCACCACATTTTATGAAAAAGATCTACAGTAAACCGCCTTTCAGCGACCAACCTTTCCCCCGGTCCCATCAGTTCCCTTATATATTTTCTTCCTAGCTTAGGCCAAGGCCTAAGTATAGGGGGGACCGATGCCTTCTGTAATTATTCATCATTATACGCCCCATTAGATATGTATATTCTCTAGATCTCATCAGTTCTTACACTCACTCTCTTCCTATACTTAAGAAGATCAGAGCCTAAGTATATGCGGGACCGATGCATGTCCTATATATATCCATCCATTTCTCCTCTTGACCTCAACCACTCCATTTCTTCTTCTTCTTCTTCTTCTTCTTCTTCTTCTTCTTCTTTTTCTTCTTCTTCTTCTGTACTTAGGCTGAGCAGAGTCTAAGTATGGGGGAGGTTGACTCCTTTTTCTATTTTTATGTTTTCTTTCTCTTTATGCTTAGCACGAGCTATGTCTTCTCATCGCTTCGTGTGCTTTGAAGACACACCACGCGCTAAGTATAGGGGGGCTTGTATATATTACATATATACTTTACCCATAGCTTATACTTTCACGTATTTTCATATATATTAATTAAGGGATGGTTAAAAGTAAAAAAAACATAAAAAATGATGAAAAATATTTTAAAAAAACTCTCTTGCATATCATTCTTGCATAAAAAAAGAAAGAAAAAAAGAAAGAAAGAAAAACACTAAAAAATCTCTTTACTCTCGCATATCATTCTTGCATTCAAAAAAAATTCTTGCACCTCATATGCATCTGCATTTCATTTTACATATCTAGCATAAGTAATGTGGAAAGTTATTAGGTTCCAAACCAAGTTGTGAGTAGAAGTGGAGAGTGGTCTTGACTTAACCTTAATCTACCTAATTTCCAGAGGAACTTCATCGAGAAAGAGGATTTTAGAAGCTTCAGGTCTTTTGACTTAATTCTTCGAGTTCTGTATGACAATGTACATCCTTTGACTCTTAGTGTCTAACATGGTCTCCTAATTTCGGGTGTAGCTTTTGAGTAGGGAATAAACTTGTTCTCTCGTACTATGCACTTAGCTCAACTCAGACGAGATGTTGGAAGACTGTGTGGGTCTATTTTCTGGTAGCGTGGACATCTAAATACTGGAGTATGGGTTGAAATAAATCTTCGGAAAAGGGATGGACGGCTTGGCACATTTTTTTCTAAGACCCCAAAACATGTACGAAAAAAAAGATTCCATATCTATAGGGGCACAAAAAGATTCATGCAGAGCTACCAAAAATTCCATATCAAAAAGAAGCAAAATTATCAAATAAATATCTGACCCAAAAAGGTCCAAGCTTCAAGAAAACTTGCAGATCTTAGAGAAGACTTGGCTTAATTAACCAGCTTCATAAGGAGAGGTGACTACACCGGTCACCCTCCGGTTCTTTTCTCTTTCTTCTAACTTCTCCCCCTTTCAATTGTGAACACAACACGATAGACATTGGAAGGAAATACCTGACTCCCCAAGGATGAGTTACTGGGAGGGGGTTTGCATGGTAGTCCGACATTCTTGATGGGGAGAGCTAAAACCTTTCACACACATGAGATAGTTGTTCAATGTTCATGGGATATGCTTTGGAAGAATGATTGATCTAAGATGACTTCTGAGCCAAAATTGTTACAATGACATGTAGAACTTGAGGGTTGTTGACTTTAAAACCCTAAGTCTCACAGATGTTCGACCACACTACTAATCCAAAGGTCGGGTCTAGCTCCATTTTAACCTTTTGTTCATGACTTTGGTAAGGAACCCAAAATCATTTCACTTTTGCATTTCATTTTTGTTTCTCGAGGACGAGCAAGGTTTAAGCATAGGGGGTTGATGAATCCACGATCCATCATACTAAAAGATGAAAATAGAGCTTTGTTCCTGAGTAATTAGCTGCATTTCATCATCTATTCGGCATTTTTACCGTTCATGCATTTAAAATTAATACTTGCATTTTAGCACTCATAATTGCATTCATAATCATCTTCACATTTGCACCCAACTTCATGAATTTTTAACTAATTCATGCTAACTTTAAAACACCTCAAACCAACTCCAGTGTGTACATATTACTAACAAGATTAAAGGAAAAATACAAAAAATACTAACTCAAATAACTACCCCGTGAGACAAAACTCCAAATTCAGACCAGAAAGACTAAAATTCTTATATCTTCCTCATATAGTGTTCGATTTAGGTCTACTCACTTTTAAAGTAATGCATATTCAATGACCTTTAAAACAAGACTAATTTCATAAAAATCAGAGCTCGTATGTGAAAGTTGGATTTGGGCCTCTTTTGCGCGTTTTGTGTTTTACCCGTTTTTGATCTATTGTTTTATGTACATAATTAACTATTTTTCACTTATTTCTTTTTCCTCTATATTCTTTGATGAAAGATCCATAAAAGTCCAAATTTGAAATAAGTCTGAAATCAAAGAAACTGACCGAGTCCGAGTGTCCTTTGCGAGTTTGTATAAATTTCTCACTTTTTCTTCCTTATTTTATTTCCCTATTTTCTTATTTATTAAAAATCCAAAAAACATATTATTATGTAAATATTTATCTTTGATTTTGTCGTTATTTTTCACGATTTTTCTCTTGATTAAAAATCACAAAAAATTACACAACCCAAAAATTAAAGTATTTTATGCACATAGAGTACCTCAAAAATATCGTTTTGCACATATCACCTCTTTTGCTCTAGGTCTCTTTTTGACAGTTGTAGATCTCATCGAAACTAGTAATTTTTGTTTTGAGCACTTTTTGATCCGAGGTCATTTAATATTTCTTTCTGATTTATTATTATCTTTTTATTTTCGATTTTTCAAGAGCTGACACGTGGCAGCTTCTGAGGCCACCATGTGTTAGCTATTTTTAAACCCCTTTATTTTCATTTTTTTAATTTTCTTTTAAAAATTCTTTTCTTACCTCACGTGTGGCGCATGTGAGGAACCTTTCCCCTTTCTAGTCAACTCCCTTCTTCTTCGCCCTTTCCGCCAACCACCCGCGCAACTTCCTCCGCCCGTTATGCAACGGTCGTCCACTCCTCCTCCGCTCCATCGCATCGCGCAACCACCGTTATCCCCTTCGTCTCATCCTCATCCCTCCCTATAAAACCCATCGACCCCCCTTCTGCTCGAAACATCCACCATTTTCCATCGACACGAGAAACAGAGCTCGAGAAGGAGGGGTGACAACCCTCCTCTCTCCGGCGAACCTCCAAGCGCGATCACTCCACGCCTCATCACGCTCCACCCACGGCTGAGGCATGAACCCAGGAGTGGTCTCTCTATCCCTCCACTCAAAGTAAAACTTCCTTCTCTTCTTTCCATTTTTATTTCGCCAGTTCTCAACCATTTCCCTTGTTTACTTGATCGCATCCTCGGACACACGTGCTCCGCACCACACTCCAACGACTTCCCCACTCTCCGCTAACTGCAGGAGACCTCTGCCCCTGCTGCGTACGTCAACCACCATCCTACCGGACCCCCGTCGGCCTTCGAGTAGCGAAGGACCGCCGCCTAGAGGCATCCCCTTCTCCAACCCAGACTCCGTGCCAGGAAACCCCTGGCATGGGTAGCACCTCCTATAGTAGACCGAGAGTTGCGCGCTCCAGCGATCGCGCGCCGGTGCTGGGCACCTGCGTGTCACTCCATTCTCCACCTCCTGCATATGAACAGTCCCATCACCCTACGCCTGGACCACCACAGTAGCAGCGGGCCCGCTCGCCAACCTCTAGCATTCGTGCCTCGGCCAAAGGTTGCCACTGATCGCCTCATGCAGGCCCACATGCACACAGCCGCCAGGCGCGCGTGGACTCAAGTGGACTGCCTCCCATCGGATCCAAAGAAGAAGAAAGGGGTAAAAGCCCCCCTCAAGTGAGGAGAAGCTTCTCCTTGGGTCATTTAGAATCCAAGCCCCAAAGATCCACCAAATTCCAAAAGAGCCCTGCCTCTCAAGCAGGCACATGCCGCACACGTGCCCTGGTGGAGAAATTGCAACAGACCCCTCGCGGGTCTAGGTATCTACATTTTAGTCCATGTTCACTTTAGATAGTTTATTTTATGCATTGTATTTGCATTTAGAACCATGAGTTTTCTACTTATTTTGAACCTAATTCTTGCATTATTTTATTTATTAAAAATAGGCATTTTGCTCTACAACTAATTCTCTACATTGTGGCATGTGCTTTATATTTTTTGGTTTGTGGTTAATTAATAATTATTATTCTTACAGAACACCGAATATTTTGCCCATCTTGTGCTTAAAAATTTATAAATAATTAATTACAACTCTAAAAATTGCCAAAAACTCACTGATAGTAGAGCTAATTGTATTTAACATTGTGCCCAAAAAGAATTTATATGCATGTCTAGTTCTCTCTAGAAAAATCATTTTGTGCATTTCAATGTTTACTTTTTAATACGTATTAAATCCAATATTTTTAGGGTTTAGGAATTTTCTGAGACAGATCACCTAGTGATATATCTTAGATAATTTTATTTACTAAAAGTGAATAGATTTAATATTTATTATAATTAATTAGTGAAAATTTCATTGTTTGCATTCATTTATTCACAGAAAATTCTTCTTGCATCCAAAAATTACAAAAAAATCACAATGGTATAATTTCATCGTATTTCACGTTATAGACTAGTTTGAGGATTTTTGAAATTCATTTGATTGAACTATGCGTTTTAGTCCCTGAACATCGCCAAAATTACATATCGTGCATTTATCGCATTTTAAAATACCAAAAAATTTCCTCTTCGAAAACCTAATTTCAAGATCGACTTTTGACCAACCTAAGGAGACAGTGACCTCCCTGAGTTCAACCTTGGACTTACCCAAGTAAAACAAAGTGAATCGACCACTCGCTTTAATTTGATATTAACTAATTAGCGATTTTTGCTTAATCGTGAAATTGCCCGACTACAACGAAATCCTTAATTTGAATAATCAAAAGGGTAAATTCCGGGTTCTTCATTTAGCAAATCTCATTATAATATTAATCAAAATGGTTTTGATAAATATTATAAGGTATAACTTCAGCTGAAAGATCGATTATAATCTCAAATACAAAATGGTCAAATCATATTATACTGACCTGAGGTTGATATGGTGTCTACTCAGGGAGCATTGGGGTAGCAGGGTACTCCGTGAGCGATCTATCCCACTATCATCAGTACTGGCCATGACAACGAGTAAGGAAAGAATAATATTTTAAGAGATCATGGTGTAAATTTGTAATTATTAAAATTCGAATAATATGTATTTTGAGATTATACCATCCTTCAAGTAACAATCAAGTTGGTTGGTTAATTAAAATGGATTTATGATTTATTTAATATGATTAAATTAATTATATCAAATTAAAACACTCTATAATGAATAGAGTTGTATTTTCCTTGGAAGAATTAATTATGTGAATATATGGAGGATCACATAAGTGACATCCACGGTCTCCCATCAAGGCAAAGGGTTCCGTTTCCAAGGATTGTATGTAGGAGATGCTTGTATGAAGTGACAGCTCTTGCATATAAGAGCATTTGGATCGGGCTCTTTTCTTCTCGAAAGTGTAAGACTATATGTGTAGTGATCCAATATCGGTTCCTCATATTATTGGGGCAATATTGGATTGCACATAGCGAGTGGTAATTCTATTGATGGTTGGTTCAATTAACAAAGAGTCAGTAGGGGTGGTGGGCCTATGTGTTAAAGACTAAATTAGGAACACAAGTTGTACTTGCAAAGGAGATCACAGTTCTTGCTAGAGGTATATCGGTAAGTATATCTCTTACTTTGAAGGTGATTAAGGGAATGAACTTTCAAAGTTAAAAAGGCAAGACTAATTTGATTAAAAATCCTTAACCAAAGAATTTCAATTTGGTATATAATTATTTGTATGTTCCAATATAGTTCATTCTTAATTTCAAAAAATGAAGTCCATGAACCACTCAACCGGCTGCTGAAGGTCAATCAGTTGACTAGATCAAATTACTCAGATTGGATCTAGAATTTTGATCTTGTCCTATCTGCGGAATGCGTCTCTTATGTGTTATCCAAGGATAAATACACAAACCCTCTAACACTAGAAGAAATTAAATTCAATGCAAAATATGATGAACATCATACTTTGTCAAGGTGTTATGTTATGGGTTCATTGTCCAATGTGCTTTAGAAGCAACATATGGACATGGACACTTGCCAAGACATTATGTTGAATCTGATAGAAATGTTCGGTGATGTAAACCGCACATAGCATTATAATATCATGAATGAACTTATTCATTGCAAGATGCAGGAAGGGAATTTTGTCAGAGATCATGTACTCAAAATGTTTGGGTACCTTTCAAAGCTGGAAACCCTCGATGAACTTATTCATTGCAAGATGCAGGAAGGGAATTTTGTCAGAGATCATGTACTCAAAATGTTTGGGTACCTTTCAAAGCTGGAAACCCTCGAGGCTGACATCGATGTAGATATGCAGTCTGACTTCAGTATGTGGTCACTCCCTAAGTCTTTCAATAGCTTTGTGGTCACATTCCACATGAGCAAAGTGAAATATACTAACATTAGATATTGGTTGCATTAAAGTCTGTAAATGATGAAATGAAGATGGATAGCCCCTCTGATAGTGCAATAATTGCACATGTCAAAGGAAAGCATGGTCGGAAGCAAGGTTCTGGGAAGGGTCCAACCTAGAAGAGAAATAAGAATAGTCAATGTGTTGGCTCATCTTCTAGTGCTTCCACACTAATAGCATCAAAGAAAGTCGATGTATGTCATAACTGCAAGAAGCTAGGGCACTGGAAGAATAACTGCCTAGATTACCTAAAATCAGCAGATAAAGGTAAAGCCCCAACATGTATGAAATCTACTTTCATCATTGAAACCATTTTCTCGTTGGACGAGAAGGTAGTTGGGTCATTGATTCTGGTGCTTCTATTCATGTATGCAATTTGTTGCATCTATTTCAGGAAACTAGGAATCTTGATGTTGATGAGATAGTCATCCAAATGAGATCTGATACAACTGTTGTAGTAGTTGTTGTCGTAACCTATAGACCATCATTATCCAATGGTTCCTTTTACTTAAAGAGTGTCTTTATGTATCCGAAGTCACAAGGAACCTTATATCTGTATCTAAGTTTTTTAGAAATGGATATTTGTTTCTATTATATAATAAACTTGTCATAAATCGTTATGATAAACATAATGTGGATGATGTTTTTAGTTTTGGTGGACTCTGTGAATTGTGCATTGTGAAAATGTCATGAATGTTATTACCAATGATAAAAACCCTAAAAGAACCAAGGAAGATGGAAATCATTCGAATGTGATCTGGCATCAACAGCTTGGTCATTTATCTATTGATAGGATCAATATATTTATAAATGATGAATCCTTAGATTTTCTACAGGTTCAATCTTTGCCCACCTGCAAACATTATAATCAAGGTAAAATGACTAGGACAGCTTTTCGTAACAAGGTTACATGATGAGAGGGTATTCTTGACCTAATACATACCGATGTATGTGGTCCCTTCAAAACCACAACCCGAAATAGATATCGATATTATTTGACGTTTATTGATGACCATTCGCAATACAGGTTTATCTTCCTACTACGTTATAAATCTAAAACCTTTGAAAAGTTCAAAGAGTTCAAGGCATTGGATGAGAACCAAACCAATAGGAAGATTAAATGGATTTGATCTGACCGAGATGGTGAGTACCTCTTAGATGAATTTAAGGAATACCATAAAGAGAACGAAATTGTCTCCAATATCACTCCTCCTAGAACTCCTAAACTTAATGGTGTTGCTGAAAGACGTAAACAGACTATCATGGATATGGTCCTTTCAATGATGAGTAAAGCACATTTGCCTGTTAGTTTCTGGGGATATGTAGTAGAGACTACAATATATATCCTAAACAAGATTCCTAGCAAATCCATACCTAAAACTCCTCATGAGCTTTGGTATGGAACCAAAGCTAGTGTTAGACACTTAAGGATTTGGGTTGCTTGGTCCATGTGAAAAACGTAGATGCAAGTAAGATGGAATCTCACACTCATGAATGCTACTTCATTGGGTATGTTAAGGATGGTATTGGATACCAGCTTTATGACCCTGAGACCCAGAATATTTTCATATAAAGGGATGTAAAATTTCAGGAGGATGATTTCCTTAAGAGTCAACACAAAAATGAAGTAAAGGAACTCATTGAATCCCTTGAGGATATTGAGTTTCCGGAACTAGAAACTGAGGAAGCAATTGAAGATGTAATACATGTACCTCTTCAAAGGAGTTCGAGGGCGGTTGCACCACCTGAAAGGTATGGATTCCATGTGTCAGGTGAAACTGACAATGGTCCAGCTTCATTTGATGAAGCACTCGCAGATAATGAAATGGATAGATGGATGCTAGCAATGTAGTCTGAAATAGACTTCATGTACAAAATGGTATATGGACCCTAGAGGATCCACCTAAAGGGGTAAAACCCATTGGTTGTTAATGTATCTTTAAGAGGAAAAGGGGACCTGATGGGAAAGTAGAGAATTTCCAGGCATGACTCGTAGCCAAGGGCTACATACACAGAGAAGGCATCGACTACAATGAGATATTCTCTCATGTGTATATGCTTAAGTCCATCAGAGCAATGCTAGCTATAGTTGCATCTCTTGACTACGACATCTGACAGATGGACGTAAAGATGTCTTTCCTCAATGGACACCTTGAGGAGGATATCTATATGGAGCAACCCCAAGGCTTCATAACTGAGGAAGGTAAAGTATGTGAGCTGAAGAAATCCATTTATAAGCTCAAACAAGCTTCTCAAGCTAGAACATCATATTTGAAAAAACCATAAAGAGTTATGATTTTGCATAATGCTGATGAACCATGTGTGTACAAGAAGCTTAGAAGGAGCACCATTGTGTTCATAGTGCTTTACGTAGATGACATCCTTATCATTGAGGTGATATAGGGATGATGACTAGTGTTAATTTGGCTATCCCATACCTTCGAGATGAAAGATCTTGGAGAAGAGCCTCTTATACTTGGGTTTGAAGTTGTTCAGAAATCAAGAAAAGGGGATATTGGGATTATCAAAACATGGGTACATTAAGAAGATCTTGAAGCATTTCCACATGGAAAACTCCAAGAAAGGTTTCCTTCCCTGAAGACATGGTATCCACCTATCTAAAGGGATGGCCTCAAACTGTTTAGGAAAAGAAAGCCATGGCAGGATGCCCATATGCATCAGATATAGGAAGCTTAATGTACTTCATGATGTGTACAAGGCTAGATCTCTGCCATGCAATGGGAGTGGTAAGCCATTACCAATCTTGCTATGGAGAACAACACTGGAATGTAGTGAAGAACATTTTCAAGTATCTAAGAAGGACACAAGATTATATCTTGGTCTATGGAGATGGTGATCTCCAAGTCTTGGGACACGCAGATTAAGACTTCCAGTCAGATATTGATGATTGAAATTCGACATCAGGGTTTCTGTTCCTATTGAACGGTGGTGTTGTGAGCTGGAGAAGCAAGAAGCAGGACACTGCAACTGATTCAACAATAGAAGCCAAATATATTTTCGCATCAGGTTCTACAAAGGAGGTGGTGTGGTTGCATAAGTTCATCCTAGAACTTGGCGTTGTTTCCTCTGCTACTCCCATTGCGCTACTCTGCGATAACATGGGAGCCATTGCCCAGGTGAAGGAACCCAGATGGCATCAAAAGAGCAAGAACGTGGAAAGTAAATACCACATCATTCGGAACATTCAAAAGCATGGTGACATCATCATCACAAAGATGGCCTCTACCGACAGCATTGTCGAACCCCTTACCAAATCTTTGACGCAAAAGGTTTTTGATAAGCATGTAATGAGCATGGGTTTAAGGATTGTACCTGAATGGCTCTAATGGCTAGTGGGAGATTGTTAGCCATGTGCTCCCAAGGCAGGTCATTTTTATAATAAATGTTATTGTAATGTTTGATTTATCAATAAAAGTTATTTGTTTATTTTACTCCCTTTCTTAGATTAAATGAATGAATGCACTAGAAGGTCCCTTATTACAATTAGGGTTATATACCATGGCCATATTAATGATCATATATCTATTGATTCAACTATTGAATCATAGAGGCTAGTACTTGGGTGAATATCTAAACAATTAGATTGAGGACTCATCAAGTATTGTCAAATGATTGTTAAGAGATGATCTCCAGCCAGAGTAGGAGATGGCAATCCTTTATCTGTTGGTTGATATCTGACCGACATCTTGATGTAGGTTCTCTACATAGGAATAGAGATTCGGAGGTGTCAGATTAGTTAGGTCAAAGAGTTGACTTAACGAGATCGAGATAACCAAGTCCTATGTCGTATACTATCACGATATAGGCACACATCCTCTGACCGGAGAGAGATATGTTGCTCTATGTCTAAGTATGTATATTTGACAGACCAATAGGTTGATGTACTAATCAAAATCTATACATCGGCGAGCTGGTGTGTATATGAGTGCATATGAGTTATATGCTCTCTCAAAGGGATCATACATGTTCACATGTGAATCGGAAGACATGAGCTCACTCATGAGATATATGGATCGATCAAATTCCATGCATGGTCATCTTCCTTTGGAAGCATGACAAGAATTTGTAGGTATGATATATGCTTTTGGAAAGCATATGATCGATACCAACTCACAATGACCGAATGAGAAACTTGATGTAAAACCGTTAAGATGATAGTGTAAATTGATCTATATCTTCGAGTTTATTATAGGTCTTCCAATATAGAGGATGTACAGGTATTAGGAATACCTGAGGGTGATATGATTAAAATGATTATATTACCATGACACTTCTATTTCGAGAAAGTGATGAAACAGATCTGGATTTTAGTGACTCTTGTCAGTAGAGAGTGATCTTATCATAATCCAAGTGTTGGACATTGATATGAATGTGATTTAGATACTATGAGAAGATTAGATTTCAGTCTTGCTTTAATCAAGCATCTATGAGAGGTCCATCAGATCTTGATTTGAGATGTGTTCTCAATATCCAAGTTACTATACGTGGAACGTATAATCACCCTATCCTTATCTCCAAGTATCAGAGGAGAGAGCACATTATTTTTTAAGAGTTCAAGAATAATTCCATTGTTAATTTATATCCAAGCATTGAGAAATGGATAATTAAATGTGATTTAATTATCATGAATAATGTGAATTTGATTCATATTATTTAAATGCATGAGAATGATGGTTCAATATAACTAAATGTGATTTAATTATTATGGATAAGAAAAATGTGGATAGCATTATCCAAATTATTCATCTATTGTAAATATGATTTATAATATATTAGAGAGAGCCAATTGTAATTTATATTTGTTGATTAAGTGTTGATGTGAATTGGATTCACATTGGATAATTAATTGAAAATATAATTTACATTTTCTTTTGGGTCGTGAATGTGATTCGCAAACTTCCAATGGCATGACTGCAATGTTCATAAAATAATTATGAATTATTTGTTTGAATAAATTTGTAACAGAAGTTATTGCAAATATTGGAGAAATCTATGCTATAATGTAATCTCATGAAATAAAGAGATGATAGCCACCTTCCATATAGACATGGTGGACGGCCACCAAGTCCTATTTGAAATGGGTGGTCGTCCCCCCTCTCTATGGAAGGAGACTAGCCTCCTTCCTATTATCTCCATGAATGAATGATTTATTTATCTAATTTATATTGATTATTATTCAATATATATTTAATTTAATTTAATTAATTGTTAATTTCTGTTTAACAACAAATCATGGCCATTGAAAGAAACACAAATCAATCTCATCCATTGATTTTGTGTTGTCCATGAATTGAGATCCATGGACTCCCAAAATATTATAAAAGAAGGGGCAACCCTTTGCTCTTCAATTTACAACAACTATTGCCCTCTCTCTCTCTCTCATTCTCAAGCCCAACAGCACCCTCTCTCTCCATCTTGAGTGGTCGTCCACTCTAACCCTAGAGAGAATGTCGTCACTACCGTCACATCGCCATTGTGTTGCTGCATCGACTACTCGTGGATCTCCATTTTATTCGTTGCGCCTCGACTGTGAAGAAGATATTTGATCTTGTGAGACGAGATCAGGAGACTCACTACTTGGATCAACAACTCGGATTGCGAGAGGAATGTGATTCATCTCAACGCTCACAAGCATCTCCTCCAATAGATTGGACTTGAGACAGGAGGTCTCTTATCTTAGAGACTCAAACACAACCATGCTACAAGAGGTATTCCTTTATCTAATATGTGGTTTTGATGAAATGATTTGAGAAGTGTTCTTGGATCATGTGGTTTCATCATTTAGAATATTTTAAATTCTGCTACACCGAGCAACTAGTGTGACTAGTCGCTCCTGATTGTATTTGATGCAATCCTCACGCTTCTGTGAAATGCTTAAGGATTCTTCCATATACTTCAGGTGTATGTTGGTTAGTTCTTACAAGGTAGATGGATTTATAGAGGTGTTCATGGATGATTCGGTCTATGGTGATGATTTTGATGCATGTTTGATGCATCTAGACTGAGTGCTTAAGAGATGTTTCAAAGTTAATCTGGTCCTCTCTTGGAAAAAGCGACACTTCATTGTCATAGATGAAATTTTTTATGCCATGTCATCTCAAAAAGAGGTAAAGAGGTTGACCCAACCAAGGTGGATGTCATTGTGAATATTGAACCACCTAGAACACTGAAGCAGGTAAGGTCTTTTCTAGGGCATGTAGGATTTTACTGGGGATTAACCAGAATTTCAGCAATATTGCTTGATCGCTTATCGAGATTCTGAGCAACGACATTGAGTTTATTGTTAATGATACAGTTCTCTTTGCTTTAAACACATTAAAGAATTTGATTACTCAAGCGCACGTCCTACAATATCCCAATTTGTCTCTCCCATTCGAGATCATGACGGACGCTTTAGATTTTGCTATTGGGGTTGTGTTGGGACAGCACAAGGATGGAGTTCCATTTGCTATACACTGTGCTAGCAGAACCTTGAATAATATCCAGAGAAATTACACTATAATAGAGAAAGAAATGTTGGTCGTTCTGTTCACCCTTGAGAAATTCAGACCATATCTTAGGTTTGAAAATCATTGTCTACATTAAACACTATGTTATCTGGTACCTGCAAAACAAGGAGGATGCCAAGTCACGACTGCTTCATTGGATCCCTCTGCTTCAGGAATTTGTTTTGGAAATAAGAGACAAGCCTGGAGTTAAGAATGCGGTAGCAGACAATTTTCCAAGAGTAGAAAGTTCAGAGACTCCCTTGAATATTGTACTTATCACAGAGACATTTCTCGATGAATCGATCTTGACTATCGATTCTCTCCCATGGTATGCCGAGATTGTGAGCTACCTCATGTATGAGAAAGTTCCACAAGATTGGACTCATGTCAAGAAGGATAAATTTCCATACAACATCCATTTCTACTAGTGGGAAGATCCATACCTTTATAGGGAAGACACAAATTGCATTTGGCGACAATGCATTCCTCCGTAGAGGTACACCAATGTCCTCGAGCATTGTCATAATCATGAAGCAGGAGAACACCATTTTGGAATTCATACGGCAACGATAGTATTGCAGTACAACCTTTGGTGATGCATACTTCTCAAGGATGCCACAACATCTATGAAAGGCTACAGCGACTGTCAGAAATTGGGAGGTACCATTGGTTCCAAAGACTTTATGCCACTCATGTTCATCAAAATTTCAGACGTATTTGATGCTTGGGACATTGATTTCATGGGCCTATTTCCTAATAGTCAAGGATCTAAATATATCCTGCCTTTCATGGATTACGTGAGTCATTGGGTGAAGGTTGTCCCCACGTATTCCATTGATAGTCATATTGTATGTCCCTATCTCAGGACAACATTATTTCACACTTCGGGATTCCTAAGATTCTTATTTCAGATTATGGAAGCCATTTTGTGAACAAATAAGTCAGAAAGTTGTGAAGGAATACGTCATTGAACATCGCGCCATATCTCCTTACCACACACAATCAAATGGTTTGGTTGAGTTATCTAATACGGAGATCAAGACTATTCTATAGAAACTTGTATGGTCCAATAGGAAGAACTGGTCTCAACTTCTTGATTCTGGTCTATGGGATTATCGAACCACTAACAAGACTCCATTGGGTATGTGTCCCTATCAGCTTGTTTATGGAAATCTGTGCCCTTTTCATGTTGAGCTAATTGATGAATCTCAATTTCATCACCTTTATTCTATCATTTTGGCCTCAAAAACCCCAGCAAATGCATGTAAATAGCATCAAATTGTACATAATAGCATTCATGATTCATTGTATTAATTACACATTTAATAAGGTGTTTAATACCAAAATTATAGAATAAAGAGAAGAAAAGAAAAAAGAGTAAAATATTGCAAATATTTTATGACCCTAACCCCGAGACCAAGGCCAGCATGGAATTGGTCGACAAGGAATAAAGTAGGGGGAGATAAGAGCCAGTGTACAATAAACACCTCATTTATTCTTGCAATTATTATGCATTTTTTGACACCTATTTTGTACATAATTATTTCTTCATCAAATACAGATGCTTTGTACATGAAAGTTGGAGATAATAATGTAAATAAAAATACAAAATTGAGTTTGTGTAAAAATAATACTCAGTGTACATTTTATACACAGAATAAAAAGCCAAAACCTCAACTTCACAGACCCATAACTTGCAAATAAAAACTCCAAATCAACCAAACTCACCTTTAATTGTATATATCTTTCCAAGAACTATTTAATAAAATGGGTTTCAGAATTTTTGGAGTCCTTCTGCAAAAGTTAGGTTTTTGGCCTTCATTGTGCAGCCTGCCTGATTAAAATATTCAATATATTCATTGTCCATTATTTTTATCCAATTATATTTTTTGAATTTTGTGAATAATGTATATAATACATGTACAAACTAAAATTAGACTAAAACTAAAAAGGATTAATAAAATAAAATAAGCCTATGCAAGTTAATAGGCAAAAGACCTATGATCAAGTATGTACACAAATAAAAGGGGAAAACATTCTTTAATTATTTTCTTCTTTTATATTTTTATAATAATGTTAATATTACATATAACTTATTAAAAATGTAAATCCAAAATAAAAATCAAGAAAATACATTAAATAAATTAAGTATACAAAATACATTGGTAAAATACCAAGAAGGATACCTACATATACATGTACCTATTTATTTAAAAATGAAAATAAACTCATAAAAATTAAATAAAAATACCCACATACTCACAAAAATAAGTTATAAATTTATAAAATAATACAATAAAATAATTAAATAAAATAAACACATTAAAAATAAAATACACAAAATACATGTAAATAAATACATATACACATTATTAAAATAAAACTATAATAAAAACACTTCAAAAAATTCAATAAAAATCATAAATAAATACTACACAAAATAATACACATTTTTTATTTTTTAAGAAAAAATAATAAAATAATTTACTAGGTTAAATAAATCAATTTCGAATAAGATTTCCTATTTTGTCTTCTAGCGGCCGATCTGGACCAATGGGGCGCCAGCCCTTGTTGACCGCCTGGTCAACTGTCCCATCCAAGCTCTAGCGTCTCTGAACCATCTTTTCCCCGGATTTCATCCCTTTTTTACGGCCATCTCGTCCATCGATCAGGCTCGCTTTCTTCACAAGAAATGATCTCAGATGATCACTGATACCCGCCAAACTCTTAGATCAATTCTATACTCATTGGATTAAGCAATAATCGCCGGTCAATAAGGCTCCAGTCCATTGTCTATAAATAAGAAGCTCCGCTCCCTTCCTCAAATTTGGCCAATTTTAATCCATCCAAAAGCCCTGATTTCATTCCTGGGACATTCCTCGTGACAGGGGGAGTGCTCCAGCACCTCGAATCGGCCGGAGGAAGGACGATTTTGACGCGGCGGAGCTCCGGCGTCCGTCCCGCTCCCTGGTGGCCCCCAGGTATAAGAGTTGCTTCTTCATCGTTTTTTTTAGTTAGGTTTTAATGTTAGCTTTTGATTCCCGTTGTCAGTTTAGTGTTTAGTTAATCAGTGTAGCTTAGAATCCAAATTCGAAGTTCTTCGGAGCTCAGCTCCGGCGACTTCTTCACGGTGACCTCGACTGTATCCGACCGCCTTTCGCCTCCCATTTCATTCCCCATCGTTTTCTCCATCGATCGCACATCTTTGTTCAACCCAGGACCTCTGGTCTTGGCGAATCAGAGCTCCACCTCTGCCTTTCGCCGGAGCTCCTCCGCCACACCTCATCTTGCTGTATAGCTTCAAAACCCGGGGTCGAGGAGGAAGCCCTCGCTCCCTCGGTTCTTCCTAAGAAGGTTCAGCGAAGAAAGGAGCCCATCTGGGCTCGATTCAAACCAGGAAGAGGTTCCTGGAGGTCTTGTCCTTCATCAACCTCGTCCGAGCCCTTCAGACCTCCAGGAGCCATGGCGCGACCTTCAGGAGATGCGGAAGACCTCCAGCCACGTTTTGAGCAACCCAGATGCGCGGGAGACGCCCGGAGGAGCCCAAGCTTCACGATCGAAGCTCGCCGGGGGCGAGCTTCTTCCCTGTTCTTCTGGTGGGCTCCAGCATCGTCAGATCAGGAGGGTCGGCCAAGATTGAACGAGCACCGTCAGATAAAGCCTCGCATCCACCATCCGATCAGCGAGGCTGATCTAATCTCAGCCATCATCTGCGAACCGGTATCGGTCGACGGATACGCGACGCGTGTCAAGTAGAAGACAACCAACCGTCGGATCAAGCGCCTGTTGGGGGTAAATTTCAGACACCTCCCCCTGCCTTTTTGTATTTATATTTTAATGCTATAAATAAAAAACCCCGTTGTAAATAAATTGTAAAATTTACAGAAGCCCCCCTATCGTTTATGTATTTACATATTAGTCCCTCCGCGCCTCACGTGCAGCACCCACGTGAGGCGCGTGATTTTTGCATTTAAACCCCGCCGGGTTCTATTAATTGTAGAACAACCCCAAAAATAAAAATGAATGTTTATTTTTGTAGTAATATTTGCACTGATGCCCCTGAGAAATATTTTATATGCAAATATGCCCCTGCCAGGCTGTTTAATTGTTGTATGCTTTGTCCATTTATTCCATACCTCATCTTGATTTGAAAAAGTTTTCAAAAATGGATATAAGCTCATGTTAGCCTGTTCTTGCCCGCTATATTTTTAGTTTTTAATTTTGTTGTATTTTTGCATTTATTAAAAATCAAAAACATGCATTTTATTCCCTGACTAGTTTAGCAAATTCCAAAAAAATAGTAAAACACCTCGAAAAATTCCAAAAAAATTACCTATTAACTATTTTAAATTATTTTAGTGCCATTCCAAAAATCACTAAAAAACTCAAAAGGAAAGCCTTAAAAATTCATAAACATCCAAAAACTTCAAAAAAATGTGAAAAATTCTAGAAAACCCTAAAAATTGCAAACTCAACTTCTGTAGGTGCTATATTTTATCCTTTTTCTTTTAAAAATCATTGGGTAAAATTTTATGGTTGTTTGGTATGTTTAATCTTCACTTTATCCCCAGCCAGTAGCTTAATCCATGTTTTCCCTTATTTTGCTATTTAAAAATACTAAAAATATTTTGAAAAATGCCCAAAAACCACAAACACAGTAGAAAATCATAAAAATACCAAAAAGACTTTATTTCTGAATTTGTGACCATTTATGTATATTTTTATAAATATTCTATCTCCCCTTTATATATATTTTCCCCTATAAAAAAAGAAAATAAAAGAAATGCATATATATATATATATATATATTAATATATGACATTCCAAAAGTAAATATATATATATATATTATTTATATATATATATAATGTATGTATTATATGCTTTATACCTACCCTCTAGGGATATATATATATATATATATATATATATCTTTATACATTTATATTCTATAAATTATACATATATATATATATATTATATATCTATATTATTAAAATAAACACAAATAATAATAATAATAATAATAACCCACAAAAATAGGCTTCACACAAGGATGACTCTGTGGTACATGTATATCATAGGCTATTGCATTTTGTATTGCTCTCTGTGGTTCGACCTCTACATGCTTTCTCACTGTGCATTTTGTGGTAGAGTAATAAATATTAATTCACACTTTCTTGGACTTAATTCATTCATTCTTGTCTTGTGGGTTAATTGGTGATTAACATGGTATTCTCCAAGCGGTCGCCTCATCGACACTTTATATACATCATTCATGATGACCCTCGCGGATATTCGTGTTATCAGATGGCGCCGTTGCCGGGGAGCAATGAGCATAGCATAATTTGTTCTTGTCATTCTTGTGTAAAAATTTTTGATTCATCATTAATTTTTTGAGCAGCTATTTGTCATGTAATTAATCACCATGCTTCATTGATTTATTTATTGTGATGAATTTATATCTGCTTTATTTGATTGATTGATCTATTCTAATCCAATCTTTTTGTGACTTTGATGCGAGGGCCCACCACGCGAGGATGGCTTCTTAGGGAGCCAAGGCAGCCAAGCTTGGAGGAGGGTGGTCTTCACCTCATGACCACTTGGAGAGAGCATCAAGGAAGCAAGGAGATGAGGATTAGATAGGACTAGAACACTTGGGATTATTTTTGTAATTCATGGTGAGAGAGAGGCAATTTTGGCATGTAATTAAACAGGACTCTACTCTTCACAATGAGGTCCAGTGCCCGGGTGATTGTTCACCTGGGGGCCTCATCGCGGTTTTCCGAGTTTTCCTCGCTTTCTTTTTCTTTGTTTTTCGAAGTTTTGAGCTTTCCGCCTTTCTTTTATTTTGTTTTGTGTGCTTGGATCCCCTAGATATAGGTTGCTTGACTCGGTCGCTAGGTCCACACATTAATAAGAATGCATGTTCCTATAGTCTACTACGTATGGATCTAGTCAAACTTAAACAAGCCGTTCATTTGTCTCTTAGCCCTTGTGCCACAGCGAGCCCCGCAAAGCGCTTTCTCCTAAACTCAAGTGTGTTAAGCAGAGGAGGGGTGAGCCAAGACCGGACCTTTTTGGGCTAGAGATGAATGAGCGACTTTCGGTTCTTCACGCTAATAGAAGCTAATGTTTAGGGCGATTTTGTGACTTGCATACCGCCATGTAGATAGGTTTAAAAATTCTGTTTTGCATTCCACATGGAGAGAGCTGGGATGCACTGTAAGTCCTCTAACTCAGCATGCATCATTCGGTTCAATGGTGAGATTTCCATCATGGAACCACTTGCACAGCTTTTCCGCTATCTCCCTCTGATTTTGAGCACCTAGGACTTAAATGAGAATCTACAAAAACGTTAGGCGCTGGTATAAAACAGACTCAAAAAAAGTGAAAGCCTAAAAATTAAAACAAGGGGACTGCTAAATAAACTTTGACCTTAATTAAAATCTGTAATGGACTATCCTTATATCGGGTTCATAAAGCCCTCATTATTTTCAGGTACCTTGGAGGGGGATCAAAACCCTACTCCCTTGAGCGAGTGCGACCCCCTAAGGATTAAAGCCAAAAACTCAGTCTGCAACTACCTTGTGTATCGCCTGGATTTCCGAAGTAATGGCGCTTCTATCGTACGTAGGCGAGTAGGGCTTGGTCACCAATGATGACTCTCTGTTGTGTAGAGCATCGACCCTGTCCGAAGTATTGAGCATAGGCCACGCCTTCACGGGAGTGTCTGTCTCATTGTCCTACGTCCGAGTATGTTCTTGCACGCTCACGGGTGATTCCGTTGCGAGCGAGAACCGAAGTATTGGTTTCGCCTATCGGCTTCCTCTCTCTATTTCTTTGGCTGAGTAGGGATCCAAGAAGGGTTACAAGGACTCCAAAAAGTACAGACTACAGGTTACACAGGAGGAGGACAAGTACGAGATACTCTTCTGGCAGTACTCTCTCTCCTATAGGGTAGCGTACTAAGGACTTGTTATAAGATATGCATGAAATCACAACTCTAAAAATGAAAAGATAATAAATAGCCAAACTTTCACGGCTTCACATGGCATGAGTTGGTGAACCTGATTTTGTATTGTGTTTGTATGGATCTAGATTAAGGTTCAAAGATCAAGCCCCGCGCCTTTGCGTACATTTTGTTGTGTCTCCCTTTGACCACCCTGCTCAACCGAGCTTCTCTACTGTTTTACACTCCTTTCATTCCTCGTTGACCATCGTATCTTTCTTCCAACATCCTACCTTCTATTGTTCTTCACGAAGTTGATCCATGGATGGTTTCCGTCGGGACCATGCCGACACCCACATCGATTCCATGGACTCAACTCCGCCAATAAGTTCGAGGCGATTCCCGAGAACCCGATCCGGACTTTGCGGATCGATCTCCAGACTCCTCATTTTCTACCTTTCTCTTGGCCACACAATAAACTGGGATCACTTTTGTCCCGCTTTCACCGTTGTGAATGGAAGTCGATTACAGTCTACATCATTTTCCGTTCACAACATGCTGGGGATGACCTGAATTCCAACTTCATCACGGCAGCTGAACACAATTGGAAGAGATCTGATTTGGACTATCTCATTATGCAAATAGAAGACAGTGCGAGCCCTGGAGACTACTCTAGAGTTCATCTCGTCCGACTCAGACCCTGACATGGCTCCAGGAGGAAAGGGCAAGGGTCAGCAGCCACCCCAACCAGAGGGACAGGTGCCAGATCAGAATCATGTCAATGCACAGTTACTGGCATCTATCCAGGCCATCCAGCAGCAGCTGACCGAGCAGGCCCTCACACAGACAGCATTCCAGGACATGTTGAATGATATGATGAACCGAGACGATGGAGGAGGAGGCAGAGGCAGAGGAGGAGGCAGGGGAGGAGGAGGTGGAGGTGGAGGTGGTGGTGCAGATGATGATTTAGAATTTCCACCACCACCAAAGCCAACACTTAAAGAAACATACAATCCGGGAGACAGCCAGATGACCGAGTGGATACTCATTCCACCGTTACACGCTCACTTTGAGCTGAAGCCCCAGTTTATTGCTCTTCTACGTGCATTACATGGCAACACCAGTGAGGAGCCGTACATTCACCTGCAGCAATTCTCCCGCATTTGCCATACTACTCACTATACCAATGTCCCTCTGGACATTGTCAAGATGATGGCTTTTCCCTTCAGCCTACAAGACAAGGCCCTCTATTGGGTCAACCATCTGGGGAAGGTTGCGACGAACTGGGAGGAGCTGAAGTCCGCCTTTCTGCACAAATATTACCCTCTAAGTCGGCTCAACCAGATGCGAGCCCGAATCAGTAATTTCTCCCAAGGACCCCATGAGTCAATACATGAAGAGTGGGAGAGATTCACTGACCTGCAGGAGAAGTGTCCCCATCATGACATTCCAAAGACTAGCTTGGTCCAGAATTTCTTTGGGGGATTGAAGATCGAGAGCCAAAGGCTCGTGGACGCAGCATGTGGGGGCTCACATTTTAACAAGGATGAAGACGTAGTCTGGCAGATCTTTGAAGAAATGGCCGAAGGATAGGCCGCCCTCTCTTCATCCAAGGCGTATCAGAAGCAGCCCCAGATCCTCCAGAAGCAAGTACACATAGCAGCGTCCAAGGAGGCAGAGAGAGATGAGAGCTCCAACCTCAGCATCATCATGGGCCATCTCTCTAAAGTTGACATCATTGAGAAGCATTCACAAGACCTCGAAAAACTCGCTATGATCGAGAAGAGGACCCATAACTTAGACAAGCTTGATCAGATTAACAAGTACCTTGAACTGTTGGTGGGCACCATCAACTCTGTTCAGTCGGCGACACCATCGGAAGCTCCCGCTGAGAAGAAGGACGAGCAGCAACCGCAGCATCAGCCTCAGCCGAGCCACCAGCCACCGGCAGTCCAGCATGTATACTACGTGCAGGCGCCCGACCAGGGCCCGCTATAGCAGCAACAGATGGTCGTGTACCAGCCAAAGTTCCTTTCCGGACCTGATCCAGTCTTCCCACAACCACCCCTGATTCAAGAAGTGAACGAGGTATGAAGCAATGATGCACAACCGACCCGTCCTCAGGGACAACCCCAGGGTCAGCCATTTGCCAATCGGCAACACCACCAACCTCAGGGTGGTCGCTTTGGACAGTCCTCTCAGCCTTACCAATAGTACCAGCAGCCTCCCCAGTATGCAAACCAGTGGAGGCAGAATTTTCCATACCAGCAGCAGCCACAGTACCGTCATCCACAGCCGTTTCACCAGTATGCGGCTGCCCTGCCTCAACAATATCAGCAGTATCCTCCTCCCTCGTATCAACAACTTCAACTTCCTGCACCACCTCAGAACCATCAACAATAGTCTCCACACCCATCAATGCAACAGCAGCGTGGTATGCATGCTGAACCGACTAAAGTACCCCCTGTGAACCCCACCATGGATTGTCTAGCCCAGCTTGTCAAAGGGCTAGCGGAAATGACAAAGTAGCTTGATGACCTGACCGCCACCCGAACTACCATTCCGGCTCAGGTCGAAGCCAGCCCCAATAATTTCAAGAAGAAAGAGTAGGTAGAATGTGATGTCCTATCCGTGTCTGGTAATGATATTACTGTTTATTCTAATGTTGTTACTCTCAGGAGCGGTAGGGCCTTGCCTCCGCCTGTTACCAGAAGTGGGGTGAATAAAGAAACAGGTGGATCATCATCTTCCGCATCAGCCGTGCCAGCTCCAGGGGCGGGTGAGGAGGAAGAAGAAGGAGAAGCCAGTCCAGCCGTCGTGCATTTCCAGCAGCAGCCTCAACAGAAAATACAAAAAAATCAGCAAAACCAAAACACCAAAAAGAAGTTTGCAACCGAAGAGAAGCCGCACCAGCATTGGAGGAGCCGCCAGCCGCAACCGATCCCTCGCCAGCCGACGGAACAGACGCTTTACTTTTTGCTCGCCCTGCAGTACCAGCATGTCCAGATACAGCTTGTACTCCCTTTTGTAGTTCGGATGTACAACATTCTATGGGCGATGATTTTGATGTAAATAAGAACTCTCATTTTCCTACCAGTGATGTAAATATTCCTTTTTCTCATGCAATAAGAAAACAGACGTTGAGATGTAGAAAAGCACGTTCTCTCCATGGCCACTGTTGCAGCCATCAGTAATCTCCCCCAGAAGAAACAAGATACAGGAGCACCTCTGATCAGTTGTGAGATTTTTGACCAGGTCTTCGAGTGTACTCTCCTTAACAGTGGATCTTCCATCAACCTTCTGCCCTCGTCCATAATGCAAGAATTCGGGCTGGGACCGCTCAAGCAGACATGCATGATCCTTCAGTTCGCTGACCGATCCGTCAAGCGGCCCTGAGGTCTTCTGGAAGACGTCGTAGTTAAAGTGCAGGAGATGAAATTCCCAGCTGATTTTGTAGTCCTTGATATAGACTCGCCTGCTCCCCTTCTCAAGACCCCTATCATCCTTGGCAGACCATTTCTTCGTACTTCAGGTGTCGTGGTTGATTATGGGTCTCGCAAGATTACTTTCATCTCGAACACCCAGCAAATCACGATAAACATGAACAGAGAACCGAATGCCACGACTGATGAGAGCCAGGCAGCATGTGAAGCAGACTGTGACTTTATTGTAGAGATCAGAGACTCATCCTTATCATTGGACGATGAATGGACCCGAGAAATCCTCACTCTTAAGGAGGACTTGGAAAGCGTAGTGAGCTTATGCTCCGACGATTCTTGGGAGACCGAGTCTCAGATGCAGGCGCATCTTTTTGAGCATTCACTTAAAACCGAACACGATCATCTTGGCGCAGAACCGTTCGGCACATCACTGGGATCTCAACAGAATGATGAGGATGGTAGCAGCTTCAAGGAAGTACATCCCACCACCAGCATCATCTCTGAAGGGACCGAAAAGTTGGACAGAACAAAACCAGAACTCAAGCCACTTCCTGCAGGCCTAAAGTATGCTTTCCTTGCGGGTGAAGAACTAATGTATCCAGTCATCATCAGCAGTAGGCTAAATCCGGACCAGGAATCTCGTCTTCTCGAGGTTCTAGAAAAGAACCGCAAGGCACTTGGTTGGAGCGTATAAGATCTCCGAGGGATAAATCCAGCCTTGTGTTCACACCACATCTATCTGGAAGAAGATGCCAAGCCGTCTCGCGAATTTCAAAGAAGGTTGAACCCTAACCTCCGGGACGTTGTCATGAAAGAAATGACGAAATGGTGTGATGCAGGCTTCATCTATCCCATCTCCGACTCAAAATGGGTAAGCCCACTGCATGTAGTTCCCTAGAAATCCAGGCTTATTGGTGGTTACAAATGACAAAGGAGAGGAAATTTCCACTCGGATACCAACATCATGGCGGGTGTATGTGGATTACCGCCGTCTTAATGCAGCAACTAAGAAGGACCACTTCCCCTTGCCATTCATTGATCAAGTTTTGGAAAGACTCGCAGGCAAGGAGTTCTTCTGCTTTTTGGATGGGTACTCCGGGTACAACCAAGTGGCAATCGCCCCTGAAGATCAAGAGAATACTACATTCACTTGCCCGTTCGGCGCCTACGCCTTCAAGAGAATGCCCTTTGGATTATGCAATGCACCTGCAACCTTCCAGAGATGCATGTTAGCAGTTTTCGCCGAGATGGTAGGTAGTTTTCTTGAGGTGTTCATGGATGACTTCTCTGTCTATGGTGATAGTTTCGATTCTTGTCTTGTGCATCTAGACAGAGTACTTCAGAAGTGCCGAGAAGTCAATCTAGTGCTTTGATGGGAAAAGAGCCACTTTATGGTCACTGAAGGCATTGTGCTA
This sequence comes from Ottelia alismoides, assembly GCA_037367405.1. Taxonomy (NCBI): domain Eukaryota; kingdom Viridiplantae; phylum Streptophyta; class Magnoliopsida; order Alismatales; family Hydrocharitaceae; genus Ottelia; species Ottelia alismoides. The sequence goes on from JAZKJV010009424.1 coordinate 398,428, forward strand.
GGTCACGTCGTTTCCAAACGTGGCATGGAAGTCGACCCGACAAAGGTGGATGTTATTTCAAATCTCCAGCCACCTCAGACAGTGAAGAATGTGAGGTCATTCCTGGGGCATGTCGGATTTTACAGACGATTCATCAAGGATTTCAGCCGCATTGCCCGACCTCTGACAGAGCTTTTGTGCAAGGAAGCTGAGTTCATTGTTGATCAGTAGGTTCTCTTTGCTTTCAATCAGTTGAAGGAGCTCATTACTCAGGCTCCAATCTTACAGCCGCCAGACTAGACTCTTCCCTTTGAGATAATGACCGATGCATCAGACTTTGCAGTCGGGGCTGTTCTTGGGCAAAGGAAAGAGAGAGTGCCCTACGCCATTCACTATGCCAGCAGAACATTAGATGAAGCACAGAGAAATTATACAGTGACAGAGAAAGAATTGCTGGATGTGGTTTTCGCCCTCGAGAAGTTCAGATCCTATTTGTTGGGATCAAAAGTCACAATTTTCACAGACCACTCTGCTATCCGGTACCTACAGCAGAAGAAGGATGCCAAGCCAAGACTGATTTATTGGATCCTTCTCCTCCAGGAATTCGATTTGGAAATCAAGGACAAGCCTGGAGTTTAAAATGTGGTAGCAGACCATCTCTCCAGAATAGAGCAGCATGAGTCTCCTCTGAACGGTGCACCCATCATAGAAACCTTCACTGACGAAGCCATCTTAGTACTGGATTCTCTTCCTTGGTATGCAGATATAGTCAACTACCTCGCCTCTACGGTAACACCAGCGGATTGGATGAAAAATCAGAAGAACAAATTCATGTTGACCATCGGATTCTACCACTGGGAGGATCCTCTATTATTCAGAGAAGGAGCGGATTGCATTTGGCGTAGGTGCATCCCTCAGATGGAGCAATCTAGTGTCCTCGAGCATTGTCACTCGCTCGAATCTGGTGGACATCATTCTGGAGATCGGACGGCAGCTAAAGTACTTCAGTGTGCCTACTGGTGGCCCACTTTATTCAAGGATGCTGTAGAGTTTGTCAAAAGATGTATTGACTGTCAGAGATTGAAAGGTACACTTACTGCCAAAGATTCAATGCCCTTGAAAATCATTCAGATAGCAGATGTTTTCGATGCATGGGGCATTGATTTCATGGGACCTTTCCCTAATAGTCAAGGTTTTGAGCATATCCTTCTTGCCGTCGATTACGTGAGTTGTTGGGTTGAAGCTATCCCTGCTCGAGTCGCCGACAGCCGAACAGTCTGTCAGTTCCTGAAGAAGAACATCATTTCGCGGTTCGGGATACCGAAAATTCTCATATCAGACGGGGGTTTCCACTTCATTAACAAAGAGGTCAAGAAGTTAACGAAGGAGTACGGCATCAATCATCGGGTCGCGTCTCCTTACCATCCTCAGACCAATGGCATGGCGGAGCTATCAAATAGAGAAATCAAGACTATCCTGGAGAAACTTGTTAGGCTAAACAGAAAGGACTGGTCTCAACTCTTGGACTCGGTCTTATGGGCTTAGACCGGCTACAAGTCTCCCTTGGGCATGTCGCCCTATCGTCTTGTATATGGAAAACCGTGCCATCTGCCCTTGGAATTATTTCACAAGTCTTTATGGGCAATCAACAGTTGTAATTTGGACTCACGCAAAAGTGGTCAGAAGAGAAAAGATGATATGAACAGGCTCTTGGAATTCCGAGACTATGCATACGATAACACCTTGATGTACAAAGAGAAGGTGAAACGCTGGCATGACCGGCACATCAGACGAAAGACCTTCGATGTTGGATAGAAAGTGTGGTTGTTTGATGCAAAGTTGCGGATCTTCCCGAGCAAATTAAAGAGTAAGTGGACAGGGCCATTTTGAGTTTGTGAAGTGCGTGACAATGGAACTATTGCAATATCAGAATTGTCCCCTGACGCACAGCCCTTCGTCATCAACAGTCAACTCCTGAAGCCTTATCTCGAACCAGATGCATTCTTGGTCGTTGTTGACTCCATCCAGCTAGTGCACCATGATGACATCCCCACAACTGCTGCAGCATCAGAAGATTCAGATGATGTACTCCAAGAACTGTTTATCTGATTTTCTTCTATAATAATGAAAGATGATTGTGAGCTCCTCAGACTCTTTGTACTAGTACTGATTATTAAATCAGAAAAAGTGTTTTGTGCAAAAAGTTTTCTTTGAAAAACCTTGTGAAAATTGTTTGAAAAATAGTGTGTACAAATATTCAACTTTTGAAAAATCAGTTTTGTGTGAAAAATTTATTTTCTTTGAGTGAAATCAAAATGTGTGAAAACTAGTGTGCAAATGATTGTAAAAATTGATTGTCAAATTGTTTTGAAAAACCTATTTATGTTGTGTAAAACCTTTGTAAAATCATTTTCAAATGCATGTACATGTTTGTAAAATTACTTGGGATTATAGTTTTCAAAATCTTTTGAAAAGGATTCTCGAATAAGTCTGAGGAGTCTGCACAAAAATCTCTCATTCGAAAATAAAGAATAAGCCCAAATAAAACTTTCAAGAACCAAAACCATATTGTACATCAAACATAGTTTTTCTTCTTTTGTATATACTGATTAATAAATCAGGTTAGATACCTATACAGTATGATTTGAAAAATAGTGTGACCTGTTTTGAAAAATTTGCTATGAAGTGTTTTCAACCTGTGTGAAACTGTTTTGTTTGCAAAAACTTTTCTTTGTGTGAAAGAAAGGATCTGAAAAACCTATGTGCAAATGTTTTGAAAAATGTTTGTCAAAACTATTGTGAAAAATGTATATATAGTGCGAAAAATCTTTGCAAAAGTAGTTTTCAAATGTGTGTAAATGATTGCAAAAATTATCGTGTACTATAGTTCGCAAAAATTATTTTCAAACTAGATCTGAAGAATAAGAGCACCATTACAAATGCTTGTAAATCATAAATAAGACACACACAATTCTTTCTGTACAATCCTAAATAAACTACTTCATTCAAACCTGTAAAGTCTTTATAAACTCATACATTTTGTAAATAAAGTGGCACGTCGTGTAAATAATTGTATGTACTTTTTGTATGTGTCAAGATTTTTTGTTTATTTACTTGCAAAAAAAATTCTTTATGTAAAAACATTCTTTGATTCTTTTAAACTCTTTGTGAAAAATTGCATCATTCATTGTGCATAGCATAAGCATACCATTCATATTCTTTTTGAGTGAGCTTGATGATTTAATCAGTTTAATAAAGTCTCAAATTGGAGCTTGGTTAGACCTTACTGCACCTAACCGCACTGGAACCTTATGGGAACTAGATTTAAGGCACTTTAGGTCTATTTAGACTTAATTCTTTGAGAAATCAGGGCTGTGTTCAAGTCACCTCAGTGGACTAACTAGAACTTTTTGAGACACGCGTACGACTCTTGCCGACCGTGACCTAACTTGGACACTTGCACCCTTCACTTGGCTCAACTCAGTTGGAGTGGTGAGGGGGTTGGATTTGCCAGTCTGAGACGCACACGGGTGGAAACATTCGTCCTCGTCTAGGGAGGGAAGTGCACCCCAACCTGGTCCAATAGCAATGAGGTCTAAAGACAGGAGATTGTGGGTTGCGATAAAGTTTCAAAAGAGGGATGGTCTACTGGCTCAAGAGGGAAAACTCCTTATGTAAATGCTGCTATGAATAGTATGTTGAAAAAAAATGGTCAGGCCTGTACAAAAATAAAATGCCTGCGAAGTATGTACAAAGCCAATAAGCAAGCTTGAGTTCCAAAGACAAATATGTGAGCCTGCAGCTGGATGACTTGACTACACTGGTCTTGCATCCCAGGATAGGTAGCTACACTGGCTACCGTCCATTCTTCTCTTCACCCCCTCCTCTTGAGCTGGTTGCCACTTGAACTTAGAAGGGAATACCCTGCTCCTCGAGGAAAGAGCTGTTGGATTGGGGAATCATTGAGTTGTCATTCTGGAGAAGTCAGTTCCTTTATCATTTCAGTTGGGGAGAGCCACTATCACTTACATTGTACAAGTCCGCTTCATAGTTATAAGGGTTTGCGTATGATGTAGACCAGTTCTGACCAGGCTATTGAGGTGGGTTGAACCGAGTTCTATGACTATCGAAGGTTGTTGTATTTTAGAGCTGGTTCCCGACTAGGTTCCACACACATTTACACCCAAGGTCTGACAGGAGCTCCAAATTCAGATTTTATAAAGACATGAATTGCACTGAAAGCATCCCTATTCACTCTATCGTTCTTTAATTCTCCTTTTTCTTTTCTTTATTCTTTTTGTACTTATTGCATAAGTGTTTGCTAGGAACTAGCAAAGGCAAGTATAGGGGGGTGATGAATCTCCATTTCGTCACCTTTATTCTATCATTTTGGCCTCAAAAACCCCAGCAAATGCATGTAAATAGCATCAAATTGTACATAACAGCATTCATGATTCATTATATTAATTACACATTAAATAAGGTGTTTAATGCCAAAATTAAAGAATAAAGAGAAGAAAAGAAAATGGAGTAAAATATTGCAAATATTTTATGACCCTGACACCGAGACCAAGGCCAGCATGGAATTGGTCGATAAGGAATAAAGTAGGGGGAGATAAGGGCCAGTGTACAATAAACACCTCATTTATTCATGCATTTATTTATGCATTTTTTGACACCTATTTTGTACATAATTACTTATTCATCAAATAAAGAAACTTTGTACATGAAAGTTGGAGATAATAATGTAAATAAAAATACAAAGTTGAGTTTGTGTAAAAATAATACTCAGTGTACATTTTATACACAGAATAAAAAGCCAAAACCTCAACTTCACAGACCCATAACTTGCAAATAAAAACTCCAAATCAACCAAACTCACCTTTAATTGTATATAGCTTTCCAAGAACTATTTAATAAAATGGGTTTCAGAATTGTTGGAGTCCTTCTGCAAAAGTTAGGTTTTTGGCCTTCATTGTGCAGCCTGCCTGATCAAAATATTCAATATATTCATTGTCCATTATTTTTATCCAATTATATTTTTTGAATTTTGTGAATAATGTATATAATACATGTACATACTAAAATTAGACTAAAACTAAAAAGGATTAATAAAATAAAATAAGCCTATGCAAGTTAATAGGCAAAAGACCTATGATCAAGTATGTACATAAATAAAAGGGGAATACATTCTTTAATTATTTTCTGCTTTTATATTTTTATAATAATGTAAATATTACATATAACTTATTAAAAATGTAAATCCAAAATAAAAATCAAAAAAATACATTAAATAAATTAAGTATACAAAATACATAGGTAAAATACCAAGAAGGATACCTACATATACATATACCTATTTATTTAAAAATGAAAATAAACTCATAAAAATTAAAACAAATACCCTAATACTCACAAAAATAAGTTATAAATTTATAAAATAAGACAATAAAATAATAAAATAAAATAAATACATTAAAAATAAAATACACAAAATACATGTAAATAAATACATATACACATTATTAAAATAAAACTATAATAAAACACTTCAAAAAATTCAATAAAAATCATAAATAAATACTACATGAAATAATACACATTTTTTATTTTATAAGAAAAAAATAATAAAATCATTTACTAAGTTAAATAAATTAATTTCTAATAAGATTTCCTATTTTATCTTCTAGCGGCCGATCTGGACCAATGGGGCGCCAGCCCTTGTTGACCGCCTGGTCAACTGTCCCATCCAAGCTCTGGCGTCTCTGAACCATCTTTTTCCCAGATTTCATCCCTTTTTTACGGCCATCTCGTCCATCGATCGGGCTTGCATTCTTCCCTGTTCTTCCGGTGGGCTCCAGCACCGTCAAATCAGGAGGGTCGGCCCAGATTGAACGAGCACCGTCAGATGAAGCCTCGCATCCACCGTCCGATCAGCGAGGCTGATCTAATCTTAGCCATCATCTGCAAACCGGTATCGGCCGACGGATACGCGACGCGTGTCAAGTGGAAGACAACCAACCATCGGATCAAGCGCCTGTTGGGGGTAAATTTCAGACACCTCCCCCCGCCTTTTTGTATTTATATTTTAATGCTATAAATAAAAATCCCCGTTGTAAATAAATTGTAAAATTTGCAGAAGCCCCCCTGTCGTTTATGTATTTACATATTAGTCCCTCCGCGCCTCACGTGCAACACCCACGTGAGACGCGTGATTTTTGTATTTAAACCCCGCCGGGTTCTGTTAATTGTAGAACAACCCCCAAAAAAAATGAATGTTTATTTTTGTAGTAATATTTGCACTGATGCCCCTGAGAAACATTTTATTTGCAAATATGCCCCTGCCAGGCTGTTTAATTGTTGTATGCTTTGTCCATTTATTCCATGCCTCATCTTGATTTGAAAAAGTTTGCAAAAATGGATATAAGCTCCTGTTAGCCTGTTCTTGCCCGCTATATTTTTAGTTTTTAATTTTGTTGTATTTTTTCATTTATTAAAAATAAAAAACATGCATTTTATTCCTTGACTAGCTTAGAAAATTCCAAAAAAATAGTAAAACACCTCGAAAAATTCCCAAAAAATTACCTATTACCTATTTTAACTTATTTTAGTTCCAGTCCAAAAAACACTAAAAAACTCAAAAGGAAAACCTTAAAAATTCAAAAACACCCAAAAACTTCAAAAAAATGTGAAAAATTCTAGAAAACCCTAAAAATTGCAAACTCAACTTCTATAGGTGCTATATTTTATCCTTTTTCTTTTAAAAATCATTGGGAAAAATTTTGTGGCTTTTGGTATTTTTAATTTTCACTTTATCCCCAGCTAGTAGCTTAATCCCTGTTTTCCCTTATTTTGCTATTTAAAAATACTTAAAATATTTTGAAAAATGCCCAAAAACCACAAAAACAGTAGAAAATCATGAAAATATCAAAAAGACTTTTTTTCTAAATTTGTGACCATTTATGTATATTTTTATAAATATTCTATCTCCCCTTTATATATATTTTCCCCTATAAAAAAGAAAATAAAAGAAATGCATATCTATATATATATATATCTATATCTATTAATATATGACATTCTAAAAGTTAATATATATATATATATTATTTATATATATATATAATGTATGTATTATATGCTTTATACCTACCCTCTAGGGATATATATATATATATATCTTTATACATTTATATTCTATAAATTATACATATATATATTACATATCTATATTATTAAAATAAACACAAAAAATAATAATAATAATAACTCACAAAAATAGGCTTCACACAAGGATGACTCGGTGGTATATGTATATCATAGGCTATTGCATTTTGTATTGCTCTCTGTGGTTCGACCTCTACATACTTGCTCACTGTGCATTTTGTGGTAGAGTAATAAATATTAATTCACACTTTCTTGGACTTAATTCATTCATTCTTGTCTTGTGGGTTAATTGCTGATTAACATGGTATTCTACGAGTGGTCGCCTCAGCGACACTTTATATACATCATTCATGGTGACCCTCATGGATATTTGTGTTATCACTAATTCACAAATCATTTTGGGCAGTTAATATCTGTAACTTGGACTCACAACATAGTGGTCAGAACCGCAAGATAGATCTGAACAAACTCCTAGAATTCAGAGATTATGCGTACGACAACATCCTGATTCACAAGGAGAAAGTCAAGAGATGGCACGACAAGCATATCAGGAGGAATACTTTCGATATAGGTCTGAAGGTTTGGTTATTTGATATAAAATTGAATCTCTTCCCAGGAAAATTCAAGAGTTAGTGGACCAGACCATTCTAGTGAAGACCTTGCGTGACAACGACAGCATTCTCATGTAAGAATTGTCATCAGACACACATCCATTTGTAGTCAATGAACAGTTGTTGAAGTTGTACATAAATCATGATACATCCTGATCCATGGTTGACTCAATTGAAGTAGTATTGCAGGAAGAGATTGAACAATCAGAGGATTCAGATACTTGAGCTAAAAAATACTCCTTCATTTACGTTCTTTTTCTTTTCTTTTCCTTTCATTCTTTCTTCTTTCTTATATCCATTTACTCATCCCTTTCACCAGTGTTATATTTAGGGTGAATTTACAATAAGTATAGGGGATGAGTGTGTTGAGTTTCATTCTTTGTTCCCCTCTTGTCTCTCAACTTGTTGATATTTTGTTCTATACTTAGGGATATTTCACCCCAAGAATATGGGGAGAGAAGCCAAGCCGTTGATTTTGTATATTCTCATCCTCGATCATCCCTGCTTTGTCTAAAAACTTCTATACATAGGATTAATTGACCGTAAGTATAGGGGGACGACCGACTTCTTATTCTTTCATTTGAGTCGTTGTAGTATAGCAATCTTCTATACTAAGCACGAGTTATGTCTTCCTTTATTTCTCTTTGGCAACTATGAGGACATAGCTTGAACTAAGTATGGGTGGTCGTATATACTGTACATGTATACTTTAGCCATAACTCGTACTCTAAAATAATTTGACTCTTATATAGTGGTTACGGGTATACAATAAAAAGATTGAATAACTCTAGTTAACTTTTTGTAAAAATGTGAAATAAATTGGTTTAAAAAGTTTTTACAAATGATTTGAAAATTGGTTGTAAAAATATCTTGAAAAATATTTTCAAACCCATTGGAAAATCATTGTAAAACGTTTGAAAATCGATTGTAAAATATCTTTTTTATAATATTCTTGTAAAATGGTTTGAAAATAATTTAAAATGAATTGTAAAATCTATTCATACCTTGGAAAATCTTTGTAAAATGATTGCAAACCATTGTAAAAATGTAGGTAAAAATATAGATTATTTGTAAAATAAAATTTCAAAGTGTTTGTAAAATGGTTGCAAAAATTTTTCAAATTACTTTTAGAACCATGTGCATAAGTGTGTATATATTACTTGAAATAAAAATCTTAACTTATAATCAACTTGTATACACCTATGTATAAAATTCCTTATATGTATGCATCTAATCCTAGTGAATATTTGTGAATACTTGCACATACACATCGCACTAACATTTCAAAAATACATTAAAATTTGAAAATTATCAAAACACCACAAAAATTTGCAGAAGCTTTTGAAAAAACTTTGAACATTTGCAAAATCTTTTGAAAAATCCCATAAAATGTCGAAAACTAGAAAATGTACTCCATAAAAATACCTTGCATTTGCATTTTTCTAAATGATAATCGACAATTGAACTAGTTTAAGTAAAATCTAAAGATTGAAGCTTGGTTATGACCTTAATACACTTAAATTTACAAGAAACTTGTAGGAACGGGATTTGCAGCTTCTAAGGTCATCTTGACTTAATTCTTTAAGATCGTAAGACTATGTTCACATGTCGTCTTGGTATGCCTAAGTAGAATATTTCGAGACACATGCATGACTTTTTAGATAGTGGCCTAGCTTAGACAAGCACTTTGCATGTAGCTCAACTCGGAGAGGTAGAGGAGGACTGGATTTATCGGTATGACATGCATGCGAATGGAAACATACATTATCTCGCTCGGAGGCCAGTGCATCCCAACCCGTCAAGTAGAGACTTGGTCTAAAGACAGGATGTGGTGGTTTGCAATAGAGCTACAAAAGAGGGATAGTCTACTAGCTCGAGAAGAAAAATACCTTATGTAAATGTTGTCGTATGTACATAAAAAGTATGAATTAAAGTCTCCAAAATAGTTTAAGGGAAAATACTCAATGTAAAATCAATTCCCAGCGGAGTACGTATAAATAAACAAGGCTTATGATTCAAAATAAAAGAAATCATGGATGCCTATAGCTAGATGATTTGACTACACTTGTCCATCTTCCTAGGAGGAGTAACTACATTATTCACCACCCATTCCATTATCTACCCTCTTTTCTTGAGCTGGTTGCACTTGAACATAGAAGGGAATACCACGCTCCTCAAGGAAAGAGTTGCTAGATTTGGGAATTATGGTCATCATGTTGGACAAGGTTGTTCCTTTACCACTTCATATGTGGGGAGATACAATTCACTTACACAGTACAAGAGAGATTCATAATCATATGAGCTGGTGTTTGAAAGGCTTGTTCTGATCTGGATATTGAGGAGAACTGAACAAAGGATTGTGGTTTTTAAGGGTTGTTAAGTTTTATATCCTACTAAGGTTTCGACAAAGTAACAATCCAAATATCTAACTAAGCACCATACTTTGATATTACGAAGATAAGTTTAAAAATTATTATCATTCTAAGTTATTTCCTTTCTTTTTCTTTCTTTTTACGTGCTCATTATCATAAGTGTTTGCTAGGGTCTAGCAAAGCTAAGTAAAGGGGAGTGATGAATTCCCATTTATGTGCAATTATTCATGCATTTTTGGCATTAAATCGTTAGATAAATGCATGTATATATCACTAACACACCTGAATTAACACTTGTATATTAATCAATATATTGTATATAAACAAATGTATTTAAGACTAAAATATAAGAATAAATAAAAAAAGAAAAATAAAGGAAGTATTGTAGATATTGACTAGCCCTGACCCTCGAAATCAAGTCAATAATTGACTTGGTTGACCAGGAATAATGTAGCGGGAGATAGGGTTTAAAAACCCTAATTTGCCCAAGTGTCAATACACTCTATAGAGCACATTTTACATTATTTTATTTTACACTCTACACACCTCAAATAATAATGTGATGGACATGAAACTTGTACATATTAATATATATAAAATAACAAAAATATCAGTCAAGTTATTTGATGCATAGATCACGTTGAGTACTCAGCTGAAAAAGTTGTAAAATGAACTTCACATATCAATATCATCTCTGTATGAATTCAAATTGAACCAAACTCACTTTTATTTTTCAAAAAATATCTATTAAATGAAGGTAGTTTCATGTTAATCGGATTTAAGATGAAAAAGCCGGCTAATTGGGGCACATTAGGACCTATATATCTATATTTGGCTTGATTATTTATTGTATATATTTTTATTTATCCCATATTTTTAAATAAATGATATATAGCATATATAACTTACTAAAATTAAAAATAAAAATTAAATAGCCATCAAAAGACCAAAAATGATTACTATACATAAAATAATAGGTATTGTATACATATAATGAACATACATATGTAATTATTAACATCAATAAACAAAAAGATAAAAATGACAAAAAATATACGATAACACCTCTTAAATAATATTATAAATAAATACATTATTTATTAATGACATTATATACATAAATAACAAAACAAAAATAAAAGTGCATACTGAATATAATAAATAATACCTATATATAATACATAAATAATTTAACCTAATAAAAATGTGATAAAAATTAATAAAAATCATAATAAAATAGTTTATAAAATAAGAAACAACTTTTGTATTTTGACTTTTATTTAATAAATTATGTAGCTATTTTATATTTCATTTTCTTTTCTTTTTAGTTTCTTTATGTAGTTTTCTGATGACTTGGCTACTGATGTGGACTAATGGCGTGCGAGGTAATGCTGATTTTAGGTCAACATCCCCTACGCCTCTGCTCCTGTCAGAGCTGGCTAGCCACTCATTTTCTTCTACTTTCTCTATCGTTTCCTTTACCCATTTTGGCCTGATTCCTTTTTGAATCTTGTAGAGTGAATAATGCTCTCTCATGCCCAATCCTTGTGATTTGATTTTTATCGCTTAACCAAGTCAAAAACTTAATCCCCTTTTTACTTTTTCCTTTCCCTATGTAAAAGTTTAACCTCCTCCATTTTTTCTCTTAGATTAGTTTTCTCCTACCCGTAACCTTTGAGTTCCATTGTGAGGTCTCCCCCTTGTAACAGGAGATCGGAGCCTCGAAATTGAGGTGTGGACAGAGGAGGAGGAGGTCGGATCCACCTCGTCAGAGTTGCTCCTAGTGAACCTCTGCTTCTGATCTTTTGAGGATGGCGAGCTGTCATTTCTTTACATCTTTACATTCCTTGCTGTTTTAAAATCTTAGTTTTAGTTTTTATTCCATTTGATTCCATCTGAATTAACCAAAAATTCAAAGAAAGAAAGAACGTTGGAGCTTGAGGCTCCAGCACCTATCTCCTCCATCCAACACCGCCTCCGCCACTCATATCACCTCAATCAGCTTTTTGACCGCTTCATCTCCCAGAACACCTCTCCCACTCTGATCTTGCATAGATCGCGTCCAACATGTCTCCTTCACCACCACTTTCTAAAAACCCTCCGCCTCATCTAATTTGTTGTTATTTCTGTCAAATTCTGGGCTTGGAAGCTTCATTCACGTGCTCTGGTTCTAACCCATCAAGCTACAAATAAAGAGGACCCCATCTCGATGGCTTCAAGTCCAGACAAAGAAGCTCTAGGTCCTGCATTCTTCTCCAACCACTAGGACCCCATCATTGGGTCTTGGACCATATTTCGACCATCAGCAGTTGCAGCTACCACCCAAGATCGTATCCCGACCATTAGCAAGGTGAGAGGAGGTCATATTGACCATATTTCAAAGATCCTACCTTCAGATGGGGATAACCATTTCATCAATAAAGAGGTAATGAAATTTGTGAAGGAGTATGACATCGATCATTATATCGCATCTCCTTATCATCCTCAATCTAACGGTTTGGTTGAGTTATCCAAAGAGAGATAAAGACGATTCTGCATAAACATGTTTAGTCGGATAGTAAGAACTTATCACAACTTCTTGATCCAGTTCTACAGGCTTATCGGACCGCCTACAAGTTTCCATTAGGAATGTCTCCCTATCGTCTTGCCTATGAAAAGCCATGCCATATGCTAGCAAAATTGATTCTTAAATCGCTTTGGGCAGTGAATATTTGCAATTTGGACTCACAAAAATGTGCTTAGAATGGAAAGATTGATTTGGATAATCTTCTGGAATTTTGATACATACGATAATAGCTTGATGTACAAGGAGAAGGATAAACGTTGGCACGATCGAAAAGTCAGACTGAAGACTTTCTAGCCTAGGCAGAAAGTGTGCTTCTTTGAAGCAAAGTCAAAGATATTCTCAGGCAAATTATAGAGTATATGGTCAGGGTCCTTAACTATGAAGACTGTATGTGACAATGGAAGCATTCTCATATCTGAATTGTCATGTGACACACATCCATTTGTAATTAATGGACAATTGTTGAAGCCATACTTAGAGTATGATATATTCATGTCTATTGTTGCTTCAGTTGATGTGCTTTTAGATGAAGATCTCACAGATGCAGCATCAGAAGATTCATATAATGCATCGAAAAACATTTGTGCTTATTTCTTCTTTTCATTGTGTTTTTATTCTTTCATTCTTCCGTTATTTCATTCATCTCATTAATATGTGTTATACTTAGGATATACTTCATCCAAAGTATAGGTGGGATGAGTGTACTCGGGTTATTCTTTATTTATTCCCTCAATTGTCTCTCAACTTGATGATATTCTGTCTATACCTAGGGTATCTTACCCTAAGTATAGGGGGACATGTCGAATTGATTTGTGAATTCTTATGTCCGATCAACCATGTCGTATGTATAGTCTATTAGACTTAGGATAAGTTGATCCTAAGTATAGGGGGACAATCGACTTCGCATTCTTTTATTCAGTCATTGTAGTATAGAATATTCTATACTTAACATGAGTTATGTCTTTATTCCTCTTATAAAAATTATGAGGACATAGTTCGAGCTAAGTATAGGGGGTCATATATGTGTATATATATGTTGTACATAACTCTTACTTTCGTATTTTTAGTAATAAATATGGATAATATATTAGGTAAAGGTATACAATAAGTCAACTGTAAACAATACACTATAAATTTGTATGAAAAATTTTCAAAAATTCTTTGAAAAATTGGTTTGAAATTATTTTTTAAAATGCTTTGGAAAATGATTTTGAAATGTTTTGAAAACTCTTTTGAAAACTTTTGAAAAATCTTTGTAAAATGTTTTCAAACCATTTCCATTTGGAAAATAAGCTCTTTGTGAAAAGTTTGTAAAATTGATTGTAAAAATATTTTTGAAAAATTCTTTGTAAAATTATTTACAAAATAAGTTTTTAAAATGTTTGACAAATGTTTGCAAAAATGTTTTCAGATTATTTTAAAAATCATGTAAATAATGTCCTTATAAGATTCTCAGAATAAAATATGTACATAACTATATGAAATTCTTTATATACTTGTATAGAAATATATACATAACTTGTATAAAATTGTGTATAAAACATGTATATCCCTTGAATAAAATCTTCTAAATCCTTGTGAATATGTTAACTCTTTTATTTTTCAAAAATCCTATAAATATTCGCAAAATAGTTTTAAAACTATAAAAAATTGCAAAACCTTTTCAAAAAAATCCCATAAAAAGTTCAAAATCAGATAATGGTTTCACAAAAATATTTTCTTACCAATGCATATGCATTTTTTGAATGATTTTGACAATTGAACGGGTCTGAATAAAATCTGAAGATTGGAGCCTGATCTAACCTAAATCCACTTAATTTCAAAGAAACCTGTTAAGGACTGGAATTGGGAAGCTTCAAGTTACGTTGACTTAATTCTATAGGTTCTATGAGATTCTGTTGATGAGTCGATTCAATGTGCCTAGCTAGAACCTCTCATGTCATCCGTACAACTCTTGAGACAATGGCTTGACTTGAGACCTCGCACTCACCATGTAGATCAACCAAGATGGGTTGTTGAAATATCATGGAATCTAAGTTGAGACTATATTGGGTCGCTTCGTCAAGGGTGGCTCAGGAGCCATTCTTGGAGACTATCGAAGCTGGTACTTCAACCCAATTATTCCTCAAGTAAGAGAATGGATTGAAGTAGAGCTTTAGATGAGGAATGATCTACTAGCATAATTTTTCTAAGACCCCAAAACATGGGCAGAACAAAAGGTTCTAAATTTGTCAGGGCAAAATAAGAATGCAAAGCAATGCCATATATAAAATACCCAAAATTAATCCTCGACCAACAATTCCAAAAATTTTGAGCTTCCAGAAAAGACCTGCTTCTAGGTGGAGAGTTGGTCACATTGATCGAGCTTCACAAGCAAATGCGACTACACTGATCCATTTTCACTTCTTTTCTCTTTCTTCCAGCTTCTCCCTTATTCATTATGCATTAGCACACACCTGAACTCATAAGGAAATATTCTTCTCCCCAAGGATGAATTACCAGAGGAGAAGACCACTTAATAGTTTATCTACTTATCTAGGAAGAGCTAACACAGTCGATACACATGGTACTTGTCATTTCAAGGTTACGAGAGAATACATCTGAACGGACGATTCTGATTAGGCTATTGAGTTGAACTGAATAGAGGAACATGGAATCTAAGGGTTGGTTAGTCACAATTCCTAACCTGAATGAAGTTCTAAACAAACTAACAATCCAAAGATCCTAACTAATCTCCAAACTTTGATTTTGTAAAGACTAGCTTAAAAGTCATAATCATTCGGCCTTTCTTTAATTTACTTTTGTTTATTTTTTATATTTTGCATTACTTATTCTTCTAATAAGTGTTTCCTTGGGACTAGCAAAGGTAAGTATAGGAGAGTGATGAATACCCATTCGTCTACCTTTATTCTTCCAATTTGCATTTGAATCCTTATCAAAAAAACATGTAAATACATATAAATTGTACATATTAACATGTGTTATTCATCTATAAATAATACATAATACATGTATTTAGATCTAAAATAAAAAAATTAAGAAAAGAAAATAAAAATAAATGAATTATTAAAGATACTGAATGATCCTAACCCTCGAGACTAAGTAAATATTGACTTCGTCAACCAGGATAAAGTGGGGGGAGATAAGGTCAATAACTATACAAAATACATACAAAACCCTAATTTAATACCATGTAAATAGCCATTATTTCATCTATTTTATTTATCATTTAACACACCTTAAATAATAAAATGTTCAACATGAAAATTGTACATAAAAATACACAGAAATTTATAAAAATGATTCCCAAGAAAAATAATGCAATGTGCAACTGGGATACAAAGATGAAAAAGCCGTAAATTGAACTTCACGATCAATATCATCTTCTTACAAGCTCAAAATTCATCAAACTTACTATTATTGTTCTCTAAATCAATCTATCTAACGAAGCTGATTTCATTATAAATGGCGTTAAGATGCAAAAGTCGTTTTTCAGGGGTGCCATTATACTATATACATGCATATTTTATTCATTTAATTTATCTTTATATTTTTACAACTATTATATTTTTTAGTACTTGTGATCATTACTTCAAACATATTAAAAATATAAAATAAAATAATCCACTGAAAATGTATTAAAATAAATCATGGAATAAAGTATATAGGTATATTATGCCTACAATATATGCATACCTTTATTTGAGTATATAAATAAAATAGGAAAAATAAAAAAATATGTAAATATGTATTTAAGCATATTATAAATATATAAAATACATACATATGATAATTAAAATTGAAAATACAAAATAAAATACAATAAAAAAAATTTGTGTATTTATACATATGTATTTACTTGTAAATATTAACACCTAATATATAAAGTTGTGAAAAAATAAAAATACTCACAAAATAGTGCATAAAATAAAAAACATTTTTTTGCTTTGACTTGTAATTAATAAAATCGTTTACTATTTTTAACCGAATTGAATTTCCATGATTGGTCCACATGGACCAATCGGAGACCTTGGATAGTTGACCTCTGGTCAACTATCATCTCCTCCCTCTAACGCCTGTCAAAGCTCATGTGAGGCCCTTTTCTCCCTTGTTTCAATCCATCTCCACTCCTCCCTTCTCCCTCGAGCTTCCACCTCTCTCCAGAACCCATCACCCTAACATGTCGAAGCCCTGGGCTCCACCAACCACAACCACCTTGTACGCAATCCTCCCTCAAAGTCCACCAACGCTCACCTACACATAAACACCTCCTTTGCCATTTTTGCATTATGATCTCCTTCTTCCTACCATAACCCTAATAAGAGCTATTGGGTTTAAACTCTTGGTGAAAACAAGAATTTTTCCAGCCTTGTCGGTATGGAGAAGGTGGAGGAAGGGCGGTCCAGGTCTCTTCGAGCTTGCTCTGGTGATGCCTCCTCTACTCCCTATTCAGCAAGTTTGAGTTTGAAATTTAATCTTCTTTCGATCTCATTTTCATTCCTTTAATTAGTGTAATGTTTAATTCAATCATTTAATCAGTAGTTTAGTTTAATTTCCAATCTCTTCCTACGTTGGACATGCAAGCTCCAACCCTTGTTTCCTTGTATTCCACTGTGATTCAACTCGCCAACACCTTCATTTCGATCATCATCGCCTTCTCCATCAAAAGCACCATCTATCAACCTCTAATTTCACTTAAATTGGAGGAATTGAAGTTCCTCTTCCACCCATCATTAGAGCTTCATACCCATTCCCAATCATTTATTGTTCAGCTTCAAACCAGGGTAGAGAGAGTTCGCCTCGAGTCCTGTACTCTTTTGATGCATGGATGAAGGCATGAGAAAGCACCTAGAGATTAATCGAAGACCTTAACCACTCCAGGATTTTGTCAATGAAGATAGATCCTAGGTCCCCATTGATGGGACCTAGAATAATTTGAAGGCTCCTAGTAGTTGTGGTGGCATTCCAGGAAGGCGTAAGGCTCATTGGAGGAGGACAAAGCGACCGGACCAACAAAGATTGACAAACGAAGCGAATATAGAATCACACTCTTGAATGTTCTTGAAGAATCCCTAGCTGCTGTCAGATGCACCTCATGTTGATCTAATCTCAGTCGTCAAATAGAGGCAAAGAGTATTACCCCAATTTTGCCCTGATCGTGTTTAATGAATCCATGAGGTGCGCTCAACACCATCTCATTATGCACCTTTGGGGTATATTTCACTTTAGTCCAGTCGCTCTTTTTGTATTTACTATTAATTTGTAAAAACAATCTGTAGCATAAATATTTTAGAAAATTTTGCATCTAAGGGCCTAGATTTCTTGTATATTGCACTTATCCCTTCTACCTCAAGTGTTACACCACGTGAGATGTGAAAAACTTTTATCAATACCCATAACATTCGAGGACTTGTTTGCAAATGCGTAGAATGTTTAATGAAATTGCAACTTGGTCCCTGCCTCTATTGCATTTTTTATTTTGTGTATTTTCTTTTACTTAATCATATCCTTTGCCTTAAAAATCGTGGGAAAATTAATGTAAATGCCTAAACCATGCATTTTCATGCCCATATTTTTATTTATTTCTTTTGCATCTTTCTTATTTTCTATAAAAATAACAAGACACTTTTCTTTATTGTCCTGTTATTAGAATTTTTAAAAAATAGAAATCCTTCTAAAAATTCCAAAAAAAATTATAGTATGTATATTATTCAGTATTATATCATCTGTCCAAAAATCACTACAAATACAAAAGAAAAAACTTGAAATTGCAAAACTCTAAAACATTATAAAAATCATTAAAAATTCTTGAAAAATCTGAAAATGTTGATACCTATTTCTTTTTTTCTTTACTATATATAGTATCTACTAAAATTAATTTTTCGAAAATTTTGAACTACTACTTTTAAAACCCAAAACTAGTTGGCTAATAATTTTACTCATTGTTTTATATATTTTAACACTTTAAAAATACATAAAAATTAGTAAAAGTTCTTTAAAAATATCAAAATCAGAGAAAAATATTAAAAACACAAAACATTTTATTCATTGTATTTCTAGAATATTTAGGCATATTTAAAAATATAAAACCCTATATATACTACATGTACTTTATATTACTTATATAGTATATATTATCATTATTAATATATATTTTTACATATTATATTATAAAAATCAATAGAAAATTAAAATTTTGTAAAATTAAAAAGGAAATACAAAATAAAAATTTAAAAATAAAAAATAGTATAAAACTAATTAAGAACCATAAAAATTCACATATATTTAAAACCCACATAAAAATCGAGAAAAGCTAAAAAGTATAATTATTACTAACTTTAATAATGCATATCCTCTGGTAGTTCTCAATGGTTTGACCTCTACACTTGCATACTATACACATATTTTGTAAGGTATAATAAATTTCAAATCACACTGTTATTCATTATCATATGTACTCATGGATTGACTGTTGATATTAGCTTAGATTGGGTACTGAGAGCCGTGAGAGCGGCCAACACCACGATTGTCGGATCTGACTTTTTTGATACCGCAGACTCTCCAAGATCGGATGTTAGCCATTCCAATCAAAAGCTATTCATCAAGGACACTTTAGGAAGATGAGGCTCGGATGGAGGAATGGGGGTGTTGATGAGAATGATGAGGATTGATTTTTACAAAATGATAGAGTTCCTAACTCCCGATATTGGAAGGTCTGCAGTGCTCGACAAGTCGGGTCCGATAATAGTTGAATTCGCTCCTCTTGCAGTACATGGATCTAATCACCCATCTCAATCCAAAAATAGTCAGAACTCACGGATGTGTATGTATAAGAAGATCATGCAAGTGTGTGAGTTATGAAATGTATTCAACTCTACATAAAATGAGTATGAGCAAGCAGGTAGAGTGTCATCTATAGGAGCAAACATGGATAGACTACCAAAAATGAAACCCAGCTTGAGGAATCAAGCAAAAAATTGTCATTTTTACAGCCAATTAGGTTTTTACATATTTTTTGGATTTTTATTTTTAAGATTTTTATTTGATTTTTAATTTTATATATACTTTTTAAGGATTTTAATTTTGCAAATGTTTTTTTAATTAATAAAATATATTATCAATTATATGATAAATAAGAAAATAAGATAGAGAGATAAGAAGAAGTATTTTTGGATTTTTCAAATATAAAAAATAAAGTTAAAATGCATCAAATAAAATATTTTTGGATTTTTATATCTTTTTCTATTTATGGTATTTTAATGATACTTTTTAAGATTTTTATGGATTTTCAAAAATTGAAATACACAAAATAAAAGAAACAGAAAATACAGGAGCTTCAGAAGGGCCTAAAAAAGATTTATCATATCAAAAAGGACCCAAAGTGATTTCTCCTGTATAGAAAATAAAACAAATAAAATGTCAAGCTTTAGAAAAAAAATCCATATTTATGTACAATTTTTATGACTTTCTTATGATTTTATGTATTTTACAATTTTAAGATTTTTTTATTTTGTATGAATTTGCATATGCAATAACATATAGTAAAATACACCTATCATAATTTTTAAAAAAATTTTAGAACTATATTTTAATTATAATGATTTCTGTAAGTTAAAATAGTAAAATATGGCTAGTTTTGTAATTTTTAATTAGGAAAATAATAATAAATACCTTAATAAAAAATATGAGATACAATAGAATATAAGGTATCTAAAATAATTTTCCCTATTTTTTTGAGTTAAGTAGGCAATTAATAAAAATTAAAACAGAGCATGCAATTAATTTCAAAGCACATGGACGATTCAGTAATTTCATAAACTTAAGTCTTGCAAAATTAACAAATAAACAAAGTCCAAGGGCCTAATAATATTTTTTTCCAATTAATTTATGAATATAAAAGCACTTGTGAGGGGTATTTATGCAAATAAACAAATATTCATGGGCATCCAAGCAAATATCGCAATAAAATATGATTTTAATTTAAACTAGTTGGGACCATTTTGCAATTTCCAAAATTATTTGCAATATTTCCAATCAAGTCAAATAAATCCACAAGATAAATACTGCAATGTTTCCACAAAAGCCTCACGTGGGACTCACTTGAGGTGGGGTGGCCTGGATTAAAAAACAAATAGCAAAAACCTTAGGGTTCCAGATGCATAATATCCGAAAATTTTTAGACTTCAAAATATATTTACAGGACCAGATAGTGAATGGCCAAAAAGAGGAGGGAAAAACTCTTTTCACATTGGGGAATGGATGCGATCTGTTCACTTATCCACATGTCTCTCATCTAGCGGTCAATACTGCTTCATCGATCATCGGCTTGGATTAGATCCTCGATGGATCCTGTAGTGGACAATGAGCTTGATCGGACGGTGGACGTTCAAACTGGGTTGGTGTTCTTCATCGGATGGTAGATGATGGCTCTGGAAGAACTGACGAAGAACATACAATCGTCGACCTTCAACCTGAGCTCTTGCGCAGCTCCGACCATCTCCCATGTGGATGATAGGCTAGGAAGCTTCCTGGGACAATGCCGGAGCTGGGGATGGTAGGCAGAAGTTATGGAACTCACTGAATGAGTCTGGAGGTCGAGGGAAACAAGCGGACCTGAATTAGAACCCCTCAGATGGAGTCTGTGCAAGTTGAGACCTACACAATTAAAAAAAGGACCTATAAGTGAAGCTTTTGGGCTAAAAAAGAAGTAAAAAAGGGTTGTGGGTGAACTAGAGTGGTGGGTCTCCTACGAGGTGGTGAAGGGAGACCCGTTGATCCCGATCTTTGCAAGATCGAGGTGGTTGAGGTGATCTGGAAGATAAAGAAATGAAGTGGAAGCTAATATAGGCAGAGTGGAAGGTGGAGCGAGGGTGTAATCAGGGATAAGGGTCGGAGCGGTTAAGTATTGCAAGGTCTTCTTTTTCGATTTTTGGATGGTTAAAACAGAATCAAAGCAGGCAAGAAAGGAATCTAAACTACTGTTATGCTAAGGAATTCAAAGCAAGCAGAAAAGAGCAGCTCACCACAATCGGCAACCAAGGAGTAGAGCTTCACCAGAGATGATTCCAGTGAAGGGTGGATGTGCTTCCTCCTCCTTCGTCCTCACCCAAGAGCCGGTGTCCGGCCTTCCTGTCACCAAGTCGAAGCACACTAGGGGCTCAAGGGGTTAGTGAGGCGATGAACGATCAATGGATCAAAGAAGAAGGTGGAGGATTATTTATAGCTAGTAGGAATAGATGGAAAAGGAAGCAAGGGTTTTGGTCGGCTCGCTAAACAAAAAGCGCAGCAAAGTGATTCACAGGAAAGAGGATCATCAAATCTTCGAGTTTTAAAAAGGAATCTGTCCCAAATGGGCAATGTAGATCACTGGAAAATTTGGAGAAGTTGGTTTCCCAACCAGATCTGGCAGGCAATAGAGGGGAGAGAGTTGTTGACCTAAGGTCAATAGTTGGAGGCCCACGATTTGGCCATGTCAACGCCACATAGGCACTAAACAACAAAATAGATAAATAAATGAAAGAATAATGAAATTAAAATAGAAAATTGTTTTATTTAAAAAACTTCAAACATGAAATATGATACATATTTGATAAGTTAGTTTTTGGTGATTTTTATTTATTTTTATCACATTATTTGTTAGGTTTTGATTTCTACGTGTATATTATATGTATAAATACATATATATATAGTCTATTGTATTTTTATATTGCGATTTATATCTTATTGTTTTACATAGATAATTTCATATATATATATATATTTACACTATATTTAATTACATATGTACATGTTCTTCTTTCATTTTTCTGAATTTATTTATGTACCTAAATAAATGTATACATATATGATATGTACTTTATAGGTATATTTACTTATGTAAAAGTATATTATTAATTTTGGTGTATTTTTTGATTTTATTTTCATTTTATTATGCACAATTATCTTAAGTAATATATATATATTTATAAAATAAAAGAATGTGAAAAAATTAAAGAAAAAATAAATTCAATATTATATACAATTAAATTACACAATAGGTGTCCAAAATCTAAATTTTGTATATTAACTCCAAATTAGATGAAAATGCCTACGTTAAATGGTTTATTAAAAGTTATACTCAATTAAAGTGATTTTGATGAATGTTGAATATCTATGGAGAAGATACAGTTCTGAGAAGTTTTCCTTGCGCCTTTTTTATTCTGTGTCCCGGGCACACTATGCATTATTTTTTAATGAATTTTTTTATATATCTTTGTATTATTACGTACAATGTGATATTCAAAAATTCTTGATTTTATAAGAAAAAATATGAAAATAAAATAAGTTCCAAATGTATATATTGACAAAAGAATTAGAGTTTTAATTTTGATTTTTATGTGGTTTCTCAACCCTATCTCCCCCTACTTTTCCTTGTCGACCAAGTCACTCCAAGACTTAGTCTGGGGGGTCAAGGTAAGTCAATATCTATGATACCCAAAATCTAAATTACACAATAGGTGCCCAAAATCTAAATTTTGTATCTTAACTCCAAATTAGATGAAAATGCCTACATTAAATAGCTTATTAAAAGTTATATGCAATTAAAGTGATTTTGATGAATGTTGAATATGTATGGAGAAGATATAGTTCTGAGAAGTTTTACGTGCACCTTTTTTATTCTGTGTGTTCCGGGCAAACTATGCATTATTTTTTAATGAAATATTTTTTTGTATTTTTCTTTGTATTATTACGTACAATATTCATGTTCAAAACTTCTTGATTTTATAAGTAAAAATATGAAAATAAAATAAGTTCTAAAATGTATATATTTACAAAAGAATTAGAGTTTTAATTTTGATTTTTATGTGGTTTCTCAACCGTATCTCCCCCTATTTCTCCTTGTCGACCAAGTTACTCCATGACTTAATCTCGGGGGTCAAGGTCAGTCAATATCTATGATACCTCCTTTATTTTTTTTCTTTTATGTATTCCTTCATTTTAGGGCTTAAATACGTTTGCTTATATGCAATATGTAGATGAATATGCATGTATTAATTAATGAGTGTTATTGACATTTACATGCATTTATCTAAAGATTAAAACCTAAAATAAATGAATAAATGTGCATTAATGGCAATTCATCACTCCCCAATACTTGGCTTTGCTAGTCCCTAGCAATCAATTATGATAGTAAGTTCATGCAAAAAAAGAAAAGAAAAGAAAAATAAACATTTAGAATGATAACGATTCTTAAACTTATCTTCATAAAATCAAAGTTTGGAGCTCCATTAGACCATTGAATTGTTAGTTTCTCGGAACCTTAATGGGAATAGGATTTAAAACATACCCTTAAGAACCACAATCCTCTGTTCAGGACTCCTCAATAGCCAGAATAGAACAATCCATTTCAGACGTAAACTCTTTTGACTGTGAATCTTTCTTGTACAGTATCAGTAATATGTAGCTCCTCTCAGCTGAAGCTGTAAAGAGACAATCTTCTCCAACATGGTGAACCTAATTCCCCAATCCAATAACTCTTTCCTTGAGATGTGGGGAATTCCCTTATAAGTTCAAGTGCAACCGGCTCAAGAAGAAGAGGTGAAAAAGAGAATAGAAGGTATCCATTGTAGCTACCTATCCTTGGATGCTTGACTAGTGTCGCCAAGTCATCCAGTTGCAGGCTCACATGAATACTTTAACTTTGAAGCATAAACTTGCTTATTGGATACATGTATACATGCCTCGACGAGATTTCTTTTTCTTTGAAATTTTCTCATCTATTCTTTTTGGAATTTTTTGTTTTGCATTTTTTTCGAATACTATGTACAATAGCATTTACATAAGGACTTTTTCCTCTTGATCTAGTAGACCATCCCTCTTTTGAAACTTTATTGCAACCAATGGCATTCTGTCTTTAAACCTCTTTCCTACTGGATCGGGTTGGAGTACAATAGCCACAGAATTATTACTTCTAATGTTTCCATTGGCTTGTATCTTATGCCAGTAAATAAAGTCCTCTACTACTTCAACTAAGTTGAGCAAAGTGTAAAGTGCATGTGTCCAAGTTAGGTCACTGTCTAAAAAGTCATGCATGCGTCTAAAATTTCTACTTAGGCATTCCAAGATGACATGTGAACATAGTCTTACGATCATAAAGAATCATGTCAAGCTGACCTGAAAAACCTCAAATTCAGATCCTATAAGGTTCTTGTGAATTTAAGTGGATTAAGGTTATACCAAGCTCAAATCTTCAGATTTTACATATACTGGTTCAATTGTCATACCTAATCCAAAAAAATGCAAATGCTATGTAAAATGCATGAACCTTTTCTGATTTTACTCTCTTTTATGGATTTTTTCAAACGATTTTGCATATTTTTATTTAAATTTAAAAAAAATATTTTTTATGGTATGTGCAGCTATTAAATGGGTGTGTATCGGTATTTATAAAAATTGGTTGTGTATTTATAAAGAATTTCTATACATATATATACAAATTGAATATATGAATTTTATTTAGAGTGATATTTATGTATTTTTACACATATTTCTTAAGATACTTTAAAAAGGTTTTTACAAACATTTCACAAACATATTAAAAAACTTATTTTAACAAATAATTTGATAAAATCTTTTCAAATAATTTGATAAAAAATTTGAAACTCATTTTTGCAAAGATTATTAAAACAGTTTATATAGTATTTCCAAGTATTTTTACAACCTTTTCCAAACCATTTGAAAATAGATTTTCAAAATATTTACTCAATAAATAAAATACTTTTTTACAAACAAAATATTTCTACAAAGGTTTGAAAACATTTTACAAAAAGGTTTCAAAAGTTTTTTCAAACATTTTCCAACCATTTTTGACTTGGTTTATTAATCATTATATACAACAATTTTTTGAAAGATTGTATAGAAATTTACTATTTTAGCCATATTTATTTAGAATACATAAGTGTGAGTTATGGGTAAAGTATATACATCATATAGACGACCCCCCTATACTTAGCTTAAGCTATGTCCTCATAGATCGAAGAGAAAAGGAAGGCATAACTCGTACTAAGTATAGAAAATCCTATACTACAATGACTACAGAACGAAGGCATAAGAAGTCGACCATCCCTCCTATACCTAGGATCAAGTAATCCTAAGTATAGCAGATTGTATAACCAAGCGGGGATGGATGAGGGTTTGAATATATGATATCAACGACTCAACTTGTCTCCCCCTACACTTAGGGTGAAATATCCCTTAGTATAGACCGAATGTCAACAGGTTAGGAGACATGCAAGGAGAAAAAGAATGAACACTCAACACACTCATCCCCCCCCATACTTAAGATAAATTCATCCTAAAAATATCATTGATGAAAGGGGTGAGTGAATAAACGGAAGAAGGAATGAAAGAAAAAGGAAAAAGAAAATGGCAAAAGAGCAGAAATAAAGAGTATTTTCGTGCTCAAGAATCTGAATCCTACGATTGATCATTTTCTTCTTCAAATACCACTTCAACTGGGTCACCCACGAACAAGAATGTATCATGTTCTATATACGGCTTCGGCAATTGTCCATTCACTACGAACGATTGAGCGTTAAATGAAAACTCGGATATGAGAATGTTGTCGTTGTCATGCACAGTCTTCACCAAAAATGGTCTTGTCCACTTGCTTTTTAATTTGCTCGGGAAAAGCTTCAATTTGGCATCCAACAACCGACCCTTCTGACCTGGCTCAAAAGTCTTTCTTCTGATATGCTTGTCATGCCATCTTTTGCCGCTCTCCTTGTACATTAGGCTATTATCGTATGCATAATCTCGAAATTCCAAGAGTCTGTTCATATCTATCTTGTGGTTCTTACCACTATGTTGTGAGTCCAAATTAGATATGTTAATTGCCCAATGTGATTTATGGATTAACTCAACCGACAGATGGCATGGCTTTCCATAAACCAATCAGTAGGGAAATATACCTAATAGAGTATTGTATAACGAAATCAAGGAGTTGAGACCAGGTCTTCCTATCTTGTTGTACAAGCTTCTACGGAATAGTCTTGATCTCTCTATTAGATAACTCAACCAAACCATTTGATTGTGGGTGGTAAGGGGATGCGACACGGTGTTCAATGTCGTACTCCTTCATGAGCTTTCTGACTTCTTTGTTCACAAAATGGCTTCCCCCATCTGATATATGAATCTTGGGTATCCCGAACCGCAAGATAATGTTTCCCCTGAGAAAGCGACAAATAATACGACTATCAGTGGAACAAACGGGAACAACCTCCACCCACAGACTCACATAATCCACAACAAGCATGATGTATTCAATTCCTTGATTGTTAGGAAAAAGTCCAAAAAGGTCAAGGCTCCAAGCATCAAATACATGTGAAATTTGGATGAACTTGAGTGGCATCAAATATTTTAAACCAATGGTACCTCCCAATTTATGACAGTCTATGCATCCTTTCACATATGTTGCAGCATCCTTGAATAGTGTGGGCGACTAGAGTCCACACTGTAATACTTTCGCTTATGTTATATGTCCATAATGGTTCCCTCATGCTTCTAGCTTATGACAATGCTTGAGGATACCAGTGTACTCCTCTTGAGGAATGCACTATAGCCAAATGCAATGCTCACCTTCCATGTAAAGGTACGGGTCCTCGCATTGGTAGGAATGGATGTCAGACAGAAATTTGTCCTTCTTGACGTGAGTCCAATCTAGTGGAAATTTCTCTATCACGAGATAGTTCACAATCTCGACATACCATGGAAGGGAACCGATGTTCAATATCGAATCATCAGGAAAGGTCTCAGTGATGGGTACAATGCTTAAGGGAGTCTTTAAACTTCCAAATCTAGACATATGGTCTGCTGCCGCATTCTTAACTCTAGGTTTGTCTTTTATTTTCAATTGGAATTCCTGAAGCAGAATGATCTAATGAAGTAGTCGTGATTTGTCATCCTTCTTATCTTGTAGATACCAGATAGCGGAGTGATCGGTGTAAACAGTAAATTTTAAACCCGAGTAGTGAGATCTGAAATTCTCAAGGGCAAACACAATGGCCAACAGTTCTTCCTCTATTACAGTATAGTTTCTCTAGGCATTATATAGTGTTTTGTTGGTATAGTATATAGAAAATGGAACTCCATTCCGGTGCTCCCCCAAAACAGCCCTAATAGCAAACTCGGAAGCGTCCGTCATGATCTCGAATGGAAGAGACCAATCATGCGGCTGAAGGACGTGTGCTTAAGTAACCAATTTCTTCAAGGTGTTGAAAGCAAAGAGCACCTTATCATCGATAAGAAACTCGGTATTCTTGCTCAAAAGCTCAATAAGAGGTCGGGAAATCTTGTCGAAATCTTGGACAAATTACATGTAAAATCCAACATGCCTCAAAAAAGACCTCACCTACTTCAGTGTTCTAGGCCGTTCAAGATTTTCTATGACATCCACATTGGTCGAATCGACTTCCATACCTCTCTTTGAGATGACATGGCCTACAAAGTCCCATAAGTAACCATAAAGTGGCTCTTTTCCAAAGAGAGCACAAGATCCACTTCATAACATCTTATAAGGACTCGATCAAGATTCATCAAACAAGAATTAAAATCATCACCATCGACCAAGAAATCGTCTATGAACACCTCCGGAAAACTACCTACCATGTCAGCGAACATATCCAACATGCACCTTTGGAATGTAGCAGGAGCATTACACAATCCAAAGGGCATCCGTTGAAAAGTGAAGGTGCAAAATGGACAAGTAAATGTAGTCTTCTCTTGAATCTCATAGGCGATTGTGACTTGATTATAACCGTAGTACCCATCCAAGAAACAAAAGAGTGTTTTCCCCACTAGTCTTTCGATGATCTGGTCAATAAAGGGTAGAGGAAAGTGACCTTTCTTGATTGCTGAGTTCATGCGTCAGTAATCTACACAGACACATACATGAGTCTAGATCTCCTCTCCTTTCTCATTTGCAACCACAGTGATCTCGACTTTCTTCGTATCGGCATGCAATGGCCTAACCCATTTATAATCGGAGATGGGATTAATAAAGCATGCCTCACACCATTTCATTATCCCCTTCATGACAACTTTCCGGAGATTAGGATTCAGCCTGCGCCGAAACTCACAGGACGACTTGATGTCATCCTCTAAGTAAATATGGTGCAAACACAATGCTGGATTTATCCCCTAGAGATCTGTAATATTCCAACCAAGAGCCCAGATTCTTGATCAATGGTCAATTACGAACTGATTATGACCGTATACTATTCGAGCTCACCCACATGGAAGGCATACTTAAGATTTGCTGAAAGTTGATGAAGGTGGAGAGACAAAGGTGGAGATGGAGAGTGAGTGTGGTGGAGTGAGCAGAGTTGATCAGAGGGGGAAAGAAAGAAAATTCTGAGTTAGTGAAAAATAGATAAAAGCGCATGAAGTTAGGTGAAAATATGAATATGATTATTAATGCATAGATGAATGCTAATTTATGCAAATTAATTACAAGTGCATGAAAGTTAATTTAATGAAGTTAACATGTAAATGATCTTAAATTCTCGGTATGAAGCTCTATTTTCAGCTAATTAGAGTAATGAATCATAGATTCATCAGAAGCAGCTTCTACTCAATTGGAATCAGATGTGACTTCTCAATTAATTCTAAAATTGTCCTTGTTGTTGGTGAGTGTTGCATCAGTGATTTAGGGTCCACCACGGTTACTCCATGTTTTGAATATGAGACACCAAACATATCTGCAATCATTTCTTCTTGTTCGATCGGGGATGGATACTCTTGAAATAAATGGATCAGATTTTCATCTTCTACCTCATATGTGGCAATGGAGCAAAATTCAATTGTGCTTGCAAAGTCTTCCTTGGGGAAGACAAATTCCCTTGTCTCAGTTTCATTCCACAAAGCATTTGTGTATCTGATCTCCTCAAATGTATCACAGTCGACTGCGTGTACATGCATCCTATTCTCTGATGTGCTATAGGGATTCTTCTTCTCTATACACATCTCTATAGTTACCTTGTCATTATGAGAGCAGAAGGTGATCTTTCCTGATCCATAATCAACCACTGCCTCGACCGTTCGAAGGAATGTCTGACAAAGTATGATTGGTGTTTAGGGTAATAATATCGAGGAATCCATGTACTGTACAATGAAGTCCACTGGGAATTTCATACCTTAGACTGTTACGATAATGTCTCTCAATACTCCATGCAATCACTTAATGGATCGATCATCAAACTGAAGGATCATTCTGGTTGGTTTAAGCGGACCAATCACAAATTCCATAGCCAAGGAACTAGGCATGAGGTTGATCGAAGAACCACTATCAAGAAGTGTACGATCAAATATTTGATTGAATAACTCACATTGGATCAAAGGGGTCCTTTATCTTTCTTCTTTTGCGAGAGGTTGTTGATCGCGCTGACTGTTTCCATGGTCAGGATATGCTTCTCTGCATGGCGGTGTCGATTTTTGAGGGGTTGGTGCTTAGATGTGCATGCCTCCTTTAGACCCTTTTTTAGCATTTGGCATGTATTCCATGGCTGGCATTTCCAACATGATGTTCTTCAGAATCTCAACAATAGACGGATCAGAAAGATATATTTTCAATTTTCTCATTGTTTTGTTTTTCATTGCTTCTGGAAAAGATACATATACATTTTTAAAAGAAATATTTTTCATTAAGAGAATCAGCTTGTACATCCGGAAAACTAGAAACGATACAGTCATCCAATGCATGGGAAGAAGTAAAAACTGGAAATTCAGCCTCGTTGGCTCGCATGAGAGTTGCTGCTGGTAAGCATCTCCTTGGCTATATCGACTCGACTGCTGTTGTTATTACTGGTATTTTTCTTTTCTTCATTTTTTAAATTTTTTATTCAGAGTCGGATCCTCCAGGTCCATCATCTCCACGACTCTGGGATGGCTTAGCTGATGATGTAGATGGCCCAAAGAAGCTTTATTTTTCCCCTTCGCTACTGCAGATGGCTATAGTTTCCTACCACTCCTGAGATTCACATCATTAGATAACATAAAATCATTGTACCTTAATGGGGGGTGGGGCACTATGAGCTACATGATCCCTACGCTTGAAGTTGTTGGGGTTGGCTTCTACCTACGCTAGTATGATCATCTTTGCAGCTATGAGGTCATCGATCTTGTTACTCATCTCATTCATATTTCTAATCAATTGAGCCATGCAATCCAAAGAAGGATCAATGGGAGTAGCCTTAGATGGTTCAACAATATGAGATTGTTGATGCTAGTAGAAATAAGCTTGATTCTAGAAGTTCTGATACTGATATGGAAGGTATGGCTGATACTGATATCGAGGAGGAGGGAAATGCTGATACTGGCCCGTCGACTGATGATGATAGAAAGGCTGGAGGCATTTTGGTGACTGGATGTTTTGTCTCCAAGTGTAGTTCGGATGTGGTGGAGACTAGTAGTTGGGTTGTTGTTGGTGCTTGTGCTGCTGAAACTCCATCCATTCTAATTCTGGTGAAATTATCGGTTGGCATGTGCTTGTCCCTGTTGTTGTACTCCAGGATGGGGTGAAGACTACATTATTTCCCAGATAGCATCCACTTCATGTATTTGTGGGGGTGGTGGTAAAGTAGACTTCCTGGAGTATGATGGAGGTTCGGGATGGTAGATGACCATATGCGTCTGTTGTGGTGACTGCGAACCTCGGTCCGAAGCTTGCACGTAATAAACATGTTGGACTGCTAGTTGTTGTGTTGGACTTTACTGTTGTTGTGATGGGAATGGTGTCTGCTCTTTCGTCTTAGCTATTGGCATCTCGATGGTTGTGCCCACAGCATGGACGGCATTGATGGTTAATGAATCTCAGATTCATCACTCTAAAAATGACTAATTAAGCTCAGATCCCTAAAAATCATTGGCATTTCTTCATTTATATTGCGTAATTAGTATTCATGCATGTTTTGATAAGAATCGCATTTTATTACTTATTGTTGCACAAAATAAGAAGCCAAAAATCCCAGCCGACTTAACCTGTAAACAGCCTAACTTCCTCGATTTTTAACTAATTCATGCTAACTCCAAATGACCCGAAACCACCCCCACTATGCACATATCGCTGACAAGAATAAATGAAAAATACAAAAAAACCACTAACCTAAATAAGCAGACAAAAACCCAAACCCTAGTTCTAGGATTTCCGGACTAAAACCTTGATATCTTCCTCATCCAACGACCGATCAGATCTGACTCACTAATGTACATTCATTTACCTTCAAAACAATACCAAGTTCAAGTAAATCTGAGCTCATATGTGAAAGTTGGGTTTTGGGCCTTTTTTGTACATTTGTATTTTTAACGGTTTTTGACCTATTATTTTATGTACATAATTGACTCATTTTATTTTATTTATTTTTCATTTGTCTTCTTTGATGAAAGTTTTATTAAAATGCGTAAAAATCCAAATCCAAACTGATCTCGAAATCAAAGAAACTAACTAAGTCTGAGTCTTCACTAACTATTTGTACATTGTCTTTTCCGTATTTTATTTTGTAAATCCAAAAAAAATAGATTAATGTGTAAATATTTATCTTTGATTTTATCATATTTTTTCCGAATTTTTATCTGGTTTAAAAATGACAAAAACTTATAAAACTCAAAAATTAAGGTATTCTATGTACAACCCCAAAAATATCACATTGCACAAATGATCGATTTTGGTTTTGTTCTCTTTATGAAAGTTGCAGATCTCATCGCGACGAGCAACTTTCGTGAAGAAATTTTTTCGATTCAAGGTCATTTACTATTTTTTACGTATTTATATTTGTATATATTTTTTTCAATTTTTTGGGGCTGACACGTGGCACCTCCTAGAGCGGCCACATGTCACCCATTTTTGGAGATATTTATATTTTATTTTTATTAAAAAAAATAAAATAAAAATATAAAAAATAAAAAAACATCACACGTGCAGAGCATGTGCCTCCTCCGCACGTGCTCCTTCGCCCCCTTTATGCCACGTGGTAGAATCCTGGTCGTCCGATCGCGGCCGATCGGACAGCCGTTGCTTCATCTTCCCCCAATCCACTTTCCCAAACCAATCGCCACCCTCCGACCTTCTTGCGCACGACTGGCTTCCTATTCTTTCCCCGATCTCCTCCTCGAATCCCTCTCCGATACGCTCATCAATCATATCTTCATCCACTGTCGCCACCTCCATGATTTTCGTCACCAAGCGCATCAAATCTCCAATTAAATTCCATCACCTTTTACTACCTCACATCATCGGCCCCCTTCTTCTCTCCTATATAAACTGCTTCCCCCCCCCCCCCCCCCTCGTTGAGGATCATCTGCCGATAGCTTCTGATTCAAGGAGGAGGCGGCGGTGACAGAGCCCCTCCTCCATCTTCTTGGCGAGATCTGAGGCCCTAGGCCTCGTCGCAGCACCGGGCCTCCGTGCATGCTGCTCCAGCTCCAGCCCCCTTCGATTGTCGTCGAGCCCAGCTATATATTCTGCCGCTCCACTTTCATCCTTCCAACATCAACGCTCTTCCTCGACGAGATCCAAGCCCATTGCTGGGTTCGTTGCAGCACGACAGAGCCCATCGAGTATCTGTCCCTTGCTCTAGTGTTCTTCGACCGTCGAGCCAACGCTACCCCCCTCGTCATTTGTTTCTCCAGCAACCAAGACACTGCTTCCTCCTCCGTCCTCTCTACTCTCCAAGGTCGACAAGAGGATCCACAACCTACAAACAACATCAGAGTTCTGCTCCTCTGCCTCGACTCCAGGCACTCCTTTGTCAACGACATCGTTCTCCATCGACAACAACTCCGCAAGCGCAACACCAACCACTCTTGGAAAGCCTCAACCTCACCTACTATAGGTATCTCTGCTCTGACTCCAGGCCTTTCCCTCGACATCGACAAGCAGCCCTTCCGCCCAGCTACCTCTGCCACTCCCCACGATGCTTTGCGCCTTCAACGACCGTCGGTTGTGTGTTGGCCAATGCCGACCTCCGTGCTTCGCCCTCCTCCGCCTTCGACGGCTGGGCTCAGTGCCCTAGGCCCTCCCACGTAATGCTCACATATGGGAGGGAACGACTTCAATAGAGGCTTCCCCCCTCCCTACGTGATTCTCATGTAGGCGAGGGGTAATTTGCGCCAATGCCCCTGGAGTATCCCATATCGCATGAATTGCTGGGAAATATTACAATAAAGCCCTTCAAGTTCCAATAAATTACCAAACGTCCCCGTCTCTCAAGGGTCACATGCCTGGCACATGACTGCTTGAGAGTTTTGTAAAAACACCCTTGGGGTTTAAGTAATCACACATTAGCCCTTCTACTGCATTTATATGTATTTTATATTGCTAATATTGCAAATAGATCCCTGTATTTCCCCTTTGTTTTGAACCTCTACATCACATTATTTTTATTGTTCAAAAATAGCATTATGTTTCTCAATTAATTCTCTACATCATGGCATGCTTGTGATATTTTTGTGGGATTTGGTTAATTAATAATTAATATTTTGGTGACAAATTGCA
This sequence comes from Ottelia alismoides, assembly GCA_037367405.1. Classification (NCBI taxonomy): domain Eukaryota; kingdom Viridiplantae; phylum Streptophyta; class Magnoliopsida; order Alismatales; family Hydrocharitaceae; genus Ottelia; species Ottelia alismoides. Next base: position 432,649 of record JAZKJV010009424.1, read on the forward strand.
TATTTTTCCCATCTTGTGATTGGAAATTCGTAATTAATTAACCACTACTCCAAAAATTGCCAAAAAAAAGTTGCTTGTAGAATTAGTTGTATGTTACATTGTGCCAAAAAAGAATTACATTTGCATGCATAGTTTACCTTGTAAAAATCATTTTGCATGTTTTCATCTTTAATTTCTAATAGGTATTAAATCTTATATTTTTTAGGTTTAGTATTTTGTAGATCGATCATCTAGTGATAGATCTTGGATAATTTCATCCCATGAAAATAATTAGGTATAATATTTATTATAATTAATTATTGAAATTCACTTTGTTTGCATTCATAAATTCATAAATTTTTATCTTGCATCCAAAAATTCCAAAAAAAAATACACTGCATTCATTTCATCATCGTTGACATCTCGGCCAAGTTTCGTATTTTTCAGACATTGTTTGATTGATATTCATTTTCTAGTCCTTAAAATTGGCCTAATTTGCATTTTGCATCCCAAATTTGCATTAAAAATACAAACAAATGCCTCGAAAATCATGCACGAACTTTGATAGGTAAAATTCTAGGTTGTTCCTTTGCTTACTTGAGTTCGACCATGGGACTTGTCCAAGTAAAATAAACAAAAAACCATGCGATTGAAAATTGAATTAATTAATTATGGTTATTCTTTGACCGATTCCAATTGCCCGCCTACAACGAAACAACATTCATAATTAAATGTACAATAATTCATGCAAATTAAGCAGGGCATATTCATGACCCGTCAATGGTACTGACAAGAAGCTCCAATTGATGTGTGATTAGATCGAGGTTATCAAGGTGCTTGGTTCTTTGTTCGATCACATTGAGTTTCTCCAGATATTGTGATCACTTTTCTATTATGTCCACCTTGGAAAGATGGTTCCGATGATTCTCAAGTTGGAACTTTCATCTTTCCTCTCTTCTTCATACTTCTTTGTCGTCATGTTGTCAAACTTGTGATAAATATGTGGAGCCTTCTGAAAGGCACAAGATGAGGACAATGTTGTCGATCTTTCGGCCATTTCTTCGAAAATTTGCCAGCATTAGTCTTGTCTTTGGTAGATCATGGTGGGGGCACTTCTCTTGGAGATCTCTAAATCATTCCCATGCCTCATTGAAAGGCTCATGAGACAACTGTGAGAAGTTGGAAATGAGAGCTCTCATCTGATTGAGTCAACCCAAGGGATAGTAATTATGTAGAAATGCCGATTTCAGCTCTTCCTAGTTCGTGACTACTTTCTCTAAATGATTAAGCCAGTAGAGAGCCTTGCCCTGAAGGCTAAAGGGGAAAGCAGTCATCTTCACCACCTCAAGTTGTATGTTTGGATAGTGCATGGTATTTCATATGCGGTTGAATTACTGTAGATGAATATATGGTTCCTGATATGTATTCCTATGGAAGGTTGGCAAGGAGGTAGTAATAATGGCTTAAGCACAAAGTGACCATGTATCTGTGGAATACAGATCCAGTCTGTGACTTGGTCTGCTCTAGGGTTGTAGGTCTCTGAGAGTCTATTTGTGCTCGACCTCTCTCTCATCTTCCTCTCTACCATGGTTTCCTCATGTAGCTCCTCCTACTCCTCCATTGGCACCTCCTCCATTTGCACCTCCTTGTTGATCACCACCATGCACACCTCCATGATCACCTCCTCCTCAGTTTTCACGTTCCCTCTTCATTTTTATAAGAATTTCGTGGAAAGCACCCAGGGTATTGGCATGATCGGTGAATTATTTTTGTATGATCTAAATTGACGTGAGCATCTAGGAGTTAACCTCATTTTATCAAAACCTTGGATGTTTCCTTATCCCTTTCTTGTCTCTGAGGAGGCATCTCTGAAATAGTGCTTCTATCTGACTCCAGTTCAAGCATGTGATCTGCATGATGAAACGAGCCCTGATCAGTATGTAGAAATGGAGTCTGAAAAGAGATTTTGAGCTTAGAGTCAAGCTCGAATAGGGGATTTATTGGTGAAATATGAATAGTGTAATAGGAGGATTCATGAAGATAGTCATCCTGAACCCTAGGTGGAGTGAAGATCGGGGAGTGCAAAATTAGGTTTGCAAAAGTCAAACACAACTCTTTGAGATTACCCCGACAAAGCGGTGATGTCGGCATTGAGGAGTCGATGTAAGTGTTTGTGGAGTCTGAACAAAACCCTCCAAGATGTGACATCATGATGGAAAAAGGAGTGAGATGATGCCATAATAAGAGAATATATAGGAAAAGAGAAATTCACAAGGAATTGAGAAGAGAAGGCTCAAAACGAGTGAGATAAAAGAGATGGGGTAGAAGAGAAGTAGAGATGGGAGGGCGTAAAGTTCGCGAAATTTTTGATCTTGACCTACTTTTATTTGATCCAAACAAACCTCAAAAAAATGTTTAATTCACCAACTCAACACAATAAAGTCCTAAGAGTTCTGCAATTATCTTTTCGATTTTATTGGTGATTTTTAGGCAATTATCTTTTCACTTGTCCATAGAGGGTTGTCCCTATAAGAGTGTGTGTACTGCCAAGAATGTACCACGTGCTTGTTCCACCTCCTTTGTAACATGTGATCTCCGCACTTAGAGGTCCTTGATCTCATTTATGGTGGCTACTCAGCTAAAGAAATAGAGAGAGGAAGTCAATAGGCAAAACCACTTCTTCCCTCACAAGTGAGGTACTCGAACATAGGACGATGAGACAGACACCCTCGTGAGGGCATGACCTATTCTCAATACTTCAGAACAAGTCAAACGTTCCACACAAGGAGGAAACACCATCGTTGACAAAGCCCTACTTGCTTACATACCATAGAAGTGACATTACTTCGAAGTCCCAAGTGATTATTGAAATGCATCTCACTACCCTTGTTAATTCAATCAAATTAATGGTCAAATTAATCGTTGTCGCTCATTGCAGTCGGATAATGAGAGCATATCAAAAACCACTTTTAATTAATGTCAAGTTAATCACACGTGGAAAAGTTATTTTACTTGGGCAAGCCCAAGGTCGAACTCAGGGAGGCAACTATCTCCTTAGGTAGATTTTAAGCAAGTTCCAAGGTTTGATTTTCAGTGGAGAATTTTTTTGGTCTTTTTCGGGTTTTTTTATGCAAGACACATGCACAATCCAGCCAGTTTACAAGTCAATTCAAATAAGTGATCAAATCAAGTTCAAAAATTATGAAACTTGGCCAGATGATGAAATAGGATGAAATTAAGCTACACTATTTTTTTAGATTTTTCTGACACTAAATAAATTTACTGTGAATTAAAAAATGAATGTAGAGTGATTTTTACTAAATTAATTTTAATAAATATCAAATCACAATAATTTTAGAAATGAAAATTATCCTAGATAGATCTGAAGGTAAGGAATCCAGGAAAATTAATAAACCTAATTTTCTATGTGAAATGGTCCTATTAAAAATTAATTATTGAAATCACTAAATCATTTATTCAGGCCTCAGGATACTTGCAAATGAGATGAATTTTTTACGCAATGTGAACTAATTATCCTAGATGTAATGTGATTTTTTGGGTATTTTTGAAGTCACGGAGAAATTACTATGAATTAAAAGGTATAAATGGGCAAAGTATAGTAAAATTCAACCAATTATTTAATAGAAAATTCCACTGATATTACAAAAATGTGCCAAGTGTCACGTGTGAAAGAGGACAACATGAGCTACACAATGCAATTTTCTAAATTGAAAAATGAATTAAAATGAGTGCCTAAATATGTGTGCAAAGATAGGGGTATAAATGCAATTATAGGAATTAAAAAATAAAGTGAAACTGTGCACATGGGCACTTTTGCAATTATGTAAACATGCAGGGATACACGTGTAATTTTCACAAAAAAATAAAAAAAATAAAAATGAACCTTTTCTTTCTTTCTTCCCACGCAAGTAAGCCGCAAGATGGGGGGCGGCTAGGGCACACGGCGTGCGGGGGGGGGGGGGTGCTGCGGTTCACCGCGGACGGCTGCGCGGAGTAAGGCGGTGAGAGGACGGAGGGGCGGAGACGACGGTAGGCCAGTGGTGGCGCGGGCGGCTTGCGGCGGAGAGGAGATGGAGTGCATGGACGCACGACGTTATAGCACGATGGCGGCCTGGCATCGGGCGGAAGGCGGCGCACGCGCGAGCCTAGGGCAGCGCGATTCTAGCGCAGCGGAGCTCGACCGCACGGGCGTAGGGATGAGGGATAGCGTCGGCGGGGGAGGCGCTAGCAGCCGGTGCGGCGGAAGCCCAGGCGTTGGAGCGAGCGACTTCGGGCTTGGCGGTTGTGACGCGAAGGAGTGCGCCACCGCTGGGTGGAGCGGGCGGCGGCGGTTGTCGACGCACTCAGGGGCGTGGGGCCAGCAGCGTCGGATCGATGGAGGAAGGTCGAGGTTGCCGGTGGTTGCAAGCCTAGCGGTTGTGACACGGAGGAGTGCGTCGCCACTGGGCGGAGAGGGCGGTGGCGGTCGTCGACGCACTCGGGGGAGCGGGGCCGACGGTTGAGCGAAGCCGTGGAGGAAGGTCGAGGCTGTCGGCAATTGCAAGCCTCCAACCTGCTCTTTGTTTTTTTTATTTGTTTTTTTTATTATTTTTTATTTTTTATGTAAATAGCAAATAAAATGTGAATAATAAAAAGAAAGGGTGGTGATGTTTGTGATGGTTGAGATGGATTTGTGGTGAAAATAATGTGATGATGAAAGCGGTGGTGGTGGTTGATAATGTGGTCTTTTTATGAATAAGAGCAAAAAATTGTTAGAAAAAAAAATGAAAAGATAAGATAGAAGATTCTGTGTGGTCGCCGAAGGTAGAGCTGCGATGTGCGGCTCTTGTCGTCGTGGCCTCGATCCGATTTGGCGATCGAAAATCGGAGAAGCTCTGTGAGCTTGGATGGAAGCTCACTACGCGGAGATTAACTACAGATCTCGCCTTGAGGTTGTCGTCTCTCTACTTGTCTCCTTCAGCTGTCACCTGTAGGTTAAAGGGGCTCGGCCTCACTTCTCTCGAAAACGGCAGATAAAGAAAAATGGGGAGGGAGATGAGAATATAAAGATGAGGAAAGGGAAGTTGAAGAAGGCATGGAGAAGATGGAGGAGGTGCTGATAGTGGTGGCTTGGAGTGGATGGCAAGTAGGGAAGAAGAAGTAAAAAAGAATAGAATAAATAATTAATAAAATAATAAAAGTAGGCTACTAAAAATAAAGATGAGAAAATAAAGGTAAAATAATAAAGTAATAAATAAAAATTAAAATAAATTAAAATAAATAACTAAATGTAAATAAACAATTAATTAAAATAAATAATAATAAAATAAATAAAATCCAAAATTATTAAAATAATAATAAATGGGTGTGACACATGGCGGCTCCAGGATCTGCCACGTGTCGCTCTCAGAAAATTCAAAAATTAAATGTAAAGAAAAATCAAACAGAAACAACAAAAGGTCTTAAATCAAAAAGTAGTCAACACGAAAGTTGCTCGTCTCGATGAGATCTACAACTTTTGTGAAGGGCTAAAAATCAAATGAAATCATATGTACAAAATGTATTTTTGAGTGGTACCTTATAGATATAAAATACCGTATTTTATCTTTTGTATTTTTTGTCATTTTTTTAAAAGAGAGAAAAATCAAAATAAAGTTTGGAAAAATATGATAGGAATATTTACAACTTAATCTATTTTTTTGTATTTTTAATAATTAAGAAAATAAAAGGATAAAATGAAGGGCAAAACGGTCAATATGTACAATATACAAAAGGGGCCAAAAACCCAAGTTTTGCATACGAGCTCCGATTTTAATGAAATTAGTCTTGTTTTGAAGGTCTTTGAATGTATATTACTTTAAAAGTGAGTAGACCTATATCGGACACTGTACGAGAGAGATGTGTGCATTTTAAGTCTCCTAGTTTCAAACTAGGATTGGGGTTTTATTGGTCAATTTTACAATTTAGTATTTTTTTGATATTTTTCCTTTATTAGTGTTAGAAATATATACACTATACAGTTGTTTTTAGTGAATTCGGAGTTAGTATAAAATGTATACAAATAGGTGAAATATGATGAATATATAGGTGAATATTTACAAGTGAAATTGGCTTCTTATTTTATGCAAATATGAATGCTAAAATGCAGATATTATTTATGCGTGCATGAATGTTAATTATGCAATATAAGTAGAAATATGCATCTAATTAGTTGGTAACAAAGCTCTATTTTCAACTTTTAGAGTGATGAATCATAGATTCATCAACCCCCTATACTTAAACCTTGCTCGTCCTCGAGCAACTAAAATGAAATGTAAGAGTGAAATGATTTTGGTTCCATACCAAGGTCATGAACAAAAGTTGAAAATGGAGTTTGACTCGACCTTTGGATAATCTATGTGGCAGAACCTTATTGGGATCTGAACTTAAGACCTAACAGACTTCAAGTTCCACAAGTCTTCTATTCAAGACTCCTTAATAGTCAGGTCAGAACAAATCCTCAAACGCAAATTTCTGATGACTCTTATTCTTACTTGTACTGTGTAAGTGTAAAACAGCTCTCCACATCAGAAATGGCTCAGAACTAGCCTCCTCTAACAAGGTAACTCTGATTACCCGGTCCAGTAACTCTTTCCTTGAGGAGCGGGGTATTCCCTTCTAAGTTCAAGTGCGACCAACTCAAGAGGATGGTGTAGAGAAAAGAATGGATGGTAGGTAGTGTAGCTACCTATCCCAGGATGCCCGACCAGTGTAGCCAAGTCATCCAACAACATTTCTTTTCTAATATACATACTCTGACAGGTATTTTATTTTCACCTGGACCTGTCTGATTTTTTTGGAGTTCTTGCATTTTTTCCTTTTTTCTTTTTTTTTAACTATATACAAGGTGCATCATGTACATCAGGAGTTTTTCCTCCTGAGCCAGTAGATTATCCCTCTTTTGAAGCATTATTGCAACCCACAACATCCCGTCCTTAGATGTCAACACCACTAGACTAGGTTGAGATGCACTACCCTCCCTAGAGGAGGATAGATGTTTCCACCCGTGTGCTAATCCAATATAAAGTATTCTACCTCCTCACCACATCATCAATGAAGAGCTACGTGCATGGTGCTTGTCCAAGTTAGGTCACTTTCTATAAGACTCATGCGTGTGCACGAGATATTCTACTTAGACTGATTAAGATGACATGTGAACATAGACTTGCGGACTCAAAGAATTAAGTCACTTGACCTGAAAAATCTAAACTCCAGCTCCTATAAGGTTCCTCTGAATTGATTTAGGTCAAATCAAGTCCTTACTCAATATCTACTCATAACTTGGTTCAGAACCCACTAACTTTTCACCTTGCATATGCAAGATATGCAGATGAGGTGTAGATGACATGCTATGTAGATGAATGCAAGACTTTTTTTTTATTGCAAGGATGATATGCAAGAGTAAATAAGAAGCCTACTTTTTTGTTGTTGTTTTTTTTGTTTTTTTTCAAAACTTTGGTATACCTCCTATGTTACAACAATTTACAAGAGTTTATAAGTATTATACAAATTATAAAAGAGTTATACAAAATACAAGTATACCAGTATTTTAATTTTTTTTCAATTTTTATAAAATTTTTACAAGTATTATATAAAAAAAATCAATTTTTACCCACCCGTAATTATTACAAAAATATATACAAAACTACACTAAAATACGCAAAAGTACGAGCTATGGGTAAAGTATATATGTAATATATACACGCCCCCCATACTTAGTGTGTGCTATATCCTCATAGCACGAAAAGTGAGTAAAAAGACATAGCTCGTGATAAGCGTAGGAGAGCTAAAATAAAAAAAGTATAGAAGTCATCCCGCCCCCCTATAATTAGGCTCTGGCAGCCTAAGTGTAGAAAAAGATCAAAAATGGGGCGGGCGAGGTTAAGAGGGGAAATGGAGTATATACACGACGGGCATCGGTCCCCCCTATACTTATTCTTTGGTCAGCCTAACTATAGGACAGTAGTGAGTGTGAGAACGTATGAGATCTAGAGAATATACAACGAATGGTGAAGAGACTCGTCTCACTTTTCCCCCTATACATAAAATCTGATCATCCTAAGTATAGCCATAAATGAAATGATATGGAGACGAGGCAAGTGATTCGAATCACTGGGGAGGGAGGGAAAGAAAAATATATACAAGGAGGATTGAGAATATACAAGGGTCAAGAAGATTTGTGACGAACCTTCTTGCGGGATCATGGAGGTGAGTAATATACAAGTGTGTCGTTGTCGGAATCGTCCTCAGATGAATAGTAGTTAGGTGAAGGGATCGTCCAACGAGGGTCGACACACGACTGCTTGCTTAGATACGGCTTAAGAACAGCCGAACTGAGCTCACTCACATAAATCACCTTATCCAGACCCGATGAGGATTCCTCTGAAACTTCCTTCTCCGGAATGTTGAAGGAAATTTTCTTGGTCGGTTTTCTAGAATCTGAATCATTGAGAGGGAGATGAGAGCAACGCATGTTGAGAGGTCCGGGGGAACATCTCGAGGAATCAATTCTCGACTTCCTCTCACTAGATAGCTGACTAGAAGAGGAAGCAACCATGTTTTTATGTGGAGTAAATTTAGTCTTGGTTGTTTCCTTTGAAGGTCCGGGATGTGGTGTGGTGCTGACCATGGGTTCCTCATCAGACGAGTCACCATATAGATTGGAATATTCCTGAAGGGTCAGCACGCATCTCGAGAAGGTGCTAGTGATCTTAGTTGGCTTGACATTATTAGGCTCTTGTGTCGGATCATCAAAATGGTCAAGTAAATCAGCAAAAATCATGTCCGACTCAATGGTAGCTTCTGGCTGTGAGTCCTCCTTAGAAGCTGTCATGGTGGTGGTGCAAGCAGTTGATGAAGTGACGGTGTGGGGAGTCTCTGAACAAACGGTCGTCCGGATAGTCGGTCTCTCATATGTAATAGAGAGGTGGGACTCATCTACCACTCGATGGTCACGACTGTAAGCGGATGTGTGGGTCACCTTAAAGTAAAGTGTATCAAAGAGAGGGTGAGGTCGAAGCACTCCCAATGCTGAAAAATCGATCTCCCGAGTCTCGCAATCTATAGTCGCCTTAGCCAAGGCTAAGAACAGCTTCCCGAGAACAATCGGACACTGGGTAAACTCTCCTCAATGCTCGATGTCAATGATTGTGAAGTCCACCTGGAGTAGAGCACCTTAGAAATTAACGATGACTGAAATGTTTCCTCTCGGCCGTTTGATGGATCGATCAGCCAGCTGAACGATCTCTCTCGACTTCCTAAGTGGCCTGAGTTTGAACTTGTCAAACACAGAGGTTAGGAGGATATTTATCTGTGAGTCATTGTTGATTCTTGCATGGGTAAAGATTGTGTCTTTGATTTCACATTCAACTCGAAGCAACCGCTTCACTCTACGGCTTTTGGTTTTTCTCCCCATCACTAAGGATGTGGCCATAGACACTATGTGTCTTTCAGTGCTTGTTCTCTTATTAACCGACCTCTTTGGCATCAATTTACTTCTCACAAATCGTTTGAGGTTTGGAAAGTGATCTATGGCCTTTATTAAGGGAATATTAAAAATCAATTCTTCATCGAGTGCTTCCCTTATGGTTGGATCCAAATTTTTCAAGTCTTTTTCATTTTCTATTTTTATGGATTTTTCTGATTTTTCGATGTTTTTGGTCTTTTTGGGATTTTCAATTTTTTGGTTTTTTGGGTGGATAAATGATCAGACTTTGGATTGGAAGGCAAGAGGTTAGTAGAAGAGGGAGATAGAATGGACTCCAGCCAAAATGTGTGGGTTCCCTAATGCTCGCTCGGTTTTCAACATCAGATCTACTTACTTCCTTCTCCACTTTCATACCCAGGCTGGCAGAAATTGAGTGCATGATTTCGATGACATCTCTCAGCTTGTTACCAAATGTTTCATTTTTCTCAATAAGTCTGGAAATGTCATCCTCCAAAATGTTCTTATGACAAATCATGGGAGAGTTCTGCTCAATTGGAGGAGACTTCTAAGATGTTGGGGTCTCATACTTGACATACCTAAACTCTGGCATGTAATGTTGGGTCGAGTATGAGCTATCCAAATGGCAAATATTGGTCGGAGCCTTTGAAAAGCGAGAAGAGCGAGAGCCGCTAAATAGTGATCTGACAAATCAGACTCACTATCGCTGATGCGATTACTCAAGCCTCCTCGTTCTTCAACAATTAACCCACACAATCAATAGAGCAATCAATAGCAAGGACTAAAATTTATTATACCCTACTAACAATGTACAGTGGCAAGCAAGTAGGGATCGAACACAGGAAACAAGGGTGCAGAGTATAGATAAAAATCCAAACCTAGGTCTAATAAGCCACTTAGCCAATCTAATTTTTTTGTGGGTTTTTAATTTTATAATAATTTTTTTAATTTAATTTTTTTTAATTTTTTTGATTTTCTATTTTGATTTTTAATTTTCTGATTTTTATAATTTTATATTTTATATTTTTCTATTTTCATTTTCAATATTGGAAAATAAGGACAATGTAAGAAAAGACAAGATAAAGTATTTATAAAAATGTGCAAAAATAACCAAAAATTCAGGAATTACATTTTTTTGATACTTTTAGGATTTTTTACTATTTTTTGTGATTTTTGGGGATTTTTCAAGGTGTTTTTGATATTTTTAAATACTGAAACAAAGCAAAACAGTGAATTAAGTGCTGGCTGTGAATAAAATGGGAATTAAACTTAGCAAACAGCAACCAAAATTTTTCACACTAATTTTCCACGAAAGAGAATAAAATATAGAACAAACAAGAACTGAGTTTGCATTTTTCTGAGTTTTCCTTGATTTTATGTATTTTTTTGAAGTTTTAGAGTGTTTTTAAATTTTTAGTGTTTTTCTTTTGAGATTTTTAGTGATTTTTAGACCGACACTAGAATATGGTAAAATAGACACTAGGGATTTTTTTTGGAATTTTTAAAGATGTTTTACTATTTTTTTGGCATTTTCTAAGCTAGGCAGTTAATTAAAGCATGTTTTTTTATTTTTAATAAATATAAAAATAAAATAAAATTCAAAACTAAAATTGTGGCTGGAAGTACAAGTTCCCAAGTGCTTAAGTTCAAATTTTGAGACTTTTTGGAATTAGAATGATGCTTCAAATAAATAGATAAGGCAAGCATAAATTAAAGGGCTGGAAGGGGCTTTTATGCAATTATCCAGAACTTCAGGGGCCAACAAGAAATTTTCGCGCAAAATTATAACTAAGTGAAATACTTTCTGATCCAAATGCCAATTACCAGACCCGCGAGGGGTTGATTGTAAAAGTTCCACCCACGCACGTGCAACGCACGCGCCTGGGGAGGACTAACGGGCAAATCTCCAAAAGTGCGGGGGCAAAAGTTATAAATATTACAAAACTAACTAACGGCAGAGGAAAGTTATGGTTCTAATTAATAAATACAAAACAAGTTGGGTTATGGTGCAAAATACCCAACTTAGGCAGGCACGGACGGCCGATGAGATTGGCTTGACACGTGGCAGCGATCCGTGGCCTGATACCCCTTCGATTATAACGGCCAGGATTAGATCCTGGCCCGCGATCTAACGGCTGGAGGGGCGCGCGATCCGACGGTGGATGAGATGGCTACAAGAACAGGACCAGATCGATGGTTCTGGAGGGTGCGGCAAGAACACGCCAAGAACAGGTCACCAACGACCTTGACTCGCCAAGATCTTGGTGTCCCGAGCTGTGAATGCCCCTCCGAAGGCCCCGCACGGTTCCTGGGAGCTTCCTTGGAAGGTCGGCTGCTTCAAAAAGGCGGATGGGCACCCAGCACGCCGCTACTACGTCGACGGACGGGGATGGCTCCAGGGAGGTCGGGTGCCACAAAATCGCACCCAGATGAGAGTCCTTAGGGTTCAGGAACCTGCAAAAAAAATGGGTGAAGAAGTTGGGGGCAAAGTGCCCCAATTTCGCGGAGTGTTTCGCACAGGGGACAGATATTTGTAAAGGTGAAGACGGCTGGCGAGTCTCGATGCTGGCCGCGATTGAATCGGGATGACAGGACGACTACTGGACAAAGATCTTGAAAGAGGAAATACCACTATGGCTTTCTAGCACTAAAACATCAAGGAAAAGGAGGGAAAAGGGGAAGAAGGGGGCCTCACCCATGCGTGCACAAGAAGCTCTCCGGCGAGAACTCCGGCGAGGGGACCTGCCTCGATTCGACACCAATTCGTCCCGTTGAAACGCCCTCCGAACTCCTGCTATCACCAAGAGTCACGCCAGGGGTCCAGGTTAGGGATTTGGAGGTGGAAGAGTGGTCAAAAGTCCAAGGGAAGTCGGAGGGTTCAGTTTTGAACATGGTCATGGGGCGATCTTCGAGGAAGAGTCACGGGCGAGAGGAGAAGATCTAAGGAGATCTTTGAGGTTGGCGAGTTAGGTGGTTGTACTGGGTACAAAATCGCAGAAGAAACCAACCTCAAACGGTGAAAGACGCACCCTCGAAAAATAGGCGAAAGTGGGCAAAAAACCCAATGAGCTGACAATAACAGGGGGGCCAGACAGTTGACCGAGGTCAACTGTCAAACCCACATGGTTGGTCCACGTGGACCAACCAGGAAAAACCTGCAAAAAATGTCATGTTAATTCAATTTAAAATAATAAATGGCATTATTTCATTTAGGTTATAAAATAAAAAATGTTCAAAATTTATAAATTATTTAATTATGATTTTTAAATATTTTTATGATATTTATTTTTACAAGTTGCTTTTATGCCCCTATATAGGTACAATACCTATGTATTTGAGTATTTAATTTTTATTTAGGTGTTTTATTTTTATTATTTTTATTTAGTATTTTGTAAAGTTATAAAATACTTTTATATACATAAATATATTTTTATTATATTTTTCTGATATGTTCTGTATATTAAATAAATTATAAGTATAAAAAGTATAGGTATACATATAGGTAGGGTACCTATGTATTTTATTTTTAAGTATTTTATTTTTGTTTTTATTTAGGTTTTTCTTCTTATATTAATGTACATATTTATTATAAGTAATATTTACAACATTATAAAAATATAAAATTATGAAAATACTAAATAAATAATAAATTGAATATTTTATTCTGTACAAATATACAATGAGGGTCCAAAACTCAACTTTCAAACCGTAGCTCCGCCAAATGCGAAACCACCACCATTAAATAGCTTATTTTCTTCTATATACAATTAATGGTGCGTATGCTGCATTTGGAGTTTTCATTTGTGAGATACGGGTCTGGGAAGTTGGGATTCTGGATTTTTATTCAGACCATAACTTTTTATCTGTACATTATTTTTGAGTGATATCAATTTTGTATTTTTATTTATAAAATTATCTACAACTTTCATGTACAAAGTTTCTTTATTTGATGCACAAAAAGTGGAACCAAAAATAGGTCCCAAAATGAATAAAGAATGAATAGAATGTATAGGTATTTTATCTGTATTTTGGCCCTTATCTCCCCCTACTTATTCCTTGTCGACCTATTCATCAAGATGCCTAGGTCTCGGGGTTTCGGGTCATAAAATATTTACAATATTTTATTCTTTTTCTTTTCTTTATTTATTCTATAATTTTGGCTTTAATTGCAGCATTTTATACACTATATAAATGCACATGCATGAATGCTAAGATGCTCTATTTAAGGGTATTTACAGGCATTTGCTAGGGTTTTTGGTGCCAAATTGATAGAATAAAGATGATGAAATGTGGATTCATCAGCCTCATATGATGGAGTCAATGAAACATGGACTGTTAAGTCTAGCTCATGAGTCCACTTCTGTGAATGTATAGGCTCTCCGAATGAATGCTGGTTAATGGAGGCTTGATCTCCAAAGTCAATCAAGTCTGGGAAATCATGATGTGAAGGCTTATCCATTCGGGTTGTTCGATCGACCATGTTATGCCTTAAGGTCAAGTTGGGATGCGTATATGTAAATTGTTCTCTGCTCCCTACTTGAGGTGAGAATGAAGTCTGTGGCAGCATATAATTTTGCCAATCATCTGTCTCAGAAGTGGCTTGCTCTTCATTCGATTCTTTGATTCCAGCAAGTTCTCGAGAATAAGGACAGTCAGCCCAAGATGGAAGTGGATGCGGAGTGTTGGAATATGGAGTAGGTGAGAAATGCGAAGAAGTGGAGAAGTCAGTTGGAGTTCTGACTTCATAATCGGGTTGAGGTGGAGCCGACCACGGGTAAGGGTCTCCCGTGGGTGGCGGAGAATATATGGAAGAAGGTGAAGGTGAAGATGAACGGTATATGGTCGAGGAGGATTGACCAGAGGTCACAGGGTATGGGGACCAATATCCCGACATCTTGAAGAGGAAAGGTGACTGTAAGAAGATTGAGGTAGAAAACGTGCAATTACACATGATAACACACACAGATAGACACAAAGACAAACTCAAGAGCAAACCCTGAGTTCACACTCAACACGGTGAAGGACCCGAAATCGAGTCCGATTAGTCTGGTTGATTTCAAGTGTGATTTTTCAGACAAAATAGCAAAGGTTAAGTGGCCTATAGGGAAGTCGTCTTAGAGTCGGATGCGTCTTCCCTGTTTAACCTGTCGCCTAAGATACCGACGGTCCTTCCTTTCTTCGCTCCTATCCCAAGTTGATGTATTCAAAGACCTGCCCCTATCTACCTGCAAGCAGGCGGAGGCTGACAAGGTCGGAACTTCACCCCGGGGGGTTACTGGCAAGTTGTCGCGAAGTACCGCAATTTCGCCCCTAAGACAGGCGGAGGCTACTTGGTACTAGTTAGTGAACCTGAATAATTCAACTTGTGATATTTGCTAGGATTAGTCAGAACGTGATATGGAAGGAGGGGATTTGGGCTCTGCCTTAAGGTGTTCACACACACTCAAGTACCCTCACTGAGCCTGAAAATAAGGTCGGGGTTAATCTCCCGCAAACGAGGGTTAATTTTAGTCAATTTTTTTGGTCCAATTTAATTAGCAGTCCTGATTTTAGAGATTAGTTGTCACTGATATTAATCCACACAAGCAATCACGTCTATCGTACAGTCTCAATTCCTTTATCCTAGGTTAGAAAACCGAGAGAGAGAGAGAGAGAGAGAATTGGAAAAAGCCGATGCAATCGAGAAAACGATGATGAATGCTTGAGTAAAAAGACTTATAGTGCCTCCAGCTCTCTACAATGCGGGATGCAATGCTGAATTGAAATTTTTACACTAAATGGAATGCAATCGAGAAAAGCTGCTCCTAGACAGGCAGTTCTATTAGCGAGTGAAGAACGAATTTAATTTGATTAAGTCTTGTGGTCTAAGTACGTCTTTTAAGTGCGAAGTTTGGTCCTAGAATTTTACGAGCACAGTTAGTTCCTAAAATAGCTCTAAGAGCCGTAAGTGCAGGTCCTATTCTACGTAAAGCAACCACACAACACACGGGAACACGTTTTATTAGGACTTACACGCGCGAGATCCCAAACGGGAACCGTTGTAAAAGCATACACTTTTTTTTACAATTTAAAAAAAATCTTTCTGGCATCTCAATAGCCAACTTGATCCACGAATCGTCAGCCTCCGATGCACTTCGAGAAGTGTCAACTTCAAGAAAGCTGCTCCAAGTCCACCGAGCCCTCGCACAAAAAGATACAAAAATGTCAGAGAGAGAAAAAATAAATAG
This sequence comes from Ottelia alismoides, assembly GCA_037367405.1. Classification (NCBI taxonomy): domain Eukaryota; kingdom Viridiplantae; phylum Streptophyta; class Magnoliopsida; order Alismatales; family Hydrocharitaceae; genus Ottelia; species Ottelia alismoides. The sequence goes on from JAZKJV010009424.1 coordinate 448,339, forward strand.
AAAAATAATAAAAAAATTGAATAATTACAAGGTGGTTAGGGGATCAGATTACTCGAGTGACTGGAAAACCTAAATCTAATTTTCTAAAGTGATCCTAAGCTGTCTGCCTCCCCAGTAACGACGCCATTTGATAATTCCCGATTTTATCCTTTTTAATGCGTCGAATTGACGATTTCGTTGCAGTCGGATAAATACGGATCGATAAAAAATAACCGCACAAATCTATTAATCTCTAATGAAATTAAGCGCGGTTTTATATTTGTTTAGCCTGGGCAAGCCCCAGGGTCGACTCAAGGAGGCAAAGGAACTACTCGAGATCAAATTAGATGAATTGGATCGTTGTTTTCCAAGTGGGATTTTTTTTGCAATAAAATGCCAAATGCAAAATATGAATTGGATTAAGTTAACAAGAAAATAACCGACTTAGCCAAATTTAATTTTAATGTGAAATAAATTCAGATCAGCCAAGTGATATTTTTCCTAAGAACCTAATCCAACAATGAATGTAAAATGTATTTTTTTTGGAATTTTTGGGTTTAAAATGCACAAATGAAAATTGCACCCTTTTTTTAGGGTTTTACGCAAGTTTCCGTGTAAATGATATGCAAAAATTATGAAAACTTTACTGGAAGTTAAACATGATGAAATTATGCTAGGCTATTTTTTAAGAATTTTCTGACACTTTATGAATTCTTTATGAATTTTTTACTGAAAATAGAGCGACTGCGAGTATTTAATTCCTAATAAATCCAAGAAGTCCAATTATCTAGAGACCTATTTATCTCAAATAGATATTATAATAATAAATACAGGAGAGTTGAAATTTCTCAAAAATCATATTTGTGGATTTAATTAAAAATCAATTACAGAAATCGCCCTAGAATTTATTTTATGCAAACGACAACTCCAATTTCGAATAAACTTGGAAAGTAATTAAAGCACACTGAGAGGCATCATATATAAATATGGCTATGTGAATTTCAGAGCTTAAATGAGTAAAATATCACTGATTTTCAATCTCTAAATTTTAACAAAATATCTAATGCTCACAAAAATATAAATAAATAACCATGAGATAAAGATTTAAATGCTCATTAGCATGCTATTTTCATTAAAATAAACGATGCAAGATGACTGTCCAAGTTAATACTCACAGACAGGGGTGTCAATGCAAAACAGAATTGAAACAAAATAACTCCAACTGTGCACAGGAGCACTTCTGCAAATAATGAAATTTAAAGGATGAAATATGTAAATTTGCCAAATAAATTAGACAATCAACCTTCGTTGGCTTCTCTTGCACGCTAGGGCTAAATGGGGGGCGTGCAGCTCGAGGGGAGTCTACGGCGTCGAGGGTGGTGCATGGGAGGCACCTTGCGGAGAAGATGGCGACGCGACAGGCGTCCAGGGGCTGCGGGCAATGCACTGGAGGCACGGGCAGGCGACGGTGGCCTGGAGGCTAGCCGCGCGGAGGTGGGCCGTGACCAGGGGTGGAGCACCGCGCGCTGGGTCGAGCGGGGCCCCGACGTGTGCCTGGAGGTGAAGGAGGGGCCGATGGAGCACGGTGAAGGATATGGAATAATCCTCAAGCACATCACGGAAGCGTGAGCGTCGTATCGAATACGATGAAGAACGCCTATTCGTACTAGTTGTTCGGTGCAGCGGAATTTAAAAATTTTCATGCGATGATGCCACATGATCCAAGAACGATTCTCAGATCGTTTCATATATAACCACAACAAGTATAAAGGAATACCTCTTGAAGCATGGTTGATTGAGTTTCTACGAAAAGATACCTCCTGTCTCAAGTCTGATCGTCGGAGAAGAAGCTTGCGAGCGCGGGGATGAGTCGTGTTGTCCTCGCAATCCAACAAGTTGATCCAAGCACAGTGAACTCCTGATCTCGTCGTACAATATAGAACGTCTCCTTCGTGAGTGCAGCACTCCAAGAAGACGGAGAATCGAAGAACGTCGAAGCGGCGGCGCGGTGGCGTAGGCGACGACGATGACCTCCCCTAGGGTTTGGTGGACAGCCACCAAGTAGAGGGAGAGAGGGTTGGCGTGTGAGGATAAAATAGAGAGAGAGAGATGTGCTTCCAAAAGCATGTATAAGAGAGCATGGTATGCCTCTCTATTTATAGGGTTTTAGGATCCATGGATCTCAATCCATGGGACATATAAAATCAATGGATAAGATTGATTTATGTCAATCCAATGGTCAAGATTGTTGTTGGTAAAAACCAACAACTTATGGTTTTATTTAGATTAAATATATTTGATAAATCAAATATACATCAATCCTAAAATTAAACCAATCAAATAAGGAGATAATTTCAATGGAGATATCAACTCCTCATGTAATAGAGTGGAGGGCCACCAATTCCATATAGGACTTGGTAGCCGTCCACTTATTACCAAGTGGGGGCAATCTCATGAAATCTCATGAGATTGCATATCTCCATGAAATTCTCCATAATTTAATCCAACAAACTTTGTTGGGATTTATTCTCCAAAAATATTTCATAATTAATTTTGAGAATATTGCAATCTTGCCATTGGAAAATTGTGAATCACATTGACAACCCAAAACAAAATATAATTTACATTTTCAATTAATTAAACAATGTGTATCCAATACACATTAATAATTAATCAACAAATATAAATTATAATTAGCTCTCTCTAATACATTATAAATCACATTTATAATATATTATGAATAATTAAATATTGCTATCCACATTATTCTTATCCATAATAATTAAATCACATTTAATTATATTGGATAATTTCCACACACATCGAGATAACTAAATAACATTTAAGTATCAATTTATTAATGCTTAGATCTTATGGAATTATTCTTGAACCCTTCAAGAATAATAATATTTCTCCTCAGATACTTAGAGATAAGGACAGGGCGATTGTATTGTTCCACGTACAGTGACTTGGATATTGAGATCACATCTCAAATCCAGATCACATGGACCTCTCATAGATACTTGATTAAATCAAGGCCGTAAACCTAATCTTGTCATTGCATCTGAATCTCATTCAGATCAATGTCCAGTGTATGAACCAAGATTAGGTCACTTCTCTACCGAGAGGAGTCACTAAAATCCAGACATGTTTCATCATTCCCTAGGAATGGAAGCGTCATGGTTATACAATCGTTTATGATCAAATCACCCTCAGATATTCCCAATACCTGTACATCCTGCATACTGAAAGACTTATGATCATCCTGAAGATATACATCACTTTTACACTATCATCTTCATGGTTTGATCACTAAGTTTCTCAATCTTGGTCCTTGGGATTCGGTACAGATCACATGCTTTCACAAAGCGTATATCTTACCTTCAAATTAATGTCATGCTTCCAAAGCAAGATGACCATGCATGGAATTTGATCAGTCCCAATACCTCATGAGTGAGTTCATGTATCCCGGTTCACAAGTGAACCTGTATGATCCCTTTGAGAGATCGTATTACTCATATGCCCTTACATGTACACCAGCTCGCCGGTGTATAGATCTTGATTAGGTCATCAACCTATTGGTCTACCAAATGTACACACTCAGACATATAGCAATACAGATCTCTAGTAAGAGGATGTTTGCCTATGACGTGACAGTATTCATCATAGGTCTTTGATTATCTCGATCTTGTTAAGTCAACTCATTGATTCAACTAATCTGATACCTCCGAATCACTATTCCCATGTAGAGGACCTGCATCAAGATGTCGATCAGATATCAGCCTAATGAGAAAGGATTGCCATCTCCTACTCAGGCTGGAGATCATTACTTGACAATCATTTGATGATGCTTGATGAGTCCTCTATCTAACTCCTTAGATATTCATCCAAGCATCAGCCTCTATGATTCAATCAAAGAATCAACCGTTGTATGATTATCAAGTTGGCCATGGTACATAACCCTTATTGTACAGAGGGACGTTATAGTGCATTCATTCAATAAATTTCAGAAAGGGAATGAAACATAATAAATAACTTTTATTGATAAATCATTAATTACAATAACATTTACTGTAGGAATGGTTCGCATCAGGCTCACATTGCTAACAATCTCCTACTAGCCCTTAGAACCATTCAAGAACAATCCTTAAACCCATACTCATTACATGTTGGTCGAAAACCTTCTGTGTCAGCGGTTTTGTAAGAGGATCAGCGACGTTATTGGTAGGGGCCACCTTGGTGATGATGATGTCACCACGCTTTTGAATCTCTCGAATGATGTGGTATTTCCTTTCCACGTGCTTGCTCTTCTGATGCCATCTGGATTCCTTCGCCTGGGCAATGGCTCCCATGTTATCACAGAGTAGCGGGATGGGAGTATCAAAGGAAACTACGCCAAGCTCTAGGACGAACTTGCGTAACCACACCGCCTCCTTTGCAGCATCCGATGCAGCAATGTACTCGGCTTATGTTGTTGAATCTGTTGTAGTGTCCTACTTCTTGCTTCTCCAGCTCACAGCACCACCATTCAACAGGAATACAAACCCTGATGTCAACTTTCTATCATCATTATCCGATTGGAAGTCAGAATCTGTGTAATACGCGTTTTTGTACACTATACTTTTGAATAATATCAAGTGTTATTTCAAGGAAATATTGAATTAATAGTATTTGACACAGTCAATAGATTCGCTTTGATGCAACAATTTCATTGAAACTTGTTTTGTAAAAATCAGAGACCATCTTGAATAATTATGACTTTTAAGAGTTCTTTGGATTGTCTAGCACATCATTAAGACTAATTAAGTATGATTAGTGTTAATTACCCGTCATTAGGGATAGTTTAGCGTCATTAGCATAGATTTATACTCATTAGCCATAATCACATCACTAAGACTAATTAAACATGATTAGTGCTAATTACACATCATTAGTGATAATTAAGCGTCATTAGCATAGATTTATACTCATTAGACATAATCACATCATTAAGACTAATTAAGCATGATTAGTGCTAATTACCCATCATTAGTGATAATTAAGCGTCATTAGCATAGATTTATACTCATTAGTTATAATCACATCATTAAGACTAATTAAGCATGATTAGTGTTAATTACACATCATTAGTGATAATTAAGCGTCATTAGCATAGATTTATACTCATTAGACATAATCACATCATTAAGACTAATTAAGCATGATTAGTGCTAATTACCCATCATTAGTGATAATTAAGCGTCATTAGCCTAGATTTATACTCATTAGTTATAATCACATCATTAAGACTAATTAAGCATGATTAGTGCTAATTACCCGCCATTAGTGTTAATTAAGCGTCATTAGCAAAAGTAGGACACATGGAGTGTAAATCATGGGACACGTGTCGTTCTATGGTCAGGACATGTGTCAAAACCTCAGTAGTGCCATGTGTCATTATCTTGAGACTAACACATGTCACGGTGTAGTCTTTTGCTTGGGCAACAAGTAAACTCGTGGATAAGCCATGCCTATTGCTTGGGCAACAAGTAATCTCATGGATAAGACTAGCCACATACTTGGGCAACAAGTTTCCTTGTGATATTGCCATGTGCCATGCCATGTGTCTTCATACACATGAGCCTCCCTTACATGTTGACACATGTCACACATGTAAAGGGGATGGGGGGCTATAAATACCCATGACCCCCCATACACTTCCTCACATCATCCCACGCCCATTTCTCCACCATAAAGCCGCAAGGCCGCCGAGGTTGCGAGAGGAGCTCGAGAGGAGCCGCGGCGAAGCCCTGCCGGATATCGAGCGTGTTTTTGAAGCCGTAACGAAGTTCTGTACGCACCAAGCCGTAGTATTCAATCTAAGACGACCTTAGGGGGGGATTTCACAAAAGAAACGTTTCCGACCCAAGTTAGACAACAATCAGGTGAGGGATTCTCAAGCGCTATTTTAAAGCACTAGTTTTTAGCTTTTATGCATAGTTTTGAATAGCAAGTATGAAATCGTGTTTTTCTAAAGCTTTTACGCATGAATTACAAGTACCATACAATTGATATGAAAGTAGGGCTTTAGAACGTATTTCAGGCGTCGTTTCAAGTCTTTTATCATGATAGCACGTTTTTATGCATTTTGTTCTTGATGGAACACGAGACGTGATGTTTCACTATTTAAATATGAGTTTTATGCAAAGAATTACGTTTTGCACGGTTACTATGCATTATGGCTCAGTTTTCAAGTTTTTAAACAAGTTCTAGCTATCAGAATATGCATGTTATGCCAAGAGTGTTTTATGTTCATGATTTAGCTGTTATGAGATTGAATTAGCAAAAGTACAGTTTATTAGTGGCAAGAAAAGAATCAGAATTAGAAGATAAGCACCACAGTTGCTCTTTTATACAAATCATGAACTAGCCATTAGATATGGTGATGTCATTAGATATGACCCTGAAACCGCCATTAGATATGGCAAACCATTAGATATGGTATTAAGAGGACTTTGGGTCCGCATTCTGTATACATATAGGCTTTGGGCCGTATGCAGGGTGTTTTTGGTCTTTGGGACCGTCTGCGCGTATGACTTAGCTTTGTTTCAGCGTTCATGAGTCAATAAATTAGCCACAGTGGTGATTAGTACAAACAGCTTGATAGTGATGATTATGTTTCAGTTTATCTGCTTTTGAAGTGATTTCAGCATTCAATAGCAAAACTAGCATGTTTTATATGTAATTTCTGTCATAAAGTTCTTTCAAGCTATTTCACAGTTTTCAGCATAAATTCTTATCACGATGCTCATATTTCAGATTTTTAGCTATATGTAAAAAGCTTGAGATCCTTTCACTGGGTCTAAGCTCATAAATGGGTTTAGACTCATCCCGTTATATTATATTTTATACAGATCAGCAGAATCACGATTAGCAGGAGAAAGGACCACGGATACACTTGAAGGAGGTGTCTTTTTGCTTTAAGGTTGTTTTTTTGTAGTGTCTGTGTTATTTTGTAAGAAGTTGTAATAGATAGAATTTGTGTAATACACTTGCTGATGTTGTGAACTTGAAATACAAAGATGTTATGTTTTTGAGATTGCCACATGTTTACTTGAGGAAAAGAAAAATATGAGGAAGAAAGATCTCTGTCGCGGCACGTCCCGGTTAGCGGGACGGGTCGTGACAACTTGTGGTATCAGAGCAAAGGTTTTGGGACCTTGAGCTGGAATTATATTAGGAGTTGACCTATAAGTATTGGAAGATAATTTAGTTGATTCATTATTGGAGGATTTATGAAGGATCTAACTGAGGTTTTATTTTTATAGGAAACAATGGCAGCAGAGCAGCCACCTATGACCACACAAGCCCTAGTCTGGAGAATGATAATTACAACAATGTGTATGACATTGACCTTAATAACTCAAACACTAGGAGGTATGGCTACCTAGTCTGCTAAAAGACATAAATTAGAGCCCCAATTGCCATTTGGACATGAGCCATTTGTAAAAAAAAAAATATATTAAAGTAGACATGATTCCTATGGAGATACGGGAATTTGATGCTACCATAGGAATGGATTGCTTAAGTACATATCTTGCTCTTCTAGTATATTCTAAAACAGAGGAAGAACATAGAGAACACTTGAGAATTGTACTTCAAACTCTGAAGGAACACCGATTATATGCAAAGTTTGATAAATGTGAGTTTTGGTTGAAGAAGGTTGCATTTCTAGGCCATGTCATATCTGGAGAAGGAATAACAGTAGATCCATCAAAAATGGAAGCAGTTCTTAGATGGGAACGACCGAAAAATGCATCAGAAATTAGAAGTTTCCTTGGATTAGCCGGCTATTATCGTAGATTTGTAGAAAACTTCTCTAGAATTGCCGCACCATTGACAAGATTAACTAGAAAGAATGTGAAGTATAGTTGGGACGAAGAATGTGAGAAGAGTTTTAAGGAACTCAAGAGTCGTCTCACCTCAGCACCCGTACTTAGCCTTCCTTCAGGACAGGGTAATTTTGTAATCTATAGCGATGCCTCAAGACAAGGGCTGGGATGCGTCTTGATGCAGAATGATAAAGTGATTGCTTATGCCTCTAGACAGCTAAAACAACATGAGTTAAATTACCCAACTCATGACCTTGAGTTAGCTGCTATAATATTTGCCTTAAAGATCTGGAGACACTACCTATATGGAGAAACTTGTCAAATCTTTACGGATCATAAGAGTTTGAAATATATTTTCTCTCAGAAAGAGTTGAATTTAAGGCAAAGAAGATGGTTAGAACTAATCAAAGATTATGATTGTTCCATAGAATATCACCCGGGTAAAGCCAATGTCGTAGCTGATGCTCTCAGTAGAAAGTCCAATGGTCGGCTATCTCACTTAAAAGCAGAGTATTTACAGTTAAAAGAGTTACGAGCAAAGTTAACCATAAATAATTCTGGAGCCCTATTAGCATCCTTACAAGTGAGACCCGTATTATATGATAAAATCAAGGAGGCACAAGTCCATGATTCTGAAATCATTAGAATGATTGAGAAGATTAAAGGAGGAGATGAAGCCGGGTATACAATAGATAGTCAAGGGGTCTTATTCTTTAAAGGAAAACTATGTGTTCCGAGGAAATCTGATATAAAGACTGAGATTCTGGAAGAGGCACATAACTCCATGTATACTATGCATCCAGGAAGTACTAAGATGTATAGAACACTTAAGAGCTACTATTGGTGGTCTGGCATGAAGAGAGAGATTGCAGAGTATGTTTCTAGATGTCCTATATGCCAACAAACAAAACCGGAGCGTTTGAGACCTGCGGGGACATTACAGCCACTTCCAATACCAGAATGGAAATGGGAACACATCACTATGGATTTTGTTACAGGATTTCCAAGGACCCGTCGAGGTCACGATGCAATATGGGTCATAGTAGACAGATTAACTAAGTCTGCACATTTCTTAGCCATTAACAAGACATACAGTCTAGACCGCTTGGGAAAGATCTTTGTTAATGAGATAGTTAGCCGTCATGGGGCTCCTGTGTCAATTGTATCTGATAGAGATCCACGATTTACTTCTAAGCTATGGCCAAGCTTACATAAAGCCATGGGAACCAAATTAACATTCAGTACAGCCTTTCATCCTCAAACAGATGGCCAATCAGAACGGACTATCCAGACTCTAGAAGACATGCTTAGAGCCTGTGCACTAAGCTTTAAAGAAAGCTGGGATGAACATCTCTCACTTATAGAGTTTGCATATAATAACAGCTATCATGCTAGTATTGGGATGGCACCTTATGAAGCCTTGTATGGTAGATCATGCAGAACACCTATCTGTTGGAGTGAGGTTGGAGAAAGAAAATTAGTTCAACCTGAATTAATACAAAGCACAATAGAAAAAGTTGAGGAAATCAAGAGATGCTTAAAGGCAGCACAAAGCAGAGAGAAAAGTTACACAGATAAGCGAAGGAGAGACTTAGAGTTTCAAGTGGGAGACCATGTATTTCTGAAAGTATCTCCATGGAAAGGCCTAATTAGATTTGGGAAGAAAGGGAAACTAAGCCCTAGATACATTGGCCCTTACGAGATTACTGAGAGAATTGGAAGTGTAGCTTATCGACTTCGACTTCCAGCTGAACTAGCAAGGATACATGATGTCTTTCATGTCTCTACACTTCGGAAGTTTATTCCAGACCCAACCCATATGATACAACCTCAAGATATTCAATTGAAGGAAGATATGTCATACGAGGAGGTTCCTGTGGAAATTCTAGATTATAAAGTACAAGAGCTTCGTACAAAGAAGATTCCTTTAGTCAAAGTTCTATGGAGGAGTCACGCAATAGAAGAAGCCACATGGGAACGAGAGGAAGAAATGAGATCTCAATATCCCCACTTATTTTCAAGCTAGCAAAGGCACTTAAATTTCGAGGACGAAATTTATTACAAGTAGGGGAGAATTGTAATACGCGTTTTTGTACACTATACTTTTGAATAATATCAAGTGTTATTTCAAGGAAATATTGAATTAATAGTATTTGACACAGTCAATAGATTCGCTTTGATGCAACAATTTCATTGAAACTTGTTTTGTAAAAATCAGAGACCATCTTGAATAATTATGACTTTTAAGAGTTCTTTGGATTGTCTAGCACATCATTAAGACTAATTAAGTATGATTAGTGTTAATTACCCGTCATTAGGGATAGTTTAGCGTCATTAGCATAGATTTATACTCATTAGCCATAATCACATCACTAAGACTAATTAAACATGATTAGTGCTAATTACACATCATTAGTGATAATTAAGCGTCATTAGCATAGATTTATACTCATTAGACATAATCACATCATTAAGACTAATTAAGCATGATTAGTGCTAATTACCCATCATTAGTGATAATTAAGCGTCATTAGCATAGATTTATACTCATTAGTTATAATCACATCATTAAGACTAATTAAGCATGATTAGTGTTAATTACACATCATTAGTGATAATTAAGCGTCATTAGCATAGATTTATACTCATTAGACATAATCACATCATTAAGACTAATTAAGCATGATTAGTGCTAATTACCCATCATTAGTGATAATTAAGCGTCATTAGCCTAGATTTATACTCATTAGTTATAATCACATCATTAAGACTAATTAAGCATGATTAGTGCTAATTACCCGCCATTAGTGTTAATTAAGCGTCATTAGCAAAAGTAGGACACATGGAGTGTAAATCATGGGACACGTGTCGTTCTATGGTCAGGACATGTGTCAAAACCTCAGTAGTGCCATGTGTCATTATCTTGAGACTAACACATGTCACGGTGTAGTCTTTTGCTTGGGCAACAAGTAAACTCGTGGATAAGCCATGCCTATTGCTTGGGCAACAAGTAATCTCATGGATAAGACTAGCCACATACTTGGGCAACAAGTTTCCTTGTGATATTGCCATGTGCCATGCCATGTGTCTTCATACACATGAGCCTCCCTTACATGTTGACACATGTCACACATGTAAAGGGGATGGGGGGCTATAAATACCCATGACCCCCCATACACTTCCTCACATCATCCCACGCCCATTTCTCCACCATAAAGCCGCAAGGCCGCCGAGGTTGCGAGAGGAGCTCGAGAGGAGCCGCGGCGAAGCCCTGCCGGATATCGAGCGTGTTTTTGAAGCCGTAACGAAGTTCTGTACGCACCAAGCCGTAGTATTCAATCTAAGACGACCTTAGGGGGGGATTTCACAAAAGAAACGTTTTCGACCCAAGTTAGACAACAATCAGGTGAGGGATTCTCAAGCGCTATTTTAAAGCACTAGTTTTTAGCTTTTATGCATAGTTTTGAATAGCAAGTATGAAATCGTGTTTTTCTAAAGCTTTTACGCATGAATTACAAGTACCATACAATTGATATGAAAGTAGGGCTTTAGAACGTATTTCAGGCGTCGTTTCAAGTCTTTTATCATGATAGCACGTTTTTTATGCATTTTGTTCTTGATGGAACACGAGACGTGATGTTTCACTATTTAAATATGAGTTTTATGCAAAGAATTACGTTTTGCACGGTTACTATGCATTATGGCTCAGTTTTCAAGTTTTTAAACAAGTTCTAGCTATCAGAATATGCATGTTATGCCAAGAGTGTTTTATGTTCATGATTTAGCTGTTATGAGATTGAATTAGCAAAAGTACAGTTTATTAGTGGCAAGAAAAGAATCAGAATTAGAAGATAAGCACCACAGTTGCTCTTTATATCAAATCATGAACTAGCCATTAGATATGGTGATGTCATTAGATATGACCCTGAAACCGCCATTAGATATGGCAACCATTAGATATGGTATTAAGAGGACTTTGGGTCCGCATTCTGTATACATATAGGCTTTGGGCCGTATGCAGGGGTGTTTTTGGTCTTTGGGACCGTCTGCGCGTATGACTTAGCTTTGTTTCAGCGTTCATGAGTCAATAAATTAGCCACAGTGGTGATTAGTACAAACAGCTTGATAGTGATGATTATGTTTCAGTTTATCTGCTTTTGAAGTGATTTCAGCATTCAATAGCAAAACTAGCATGTTTTATATGTAATTTCTGTCATAAAGTTCTTTCAAGCTATTTCACAGTTTTCAGCATAAATTCTTATCACGATGCTCATATTTCAGATTTTTAGCTATATGTAAAAAGCTTGAGATCCTTTCACTGGGTCTAAGCTCATAAATGGGTTTAGACTCATCCCGTTATATTATATTTTATACAGATCAGCAGAATCACGATTAGCAGGAGAAAGGACCACGGATACACTTGAAGGAGGTGTCTTTTTGCTTTAAGGTTGTTTTTTTGTAGTGTCTGTGTTATTTTGTAAGAAGTTGTAATAGATAGAATTTGTGTAATACACTTGCTGATGTTGTGAACTTGAAATACAAAGATGTTATGTTTTTGAGATTGCCACATGTTTACTTGAGGAAAAGAAAAATATGAGGAAGAAAGATCTCTGTCGCGGCACGTCCCGGTTAGCGGGACGGGTCGTGACAATCTGTATATCCCAAGACTTGGAGATCACCATCTCCATAGACCAAGATGTAATCTTGTGTCCATCTCAGATATTTGAATATGTTATTTACAGCATTCCAGTGTTGTTCTCCATAGCAGGATTGGTAACGACTTACCACTCCCACTGCATGGTAGATATCTGGTCTAGTACACAACATGGCATACATTAAGCTTCCTACAGTTGATGCATAAGGGCATCCAGCCATGGCTTTCTTTTCCTCAACAGTTTGAGGAGACATTCCTTTGGATAGGTGGATACCATGTCTTAAGGGTAGGAATCCTTTCTTGGAACTATCCATGCATAATCGTTCAAGAATCTTCTTAATGTATCCATGTTGTGACAATCACAATATCCTCTTCTCTCGATTTCTGAATAACTTCAGACCCAAGATGTAAGAGGCTTCTCCAAGATCTTTCATCTCAAAGGTATGGGATAGCCAAATCTTTACAGTGGTTATCATCCTTGTATCATTCCCAATGATAAGGATGTCATCTAAATAAAGCACGATGAATACAATGGCGCTCCCTAAAAGCTTCTTGTACATACAAGGTTCATCAGGATTCTGCACAAAATCATAAATCTTTATGGTTTCATCAAATTTGATGTTCCAGCTACGAGAAGCTTGCTTGAGCTCATAGATGGATTTCTTCAGCTTGCATACTTTGCCATCCTTAGTTATGAAGTCCTGGGGCTGCTCCATGTAGATATCCACCTCGAGGTATCCCTGGAGGAAAGCTGTCTTAACATCCATCTGCCAGATGTCGTAGTCAAGATATGCAGCTATAACTAGCAGTGTCCTGATGTATTTAAGCATAGCCACATGAGAGAATGTCTCATCGTATTCGATGCCTTCTCTCTGTGTGTAGACCTTGGCTACGAGCCGTGCCTTGAAAGTCTCTACTTTCCCATCAGGTCCCCTTTTTCTCTTGAAGATCCATTTACACCCAATGGGTTTTACCCTTTTAAGTGGATCCTCTAGGGTCCATACACCATTTTTATGCATGGAGTCAATTTCTGACTTCACTGCTAGCATCTATCTATCCATGTCATGATCTATGAGTGCTTCATCAAATGAAGTAGGATCATTGTCAGTTTCACTTGACACATGGAATCCATACCTTTCAGGTGGTGCAACCACCCTCGAACTCCTTCGAAGAGGTATGGGTGTTTCATCTTTACTTACTTCTTCAGTTTCTGGTTTAGGAAGCTCAGAATCCTCAGGGGATTCTATGAGTTCCTCTACTTCACTTTTGTCTTGACCTTTAAGGAAATCATCCTTCAGAAATTTCACATCTCTAGAGATAAAAACCTTTTGGGTCTCAGGGACATAGAGTCGGTATCCAATACCATCACTAACATACCCAATGAGGTAACACTCACGAGTACGAGATTCCAGCTTGCTTGCGTCCACGTTCTTCGCATGAACCAAGCAACCCCAAACCCTCAAGTGATTAACACTAGGTTTGGTTCCATACTAGAGCTCATGAGGAGTCTTAGGTACAGATTTGCTAGGAATCTTATTCAGGATATATATTGCAGTCTCTACTGCATATCCCCAGAAACTAAGTGGTAAATGTAATTTACTCATTATTGAACAGACCATATCCATGATGGTCCAGTTGCATCTTTTAGCAACACCATTAAGTTGGGGAGTTCCATGAGTAGTGAGATTGGAGACAATTCCATTCTCTTCAAGGTATTCCTTGAATTCATCTTAGAGGTACTCCAGATCGAATTCGTTTAATCTTCCTTTCGGTTTGGTTCTCAACCAAAGCCTTGAATTCTTTGAACTTTTCAAAGGTTTCAGATTTATGACGTAATAGGAAGACAAACCTGTATCGCGAATGCTCATCAATAAACGTCAAATAATATCGATATCCATTTCGAGTCACGGTACTGAAGGGACCACATACATCGGTATGTATTAGGTCAATAATACCTTCGCATCTTGTAACCTTGTTACGGAAAGGCATCATGGTCATTTTACCTCGAATACATTGTTCACAGGTAGGTAAAGATTGAACCTGTAGAAAATCCAACGGTCCATCCTTTATCAATCTATTGATCCTATCAACAGGTAAATGACCAAGCCTTTGATGCCAAATCATATTTGAATGATTCTTATTATCCCTGGATCTTTTAGGGTTTTTATTATTGGTTGTAGCATTCATGACATGCTCATTAATGCACAATTCATAGAGTCCACCAGAAGTCAAAATACCATCTGCAATATATTTATCATAATGATTTATGACTAATTTATTACAGAAAGTGAATGAATATCCACTTCTAACTAGCTTAGATACAGATATCAAATTCCTCCTGACTTCAGGTACATAAAGACACTCTTTAAGTACTAGGACTCTACCACTAGATAATGATAGGTGACAAGTCCCGACGGAGACTGCTGCAACACTTGCATCAGATCCCACCTGGATGACTATCTACCCTTCTTCAAGTTTTCTAGTTTCCTGAAACAAATGCAATAAATTGCATACATGAACAGAAGCACCAGAATCAACAACCCAACTTCCTTCTCGTCCAACGAGAAAATTGGTTTCAATGATAAAAGTAGATTTCATACCTGCTGGAGCTTTACCTTTGTCGACCGACTTCAGGTAATCCGGGCAATTACGCCTCCAGTGCCCCGGCTTCTTGCAGTGGTGACAGACGTCGGTTTTCCTTGATGCCATTAGAGTGGAAGCATTGGAAGATGAGCCAACACCCTGTCCCTTCTTCTTTCTCTTCTGGGCCGAGCCCTTCCGAGAACCTTGCTTCCGACCGTGCTTCCCTCTAACTTGTGCAATCATTGAACTGCCAGCGGGACCATCTTTTTTCATTACATCTTCTGCAGACTTTAATGCATCAAGAAGCCCAACATTTGTCAATTCCAGCTTGTTCATGTGGAATGAAACCACAAAGTTATTGAAAGATTTGGGAAATGATAGCAGAATGAAATCAGATTGCATGTCTGCATCCATGGTTGCCCCAAGAGTCTCCAGCTCTGATAAGTACCTGTTCATGGAATGAAGTACCTTCCTGCATCTTGCAGCGAACGAGTTCTTTCGTAACGTTGTACCACTGGGTGCGAGTAATGTCACCAAACATATCTTTCAGATTCTGCATTATCTCCTGGCAAGTACTCATCTCCGCATGTTGTTTCTGAAGAACATTGGAGAGAGAACCCGAGATGTAGCATCTAGCCAAGACATGATCTTCATCATACTTGTCATTGTATGATTTATCTTCCTTCGATTTAGGGTTTTCATGCTTTTCTTCTGAGAGCACATAACTTATGCGCTCAACCGAGAGTACAAGCTCCAAATTACGGATCCAATCCGAGTAATTCGGTCCGGTCAACTGGTTGACCTCTAGAAGCCTGCTTAGTGGGTCCATGGACTTCATTTTCTCAAATTAATAATGCACTATATTAGAACATATAATCATATATTCAATTTATTTTTATTTGATCAAGGTATTTTAAATCAAAATAGTCTTGATCTGTCAACTATGAAAGTGTACTCCCTTAATTACTTTCAAAGTAAGAGATATACTTACCGCTATATCTCAAGCAAGAACTGGGATCTCCTCTTTATCTTTGTCATATCATAATATGGAAACCTATGACTCCAATAAAGAGAAGCGGGAACACATTCCACCTTGCAAGTCTAACTTGCATTTCTCAATTCTGTCTTTAATACCCGGGCCCACCACCCCTAAGGTGATGTTGACCCATCATTAATTGAACCAACTGTTAATAGGAATACAACTCGCTATGCGCAATCCAATATCGGCCCTATAATATGAGGACCCGACATTGGGGTCACTACGCATACGTCCTTACTCTTTTGAGAAGCGACGAGCCCGATCCAAATGGATCATATGCAGGAGTTGTCACTTCAGACAGGCGTCTCCTACATATAATATCTGGTGACGAAACCCTTCGCCTTGACGGGAGACCATGGATGTCACTTGTGTGATCCTCCTTTTCATATTCAAATTTTAATTATTATTATGAATCATATTCATGTAATTAATTCTTCCAAGAGAATCAACAACTCTATTCATAATAGAGTATTTTTAATTGGACATAATTAATTCAATCATATTAAATTAATTATCAATCCAATTCAATCAATCAAACTTGATTGTTTTACTTGAATATATATATGGTATTATTCTCAAAGTACGTATTAATTTGAATTTTAATAATTAGAAAATACATCTTGATTTCTTCGACATTATCAAGTCCCTACCCGCTGTCAAGGCCAGTACTGATGAGATTGAGACGGACCGCATACGTTGCAACCCGCTATCTCAGCGATCTCCGACTAGACACCATATCCGCCTCGAGAAAGGATAATGTCAAATAGATCAATTTGTACATGAGATGATCATCGTTTCTTTAACCGAAATTATACCATATAGTAATAATCAAAACATTTTTAATTATAAGAAAATTTGCTAGACAAATTCCAAATCCTATTCAAGCAAGGAGTTTGATGATTTTGTTTCCAATTTTGATCTAGATCAAATCTAATCAATTTATTGGTTGAGGCCAAGTCAAGGAAATAATCATCTTTCAATATTTATCAAATATTTTACAAAATTATTTCTTTGAAAATTTCATCAATTGACAATCACATGGTTCTTGATTAGGACTGTAATTTCAGCAGTGACCCCTACTTACTAAAATTAACATATCTCAATTAATATAAATCCAAATTAGACAAAATAAATTTTAGAAGATTGTTAATTTGATTCAGGACAGAATCTAAGTGATATTTCACGTATTTCGAGGCATATCTAAACAGTAAATAATTCATTAATCATGTTATGATTTGCAGTTCCCGCAACAGTGCATACATGTTCATTAAAACAACCATATCTCGAGCAAACGGAATCCAAATTATGTAAACTCAGATCCTATGGTTTCTGTATTTAATGAATAACAAAATCCAAATGATTAATTTGTGTTTAAACAATTTAAACAGGGCCGAATTTATTCACTAAACAGAAGTGCGAAAATCAAATGCGATAAAAACTTTCGCGACCTCTACGAACCCAAGTCATCCTAGGTTTGTGGATCATATCCAAAACCTTCGACCTAAGTCTCTGATACCACTTGAAGGATATGGAATAATCCTCAAGCTCATCACGGAAGCATGAGCGTCGTATCGAATACGACGAAGAACGACTAGTCATACTAGTTGTTCGGTGCAGCAGAATTTAAAAATTTTCATGCGATGAAACCACATGATCCAAGAACGATTCTCGGATCGTTTCATATATAACCACAACAAGTATAAAGGAATACCTCTTGAAGCGTGGTCGATCGAGTCTCTACGAAAAGAGACCTCCTGTCTCAAATCCGATCGTCGGAGAAGAAGCTTGCGAGCGCGGGGATGAGTCGCGTTGTCCTCGCAATCCAACGAGTTGATCCTAGCATGGTGAACTCCTGATCTCGTCGTACAAGAACGAACGTCTCCTTCGTGAGTGCAGCACTCCAAGAAGATAGAGAACCGAAGAACGTTGAAGCGGCGGCGCGGTGGCGTAGGCGACGACGATGACCTCCCCTAGGATTTGGTGGGCGGCCACCAAGTAGAGGGAGAGAGGGTTGGCATGTGAGGAGAAAAGAGAGAGAGAGAGATGTGCTTCCAAAAGCATGTACAAGAGAGCATGGTATGCCTCTCTATTTATAGGGTTTTAGGATCCATGGATCTCAATCCATCGGACATATAAAATCAATGGATGAGATTGATTTATGTCAATCCAACGGTCAAGATTGTTGTTGGTAAAAACCAACAACTTATGGTTTAATTTAGATCAAATATATTTGATAAATCAAATATACATCAATCCTAAAATTAAACCAATCAAATAAGGAGATAATTTCAATGGAGATCTCAACTCCTCATGTAATAGAGTGGACGACCACCCATTCCATATTGGACTTGGTAGCCGTCCACTTATTACCAAGTGGGGGCAATCTCATGAAATCTCATGAGATTGCATATCTCCATGAAATTCTCCATTATTTAATCCAACAACTTTTGTTGGGATTTATTCTCCAAAAATAATTCATAATTAATTTTGAGAATATTGCAATCTTGCCATTGAAAAATTGTGAATCACATTCACAACCCAAAACAAAATATAATTTACATTTTCAATTAATTAAACAATGTGTATCCAATACACATTAATAATTAATCAACAAATATAAATTATAATTAGCTCTCTCTAATACATTATAAATCACATTTCTAATATATTATGAATAATTGAATATTTCTATCTACATTATTTTTATCCATAATAATTAAATCACATTTAATTATATTGGATAATTTCAACACACATCAAGATAATTAAATCACATTTAAATATCAATTTCTTAATGCATAGATCTTATGGAATTATCCTTGAACCCTTCAAGAATAATGCTATTTCTCCTTAGATACTTAAAGATAACGACATGGCGATTGTATTGTTCCACGTATAGTGACTTGGATATTGAGATCACATCTCAAATCCAAATTCCATGGACCTCTCATAGATGCTTGATTAAACCAAGGCCGTAAACCTAATCTTCTCATTTCATCTGAATCTCATTCATATCAATGTCCAGTACATGGACCAAGATTAGGTCACTTCTCTACTGAGAGGAGTCATTAAAATCCAAACCTATTTCATCACTCCCTAGGAATGGAAGCGTCATGGTTATACAATCGTTTATGATCAAATCACCCTCAGGTATTCCCAATACATGTACATCCTGCATACTGGAAGACTTATGATCATCCTGATGATATAGATCACTTTTACACTGTCATCTTCATGGTTTGATCACTAAGTTTCTCAATCTTGGTCCTTGGGATTCGGTACAGATCACATGCTTTCACAAAGCATATATCTTACCTTCAAATTCATGTCATGCTTCCAAAGCATGAGGACCATGCATGGAATTTGATCAGTCCCAATACCTCATGAGTGAGCTCATGTCTCCCGGTTCACAAGTAAACATGTATGATCCCTTTGAGAGATCGTATTACTCATATGCCCTTACATGCACACCAGCTCGCCGGTGTATAGACCTTGGTTAGGTCATCAACCTATTGGTTTACCAAATGTACACACTCAAACATATAGCAATACATATGCATCTGATCAGAGGATGTTTGCCTATGATGTGACATTATTCATCATAGATCTTTGGTTATCTCGATCTCGTTAAGTCAACTCATTGACTCAACTAATCAAATACCTCTGAATCTCTATTCCCATGCAGAGGACTTGCGTCAAGATGTCGATCAGATATCAGCCTAATGAGAAAGGATTGCCATCTCCTACTCAGGCTGGAAATCATCATTTGACAAATCATTTGATGATGCTTGATGAGTCCTCTATCTAAATCCTTAGATATTCATCCAAGCATCAGCCTATATGGTTCAATCAAAGAATCAACAGTTGTATGATTATCAAGTTGGCCATGGTACATAACCCTTATTGTACAGAGGGACCTTATAGTGTATTCATTCAATCAATTTTGGAAAGGGGGTGAAACATAATCAATAACTTTTATTGATAAATCATTTATTACAATAACATTTATTGTAGGATTGGTTCGCCTCGGGCTTACATTGCTAACACGCGGGAGGTGGGGCGGGTGAAGCGCGCAGCCAGGCGGGGCGGAGCAGCGCCACGAGGAGGCAGTGCTCGCTGCGCGCAGAGGCCACGCCCATGGGAGAGGGAGGCGGCTTGCGGAGGAGATGGCGACGCGGTGGGCGTCCAGGGGCTACGGGCAGTGCAATGGAGGCGCGCGCTGGCGACGGCGGCCTGGAGGCTGGCCGCGCGGAGCTAGGCCGTGGCCAGGGGTGGAGCGTTGCGTGCTGGGTCGAGCGGGGCGCCAACGCGTGCCTGGAGGTGAAGGAGGGGCCGATGGAGCGCGGGAGATGGCGCGGGTGAAGCGCGCGACCTGGCAGGGCAGAGCAGCGCTGGGAGGAGGCGGCGCGCACTGCACGTGGAGGCCACGCCCAGGGGAGAAGCTGCCGCTTCACGGCGGGAAGGCACCGGGCTGGAGTGCGCGACAGCCGTGCGGGGCTCTGGTGGGAGGGTGCAGGGAGAGGTGGGTCGCTGGAATCTGGGGAGGTGGCCAGTGGTGGCTGGCCAGTGCAGCTGCAGCCGTGGCGGGGCAGTACGGGGGAATGACGGTGGCTCCAAGGGCAACATGGCCTTGGCTGCGCTGTTTTATTATTTTTTTTGCTTTTTTGCAAATTCTTTATATTTTGTAAACAAGAAATGGAAATATGAAAAGGAAGAGGTGATATGGATGATTGTGGTAGTTGTGATTGTGAATGTTTGAATAAAATGATGGTGAAATTGTAATGAAGATTTAGAATGACAACAATGAGAAAATTAGATAAAAAATTGACAAGGAAAAGTTGAGGGATACTTACCTGTGGCTTCGCCAGATTTTTGGAGCTACGATGTGCGGCTCCTATCATATCCTCGATTCGGTTCGATGAAAAATCAGAGAAGCTTTGCGATCTTTACGGAAAGTTCGCTACGCAGAGATTAACCGCAGATCTCACCTATAGGTCGTCGTCGCTCAACGTCTAAGGGGGAGCTGTCACCTCATGACTTAAACAGGGCTCGAAACTCTCTCACTTGTAGAATGGCGGATGATGGAAAATGATGGAGGTGGTGGTGAATAAAAAGGAAGGGAAGGGAGTTAGAAAATGAGTGGAGAAGATGGAGAAAATGGAGGAGGTGGTGACTTGGGAGGGAAGACAAGTAAGGAGAAGAAGTAAAAAGGGGAATAAAATAATTAATTAATAAAGTAATATAGTAGTAGACTAATAAAAATAATTAAAATATTAATAATAAGATGATAATAATAATACATTTGAAAATAATAAAATAAATCCAAAAATAATAAAAAAAGGGTTGACATGTGGCGGCTACAAGAGCTGCCACATGTCGCTCCTAAAAAATTCAAAAATTAAATGTAAAGAAAAAATCAAAAAGAAATAACAAAAGGGATTAAATCATAAAGGTGTCAACATGAAAGTTGCTCATCTCGACGAGATCTACAACTTTTGTGAAGGGCCGAAAATCAAATGAAAGCATATGTACAAAGCGTATTTTTGGGTGGTACCTTATAGATATAAAATACCGCATTTTATCTTTTATATTTTTTTGTCATTTTAAAAAGAGAGAAAAATCGAAATAAAGTTAGGAAAAATATGAAAGTAATATTTACAACTTAATCTATTTTTTTTGGATTTTTAATAATTAACAAAATAAAAGGTTAAAATGCATGGGCATTTTGGTCAATATGTACAATATACAAAAGGGGCCCAAAACTTAGGTTTTGCATACGAGCTTTGATTTTAATGAAATTGGTCTTGTTTTGAAGGTCTTTGAATGTATATTACTTTAAAAGTGATTAGACCTAATTCAGAGGTTGTATGAGAGAGATATGAGCATTTTAAGGCTCCTAGTTTCAAACTTGGATTGGGGTTTTATTGATCAAATTTACAAGTTAGTATTTTTTTAATATTTTTCCTTTGTTAGTGTTAGTAATATATACATTATGGAGTTGGTTTTATTGGATTCAGAGTTAGTATAAAGTATATAAAAATAACGTATTTTAGCTATTATACAAGTGAATATTTACAAGTGAAATTGGCTTCTTATTTAATGCAAATATGAATACTAAAATGCAGATATTATGCTTGCATGCATGAATGCTAATTATGCAAGATAAGGAGAAATATGCTGCTACTTACTCGGGAACAAAGCTCTATTTTGAACTTTTAGAGTGATGAATCACAGATTCATCAATTATCAAGGCAGTCATAGATCAAGATTTGGGTCTAATTCCTAGGGGTCGTGCCTCACTCTGTCTGGACAGTATCTGAAATAAATGAGGGCTTTACGAACCCAAGACAATGAAGTTCGTTACATATTTTAATAAAGTCCTTTAGTATTCCCATTTTCAAATTTTTTTCGGTTTTCACTTTTTTGAGTATTTTTATGCAAAGGCCTAAGGATTTCTCGATTTCCTTTATTTTTCCTAAGTGATAAAAAATAGGGGAGAGAACGGAAAATCAATGCAAGCTAACACAATGCTGGAAAACTTATCATAGTAGCGTTTGATGCATGCCCAATAAGAAGACTCACCTTGCTTCCCAGCGCTCTTATGTGGGATGCTAGACAGAATTAAAATTATACTAAATGCATGTAACTGCATGAAATCGTCCTAAAACACAAATTGTTAATATGTCAAGCACCGTATTAATTTGAATCTATGTCCAAGTGAAGTGACTATAGGAACATGCAATATATTAATCTTTGGACCTAGATTACTCAATCAACCAATCCTAATATCTAGGAGCTCTTTCACATAAATCAATGAAAAGAACGGCGGAAACACACAAATCATGTGAAACAAAAAAAGGGAAAATAAGGAAAGAAAGAAAAGCGAAGAAAACCTGTCAATTTTGTCAAAACTCGGTGAGGTCCCCCAAGTGCATCTGCACTTGGCGAAAGAGATCCCAAATAGTTTAAGAGACCGTTGTATCTATTTTTTTATATGTTCAAATAAATCTCTCCCACACACACAAATGGAAAATAAAATAGCTACTAAGGAAAAATTTGATCCTCCACATTATGCTCTTTCTCCTTTGGTGCACTCTCATATAGGTCAGGGAAGAATGACCTGCTTTGCCTCTTGTGGGAGCGAAGGCGATATGAAGACGACCTCCCTCTATAAGCAGTTCCTAACAACAAGGGATTCAAGAGACAATGTTAGAAACAATTATGGGACAATATAAGCAAAATAAATAGAAATATATGTAAATCAACAAGAAAGCAAGCAAACAAATCTAAGTGCCTGAGGCTGTTAGTTTATCTGACTATTGCTTCCCGACAATGACACCAATAGATGAGAACGATGAGGATTGATTTTTACAGAATGATGGAGTTCCTAGAACCTGGTCTTATAGGCCATCGGTGCCGGACAAGTCAGGTCCGGCAATTGTTGTATCGACGCCTTTCACAGTACTCGGATCCAATCACACCAACTCAGTCCAATCAATAGTCAAAACCCATGGATGTGTAAGTTTAAGAAGATCATGCAAGTGTGTGAGTTATGAAAATTATTTAACTCTACAAGAAATATGTATGGGCAAGAAGGTAGAGTGTCGTCCACGGGAGCACAAAATTGTTGATTTTACAGCCAATTAGGTTTTTATGTATTTTTATGTATTTTTAATTTTATGGTTTTTATTTGATTTTTTATTTTATATGTAGTTTTATGGATTATAATTTTACAAATGTTTTTAATTAATAAAATCTAATAATAAATATATGATAAATAAGATAATAATATAGAGAGATGAGAAGGAGTCTTCTGGATTATTTAAATTTGCCAAATAAAGTCAAAATCCACCAAATAAATTATTTTTGATTTTTTTAATATTTTTCTCTGTCTATGGTATTTTTATGTACATTTTAAGATTTTTATGAATTTTTAAAAATGAAATACATAAAATAAATAGAAAATGTAGGAGCTCCAAAAGGGCCTAAAAAATACCGATCAGGTCAGAAAGGGACCAAAGTGATTTTTCCTGTATAGAAAATAAAACAAAGAAATTTTCATGCTTTAGAAAAAATTCAATTTTTTACAATTTTTTATGATTTTTTATGATTTTATGTATTTTTTAATTTTTTAAGCTTTCTATTTTGTATTTTTATGAATTTGGGATATGTGATAACAGACAGTAAAATACACTTACTCTATTTTTGTACTTTTTGGAGCTATTTTCACTTTTAAGATTTTTCTAAGTCAAAACATTAAAATATGGTTAGTTTTACAATTTTTATTTAGAAAAATATCAATAAATACTTTAATAAAAATATATGAGATACAATAGAGTACAAGGTTTTCAAAATAATTTTCCCCTATTTTTTATCCAATTAATTTCTAAATATAAAGCCCTTGGGGGGGTATTTATGTAAATAAACAAACATCCAAGGGCATCCAAGCAAATATTGCAATAAAATTTGATTTCAATTTAAACTAGCAGGGACCATTTTGTAATTTCCAAAATTATTTTCAATATTTTCCAAGGAAGTCCAAAAAATCCATAGAATAAATAGTGCAATTTTTCCACAAAAGCGTCATGTGGGACAACACATGAGGTGACGTGGTCTGTGCTAAAAAGCAAATAGAAAAACGTTAGGGTTCCAGATGCAAAATATCTAAAAGTTTTTGAACTAAGAAATATATATTTACAAGACCAGATAGTAAATAGACAAAAAGAGGAGGGAAAATAGTAAACCTCACTTTACGTGCTGGGGAACGATTGAGATCTCGCCGAGCGGTCGATACTGCTTCATCAATCGTCGGCTTGGATTAGATCCCCAGATGGATCAGGCAGTAAACAATGAGCTTGATCGGACGGCTAGCATTCAAACTGGGTTGGGAATCTTCATCAGACGACAGATGGTGGCTTTGGAAGAATTGACAAAGAACACACAACAAATGACTTTTGATCTGAGCTCCTGCACGCTTCGGCTGTCTCCCGCGAACTGATGGGCTAAGAAGCTTCCTAGGACAATGTTAGAACGATGTACTGTGGGAAGAAGTTTCGGGACCCACTGAATGGGTGATGGACGTCGAGGGAAACAATCTGACCTAGAGCTCCTTCTTCAGTGCTAAGAACCCCTCAAATGGGGTCTGTTCAAGCTGAGAACTGTACAGTTAGAACCAGGACCTGGAAGTGAAGCTTCCAGGTTTAAAAATAAGCAGGAAAGGGATGTGGGTGAGCTAGAGCAGTGGGTCTCCAACGAGGTGGCAGAGGGAGACCTTTCAATCCTGATCTTTGCAATATCGGGGTGGTTGAGGTGATCTAGAAGATGAAGAAGTGAAGTGCAAGCTGATCGAGGCAAAGTGGAAGGCGGAGCGGGGGTGTATAATCAGGGATAAGTGCCAGAGATGTATAATCAAAGCTTCACCAGAGATGATTCCAACAAAGGGTGGATGCTCTTCCTCCTCCTTCATCCTCACCCAAGAGCCGACATTTGACCTTCCTATCACCAAGGCGAAGCACACAAGGGGCTCAAGGGGGTTATAGAGGCGATGAACGATCAACAGATCAGAGGATAAGGTGGAGGCTTATTTATAGCCGACTTGAAAAGATGGAAAATGAAGCTAGGGTTTTGGCCAACACGCTTAACAAAAACTGCAGTAAAGCAATTTACGGGATAGAGGATGAACCTATCTTCAACATTCAAAAAGGAATCGGGTCCAAATGGGCAATGTAGATCAGGGGGAAATTGGAGAAGTCGGCTGCTCGACCAGATCTGACAGGCAGCAGAGGGGAGGGGTGTTGTTGACCTGAGGTCAATAGTTCGAGGCCCACAATTAGGCCACGTGAGTGCCACATAAGCGCTAACTGACAAAATAGATAAATAAATAAAAGAATAATGAAATTAAAATGGAAAATTGTTTTATTTTAAAAAAAATTAAAACATGAAATATGTTACATATTAATAAGTTTTTTGGTTATTTTTATTTATTTTTATCACATTAATTATTAGGTTTTGATTTTTTTCATGTATATTATATGTATAAATACATGTATGTACTCTATTTTATTTTTATTTAGTGCTTTATATTTTATTGTTTTACATACATAATTTTTATATTTACATTATATTTAATTACATATTTACATATTTTTCTTTTATTTTTCTAAAGATATTTATGTACCTAAATAAATATATACACATATATTATAGGTACTTTACCAGTATATTTACCAATGTAGTTAACTGCGTTATTTATTTTGGTGTATTTTTATTAATCTTATTTGAATTTTATTATGTACGATTGTATTAAGTAATACTTACAAATTTATAAAAATAAAATATGTGAAAATATAAAGGAAAAATAAATTGAATATTATATACAAGTAAATTGCACAATAGGTGCCCAAAATTTAAATTTTGTATCTTAACGCCAAATTAGAAGAAACCACCTTCATTAAATAGCTTATTAAAATTTATATACAATTAAAGGTGATTTTATGAATTTTGAGTCTGTATGGAGAAGATACAGGTCTGAGAAGTTTTCCTTGCGGCTTTTTATTCTGTGTGTCCCTGGCACACTATGCATTATTTTTAATGAAATATTTTTTGTATTTTTCTTTGTATCATTATGTACAATGTTCATGTTCAAAACTTCTTGATTTTAGAAGTAGAAATATGAAAATAAAATAAGTCCCAAAATGTATATATTAATAAAAAAATTAGAGTTTTAATTTTGATTTTTATGTGGTTTTTCTACCCTACCTCCCCCTACTTTATTCCTTGTGAACCAAATCACTGCATGACTTATCTCAGGGGTCAGGGTCAATCAGTATCTATGATACCTCCTTTATTTTTCTTTTCTTTTATTTATTCCTTCTTAAGGTTTAAAGACATGTATTTATATACAATATATAGATGAAAATACATATATTAATTCATGAGTGTTATTGGTATTACATTTATCTAGGGATTAAAGCCTAAAATGAATGAATAAATGTGCATGAATGGTAATTCATCAGGCATTCTTCCACGTGGCTACTAGAGGCACCGTCGGAGGTCATCGAGGTTGAGGTGTGGTTTGGGTGCCTTGGAGGGGACCTTGGCCATCTAATCCAAGGTGATTCTACGAACCAGATCAAAATGGTGATGGACGGTTGGTTAGGGTCTGCAATTCGATCGGAGGGATGTGGCTACAAGCAATATAGAGCACTGGATGAAGATCCATCAGTATTCACTCTCCTTCATTCTCCTTGGATAGAGGCGTCAGGGTGGAGCTCCACCAAGGGCCTAGGGCTCCACCATAGTGATGTCCTTTCAGGGATGATCGGGGCAGGATCATAGACCTCAGGCAAAGATGCTGGAGGTGAACTGGAGGTCCTACAATGGCTAGAGTGGCTCGATGATGAAGGCTCGGTGGATGCAGCAGAGGTAATCGGAGCACGACTTGAACCTCTAATCTATGAGGCAAGGCGTGTACCTGCAAGGGTTAGTGGATACCTGAAGCGCATGCGAGGGATTTTGAGGTGGTCTTGAGTGAGATGGAGCTCTAATCGAATGCGAAGAGGATGGAGGGTCGATGGGTCCTCATCCTTTGTATGGATGAGGCAATGTGAGGAAGGGGATGCTCTGGAGAAGGGATGGGGGTCATCAGAGGATCAATCAAGGATGATTGAAGTACTTAGGTGCTCTTAGATGAGTCAGAGCTCGATAGATGAGGTAAAGTGTACGAAATTTAAGAAAAAAGGGGGTGGGCGGAGGAGAAGATTGGGGACAGGAAGTGGGTTCCTTTCCCTGGAGGAAGATGAATGACGAGTAAGGTAAAGAAAGAAATGGCGAAGAGGATACATGAGGATGGGCTGAGAGCGGTGATGGTGGTGCAGATCGCCTTGACGGAGGAGGGACCTCCTGTCTTTGCTCAAATGCTTCGGTGGAGGTGCATGAGATCTACAGCTTTGGAGCTGCTACACAACTAGAGGAGAAGGTCGCGGATCTCACCAGCCTCATGATCTCGACATCGCATGATCGGGACTCCTCTAAACTGTCATCGAGAAGGAGAATTCCACTAGAGATGAGGGTTTGTAATGGTGGATACTTGACAGCAGAGGGGGATACCAGGGGTTTTATAGGGTTGATCATGAGGTGGTTTTAGGGTTTAACGGGGTTTGATGGTTCAGTGAAGATGTGGGTCGTGGGGAGGTTACATGCATGCGCATAAGGAGGCAAGTAACAACGAGGAGCAAAGGTAATCCGGGGGAGAAAGTGGATGGTGTGCTTGGGGTGCATGACCAAAAACAGGGGCTAGATGACCTGGAGCAACATCGGGCATGCTCTGATTAGCTAGCGAGTGAGAGACACGCTGGAGATAGAACAAGAGTGGGGGAAGTGATGTGGACCAATGAAAAGCTAGGAAAGGAGTTGACTGTTGACCTAGAAATGAAAAGGAAATAACATAGGAAATAAAATAGAAGGAAAAATCAAATTCTAAAGTGGTCAACATGAAATTGTTAGTCTCGATGAGATCTGCAATTTTCATGTATGGCCTAAAATTAAAAGACGTTATCTGTACAAAGTACATTTGGCAATTAATCCCTCAATTTTTATGTTTGCAATTTTTATTATGTTTTGATTAGAAATTTGTTTGTGTACAATATATTTAATATTAATATAGTTTTTATTAAATTTTTTTATAAATTAGAAGACTGTAAAACAAAGACAAACAATTTGGTTTATATACACCATATACATGTTCATATTTTTTAAATTTTGATTTTATGATTCTTATGGCTTGAAGAATATAATATAAAAATAAATATAGATAAAATGTGAGTTTTCATACAAAATATATTAAGATCTAGTCTTTCTAGAATTAGGATTTATTTATTCACATATATTAGCCCTCATTTATATTATTATTAGTAGTGATACTAGTCTCAATTTAGAGAGTTTATTTAATGAATTAGTGAAGGAATTTAGCTATGATCTCCATATAAAGTAGATGAATCATGGATATGATCTAATAGTTTAGATCAACAACTGTGTGGCATTAAAATGGTTGCAATACGTATCCTTATTCATATGGATTGACCTCAATAACTATTATGGTTTATTTTAGACATAGAATGATATAATTCACAATAATATTTATTGCATAGTGGATTGACATAGGCTCACATGTCCAAGATTAGTTTGTCTCTATTTTTTACCTGCAATACAAAACCTATCATCGTTGTCCATTGCATTATTAGGTTAGAACCCCCTGTGATGATAAGATATACACCAATAGATCATTGAAAGTTTTTCTATTGGAATATAAATCTTTAGTTTGCAACATTCACTTATTAGCTAGGGAGTTGTTACCTATTCTCCAGAAGTTAGTAAGTTGGGATTATCTACACTTCATATATTGTGAATCACACTATCATTACAATACATGGATGATATTTAATAGAATATTCGAACTCTGATACCATATGTACTTCTCCATTTCAGTGGTAATGAGATATTTGCTATCTAAGAGTTGCATAAAAATCTTGTTACTTAAAAAATGACACATTCATATGTGATAATTTAAATTTAGACTATAAAATTACTGTAAAATGAATAGATGAAATATTATTATATACATTCATTATTCCTAAAGATCAAACATGGTTCAACATGAATAATAGATTTAATGTGGATTTCACAGGCTAACAAATGTATCATACTGGAGCTAAACACAAGTACAACGTAATTATAAAATCTAACTAAGCTATTATCTAGTGAAGCCGCACCTTGTACTCTTATGTACTCTACCAAATCTTTTGTCGAAGCATTCTTATTACTTAAAATAGTAGCACCTAGAGTGATTTCTATAAGAGGAATAAGCTAAAAGGTGGCTAATGTAACTACACTATAAGTAATAAGCAACAAATCACAACTACTCTAGAAGTGAGTGAGAGAGGGAGAGAGTTCCTTGTTCCTTTATCTTTATTAGCTTGTCATGTATGCACCAACACACACGCACACATTCAAATACATACACTTGCATATATGTACACACTTCCATTCTTGAATTTTTTTTCTTATTTGTGTGTATTTCATTTTGGGTACTTGAAATCCTCCATAAAATTATTACCACCATAAGCTCATAGTTCTTACATTTTTAAAATATTTTCCTTGGGAATTCTTTTACATATAAATATGCAATGTATTTAAACTATCTTACCATTCAAAAAATATAACCTTGAATAGCTGCAATATCAATTATGCATGAATAACCAATTGTAAGTAACAACTCTGAAAATCACGACCTCCTTTTTCAATATATTTTCTCAGCTTATCTACCACAAGGAATATCCAGAAACAAGTACAAAATGGAAAAATGGCAATCATATAGAGTATACCCTTATGATAGTGTATCATTCAATGAATTTCATATCATTTCTTCATAATCAACTTACTGGATACAAAGCAGTACGATGCATCAATTTGACAGCACTGAAAAATAACACATCTATTATAGGATCATCATCATAAGCTAAGATTGGTTAAGGTTTATCATAATAATGAGATTTGCATCCTACTGTTGGGTATTCTAGCTTCTCTTATCACATCGTATCATAAGAATTTACCAATATCTCAGAAAACTATACTTTAAAAAAACCTATACGAAGCATTGTCAATTGTAGACAATACTTCAATGATATACATATTTAATATGGGAATCATATCTACATTGAACCTGTTAATATGCACTTGTAGGGAGAATATTTTATTCTTGATGGATGTGTATGTGTACACCATCAAAAATCATCTCTTATTCATGTCATTCATAATTATACTTATCTCTCTCATATCTGATTATCAGTGATTGATGTGCAAATTAGATATGTCCAAAACTGTGGCCCATTTAGACCACTTTCACGCATGTGTTCACTTCTGATCTTTAAATTGATTTAAGAACTTGTATACATACAAACATACAAACACGGACTCATGTGTGCTGAGATACATTTGAAAATATCTTCATTAATGTGCACTTGATAAGTCGCATGCACATACAAGTACACAATCGATAATGGGACCATTACGACAAAGTGTGCCATTCATGAATGTTGTACTATTTATTCATAATAAACTTAATGGGTACAAGTGGTACTCTGCCTCGACGTCAGAGCACTAAACATAAACACATCTATTATAGGGTCATCACCATAAGTTAAGCTCGTCTAAAGTTTATCAGGATCACGAGGTTTACATCGTACTTTAGCTTCTCTTATCACATCTTATAATAAGTATATACCAATATCTCATGAAAGTATACTTTAAAACCTAAATTATGTGAAACACATATGATATCATGTCAATTATAGAAAATACTTAAATGAGATAAATATTTAATGTTGAAATCATATCCACATGGAACGTGTCCATATGGATGTATTGTGAGATCCCTTTATTCTCGGTGGATGTGCACACGGTCACAAAACACCTCTTATCCATGTCATTCATAATTATATTTATCCCTCTCATATCTTATTATCATATTTTAATGGTAAAGAGGGTGAGCTTCGAAGGTGGGAGTCAGCGCAGAAGTGTTATACCATTAATAAGAAGGGTTATAAAGTACATTACCTGGACTCCCAAAAGCTCATGAGAGCTCTACAATAAGACACAATATTTTGTTAATAAAACCTCTGATTATTAAAAATGAGCTCATTTCTGGCTAGCCAGATTGACCACAACACTGCAAAAGGTTTTACAACATCGTTAGTGGAGCTGCCTCCAGCCATTCTTATTGCCTCCCAAAAGCTCGCAAGATCGTCCACATCTATCCACAGGATCGTCATCTCCCTCCGAACCTTCGTCGAAGCCTCACAAGTGAAGAAAATATGTTATGAGTTCTCCATCTTCTCCCCACACTTGTTAGAAGTCACATCCTGACACCCCAAAATCCTCGTCCTCCTAACTTTGTCACAAAGCTTGTCTCTCCTCAAGCACCAGAGGAAAACCTTTATCCTGCATGGGATCCTGCAAGCCAAATAATATTCACGTCCTTGCACAAGTAGAGATCTTGTCCCTCTCCACCATTTCTTAGCTCGCCATACAACTGCTTGATAGAGAATCTTGTACCCGACCTCTCATAATGGTCCATGGTAAGAGTGTAATCACCTTTGATAGGAGTCGTAGCCAAAAGTCTAAGCAATTCCTCTCTCCTTCTGTCCAAGAGGACCACTGCAAAATTTAGTCTCCACTCTCCGAAAATAGTCAGTTCCCTCAAAGTAGCCTCCTTCGATGTCACCATCACAAACAGTCTTGGGAATCACATGTCTAGAGCCCCTTCCCCCGTCCAATCATCCCTCCAAAATCTGAAGCATCACCCACCCCTCAGCCTAGATGTTAGCCTACATGATACAAGCCTCAGAACATCTCGCATCCCTTGCCATAGGGGTGACTCAAACCAAGTATTCCTTGCCATCAAGACACCTTTCACCCCATAGATCCTTCTAATCAATCTTATGGCATGATCCTCTGATGGTCCCCAAATGCACAACACCAACTTTGCCACCAGAGACTTGTTCATGCATACCAAATCCCGAACTCCCTACCCCCACCCTGATAGCTAATTCTTGTGATCTCCTCCCATGCCACCAGATGCATTCCTGACTTTTGTTGGTTCTCGTTCGACCAGAAGAATCTTCTCATCAGCTTTTCAATCTTCTTTCTCACCTAGAATGGCATCATCCTAGTGGAGAAAAAGAAAGTTGGAATGGCGGATAGGACATGCTTCGACGAAGATAGCTTACCACCCTTGGATAAGGAAACCGCCTTCCATCCAGCCAGTTTTCCCTTTATCTTCTGGATAACTACGTCCCAATCAGCTACTCTGAGATTGCCAGCCACCAATGGAAGACCCAGATAAGTAATAGTTACGTTCCCCAACTGACAGCCAAGCAGCTCTGCTATTCTGGTTCGTTCTTCATTCTATAATCCAATATGATAACCACCGATTTTTGTAGATTTATCTCCTTTCCAGACAGACTATTAAAAATGTCTATTAACTAAGCTGCTCTACCGATCATTTCATCCATGTTGTTTAGAAAAAGTACCGTGTCATTAGCATACTGTAGCAACAGCATAAAGATGTCGTCCAGATGAAAACCCTCACACCAGCCACCATCTATCGCCTGCCTGAACATGACCGTCAATGCATCCGGAACTAGAACAAAAAATCATGGGTGCTAGAGGACAACCCTATCGTACGCCTCTCTAAGGCTGGAAAAACCCCCCTCCAATTACCCATTAACTAAGATCGAGAAGGAAGATGTAGTGATACATCTTTTCATCCATGAAATCCAGCCTTCTGGGAACCCTCTTCTCCTCAGTGACATTTATAAGAAGCTCCAGTCCACACAATCATAAGCTTTTACAAAGTCGATCTTCCACAACACACCCTTTGCACCACTGCGTCTCCACTCTAAGCAAATCTCTGATGCCACGACCAGGCCATCTACCGACCTAGAATGATGTGGATTGGCCCTCCAGAACAATAGACTCCAAGACCCCCCTGAGCTTGTTTTCCGACACTTTTGCCGCAATTAGGTAGATCACGTTCGATAGCGTGATTGGTTTGAAATCTTCAACTCTTGTCGGGTGATCTTTCTTCAATAGCAAAAACATCATTGCCCTATTAACCTTCTTGAACCCACATGTTCCCTTCTACGAACTCTTCTAGAACCTCCAGGATTTCAACCTTCAGTAGGTCCCAAAACTCTCTGTAAAAAAAATCGGGAAACCATCCGGCCCTGGTGTCCCGTCTGCATTCAAACCCAAGACTGCCCTCTTCACCTCGACCTTCGAGAATGGCTCCATCAGCTCCTCCACCTGCACTGGCGATAGGGACTTTTCTCCACTCCCCAGCCACCCCCACCCATCCCCTCTACAAAATGGTATGTCATCGCACTACCAATTTGCACCTCCCTGGTGAGCCTCAACCCTACGACCTATAACTCTCGAATGTGATTCCTTCTCCTTCTGCCAGAAGCCATAGTGTGGAAGAATCTGATATTAGAATCTCCTTCACGTAGCCACTTCTTCCTGGACCTGTGTCTCCGTTCCACCTATTCTTTCCTATCTTCCATCATAATCACCTCCAAAAGCCTGGATCTCTCCGCCGTCTCCTCCTGGTCCAACCCTCTCAGATCGTCCAACCCTCCAGACAAACACCTCCTTCTGCACCTCACTTCTCATATCCCTTCTCTTCATTCTCACATCTTTCCCTAACCCCTTCAAGAAAGACGAAAGCAACACCAGTTTAGATGATAATGGACTCATCGTCGAAGCCATTAGACTCCACCCCTTCCACAGATCTGCCACCAACTCTTTGAACCCATCTTCCAACATATAAGACCGTTCAAATCGAAGGAAGAACCTGCTTCTTCCCTCCTCAATAGATGACCAGATAATGGGCATGTGATCAGAGTGAGCATGAGGAAGTGCCCAGGCTCGCGAAAGTGGGAACTTTTCCACCCCCTCAATGGAAATAAAAAACATGTCCAATCTCGTCCTCGACCTCACATTGTGCCACGTATAGGCACAACCTAACGCATCCATAATTCTTAATCCCAAAGAATGCGCCAACTCCAAAAACTCTGCCGAGCCGACATCCCTCTTGCCTCCTCACTGTAGGCGATCATCCCATAGCAACGGAATGTTGAGAACCCCTCCCACAAGCCACACCCCCATCAACCTGGTCGAAGTACATCTGTGCCAAGTCTGCCTCTAAGAAACCACCCCCATTAACGCTGGGTCCATAAACATTTGTCACCATAAAGGACAAGTCATCCACACGATGCCTGAGTCGAACCGAGAGCGAAAAGGAGGACCTCCACTCGATAACCACCTCAAAATCGTCCTTCCGCCACCCTATGAGCAGTTCTCCTGCCGCACCATGCGCTTCCGTCTCTGAAGCCTCAAAGTCTTGTCCAATTCCTAAATCACAACCCACCTCAATCAAACTACGAGACAACTTCGTTTCTCGCAATAAGAAGATATCTACTTTGGCATCATGAATCAACTGCCTAACCCCAGGTGCTTTTCAGGCTGGCCTAGGCCCCTCACATTCCAAGAAAATAGCTTCATTGAGCAACCAATGAGTTCCTTTTAGGTGGATGTGGTTGTACCACCCCCAAACATTTGTCAAAGCCTCGGTCTAAAGGTTTAAACCGACTTGGCTTTCCTCAAGGTGAACCACCAACCTCTTGTGGCTGAGATGAAGGCATCGACTGCTCTACTTCTGTCATAACCTTTTCCCTTTGTCTCCTTCTAGCTAACTTCAACACATCTTTTTTTATATGAAAATACCATCCCTTCGACCCGTACTGGCAGCCAGTAAGGCCACCCCTTCTAATTGCAATCCCAAAAAACCATCTCCCCAGCCAACTTTACCTCCTTCACTCCTGACTGTAAAGCCTTATGTGCCCGCATCTGAAGTCCCCCTGCCTCCATCCCCTTGACACCAGACACCGTCAACCTCCCCGAGCTAGATACCACCAACGCCTCTGACAAAGCCTCTGCTAATTCATCTGATCCCTAAAGCCTCTGCTCCAGACTCCTTCACCCCCAACTTGCTCCTAGCCTCCGCGTCCTCCTATCGTCTGAGCCCCCAAGGACCCCAAGCTTCGGAGCCAAACCCAGCACACCCCGACCCTCTGAGCCAAACTCTGTCAACTCTCCTACCAACCCCTCTACCAGCAACTCTAAGCCCTCCTCTTCAACCCCCCCCCCCACCCCCCGACGCTACCTCGGCCACACTCTCCCTCCAACCACTCCAACCCCCCATCCCGACCCTCCTTCCACACAACACACTTTTGGGGGTCCTCCTCCACAACCACAAGGTCGAAGACAACCCCCTCCCCTTCCAGTTGTTCTCTCATAGGACCACCATCCTTGCAAGCTCTGTCCCCCTTCCCACCAGGACCACCTCCTAGGTCATGTCGAAGGGCTCTGCATCCAGTTTGGCACTCGCACAGAAGGGGCAAGCCCCTAAACCAACTGCACAAGAATCCCCCTTGCCACCTGCTTGTAGAGTTTCAAGTTGTAGTTCCAAGTACGGAACAATGACCCAATCTTCACAAACTGTCCCAATGACCAAGGCCCCTCCCAGATCCGCTAACAAATCCATTTCCACCAGGGCCCACCTATTTGGATGAGGACTATTAACAACGTTCTCATAAAAAACCTTCAACATCGTCTCAGACTGTGCATTCATAGCTGACTTTTCACCCTTGATATTCTTCGTACATGTCCCCATTAATTCAGGTCTCGACATTGAATGTGAAACTCCTTACATCCTGCACGTGATTCGAGGTTGTGGTTTCATGTTGAGACAAAACATTGCAGCTTTCCGATCTTCACCTTTGTCGGTCGGCTGTACCAGCAACTGATGCAAAACCACTTCCATCGACTCCTTGAGAAGGTTGGCCTAGCGGATCTTTGCCTCCTCAGGTACGACACATGGTCCGACCATTACCACTTCGACATATAGAACCTCGCTGCGATATCGAACTCTCTTCCAACCCAGCAGCGGTGGACTAAAGTTGCGAACACAGACCACAAAATCTGTATCCTTCCCTGCCTCCTTGCCATTCGACACGATTCCGATGACCGGAATCACCACTTTCGAGGATCCCCAGCACATTCTCCAAACTTCTCCAGATCAACGGTACACCCCGCACCTGCACCGAGTTCATCCACTGCTAATCCAAATGTCCATCTAGAATACCTGGGCACCGCCAACGGATGAGGTCCTGCTTGTTCTCTCTCAGGCGCAGTAGTGCCTCTGACTCGTGCTCTACTAGGCCACACGGCAAGACTCACCACAGACTCAGCCTCACGATATCCCCCCAGCTCTACCTTCCATTGCTACTCCCCATACAACGCACCGAGAAACAGGGACCAAGCCTCGCCTCCTTTGTTGATTAGCACCTCTCCCCCTGACCTGCCTCCTTTATATATCCCCGAGGTCCAGACCTTGCTCTGTGCGCAAAACCAAGGCATCGAAAGCAACACATGGGCTCACAACCGGAGGCTGCCCAATGCCGGAGCGACCCGCAACGGAAGCACCCATTACCAAAGGGTATATCCGTTCGGTTCTAGCGCTGATCCTGGCGCTAGCCACCAAGACGATCTCTCCCCCCGATCTCCCCCTAGTGTTTGGGAGCTTCTCTGACCGTCACCGCTTTGAGTGAAGAAGCACCCAAGGTGCATCGTCATTTCCTCCCCTGGACACTCTCTCCCTCTTGCTCATTCTCCCATCTTCAAAAAGTAATGCTCATCTATCTTATTATTAGTCACTATCTATTGGATAATTAATGGATGATTAATGGATGATATCGATTTAGTTACTTATATCCAATAGCTTACATATAAGTCATAGTGCTATAAAAAGGTTGATATGCAAATTAGATAGATGGTCCTTTAAGATATTGGCTCTTTTTTATACTATATGGCCAAAAATATGGCCTATTTTGAACACTTTGAATTATGTGTTCGCTTATGATTTTCGAAATGCTTTTAAAACTTATATGTGTATGAACATACAAACAACTATAACTGAGATACATTTGAAAACATGTCCTTTAATGTGCACTTGAAAAATCATGCACATTGATGTGTATCATTATCATTTTTTGAGGCAAACGATGAAGCTTATATTAATCA
This sequence comes from Ottelia alismoides, assembly GCA_037367405.1. NCBI lineage: Eukaryota > Viridiplantae > Streptophyta > Magnoliopsida > Alismatales > Hydrocharitaceae > Ottelia > Ottelia alismoides. The sequence continues at coordinate 486,164 of JAZKJV010009424.1, forward strand.
AAAGGTAAAGTTCAGCACACGCATAGAGCCCAGCGGGCGGGTGCCAAACACAAAATAAACCAACAAAAAGCAAGTCCCTGACGACCTTGGTATTTAATACGACCAAAGACTACCAACCATGAACCACAAGATGAGGTAATGCTCATAAAACACAAAAACAAAACAAAAAGCGCCCAAGTATGTCGCTACAGAAGGCCATCAGAGATATAAGCAAGTGATAGGAGCTTTACGTTTTTGCTGCCTTCTGACGATTAGTGTAGGGGAAAGGGATCAGAGAACTGGCCAAACCTTGGCTGCAATAAAGGACTAATGAAACAACCAAAAATCAAAGAGGGAAATATCTGTTTTTCCATCCCTTTTCATTTTGATACCTTTGGGTTCTTGGTAACTGAAGCAGTAGAGCTCCTCAAGAGGGTCCAAAAAATTATGCATAGCAATGTTATGGTTCCTAGAACTATGGATATTGTGTATCAAAGAATTGGATTTGTCATCCAAAAGGGATTGTCGGCTGATGAATCTGTGATTCATCACTCTAAAAATAAAAAATAAAGCTTTTCGCTGGAGTAATTAATTGTATTCTCCATTTATCCTGCTTAATTAGCATTCATGCAGGTGTAAATAATATGTGCATATTACCATTCATATTTGTAGAAAATAAGAAGCCTAAAATTCCTTGTATACATTCACCTATTTGTACAGATTTTATACTAACTTCAAATCCAATAAAATCAACATTATTGTGCACATATTACTGACAAGAATAAAATAAATATATAAAAATTACTAACTTGAAAAGTGACAAATAATCCAAAAACCTAATTTCAGGACAGACAGACGAACACACACACACACATATCATACAATGGCTGATTTCGATCTACTCACTTTTAAAGTGATATACATTCAAATATCTTCAAAACAAGACCAATTTCATAAAAATCGGAGTTCATATGCGAAACTTGGGTTTTGGGCCCCTATTGTATATTATACATATGTTCTCATGTATTTTATTCATTTTGTTTTCTTAATTATTAAATATTCAAAAAAATAGATTAAGCTGTAAATATTTGTTTCATATTTTCCCTAACTTTATTTTGATTTTTAACCTAAAAAAATGTCAAAAAATCTACAAAAGATAAAAATGCGGTATTTTATACCTATAAGATACCACCCAAAAATACTTTTTGAACAGATGATTTCATTGGGTTTTCGGTCATTCACGAAAGTTGTAAGTCTCATCGAGAAGAGCTACTTTTGTATTGACCACTTTTTGATTTGACCCCTTTGTTGTTGCTTTTTTATTTTTTTTTTCTTTACATTTAATTTTTGATTTTTCTGGGAACGACACGTGGCAGCTCCTGGAGCCGCCGCATGTCACCCCTATTTTTATTTTTATTTTTATATTATTTTAGTTATTTACTATAATTATTTTATTTTCCTTTTTTTTAATTATTTTAGTTATTTACTATAATTACCTCCACTCCGCTACATGCGGTGGTGCACGCCTCCTGCATAACCACCAGCCCCACGTTTCTCTCCTCTCTCTCCACCTACGTACAACATTCTCTCTCCTCACAACTGCCAACTACAGGACCCACATTCCCCCTCTCACACGACCCATCCCCTCAATAATCTTCTGCGCTCCACCCTACGCGATGGTGTGACCCAATCGGCCATCTCCCTCACACCCATGCCAACTACAACTGCCCGAGACCTCTCCTCCCAACCGCACCATCCACTCCAGCCATATTCTCCGCAACATACGGTGACGAAGCCTTCACCTCTGCCATCTTGCATTTGCAACCGTCTTCAAATACCTGACCATCGTCGAACTCCCAATCTATCCGCCATCTTCAAGGAAGAAGCCACCACCTTCAGGTTTCCAACATGTGACAGACGTGGGGAACCTTAGAAGGCAATGACGGTTCGTCCAACTTGGCGAGATCCGGTGACTTCCAGTCACCACTGGAGCTTACTCTCTTTGAGCAGTCGCTGCCAAGCTTCGCGGTGCTCTTCCATACCGAAGTTGAGATTCGCTCCTCCAGCATTTTAGGTGAACGACAACCTCCCTACCTACTTCTTCCTCTCTGTCGTTCTTCTTTTCTCTTATTCCGCCCTATCCAATCCACCACCCGTTGCATGAGCTCACCAACATCTCCGTCATCGACCTTCGCCATCTTCCGTGCACCGTCTTCAACTTCAAGCTTCTTCGATGCCTCACGTTGTCAGCGAAGCCTCTCTCGCACCACCCCCGGTCGAGCATGCTTCCATCAGTTGCTTCCCCCTAGCACGACCCCTAGCAGCGAGCAGAGCATCCCCAGCTCTAGTCCACTACCTTGACAGTTGTCGACCACCTCGTCCTCCGCTGTCCCGTGAAGCTCCTCCAGCCATGAGGACCGCTTTTGCTTCAGCTGTTTCCAACTCCAGCGAGTATCTCTGCCGTATTCCGGCCAACTCTGCCTCATCGGTCGTGTGTCGGTCGAGGCTCCCAACATCCCCAGCCCTTGAGAGGCCCCTCACCAGTCGATCCCCTTGGACCACACACCTCCTGAGGTCTACCACTATCGCTCAGCTCTTCCCCACCTCACGTGCATGTCACGTGAGGGCGAGCGATACTTGCACAGACACCCCCACAAATCCAAAAGGAACGCAAGGCACACTTGCCCTCCTGGAAAACTTGCATAAATACTCGTGCAGGTATAGGTAATTACATCTAAGTCTTGTCAGCATTTTTTAACAATTTTATTTCTGTAATTGCATTTAGGCCCCTGTGTTTGGACTTTAATTTGAACATTCATTTAGCATCATTTCATTATTCAAAAAATTGCATATTATAGAATAATTCATGCTCTATCATTATGGATATTGAAGTTATTTTTGTGAGCATTGGTTTATTTATGACAAACAATTTGGTGAAAACTTACATAGTTTACCCACTGTGTGTTTTGAAATTGCTATTAAATTAATCTTTGCCCTAAAAATTCTCAAAAATTCATAGTAGATAGATTTTATATGTTCTACATTGTGCCCAAATTTCATGTCATTTGCACATATATCAATGTTGAAATAAATGAAATGTTGATTTTAATAATTATTTTTTATTTAATTCCTCACTTAGTATTTTTAGGAATTAAAAATTGTTCTAGATATTTTTCACATAGGCCTATCTAGGATAATTTAATTTTTGGAAAATATTGATGTTTGGTATTTACTAAAATTAATTAACTCAAAATCACGTTGTTTGCATATTTAATTAATAATTAATTCATTTTGCATCTAAAAATTCCAAAAAATTATAGTAGTCTAATTTCATCACATTTCACATTTTGGTCGAGTTTAAAGATTTTTGGACAATGTTTGAACGTAATTTACATTTTAGTTCCCGAACTTAGTCAAAATTGCATGTCAATCATTTATTGCATTTAAAAATAAAAAAATACCTCTTTGAAAACCTAATCTATAGACCGACTAAAATCCAATCTATGGAGACAATAACCTCCTTGAGTTCTTCCTTGGGCTTGCCCAATTAAAAAAATTGACCGCTCGGTTTAATTGGAAAATCATTAAATTTGTAGTTTTTTTATTAATCTGACTTTGTCCGACTATAACGAACAACTATTTGAACCTTAATTTCAATAGATTAATGATGGGCATTTTTGGAACATATCAAATGCCTCTGTTGCATGAGAGGTAAGGCTTAGGTAAATTTTTAGAATATCTTGAATTTAGGTTTTCCACCCCCGTGTAGTCTGATCCCCAGTTCTTCTTGTGCATATTTCTCTGATTATTTTTCTTCATTTTATTTTTGCTTTATTTTATTGAGTCTATCTCGCTGACCACCATCTTATTTTTGTACGAGGGACCCGACACAATGTAGCAGCCGCTTAGGTGGCCAAACAACTCAAGAGCTACGAGGCTGGCATTTTCTGGGAAAATAGTCAACTGAAGGAATTGCATAAATTTAAGATCGAGTTGAGTCATGAGAAAGTGTAGGGTCCTTAGGATTTTATTTTCTGCATTTTATTTTATTGCAAAATTTCTAGCGAATTCCGTTCGGAATCTCGCATGTGTATTCCTACTTGGACATTATTTTGTGGTGTGTTGGACTTGTTTCACTCTCCGATGAGGGTGGGGCTCGACTTGAGTGGCGAGATTAGGATAGGCACCCAGCAGTTCAAATTCAAAATTTCTTCTGCTCGTACTTTATAGGACCGCACATCACACCTAACGAGACACATTTAGACCGTAGAGCTATTAGTCAAATTTAAATTGTTCATCACTCATTAATAGAATTGTCTGTCTAGGAACAATTTTCTCGCGTGCATTTTATATAGTTTAAAAATTTCAATTCTTCCTTGCATCTCGCATGTAGAGAGCGAGGATCATTGTAAGTCTTCTGAACTGGGCATGCATCATTGATTTCATTGCTTGCATCGGTTTTTCTTGACTCCCTTCCCTTGATTTTGAAACATAGGTTAAAAGGAAATCGGGACTAATCGTTAAGTGTACCGTGTTTGGTGGATTAATCAACTGACAATCAAACTTAAAATCAGAACTGTTATATCAGAGTTGACAAAAAAATGACTAAAACTAACACTTGTTTTCGGGTGAGCAATCTCGTCATTATATGCAATTTATCTTGATTGTTGATAGGTGAGGACGCATCCCTAGGATAGTGCCCAAAACCCACATCTTAAACGTACGTAAACTGATTTATTGTTTTACCACTTAACAAAAATTGAAAAGATAACAGCCGAATATTTGTGACCATCATTGTGTTGAGTTGGTGAAATTAGGATTTGCTCTTGCATTGGTCTTCGTGTCTATTTGTGTGTGTTCTACCTTTGTGTATTTGTATGTTTTTGCATCAATCATCTTTCATTCCCTCTCGAAGATGTCTACTCATCGGTTTTCGCACTGACCATCTTCATCTTTTTCCTCCATGAATCCTCTCTTCGAGACGGATCCCCTACCCCATTCCAACTACGAAGTCAAACCTCTGACTGACTTCCCTACTTTTTCACCTTTCTCACTTACCCTACATTCTCACATCCCATATCCACTTCCATCTTGGGCTAACTATCCTTATTCTCGAGAGCCTGCTGGAATCAATGAACAATTTGAAGAGAAAGCCACTGCATAGATAGATGACTGGCAGAATTACCTACCCCCACACCCCTCCTTTGACTCTCATATGATTGTTGGGACAGGTCAACAAATTACACATATACATCCTAACTGGACCTTAGGTTATCACATGGTCGACCAAACACACAGAATGGAGATGACTGCACCTTATGATTTTCCGGACTTGATTGACCTTAGTGATCAAGTGCGCATTGAACGGCCCTCACTCCCCCATTTAGAGAGCCTACACCTATAAGGGATTGGACTCATGAGAAAAATCTACAAGCCCCTTATATATCTAATCCACATGAGGCTCCGACCAATATCTGCAATTCGGATGGTCTATACTCGAACCAGAATTACATGCCCGAATCTAGGTATGTTGAGTATGAGACACCAATTTCTCAGCAGTAACCTTAAACAGAATAGACTTCTTCCATGATTTGTCATGAGAACTTTTTGGAGGATGACATTTCTAAACTTATTGAGAAAAATGAATCATTTGGTAACAAGTTCAGAGATGTCACTCAAATATTGCACTCAATTTCTACCGGCCGGGGTATGAAAGTAGAAAAGGACGTAAGTAAATTTGATGTTGAAAATCGAGCGAGCATTAGGGAAACTACACATTCTATACAGCTGGATTCAATTCTACCTCCCACTTCTACTATCCACTTGCCCTCCAATATTGAGTCTGCTTTTTCTCCCTCCATCCTTCACATATCGAAAACATCAAAAAATTGAAAATCCCAAAAAGACCAAAAAAATGTAAAACCAAAAAATTTCATAAAAATAGAAAATGAAAATGACAAAAAAAATTGGATCCTGCTCTGAGGGAAGCCCTTACTGAAGAATTGATTTTTAAGCTTCCCTTAATAAAGGCCATAGATCACTTCCCTGACCTCAAGAGATTTATAAGGAGTAAATTGATGCCCAAGAGGTCGGGTAATAAGAGAACGAGGACAGAAAGAAACCTAGTGTCTATGGCCACCTCCTTAGTAATGGGGAGAAAGACCAAGAGCCGTAGAGTGAAGCGTTTGCCCCGAGTTGAGTGCAAAATCAAAGACACCATTTTTACCCATGCGAGAATCTATGATAACCCTTCGATAAATATCCTCCCGACCTCCGTGTTTGACAATCTCAAACGCGGACCACTTAGGAAGTTGAGAGAGATCATGCAGTTGGCTGACCGATCCATAAAATGATCAAGAGAACCATTTCAGTCATCATTACTTTTCGAGGTGCTCTACTTTAGATACACTTCACGATCATTGGCATTGAGCACCGAGGAGAGTTTACCCAGTCTCTGATTATTCTTGGGAAGCCGTTCTTAGCCTTGGTTAAGGCAACTATAGATTGTGAGAGTCGAGAGATCGATTTTATAGCATTGGGAGCACTCCGACCTCATCAATTCTTTGACACACGTTACTCTAAGGTAACCCGCATAGCCGCAGACAGTCGTTACCATCGAGAGATAGATGAGTCCCTTCTCTCTACTACACCTGAGATACCTATTGTCCAGACAACCATTGGTTTAGAGACACTCTACAGCTCCATTTCACCAACTGCTTGTACCACCACCACAGCAGATCCTAAAGAGGACTAACAACCAGAAGTTGTCATTGAGTCGGACACAACTTTTGTTGATTGTCATGACCATTTCGATAATCCGACATCCGTGACCAATAATGTCAAGCCAACTTAGATCACTACCACCTTCCTAAGATGTGCACTGACCCTTCAGGAATAATATAATTTATATGGTGACTCCTCTGATGAGGAACCCATGGTCAGCACTACACCCCATTCTGGACCTTCAATAAAGGAGACATCCAAGACCAACTTAACCCTTCTCAAAAACATGGTTGCTCCATCCTCTAACCGGTTATCCAGTGAGAGGAAGTTGAGAATAGATTCTTCGAGGCGTTCCCCTGAACCCCTTGCAGTGTGTCACTCTCTTCTCCCTCTCAATGCTTCAGGTTAGAGAAAATCGACTATGAAAGTTTCCTTCAACATACCAGAGAAGGAATTTTCTAAGGATTCCTCATCAGGTCCGAATGAGGTGATTTATATGAGTGAGCCTAGTTCATTTATTCTCAAGCCTTATCTGAGCAAGCAGTCGTGTGTCGGCCCGCATTGGATGATCCCTTCACCTCACTATTATTTCTCTGAGGATGATTCCGATAGAGACACACATGTATATTCACCACCTCCCCGTTCACACAAGAAGATTCATTACAAACCTTCTTGACCTATGTATATTCTCCAATCCCATCAGTTCTCGTACTTACTCCCGTCCTATACTTAGGCTGACCAGAGCCCAAGTATAGGGGGACCGATGCCCATCCTGTAGATCCATTCATCCATTTCTTAACCTCTTGACCTCAGCTGCCCCATTTTTGTTCTTCTTCTACACTTAGGCTGCCAGAGCCTAAGTATAGGAGGGGTGGATCGACTTCTATACTTTTGGTATTTTAGCTCTCCTATGCTTAGCACGAACTATGTCTTTTCTTCGCTTTTTGTGCTCTGAGGACACATCACATGGTAAGTATAGAGGGGCATGTATATATTACATATATACTTTGCCCATATCTCATACTTTCGTGTATTTTTGTATGTATTATGCAATAACTATGAGGTGGGTAAAATTGGTAAAAAACTAAAAAAACTTTTTGTAAAATACATGTATACTTGTATAATATGTATATTGTATAACACTTGTATAATTTGTATATAAGCTTTGTAAATGATACTTTTGTAAAATTTATTGTAAAATAAGAGGTATACCTGAATTTTGAATAAAAAAGAAGAAGAAAAGAAAAAAAGAGGCTTCTTATTTACTCTTGCATACCATCCATGCATTTTTTCAAAAAAAAAAATAAATTCAAAAGTCTTGCACTTCATTCATGTGCATTCAATGTACATTTCATTTGCATACGCAAAGTGAAAAGTTAGTGGGTTCTGAACCAAGTTATGAATAGAAGTCTAGGATGGACCTGATTTGACCTTAATCTACTTAATTTCAGAGGATCCTTATAAGAAATGGGATTAGGATTCTTCATGTCTGTAGACTTAATTCTTTGGGAACCACACGACTTAGTTCAGTGTCGTCTTGACTGCCTAAAAAGAATCTTTCGGAGCACACGCATGATTCTTGTCGATAATGACCTAGCTTTCACACCTGCACTTACACTTCCTCACCTCAGTTGAAGTAGCAGAGGGTTGGATTTGCTGGCATGAGACACAAGCCAATGGAAACATTGAAAGTCACACATTTGTGGCCATTGTACCCCAACCCAGTCCAGTAGTGACGAGGTCTAAAGACAAGTTTATGTGGGTTGCAATAACAGTTCAAAAGAGGGATAGTCTACTGGATCAAGAAGAAAAACTCCTTGTGCACATGCTGCATAAAAAAAGAAAGAAAAAAGAAGAAAAAACATGAAAAAAATGAAATCCAAAAAAGGGGACATGCCTGAGTGAAAATAAAATGCATGTCGGAGTATGTATATTTGTCAAATAAGGAAGCTTGAGCTTCAAAGTCAGATATTGTGAGCATGCAGCTGGATGACTGGGCTACATTGGTCAAGCATCCTAGGATAGGTAGCTACACTAGCTACCATCCATTCTTCTCTCCACCTCCTCTTTTTGAGTCGGTTGCAGTTGAACTTAGAAGGGAATACCCCGTGTTGGGCCATGAATCTTGAGGATTGATAATTGATGATATGAAAGTCGTTGCTATCCCCAAAAATCCCACGACAAACAAATTTTTTTTATTTTTGCTACTTATTTACTTGTATAGCGGACAAGATCAAACTCAGGGAGGCTACAATTCCTGAGGGTTATTCAATTAATCGACAAATATTCAATTAAAATAAAAAGAAAATCTCAAAGGCAAACTGTCCTTAGTTTTTGTGGATTTTTTCTCTTTTTATTATTTTAATTTTTTTATTACTATTTTTTGTTTTCTAATTTTCAATTTTTTTAGTGATTTTAATTTTGCAAATTTTCTTTTTATTTTAAAATCAAGAACAATATGAAAAAACAAGAAATACGCACACCAACTCTATTGGTATTTTTTAATTACATCAAACATGATTAGAAAAATCCAGAGAAAATATTTTTGGGTTTTAAAGATTTTGAAATGTTTTTGGAATTTTTTGTATAATTTTTAGATGTTTTTGTATTTCTAAAAGTCAAATAGTGATAAAATAGGAAATAATGCACCCTGGAGTAATTTACAACTGAAAAATATTTTAAGTGCCAAAACTCCTGGCATTTATGATAGTTAGAGACAAATATCTACAAACAGGGACTGAAATGGCAATTTTTGGATTTTGTAGGATTTTTTATTATTTTTATAAGATTTTTTTTTGTATTTTTCATTTTTTTGGGTTTTATAAATAATTAATGCACAAAATTTGGACAAAAATTAGAAGACAATGAAATATAATTACGCAATTTTTTAGGAATTTTTAGGCATATTTTCAAATTTTTATGAATTTTCTAGTTCCAGGCAGATAAAAAGACATTGTTTTTTATTTTTTTAAAAATATTAAATGGCAATAAAAATTGATTAAAATTTTACACATTTATAAAAACTATAGCAGGAACATACACCATTTTTTGAGTTTTTTTTGAAGAATAAAAATATTTATTTCATCAGAGAGATCAAGAAAATTATTATTCTGGAAATGCAGGGACCAAATTACAATTATTTAAAAGTTTTCCAACAAAATATAAAAAAAAATAAACAACAGGGAGAAAGTGAAAATTACCCATTAAGGGCGTCTGTGGCATGTGATGGCTCTTGAAACAGAGGTCTTCTTGCAGTTTTTGAAATCACCGAGGGGAAACTTGTATTATTTATAACCCCTTTTTTCCTTTAGGGTTAGTGCTCCCTTCGTTTCCAAACAAGCACAAGGGAGGTGTGTGCGACGTCACCCTCTTTCTTCTTCACGCAGGCTAGCGGTAGGAGGTCGGTGGGCAGTGGCTTCAACGGTGGAGCGTGAGGTATCTGAGAAGGGCGGTGAAGTGGAGGTGCTAGCGGAGGTGAGCGGTTCCTGGAGATGGCCGCGTGAGGAGTAGGCGGAGCTCAGCGGGCTATCGTGGGTGAGCGCAAGCTTTAGGATGGCGGCGACGTGCAAGGGAGTGCTCGGTGTTGGTGGCAGTGGCCAGGACCGAGCCGTAGGTGGCTGCAGTGGTTGGATCTGGAGCACAAGCGGTCGTGTGGCAAAGGGCTCATCGACAAGCTGAAGCTTGGCGCGGAGGGTCGACGTGGGTGCGGTCGAGAAGCAAGGGACAGGGGGGCGGTTGAGCACGGGACACTGTCGAGGGTCTGGTGGCGGTGATACACCGTCACGGAGACGTCACGGCTGGTTGCGGTACAGCCGATGGGCAGATCTGATCGACACCGACAGGGCGATGGCGTCGTGGGCAGATAACCTGGAGAACGACAGGGCGATGGCGGCCGAAAACGGTCGGCAGGGGCGTAGAAGGGCTGCGGAGGCTCCTTGCGCTGTTGGAGGGCAGCACCTGCCGCCGTTGTTTGGAACTTTTTTATTTTTCTTATTTTCAATTGTAAAGATAGAAACAACAAACAAAAAATATTTTTTTACTTTTTTTATAAATCCAAAATAGAGAAATTAAAAATAGAAGACAAAAATGTTTTTTTCTTTTTTTAAGTTATTATTATTTTTTATTTTTTTCTTTATTTTTTAGATGATCCTGCAAAACAAATGTTAGAGGAAAACATATTTTTTTATTTATAAACAAATCGGAAGGTGAACGAGGATCCGACGAAACGTGAGGAATTGAATGCGGTTCTCTGACCACCGTGCGTGGTCGAAGTTAATAGATCGTGGAAGATAGAAGATGAATGCGGAGATATTGAGAAAATGAGATGAAAAATCGAGTTGGTTGCGGATCAAATCGAGATGTATTTTAAGACTAAATAAAAAAATGATGATGAAATTAATTACGACAAAATGTAACTACGATTAATCTAGATGAAAAATAAGAGGAAAATGATGATGGATCTCAAATTAGGAGCGGAAAACTACTCTGATTGCCTCGACGAAGGCCAACTCGCTGTCACCGGATGGCTCGGAGGCTAGGCACCTTTCTCGACAAGAAGACTCTCGGAGATCAGGCTCCTCTCACCAAAGATTGATCAAGTTGGAATGATGGAGAAGGAGCCATATAAAAAGAAAAGATGGAGAATGAAATTTGAATTTTTGAATTTTTAGTTGAAGAGATAAGAGAGATGAAAATTGAAATGAGATAAAGATAAAGAGAGATAAAACTATTTACAAAATTAACTATTTTTTTAAATTTTCTTCACTTTATTTATTAGAAAATTAAAAGTTAATTTTTTATTTTTTAGTGGAAGTTAGTTAAGAAAATTAAATATATACATATGCTATATACAAATATGACATTATCTACATGGGTAAATAAGCAAATTAATTTTTTTTGTTTTAAAATTAAAATTTTTTTATTTTTATTTTTATTTTAAAATAATTTGTAAAAAAAATTACAAATACATACAAATACAATATGTATAAAATACATGGGGAAATTGCATAAACCGCCCCAGAAAACTAACTTTTTACTCGTAACTCCAAAATTTTTGAAAATACATCCATTTTAAAGATAATTTAATTTAGAATCCAATGGAAGTGAGATTAGTTTAATTTGAGTTCATATGGAGCCGGAATTGTTCTTTCAATTAGTGCTTAGTGGCTTTTTCCAAGTGTGGTTGCTTTTATTATGTACATGATTTATATGTGAAAATATTTTTATTAATATAACACATTTTTATTTACTACTTTGATTTTGAAAGTTATTTGATTTGAGGTCAATTAATGTACAAATAAAGTAGTGAAGTATACAAATATACACAACACACAATATTTTTTGGATTTTCTAATTGAGGACCCTATGTCCCCTTATTTTATTCCTGGTCGATCAGGTCAAGTCTTGATGTTCTCTCGGGGTTTGGGTCAGCCTGTATCTATTACATATATACAGTCTTCCTCTTTTTTATTTTTTTCTTTATTTTTCCTTTATTTATTTATTTATTTGAGGTTAAAGTAATATACAAATATACAATATTTACAGACAAATGCAAGTTAGTAAGAATATGGAGTTAGTGTTATATACTGCTGTTTTATAAGGGATTTTAAGCTAAAATAAATGAATAAAGATGATGAATCGTAGATTCATCATCCCCCTATGCTTTACCTTTGCTAGTCCCTTAGCAAACACTTATTTGAAAGAATAATTGAGAAAAAGAAAAAGAAAGGGAAAATAAAGAAAGTAGGACAATATTGAGTATTAAACTTATCTTCATAAAATTGTAGTTTGTAGCCCTGTCGGACCTCTGGATTATTAGTGTGTCGGAACCTTAATGGGAGATGGATTTAAAACATAACAACCTCTAAGTTCCACAGGACTCCTATTCAGGTCACCTCAACAGTCAGGTTAGAACAAGTCTACATACACCAATTCTTATGACTATGAATCTTTACTTATACGGTGTAAGTGAGGTATAGCTCTCCATCTCAGAAGTAGCAAAGAAACAACCTCCCTCAATAAGCCATTCCCTAAGCGGAGTGATTGAGGGAAGGGGATTGAGGGACCCTCCATAGAAAAATGAGGGTTAGGAGTGGGTTTCTGAGCATGCATAATGCTGGAATCTGTGCAGACATCATCAATATCAACAGATAGATCCAAAAGAGATACAAAAACCTTTCCTTTATTCATATTTTTTATTTTCGAAGTTTTTCAATTTTTTGCATTTTTTCTATAAATCTCCTCAGGTACAGGAGAGGACAAAACAACTAGAGGACTCTTGGTGGCATCAGTACCACCAACAACATCTGAACTTGCGGCATCAGCACCGTGCTTCGGCCTGGCATCTGGGAATTTTGTGGAATCAACACTAGCATCTGCAACTGGGGATACGATAGCATCAACATCGTCATATGGATCATCATCCTTGATGGCATCGGTACCACTGTCATTGTCATGATTAGTAACATCAGCACCGCTCCTGACTCCGTCAAGCACCCTAGACTCTGCATTAGGATGTCGCCTAGACAAACCACCGTCAGCTAGCTTCCTACCACTCCTAAGTGTTACAAAATCAACATCAAATAAATAATGAATCTCATCTAGAATATCACTAGGAGAGGCGGCTTATGTTGATTGTACATGCTCAGACTTTCTCTTGAGATTGTTTGGGTTAAGTTCTATCTTTGCAGGTGTGGCAGCCTTGCCCTTGATTAGTTCTCCCATCTCCTACCAGAATTCATCCATCTCTCGTCGGAAGGTGGCTTCTTGCTCAGATAGCATGCAGGCGAGATTGTTAAGGGATGGGTTCTCATAAGAGTGTGAATGAGAACTGGACAGGTTACCTCACTGGAAATGAGGTTCGCTCTACTGCTGGTATGAGTGAGGAGGAGGCCGGGGCTACTAATGATAAAGCTACTACTGTCTCCAATGTTGACCTTGATACGAGGGTTGAGGACCATGCCGTGGCTGATGTAGAGAGTATTGAGGTTGTTGTTGTTGTTGGGCGCCCTACCCTGCATGTGCTAGAGGCTGCTGCTGGAATGAAATACCTCAATTGGACCATCGAAACCTGGGTGATAACGGTGGATCCTAGGTTGATGTTGGTACTGATAGTACCAAATCCCATTAACTTCCATCAACGACTCATTTTGCTCGTGTACTGGTAGAGGAAGGGATGCCTAGGGCTGATCTGGATGATACACCACTAACTGTGTATTTGAGGAAGGTAGTGGCGGAAACTGATACTGTGGGAGTGGCTGAATCGGCTCCTCCTAAATATGGTAGACCTATTGGTATGTGGCAGAGGGCTGAGATGAACTGCTCCCTGGATCAGTTTGTGACCTAGAAAGTGACTGAGATGCTGTATGTGCCTCTTGGAGACACATGATCTAGGTCTTCAGGTCACTCAATGTTTGGGCCAGATAATCAATCTTATTGAGCTTGTCGAGGCCCTGACATGTCTTCTCCTTAATGATCTTTATCCAGTCTAGCTTCTGGCTGATGATACACATATCGGCAGCTAAAGACCATGCTAGTGTTGCTGCCGTAGAATAGAAAAAGGACCGGCCTCAATGTGTGCTATCTTCTGATATGAAATCACTTGAGGGGGAGGCTTCCTTTCAGTGTAAACTTAGATCTGGGACATCATCGTCTAATTCTCGACCATCTCCTCATCAATGGCCCAGACCGGGTCTTGTCCTTGACAAAGTAGGAATCTCCACAAGAGGCGTTCACTAGCCCCTGCAGCCCAGGAGTCAGCCCATAGAAGAAACTCTGTACGAGATTTGGCTTGTTGATGTCATGGTGGGGACACCTATCGATGAGCTCTCGAAATCGATCCCACACTTCTTGGAACTCGTTAATTGGGGATTATGGTGAAGTTGTTGATCATGGATCTAGCTGCATTGGTTCGGTCGAGTGGGTAATACTTGTTCAGATACTCAGTCCGGAGCTGCTCCCAAGTGGTGACCACCCTCCCTAGGTGTTTCCTCCAATAGGTTGCTCGATCAACCAAGGAGAACGGGAAGGCGATCAACTTGATGGTATCCTCATCCACTAGCCTATCATAGATGGTGCTGCAGGGAATCTCGAATTCTTGTAGATGGAGGTGGGGCTCCTCGGTGGTGTACCCATGGAACATGGGCAATTGCTGGACCGTCTGGGGGCAAAGCTCGAAGTCACCCAAGATGGCGAGAATGGATCCTTCGATGACTGAGTGTTGCACCAGGGTAATGCAACTGCCTCATCGTACGTCATGGCCTCTAAGGATCTCGCAGCTTGTCCTGGCCTATGACATCTACTCGGCCCTCTTGTCATGGTATCTCTCCACCATCGGCTAGTATCTCGGGTTCTTCTCTCCCAACTCGCATCTGCGTGAGCATGAATATGCCTTTATCCCCGATCTGTTTGTGCATGGTCTCCAAGGAATCTTGTAGTGTATTGTTGATGGTTGCATGATACAATACAAAAGATGAAGTCTGTGGCTGCTCATCAGTCCTATCATCACTGGTCATCTCTCCTGTCTCTGCAAAGGCAAAAGACCCTAGTTCAGGTGTTGTCAAATGAATGTATAGTTGTGATGGCCTTTCAATCTATACCTCAATAGGGGAAGAAGGATGGTTGAAGGGGAATAGGGTGGAGGTGAATTCGGGTTCAGAGAACGGTAATGAGCTCTCTAAAGCCACCCTAGATTAACAGGGAGGAGTGCTAGAAAGCCGTGCTACCAGAGGCAGCCTAAGAGACATTCTACCCGTCATCTTGATCTGGGAATTTATAAAGATTTGATCTAGACTAAAAGCAAGATGAGAAAACAAACCCCCGGTTCACCAACTCAATGCAGTGTGATGACCGTGAAATCCTGATCATTTATCTTGTCAATTTTTATTTTTGGTATGCAATCTTACAGAGCGAATTTAGCGAGTTGTTAGGAGCTCGATTCTCCCTGGAGACTGGCACGGATTCTTACGACTAGTTGCGCATATTTCCTGCCAGAATGGGTGTAAGTACGGACCGTTTCCGACTACCTGATTTACTTGAGGACAGAGCCTTATGTAATATCCTCTAAACCACCCACTCTACTAAGGAAGTCTGGACCATTTACCAGTTAACCAAAAATCTTCACTGGAGAATAGCGAATCATTTTGTAAGAAGCGGTAATCTTAAGAAAGTCCAGGCGTGGATCTATCCTAGTGTGCGGGTCACTAAAGTCCCAGCAAGTAAAAATATACAAGGAGGGGGTTACTCTCCCCAAAACAAAATTGTTGAGTGAAGTTAGGTTTTAGGTCAAGTGTACTTTAGTAGTCTCGATTTTATTAGTTATCTCTTTTTAGGTATTTTCCTGAATAAAGACAATGTCTAATGAATTTTCTCATTTCTTTTTTATTTAAGTCCAACAAAACAAGGGGAGGAAGATGGAAAAGCCGATGCCCGATGAAATCAATGATGCATGCAGAGTATGAAATGCGTATCTTGCTCTAGTAATCTACATGCAAAGCGATCCACACATAAATTAAAGATAGTATTAAAACTAATCTAAATGATGCACGTGGAAATCACCCTAAGACAATAACTTCTATTACGGGAAGAAGTGGTACTAATTAATCAGAAGAGAGACCTGAGTCCGGTCTTCGATGTCGATCAGTGTCCATCAGAATGGTTCCTGCAAGCGTTGTATATGGGTCTCTCGGTACGTGGTCTCTAGTCTAATTAAGTTAGTTTTTTATTTGACTAAGTCCAAACGTGATCTATATGAACGGATATTCTTTTAGGGTGTTTGGACCTTAGTTTCTACCAAGCTCAACCAGAATAAAAGCTAAGTCTACGGTCTAAAACCTCGGGAAAGAAATAAAAATAAAATGCGAAAAACCATGAAAAATCTGGTGAGGTCCCCCGAGTGCACCGACGCTCGGTGAGTCAGACTCCGAATAATGCTCAAGTGTCCAGAAGTGTCCAAAAGTCTAAGTTATTATAAGAATTTATGCAAATAATAAAACTAAGCAAAATTCTCTCTATTATAACTACTTCTTCTTCTCTACTCCTCCTCAGGTACGGGCCCCCACAAAGCGAACTGAGTCCTCTTCCAAGCAGTCCCTTACACAAAAAGCAAAACAGAAGATGATCAGAAATAGTTATAAAAGATAGAAGAAAATATAAACAAAAAATGAAATCTAACTACTTAGCCTCGCTCTCAGACAACGGTGTCATTCTGATAACCGAAGATTCAGCCGACTAAGGTCGATTAAATTAAGCAAGTGTCATTGTCCTAAGTCAATTAAAATCGATTAACAAGAATATAAACCATTAATAAATAAAACAGTCAAATCGAGCGCTTTTGCTACTTTTATTAACCTGGTATAAAGACCAGGTTCGAACTCAAGGAGCACAATTATGCACTGAGTAGTTAATTTCAAAAATCAATGGATTTTTATTACTTTTGTGGTTTTTAATTTTTCAATTTTTTAATTTTTCAATATAGAAAAGTATGCGCCAAAGATAAAAACACACACGGACATCTTTTTGTATTTTTCAAATAGGTCAAAAAAATGCTCAGAAAATTAAAATAAAAATATTTTTGGGTTTTGTGTATTTTTAGTGGTTTTGGTAATTTTTATACATTTTTCAGATGTTTTGTGGTTTTCTAAAAATCAAACAATGGTAAAATAAGAAAATAGTGCACAACCAGGAATATATTGCAATTTAAAAATAAGTAAAAGGCTTAAAATTCCTGAGAGTATTTATGATAAACTAGAAAGAAATACCTACAAATAGGAAATGAAATCACTATTTTTTGTTGATTTATATGATTTTATAAGTTTTTAAGTATTTGTAAATTTTTATGTTTATATAGGGTATTTTTAAACAAAATTTGTAAGGAGCGAATAGAGCATGAAAGGCAACTACAGTAATTTCTATAGAACTTTTAAGTGATTTTTCAAATTTTTAAGTATTTCCCAAAATGAACGGGGAGTTATTAGGGTGTTTTAATTTTTTTTAATAAAAGCAAATGCATGAAAATTAACAAGCAAAAATCACCATAAGTTCTACATGCAATCAGGAACCACAGGTGATTTTTAGGTAAATATTTGAGTTAATTAAGTATTTATTGCAATTAATAAAAAAACTTACAATTGAAAGTAGTGCACATGGACCAATCTACAAAAAACTTATGTCCTAGGGCTAGCAAATAACAAGGAAATAAAACACAATGGCCTCTAAGCAATTTATCCACAAAAATCACGCACAACACGTGAATCCAGACACGTAGGGGTATATGTGCAATTTTCAAAACTTTCTATTCATTCCATAATAGTTACAAAGCTCAGGGGAAAACATGTAAAAACACCAAAAATCACGTGAAGGTACACATGAATACAACTCAAGTGGACTAAAATGCAAATATAAAAATATCATGTTCCTTACGGCAAAAGTTTTTAACTACAGTTTATATTTATTGTACTAACAAGAAATAAGCAAGACTACGAGATAAAAAATGGAAATATACCCTTGAGGCATTGCTGACCCTCCCAGAGCACTCAAGTCAAGTAGTATCCAAGGTCTTTGCGACCCGAATCGCAAGGCACGATTAATCAAGAAGAATAAGACCACAAATAAAACAATCAAAGTACAAAAATCGAATGTAGCGGTCTCTGGTTTTATTTAACCTGGTATAGGGACCATGGTCGAACACAAGGAGCACGAGAGAAGCCTACAAAGTAGTCGAGAAATTACAGAAGAAAAGGCATCTTTTTGGTTATTTTTAATTTGCAATTTTTTTTATATATTTTCTAATAAGAAAATGAATAACAAGATAAAGGAAATCACACTCCAACAACTTTTATTAAGACTAAAAATACTCAAAAATTCGAAACAAAAATTTCATTAACTTTGTGGTTTCATTCCACATGAACAAGCTGGAATTAACAAACGTTGGGCTTCTTGCTGCATTAAAGTCTGTAGAAGACGTAATGAAGAAAGATGGTCCTACTGGCAGTGCAATGGTTGCAAAGGTCAGAGGGAAGCGCGGTCGGAAGCAAGGTTCTCGGAAGGGCCCGGCGTAGAAGAGAAAGAAGAAGGGACAAGGTGTTGGCTCATCTTCCAATGCATCCACTCTAATGGCGTCGAATAAAACCGACGCCTGTCACCACTGCAAGAAGCCGGGCCACTAGAGGCGTAACTGCCCAGATTACCTAAAGTCGGCACTGTGTTCAAACCATTATTTGCACGTTCGAAATATCATCAACAAACATTATTTGCATACAAAACACGTGTATGCAAAAAAACTACAAAACCAAAAATCTATAAAAACTTACATAATTCAAAAAAACTTTCTTTTATATCTGCATTTTTCTCAAAAAAATCACTAAAAATTTCAAAATTAGAAAATTGTTTTTTAAAAAAATGTTCTTTTCACATGTGCATCATTTTTCAAAAAAACGCTTTCTTTGCATTGCACATATTTTCTTGTATTTACATGTGCATTTTTCAGGGTAGTACTGACATTTAAACTATGTCTGGAATGAAATTGAAGTATGGAGCTTAGTTGGGCCTCAATCCACTTAATTTCAGTGGAACCTTATAAGAAATGGAGTTAAGACTTTTCAGGTCCTAGTGACTTAATTCTTTGAGTCCATAAGACTATGTTCACATGTCATCTTGATTAGTCTAAGTAGAACATTTAATAACACAAGCATGATTCTTTCAGACCGTGGCTTATCTTGGACAAGCACTCTACACATAGCTCTTCATGGATGAGGTAGTGAGGAGGCAGAATCTTTTAGCTTAGGGTAGCATATGAGGGTAGTACATCTAGGCGGAAACTCTCGTCTTCCTCAAGGGAAGGAAGTGCGTCTCTACCTGGTCTAGCGATGTTGATGTCTAAAGATAGGATGTTGTGGGGTTGCAATAATGCTTCAAAAGAGGGATAATCTACTGGCTCAAGTGGAAAAACTCCTTATGTACATGTTGTACCTTGTATATGCTTTAAAAAAGTGTGGAAAAATGCAGAATCTCCAAAAGTGGACATGCCTGATTGAAAAGTAAAATGCATGTCGGAGTGTATATACAAGGATAAAAAAATTCATTAAGAGCTTCAAAGAGAAATTTTTGTAAGCTTGCAGCGGATGACTTGGCTACATTGGTCATGCATCCAAGGATAGGTAGCTACATTGGTTATCGTCCATTCTTTTCTCCATCCCCTCTTCTTGAGCTGGTTGTACTTGAACTTAGAAGGGAATATCTCCACTCCTCGAGGAAAGAGTTGCTAGACCAGGTAACTAGATTTACCTTATTGAGGGAGGTTGTTTCTTTGCTACTTTTGAGATTGGGAGCTATACATCACTTACACCGTACAAGTAAAGATTCATAGTCATAAGAATTGGTGTACGTAGACTTGTTCTGACCTGACTGTTGAGGTGACCTGAATAGAAGTCCCATGGAACTTAGAGGCTGTTAGGTTTTAAATCCATCTCCCAATAAGGTTCCGACACACTAATAATCCAAAGGTCCGACAGAGCTCCAAACTACAGTTTTATGGAGATAAGTTTAATACTCAATATTGTCCTACTTCTTTATGTCTCTTTCTTTTTCTTTTTCTTCACTTATTCTTTTAAAAAAGTATTTGCTAAGGGACTAGCAAAGGTAAAGCATAGGGGGATGATGAATCTGTGATTCGTCATCTTTATTCATTTATTTTAGCTTAAAATCCCTTATAAAACACCTGTATATAACACTAACTCCATATTCTTACTAACTTGCATCTATGTGTAAATATTGTATATTTACATATTGTTTTAGCTTAAAATAAATAAATAAAGAAGAAAGGAAAAATAAAGAAAATAAAATAAAAACAAGGACGACTGTATATATGTAATAGATACATGCTGACCTGAAACCCGAGAGAAGGTCAAGACTTGGGGGAGATAGGGTCCTCAATTAGAAAATCCAAAAAAAAAAATTGTGTGTTGTGTATATTTGTATACTTCACTATTTTATTTGTACCTTAATTGATCTCAAATCAAATACCTTTCAAAATCAAAGTTGTAAATAAAAATGTGTTCTAATTAATAAAAATAATTACACAATTAAATCATGTACGGAATAAAAGCAACCACACTTGGAAAAAGCCATTAAGCACTAATTGAAAGACCAATTTTGGCTACATATGAACTCAAATTGAACCAATCTCACTTCCATTAGATTCTAAATTAAATTATCTTTAAAATGGTTGTATTTTCATAATTTTTGAAGTTACGAGTAAAAAGTTGGTTTTCTGGGGTGGTTTATGCAATTTTCCCATGTAATTTGTACATATTGTATTTGTATATATTTGTAATATTTTTTAGTAATTACTTAAAATTAAAAAAATTAAAATAATTAATCAAAAAAACCAATTTACTCATTTACCCATGTATATAATGTCATGTATGTATGTGGTATTTGTATATAGTTTCTATTCTTAATTAACCACCATAAAAATTTAAAAAAATTAACATTTTTTGATCAAATAAATAAAGTGACGACAATTCAAAAAAAAAAATAGTTAATTTTGTAAATAGTTCTATCTCTATTTATCTTTATCTCATTTCAATTTTCATCTCTCTTATCTCTTCAACCAAAAATTCAAAAATTCAAATTTCATTCTCCATCTTTTCTATTTATATGGCTCCTTCTCCATCATTCCAACTTGATCAATCTTTGGTGAGAGGAGCCTGATCTCTGAGAGTCTTCTTGTCGAGAAAGGTGCCTAGCCTCCGAGCTGTCCGATGACAGCGAGTCAGACTTCATTGAGGCGATCACGGTAGTTTTCTGCTCCTAAGGTGAGATCCATCATCATTTTTCTTCTTATTTTATCCTAGATTAACCTTAGTTTTATCTAGATCCATTGTTGTTGTCATTTTGTTCATCTAGATCTTGAAAATCCATCACGATTTGATCGCCACCGACTCGATTTTTCATCTCATTTTCTATCTCCCGCGATCTAACAACTCCGACCACGCATGGTGGTCAGAGAACCGGATTCGATTACCCATATCGCAAGATCCGCCGGTTCACATATCCCATTTTTTGTGCATAAATAAATAAAAAAATTGAAAATATATAATTTTTTGTTTTTCTTTTCTCTATAATATTTGTTTTGTAGGAAAATAAAAAAAACATAAAAAAATATATAAAAATTCTTCTTCCATCTCTGTTTACACTTTCTATAAAAAATAAAAAAATCCGTTTATTATCAGTTGTTTACATATAAAGAAAATAAAACAAAAAAACTCAGGAAGGGCAGCAGGTGGCAATGCCGCCCACCACCAGCACTACCCCCGATCTTGGCAGCCTACTTCCAGCCCTCTGCCAAAGCCCGCGACCACCACCCGACTACGACACCACCAGCTCCGCGCCACCACGGTCAGCGTTGCGCCTCCAACCTCCTCCACACTCCGTGCCCCAGAACCAGCTCCATGCTGGCCTCCATCGCCCAACCCCACACGAGGCCCCGCACCGACCATCCGCGCCGCCACCATTGACTGAAAAGGGCCCCGCTCCAGCCACCATGCTCGCTCCTCAGCGCGAGCCCTCCATCCTCCCCTCAACACATTGGCCCTCCGCAGCTTGGACGAGTGCTTAGCTCCAGCCGCCTTCCACCGTCATTACAGGGAGGGGGCATGTGTCTCCCTTGCCTTCCCTCCGCTCTGAGCCATCCTCCGCCTTGCCGCCCGTGCTCTACCCACCACCACCCTCCTGTCCGCGGCCTCCTTTCAGATCGCCTGCCACCACCGCTCAGCAGCTCATCTCACCGACCAGACCCCGCACGGGTGGCACCAGCCACCGATCCTCGCAACTACATGGTCACCGCGCGTCACCAGCATCCTCGCCCAGCCCCCGTCAAACACCTCCAACCGCTGCGAGCCCACGCCAATGCCATCGTCAACAATTGTTCCATCGTAGCTACTCTGTGCACCTGGGGTGAGGAAAGGAAGGAAAAGGGGGCGACGCCCCCTTTGGCTTTGAGATTGAAGGACGAAGGAGCCCTATGGCATAATTAAATTATTTGGAAAAATTACGTTCATGCCCGCCGTGATTTCAATAATTGCAAGAAGAACCCTCCAGCCAGAGCATCATGTGCGACTCATGTGTACGTGGGTAATTTGCATTTTCACCCCTCCACTTTATTATCTGTTAATGTTTTATTCTAGAACATCATTCATTTACATTTTAGTCCTACTTATACAGACTTTGAACAACATGTTTGCTTCATTGAAATAAATGTTATCTTTGGTCAATAAATCTCCTAAAAATCATGCTATGCTTCTAATGTGTTCAACTTTTAAGCATAAATTTTTCATTGCATTTTATCATCATTTAATATTATTTAAAAATAAAAAACATTGTCTTTTCTCTTTCAGAAATTTAAAAATTCATAAAAATTTGAATAGTTTTCCAAAAATTCTAAAAATATTAGGTAATTGTATTTCATTGTCTTTTAATTTATGTCTAAATTTTAAGCATTAACTATTTATAAAACCCCAAAAAATGAAAAAAAATAAAAATCTTATAAAAATCGTAAAAAACTCTACAAAAATTTGAAAAGCTTGATTTCAGTCCTTGTTTGTAGATAATTGTCCCTATTTTATCATAAAAATAATCACCAGGAGTTTTGGGCATTAAAATTTTTTAAATGGCAAATTACTCCAGGATGTGCACTGTTTCTCATTTTACCACTGTTTGATTTTTAGAAAAATATAAAAACAACTGAATATTCTACAAAAATTTCCAAAATCATTAAAATACAAAAAATATTTTCTCTAGATTTTTCTGAGCATTTTTGATATAATTGAAAATTATAAAAAGAGTTGGTGTCTGTATTTCTTATCTTGTGCTTATTACTCCTTATTTTTAAAAAAATGCATTATTAAAATAATTAAAAATTTAAAAATCAAAAAATAAAAAATAGAAATAAAAAAATTAATTAAAAAATTAAAAATGAAAAATTCCACAAAAACCAAGGATAGTTTGCCTTTGAGATTCCCTTTTTCTTTTAATTGAATTTGTGTCGATTAATTGAATAACCCTCGAGAATTGTAGCCTCCCTAAGTTCGATCATATTAGCTATACAAGTAAATAAGTAGCAAAAATAAAAAAAATGTTGGTTTATCGCGGGATTTTTGGGGATAACAACGACTTCCATCATCAATTATCGATCCTCGAAATTTCCCGCGTCAATAATGGGGCATCGATTTCATGGGTCCATTCCCTATGAGTCAGGGATTTGAGTACATTATGTTGGTCGTGGATTATGTTAGTCATTGGGTTGAGGCTATCCTCGCCCGAACCACAGATGCTAAGACTGTTTGCAAATTTTTGAGGAAAAATATCATTTCACGGTTCAAGGTACCTAGAGTTTTGATATCTAACGGGGGTCTCATTTCGTCAACGATAAGGTAAAGGCCCTTGCTAGCGACTTCAGTATAGACCATCGAGTAGCCACTCTATTTCATCCTCAGACCAATGGTCTTGTTGAAGTGTCGAACATGGAGATCAAGATGATATTGCAGAAGATAGTCTACCCAGACCGAAAGGATTGGTCACAGCTTTTGGACTCGGTCTTGTGGGCATATCAGACTTCCTTCAAGACTCCTTTGGGTACATCTCCCTTTCACCTCGTTTAAGGCAAGCCCTGCCATTTACCTGTTGAGATTAGGCACAAGTCACTTTGGGTTGTCACAGATATATTATTGGATCCAGTGAGTGTAGGAGATCAAAGGAAGGCAGAATTGTCAGCCCTAGAGGAGCTTAGAGACACAGCATTTTCGAGTAGCCTACAGTACAAGGAGAGAGTGAAGGAATGGCATGATTCTCATATCAGCCATAAGCAGTTTGAGCCAGATCAGAGAGTATGGTTGTTCGATGCTAGGCTTAGATTATTTCCAAGGAAGTTGCAGAGCAAGTGGAAGGGACCATACTTGGTCCGAAAGGTACTTGACAATGGGAGTATTGACATATCTGAGATGTCGTCTGAGTCTATCTTTCATGTTAACAGACAGCGGCTCAAACCATATCTACATCACGAGCCACTGGTCGTTGATATCTCCCCTATTCATTTTGCATGAGATGTAGTCTTTGACTCACATCAATTGCATCTCATGCCTGATTATCACTGTCTTCCGCCTTGTATAGATCTAGATGTCCATATCATCTCATTCTTTAGTCCAACACCCCATTTGCATCTTGTGATTATGCTATACTTAGGGTGTACTTTACCCTAAGTATAAGGGGATGACAGACAGACTTTTGATTTATCTTTTGATCCTTTTTACCTCTGTTTTGTTGCCTATACTTAGGGATATTTTACCCTAATTATAGGGGAGGTAGACCATGTACATCCTTTCACTCGGATTTCCTGTATGTGCATTCTGCTATACTTAGGATTACTTAATCCTAACTATAGGGGGAAACACCGAAATCTCTTCATTCTATTCTTTGATTCATTATTGTAGTATAGCATTCCTTTTCACTTCCCTATACTAAGTACGAGTTATGTCTTCTTCATCGTTCTTGATCCACTCTGAGGACATAGTTTGAGCTAAGTACAGGGGGGTGTCGTATATATTTCATATATACTTTAGACATAACTCGTACTTTGTGTGTGTGTGTTAATAAATAAAATTGCTGAAATTTTTTATTTAAAAACCATAAAATTTTAAAAAAAAATCTTGTACATAAAATTCTTTCTTGCACATACATAGCTATTTATAAAAATTATTTTTGTACAAATGTTTGTAAAAATGTTTTGTGTGTAAAACATTTGTAAATATTTTGGTATAAAAATAATGTATATAGTACAAAATTTTTGTAGAATGTTTGAAAAACAAAAGTTTGCAAAAACCCTTGTGTAAATGTGTATAAATAGTTTGCAAAACTTTTGCATCCATGCATGCATTCATTCAAACAATTTTCAAAAATTTTGCATGTTTTCAAAAATTTGCATAAAAAGCTTTTTGTATATATTTATATTCTTTTGAATCATAGATTGATATTTAAACTAGCCTGGAATTAAATTGGAAAATGGAGCTTGGTTAAGACCTTAATCCACCTAATATTAAGAGGAACCTTATAGGGTTTAGGGTTAAGACTTTTCAGGTCCATTAGTGACTTGATTATTTGAGTCCACTAGGCTATGATCACATGTTATCTTGATGAGCCTAAGTAGAATACTTAACAATGCATACATGACTCTCACAAACAATGGCTTTGCTTGCACCAGCACCTTACACATAGCTCTCTACGGATGAGGTGGTGAGGAGGCAGTTTCCTTTTGCTTGGGGTTGCATACGAGGGTAGTACTTCTAGGCGGAACCTCTCATCTTCTTTTAGTGATGGAAGTGCATCTCAACTTGGTATGGTAGCATTGAGGTCTAAAGACAGGAGTTGTGGGTTGCAATTGCTTCAAAAGAGGGTTAATCTACTGGCTCAAGAGGAAAAACTTCTTATGTATAGATGTTGCACCAAGTAGATATGTTGTACATACGCACATACAAAAAATGTGCAAAAGAAAGAAAAACACCAAAAAAGTGGTGGGTCTGATAGAAAATGAAATACCCACCGGAGTGTATATGGCCAAATAAAGCAAAGCTTATGTTACCCATTCTCATCTCATGAAGCTTGAAGCAGGGAGACTTAGCTACACTGGTTGGGCTCCCAAGGATACATTACTACACTGGTCATGGTCTATTCTCTTCTTCCTCCTCTTCTTAAGCTGGTTGAACTTAAACATAGAAGGGAATACCCCACTCCTCGAGGAAAGAGCTGCCAGACTAGGGCATTAGAGTTACCTTGTTGAGGGGGGCTGTTACTTTGCCATTTCTGAGGTGGGGAGCTATATACCACTTACACCGTACAAGAAAATATTCATGGTCATTAGAGTTTGTGTATGTAGACTTGTTCTGATCTGGATAATTGAGGAGTCTTGACCATAGATTGGTGGAACTTAGAGGTTGTAGAGTTTTAAACCTAGGTCCAAATAAGGTTCCTACAAACTAATAATACAAAGGTCTGACTGAGCTCTATACTTCAATTTAATGAAGACAAGTTTAATAATCAATCTTGATTCTCCTTCCTTTTCTTTTTTTTCTTTCTCTTTCCACTTCTTTTTCAAATAAGTGTTGGCTAAGGGACTAGCAAAGGTAAAGTATAGGGGGTAATGCATCCATGTTCATCACTCTTTATTCTTTTATTTTATCTAATTATCTTGGCAATGCATCATGTAAATAGGTGTAAATACAATAACTTAGCTATATGCATGCATATGTTAATATTACATAATTAACATGTATTTGTGCAAAAATAAAAGAATAAAGAAAAAGAAAAAGGAACGAGGTATTTAGAATAAATACTGAGTAACCCAAACCCCAATAGAGGGCCAGGTATTGGCCTGATCGCTAAATAAAATAAGTAGAGAGAGATAGAGCCCACTCTACATTATGTATATATCATGTGTGTAAATAAATAACTAATTTTGACAAAACAAAAATAAAATATTATTTTTACCTCCTTAGATGTATTTATAAAAATAAAATAAAAATCAGAAAAATAATATAAAAATAGAATAAAATTCTCTCTCTCACTTGTACATAATACATGTATATACGTTTTCTTCCCTATTTATTCTATACCTGTAAATAAATAATAAAATTAAAAACAAAAATTATTTTATACTCCAAAATTAATATTGTAAATAAATAAAATATAAAATTGGGATATTTTTGGTAAAATAATAAATTAAAAATAATTGTACAAAATATATAGGTATAATATACATGTATATAGTACAATATATTGTATATATAGTAATTTATTTTTCGTAAAAATAAATAAAAACCACAGAAAAATCCCTTGAAAAATAATAAACAGTTCTCATTGTTTTCATTTTTTTAATTTAAATTCATTTATTATTTTTAATCTATTTATTTCTTATTTTTCCTGTTATTTTGTCCCATAGCCTGTTTTGTCCTCCTTCCCTGCCGCTCGTGATTGGTCCACGACGGAATGTTGATCCTGGTCAACACCATCTTCCAAGCTTGACCTGACCCGGTCGTCTTCGCCGGACCTTCTTCTTGGAATTTTCTCAGGCGGATCGTGCATCCTTTCGCCCCGAATCTTCGCCCATATCTTCCCCATGGATCCAAGATCCCCGTGGATCCCTAGGGAGGTGCGTATCTTTCTCGATTCGCGCACCCTCACCCGATCTCTCCAGCCACCTGGGAACGCTATAAAATCTGTCATCCGCTCCCCCAGGTCGGCAGATCGTACCTCATTCCCTCTCGACACCCTAGCCACCTTCAGCAGAGTGGCAGCCGTCTGTAGCATCGCCTGACGATCGATTTCGTGCAGCGACATCGCAGCTCAGCCTTCGTGGCCGGAGATCCGCCGCGAGTAGCCTCCCTTGCCTTCGGCTGCTTGGTCGAGGCCATTACCCCGCCGACCTCTTCGCCTGGAGTTGAGGAACACGTTCCGACCTTCAGGTAACTCCCTTATCCTTCACCATGGTCCACTCGATAGAATCATTCATTAGCCATCATCGTCACTCTGCCAGCTCCAACCAGCCGGTCGGAGCCTCGTTCCCCATCATGTCCGTTCCAATATCACCGTACGCTCACCCTCCATCTCTCTCCGCAATCTGATCCCCCTAATCTTATCCCATCTAGCTAAGATTAGGTCCGAGATCTCTTCCTTCGCCTTCGCCGGAGATCGACCAGCATCCCCCGTCGCTTCTTTCACTTCTAGTCCAAATAACCAGGACCGGAGCGTAGCTCCGAGTTAGCGGTACCCTTTGCAGTTCTGCTCGTGCGTTGAGAGCCTCCCGACCATCTTTTCCAGAGCTCGCCAGAGCAGCTCTAGGTGCCCGTCGCCGTCACGTCTATCCAGCCGTTCGAGCTGCCATCCGAGCCATTCAGCTGACGCAGAATCATTCCACGATCACGTCGGTTCCTCCTGATCTTCCATCATGGCTGAGGATCTCGTCCTTGGCTCCGACGAAGTTCACCCAGGTGCTGTTCTTCCAGACGTGATCTGCACCATTGGATCGATCGTCGCCCTCCAGTTTACATTCTGAGCGTCCATCCAGTCGACATGTCAGACCATTAGATGTCAGATCTAATGGCCATGTATGCACCATGACCCCGACCGTCTGACACTATCAGATCTGACGCCTGACACCATCAGAGTGGCACGATCACGCCACACCAATGGACGACATGTGGCTCCCACGTGCGACACACGTGAAGCGAGGGTATATTGTTCTTTTTACCCCACATTTATTTCAGTTTATGTTTTAGTCTGTAAAATAAAAGGTGTAGTATAACTTATTTGCATAATAGTCCCTATAGTTTCAGATATTTGCATTTTAGTCCTCGATGTCTAAGACACATGCTTGGTCACGTGAATAGTGGTGTATTTGCAGTATCTACACGGAGTTTTTCCTTTGTTATGTTTTGAATGAATATTTTCTAAAATTTCATTTATACCCCTGTGAACATGGATTTGGCGCATGTGAGGATTTAATTAGATAAATTGCATTTTCCACCCTGGCTTTTTATGCTTGTTAATATTTGGTCCTGAAAGTTAAATAAATTACATGTAGGTCCCTATAACATGTGTATGTTGTTTTTAATTAAATAATTATCAAAACTACTCCAAAAATTCCAAAAATATTACATGTGGCTCCGGCTACTGTGTAATATTTTTTATAATTTTTGAGATGCATTTTGATTTTATTTGCTATTTTCTAAAAAATCAAAAACCCTAAAAAGTATCCCTGTCTATTTTAGAAAATCCATAAAAAATAGGAAAATACATTTAAAAGTTCCAAAAAATTATGATTTTTGGTTTTGTGTTGTTTTAATTTCTATGTTATTTTCATTCGATTATCTTTTATAAAACACCTAAAAATTACAAAAGACTAAAAATCTTATAATAATCATTAAAAATTCTTTAAAAATAAAAAAAAGTGTTTTCAACTTCTGTAGGTATATTTTACTTTATATTTATATAAAAAAATGCTGCAAGGATTTTAGAGGCACTTTAGCCATTTTTAATGTGCCTTTTCATCTAGGTTGCACACTGCTTGCTAATTTTGGCATTCTTTTATTTTTAGAACATTATATAAAGATCAGAAAAAGCCCATAAAATACCCAAAAACACTTGAATATTTTAAAAACTTAAAAACATTTTTGTTTTGAATTTTTGAGTATCCTTAGACCTTTAAATAATTGTTTGAGTGTGATTTTTATCATTTCTTTATTTCTTTTCTTAAAAGAAAATCATAAAAAAATTTGAAAATTAAAAACCACCAAAAATACTTTTATTTCTTAGATTTCTCGACTTCGTAGGATCATCCCGTGCTCCTTATGTTCGACCCAGGTCGCTATACTAGGTTAAATAATTAACAAGACTGTTTTCCTTTGTTTTATTGTTGTTTGATTTCATTGGTGGTCTATATTTTCTCGATTGAGCCACGCTCCGTCGGTTGAGGTCGCAACGACCATGATCTGTTTTTTTTTGAGATTTTACCTTGATTGGAGGAGCGCTCACCAGCTGATCATTGATAAACCGAAAATACGACCCTTTAATAGTGTTGAATTAATATTCAATGGTCATTGCAGTCGGGCTAAACTAGGTCTATCAAAAACCATCAAATTGATTTGTCAATAGAATTAGATGGTCATATTTTTATTTTACTTGGTAAGTAACCAAGGTCGAACTCAGGGACATGAGCCTCTCTCGTGATTATTCAGACTTTTATTAATTAACCAAGTGTTGATTAAGAAAATCGTAGGTCAATAAATGCAAGAAGACAAAGCAATGCAACAAGAAAATATGAAACATACAATTTTTATTTTTATTTTAATCATGCAAATAAATGCGATGAAAATGCAAATCAACAAGCCCTAGATCAGAAATACTTGAGCCAATCAGATACAAGTCAAATCATGGTCAAATAATGAAGCACTCTTAATTCATGTAAAAATTAGGCATGAGAATCACTGGAATTAAGACACTTAATAAATATAATAACACGTCAAATTTAGGAGTGTCAATTTTGAAATAAAAGCATGTCATAAAGAAGACAATAAAGAGAGCTTCAAAATGCCACTGAAATCATCTCAATCAGAGTTAGGAAGCTCAAGATATGCATAAAAGAAGTCAGAGGCATAAACATAAGAAAAACATGAAAGATAACTACAAACAGGCCCTTAGGAGGGACTAACATGTAACTAAAGAAAGTTTGGGACCTTCCCTGTAAAATACCCACACGCACAGGGGCGTTTTTACATTTATGAAAACCCGCGAGGGCATAAATACAAAATTTCCCAGGTGCGCGTATGCTGCACGTGATATCAGGACCTAGATGCAAATTTGAAGAAGTCGGTAGGCCTCTGTGCAAATTGCCCCGGTCGCACGTGACCGGCACGTGCTCTTCCAGGCTCGGGACGAATTGAAGGCTCGGAGAAGGCTCGGGCAGCTTTGGCAGGCTCGGAATGGCTCGAAGCTCTGAGGCGGCTTGGAGTAGGTTCGGAGCACCCGAGCTTGTGGTTCGGAGGCTGAGGCTCGGAGGAGACTCGGTGGTCGACACGTGGCCGGTCGATAACCGTCAGATCTCAAGGATCCAACAGTTCCTGGAGGTGGCGCTCATTGGCGACGTGGACGCTCCTGCACCGTTGGATGTGCTCCAGAGAGGAGAATCCAACGGTGCATGTACCTTCATCTTTGGCTACAGCTGGCGGCAGGATCTGAGCTCCGGCGAAGGAGCCCCAGCTCCGCCGCTAGTCTCTAACGTCGGTGGACCTTATCAGCTGGTCTTGACTGGTTGGCGATCGAGCTCAAAACTTGGTCGAGCTGCGGCTATATGTGGCGAAGACCCTCATCGCTCCAGTAGCGGAGATGGCGCTCGCCAAGACCACTCTGGTGAGCCCTCCGATCATTCGATTATGTAGAGTACCTGCAGTGTCAGTGCCATACCTGAAGCGTAGGGACGTGAAGGTGAGTGGAGTGGGGAGCTATGTGAGCAAAGAAGGAGGTAGCTCGGAGCTCCTCCGTCGTTGAGGCGGAGGAGATGGGTCGGACGTGATAGGGGCTATGGAGGAAGAAGAAAGTGAACAAAAGGGAGCGCGTGCAAGGTGGTCATGCGAAGCTCGAGTGGGGGGCAGACGATGGTGGAAGTGTCGGAAAAAGGTCAATAAAATAGATGAAATTAAGAAAAAATACACAAAAGAGGACGGAGAAGCTTACCTGGAAAATAAAGCAGAGCGGGGCCTGGGCTCGAGGTTCCAATGAACCTCTGGTCATCGCTGAACTCTACCGGCTACGGGGAGCAGCTTGGAGGAGGCGGAGCCACCATGGGACTGGCCTACCATGGCCAGGGGTCGACAACGGAGAGAGCCTCCGTCTTCGCGCTCCTCACCGCCCCCTCGCTGTCACCAGGGGGGCGGAGGCTTGTTGGGAGGCCCCTCGCGTAAAGGTGGACGAAGGTGACTGGATGAGGGGAGGAGGTATTTGAAGTGGTGGAGATGGCAGTTCGGAGTGCGGGCGACGTAGCTTGACCGAGGGATAGGGAGTGATCAGAGGAACTTCATGGAGTATGTGACAGGCCGCGAGGATGAGGGATGATAGGGTAAGGTCGTGTGGTGGTCGGTGAGTGGAGATGGTGGATGGAGACGCGGAGAAAATAAGAAGGGAAAACGTGGTTTGTGTGGTGGAGATCGTGGAGGAGAAGGCGTCTGGAGGTAGATGAAGGTGTTTTAGCCGTTGGATCCAACGGCTGGAGTTTGAGCACTAAAGGATGGCTGAGGTTTGATCAGATGGGGCGCATCGAAGGGTCCAAATGAGAGCACTAGCTTGTGGCTCTGATCAAAGCTGGTATTCGATCGGGTGGCGATGGAACATGCCACGTGTCGCATGGATGAAGCGACGCTTAGGGACGGCTTGGGTAATCCGGGAAGATCGAGCTAAGTGCAGAGTGCATGAGTTCAAAATTGGTTCAAATGGAGAAGAGTTAAATGGATGATGTCAGGTGTCCTACTTAGGCACTTTCAAGTTGAATTCCGAACATGGTCTCATGGAACCCAAAGAATTAAGCCTACAAGACCTGAAGAGTCTCAATACCCGTTCCTAATAAAGTCCCTTTACAATTAAATGGATTAAGGCCTACACCGAGCTCCATCTCTCGAACTTAGATCCAGTCAGTTCAAGAATCAAACTTGTTCTGAAAAATGCTAATGAATGCAACAATTTTTATGAGAAAGATTTTTTATCTAAAATGCTTTAAGTGGATTTTAAAGAATTTTGCAAATTTTTATTGGATTTTAAAACTTTTCAATTTTTAGGAGTCTTTTTGAAAATGTTTGTGGATTAGTTCCATGTACACAAATTTTGCACGAATTTTGTAAATTTTATAAAGGATTTTATACAAATTTTATATACAAGTTATACAACCTTTATACAGAATTTTACAAGGATTTTATTTTTCAAA
The DNA here is from genome assembly GCA_037367405.1 of Ottelia alismoides. Taxonomy (NCBI): domain Eukaryota; kingdom Viridiplantae; phylum Streptophyta; class Magnoliopsida; order Alismatales; family Hydrocharitaceae; genus Ottelia; species Ottelia alismoides. The sequence goes on from JAZKJV010009424.1 coordinate 519,381, forward strand.
TTTTTAAGGATTTTATCCAAAGAATTTTACAACATTTTTTAAGTCATTTTTAATAAAATATTTTTACGGTTTTCTTGCGGCTTTTAAAAGCCTAAAATATACACCCATACTTTTAAAGAAGCCATATTATTAAAAATACAATAAAGTACGAGTTATGGCTTCTAAAGTATATATAGCATATATATAGGGGAAAAGGAGCCTACCTCGGCGGGTGCAGGTAACTCCCTACACCCGGCCTAATTTTTTATTTTTTTTTTTGATTTTTTTGAAATGAAACCTTGAGGGATTTAGATCACTATGTATCACCATGTTGTCATTCCAAATTCAACTTAATTCGAGACTTTTATCATCTCCATCAAGACTACCAAATGTTTACAGTCTCAGAATTGCTGAAATCGATCATGTCTAGATGAACGTGTTAGGAATGTTTGTTTTGCATGAAACTTGAAACTTGAAACACATATTACCCTTAACATATTAAGTAATTCCCCCACTTTTAATCCAAAAAAATAAAAAAATAATCGAAAAATGGGGGTGGGTGTAGGGAGTTTCCTACATCGCAGGGTGCAGGCTCCCTGCCCCCATATATATATATATATATATATATATATATATATATATATATATATATATATATATACGACACCCCCCCAAACTTAGCATGAACTATGTCCTCATTGTGACCAAAGAAGCGGCAAAGGAAGACATAACTCGGGCTAAGTATAGAATGGTGAAAAGAATCTATACTACAATGACTCAATAACGAATACAAGAATAAAAGTCGATCATCTCCTCTATACTTAGGATAGAGTGATCCTAAGAATACAATACTCAAAACCGAAGATGATCGAGGTCAAGAGAATGTACACACTCAACGGCTCAGCTTGTCCCCCCTATACTTAGGGTAAAATATCCCCAAGTATAGAGATGAAAATCAAAAGGTGAGGGACAAGCGAGGGAGTAGACACGACAAATACCGACGACAATCAAAAGGAGAATTGAGCGAGATTACCCCCTATACTTAAGGTAAAGTACACCCTTAAGCATAAGCAACGACAGGGGTGATCGAACAGAACGAATGAAGAACAATGGTATCTACATCCCCCTATTTTTAGGATAAAGCACATCCTAAGTATAGAATAATCTAGATGAACCTAAGGGTGTAAGACAAACAGAAGGAGAAAGGATGAAATCAAAAATATATACAAGAGATCTTTAGAAATCAGGTATGAGATGCCTAATGTAAGAATGTAGATCACATCTCATACAAAATGTATCGGGGCAACTTCAACAGCCGGTGGATCATGATTGAGAAATGGTTTCAATCGCTGGCCGTTGACTCAAAAGGTGGACTCAGAAGACAACTCAGATATGTCGATGCTACCGTTGTCGTACATCTTTCTGACAATGTAAGGGCCTTTTCATTTACTCTGAAGTTTCCCTCGAAATAGTTTCAATCTCGCATCGAATAGTCAAACTTTCTGATCATTCTCAAACGTCTTGTGGTTGATGTGAGAATCATGCCACTCTTTCATCTACTCCTTGTAATGTAGGCTACTCGTGAAGGCTTGATCTCTCAATTCTTCTAGGTATGCCAATTCTGTTTGCCTTTGATCTCCCGAATCATCCAGACCAAAAATCACTTCTTTCACTGCCCACAAGGATTTGTGCTTGATTTCAACAGTTAAGTGGCATGGCTTGCCATAAATGAGTCAAAAGGGAGATGTGCCCAATGGAGTCTTGAAGGATGTTCTATAAGCCCAAAGAACCGAGTTCAAAAACTGCGACCAATCCTTTCGGTCTGGGCGAACAACCTTCTGCAAAATCATCTTGATCTCCCTATTCGAGACTTCGGCTAGACCATTCGTCTAAGGATGATACAATAGCAACACGATGGTTTATATCGAACTCGTTAGCAAGTGCTCTTACCTTGTCGTTGATGAAGTGGCTACCACTGTCTAAGATCACAACTCGAGGAATCCCGAAACACGTAATGATGTACTTTCTCAGGAACTTGCAAACCGTGTTCGCATCCGCGGCTCGAGCAGGAATAGCCTATACCCAATGACTCACATTATCCACAGCTAAAATGATATACTCGAACCCCTGACTTTTCAAAGATGGGCCCATAAAGTCGATACCCCATGCATCAAACACTTCATAGAAGTGAATCGGTTGCATTGGCATCATGTCTCTATGTCCGCAAGTGCCCATCTTCTGGCATTCAGTTCATCTCTTTACGAATGCATGAGCATCCGCAACGAGCATAGGCCACCAAAGGCCAGATTGGAGTACCTTTTTTGTTGTCCTCTTCCCTGAATGGTGTCCTCCAGCTTCTAATCTATGACAATACATGATGACACTCTGGTATTCCTCCTGAGGAATACACCTGTGCCAGACAGAATCCTCTCCTTCATGATAAAGGACCGGATCCTCCCAATGGTAAGACTTGGATTTCATGAGGAAAGTCTCAAACCTCTATCTGGACCAACCTGGTGGTACTTTCTTAGCAACAAGAAAGTTCACAATGTCGGCATACCATGGCAGCGAGGCGACAATAAGAATCACCTCGTTAGGGAAGGTCTCGGTGATTGATGCGTCGAACTCAGCAGTCTCGGATGTTTCTAGTCGGGAGAGGTGATCTGCCACCACATTCATGAATCCAGGCTTATCCTTGATAACGATGTTAAACTGCTGGAGTAGAAGGATCCATCTGATCAGATGCGGCTTTGAATCCTTCTTGTCCATTAAGTACTTGATGGCGATGTAATCAGTGAAGATGGTGACTTTCGAGCCTAAGATATGGGACTTGAATTTGTCTAAGGCAAATACTATGGCTAGCATCTCTTTTTCTGTAGCTGTGTAATTCCGCTACATGAAATCCAAAGTCTTTCTAGTGTAGTGTATGACATAAGGCAATCCATCCCTCCTCTGTCCCAACACAGCCTCAACGACAAAATCTGAGGCGTCTGTCATGATCTCGAATGGAAGAGACCAATCGAGTGACTGAAGGACAGGAGTCTCTACAACCATATTCTTAAGAGTTTCAAATGCTGAAAGACACTTATCATCAACTATAAACTCGGTGTCTTTCTCTAGAAGATCAGACAACGGTCGGGCAATTTTGCTGAAGTCTCGTATGAAATGTCGGTAGAAACCGACATGCCCAAGGAAAGACCGAAGCTGCTTCAGATTGGACGGTGGATTGAGTTTCTTTATGATATCCACCTTGGACGGGTCCACCTCCATGCCCCGGTTGGAGATGACGTGACCAAGGACCGTCCCTTGAGTCATCATGAAATGACTCTTCTCCCAAGAAAGCACGAGTTTAACCTCCATGCACATCTGAAGCATGCGATCTAGGATCGAAAGACAAGAATCAAAATCAGCATCGTAGACCGAGAAATCGTCCATGAAGACCTCCAAGATATCTCGCACCATGTCCGCGAATATCGAAAGCATGCACCTCTGGAATGTAGCCGGAGCATTACATAACCCAAAGGGCATCCGTTTAAAAGCATACGTTCGGAACGGATAGGTGAATGTAGTCTTTTCTTGGTCACTCTTCCCAGCTAATCGTTCGATGATCTGATCTATGAACAGTAGCAGGAAGTGATCCTTATTGGTGGCCTGATTCAAACGTTTGTAATCCACACAGATGCACCAAGAATTCGGTACTCAGGTAGCGATCTCCTCTCCGTCATCATTGATCACTGTAGTGATACCCATCTTCTTGGGTACCACATGCAAAGGACTAACCCATTTCGAGTTGGAGATGGAATAGATAAAATCAACACTCCACCACTTGGATATTTCCTTCATAACCACCTCTGAAAGATTCGGGTTCAGCCTGTGCTGAAACTCACGAGATGGCTTGGAGTCATCCTCGAAGAGATGTGGTGGGAGCACAGAGCCGGACTAATCCCATGGAGATCAGCTACTGACCACCCGATCACCTTGCGGTTCTTTTCAAGAATCACCATCATATGGGATTCTTGATCATCGATCAGATTGGAAGAGATGATGATCGATAACATGTTCGATTCACCCGCAAGGAATCGATATTTCATGCTCTGAGGCAACGGTTTGAGCTCAAGGGGAGAAGGAATAGGAAGAGCGGTTTTGATTAGAGCCTGGGTATAGGCTGCTAGATCGATGTGCATGAACTTTGCCTGCTCTGACTCAGAAAGATCTGGAGATTGTTGGATATTCTGTTCTGATTCGATCTCCAGACTGGTCGTAGGCTCTTATAATGGAGTCTGAAGTGATAGGAATTCGACAAAGCACTGCCAATCACCATCGTTGGAATTGGAATGATCTACTGGTTACTGACAGTTCTGATGGTTCACCTCAGACTCAGAGGGATATAGGATGTCTGAATGATCTGAAAATATCTCAAAATAGTCCCTATCAAGAATTTTGATGTTCGGTTCTAGGATTGTGCTCTCCAATCTCCCATCCTCGGATATCTGAATCTCAGCTTCAACTGAAGGTGGGATGAAAGATTGGGTACTAGGTTCGGCCCAGACGGCCTCATCATCGGTTTGTATGAAGTCACAATTCTGATGACTGTCGGGCTCATCATCAGATGCTCGCTCTGATTCAGTTGATCGAGATTTCCGGTGTTGGATCGTCTCTATATGTATACTTTCTCCCTGGATGCGGAAGTACACCTTCCTAATTCCATAGTCAGAAACGGCCTTTGCTGTAGCCAGGAAAGGTCATCCTAGTATGATCGGGATATCGGTAACATATTCAGGGACCGCCATGTCCATTACGACGAAGTCCACGGGGAATTACAAACCCTGAATGGTGACGATAACGTATTCGATTAAACCCTTAGGCCTCTTGACCGATCTATCAGCAAACTGCAAGACCGTTCCGCTTGGTCGAAGAGGCCCAAACTCGAACTTGTCGAGTATGGAAGATAAAAGGAGATTAATCCAAGATCCACTATTTAATAGAGTCCGATCGAAAGTCTGATTAAGGATCTCGCATCTGATATATGGTTCTCCCGAATCTGATCTCTTGGCTAGGAGTCGATTCTGAATAGCATAACATGTATCCTTGGTCAGCATATGGATCTCAGAACATTGATTGCACTATCGCTTCTTTCTACGGACGGTGGTTCGTTCTTTTAGGCCTTTCTGAAGTATAGGTATGTGAGCCAAGGCTTCCGAAAGAGTGAGTTGGATAATGAATTTATCGAGTATCTCTTTTGTCAGATCATTCATTTGAATCTTTTTGTTGTTTTATTTTTTAACACCTTTTCTTAAGCAAAGTGCTTTGGGAAAAGGAATCTGTACATCCTCGTAGTTAGTCTTTACAATCGGAGGATCGGAAGAAGAAGAAGGAAATGTTTTTGGAAAACAAGGACTAGCTTTCTGTGAAGTATCAGAAAGAACATGATCTTGATCAACAATCTTTTTATTTCTTTTTTCGTTTATTATCTTTTGTACATTTTTTTGTGATTTTTTCTCATCATCACTAGAAACAAAGAATGGAAAAGCAGCTACGTCAGCGTTCGGCTCTGGTTGCTCTTCAAACTTGGTGGCTTTAGCACCACCATCTCCATCGTCAAAGGGTAAGGCGGCATCAACACTACCATCGATGTCGTCTACAGGCTCGCTTGTGTCATCTTTAATATCTTCCTCGAGCCTAGTAGAGTCTCCGCCTACTGATGACTGCTGTTTTATGAGGGTCAAGAGTAATCCACACAAGGCGGGATCACAATGTCGCTGAGGCGACCGCTCAAGAAACCACAAATCGATCAACAGTTAACCCACAATAATATATGCAATGAATATCCAAAAATGTGGAGTTAAAATTTATTATAACTCTACATGCAAATGTGTATAGGTGTAAGTACAGGTAGAGGTCGAACACTGGGAGGCGAATGGTTGTATGTGATGTATCATTTAATTATTTAATCAATTGTTCATGTCCTTTTATTGTTTTTGTGGGTTTTAGATTTTATATATTTTTTTATATTTTTTTGTTTTTATAATTTTTATTTTGTTTTTATATTTTTTATTTTTTTTATATTTTTAGTAATATATAAATATATAGATATATATATATAATATATATATAAAGATATATATATATAAGAAGAGAGAGAGAGAGGAGTAATATAGTCTATAGATATATATATAATATATATATAATTTTTTTAGCTTTTTAATATTTTTCTATTTTTTTGTTATTGTTTTTTTGGAATATTTCTATTTTTTATGTATTTTTAATTTCAAAAATGTCCATAATATATGACTAATTAAATAACCAAATGTAATTTGGGTTTTCAAAATATAAAATAAACTCCAAAAATTCCCAAATTAATTTTAATTCATTAATAATAATATATAGATAATTGTAAAATAGAAAAATGTATTTTTGGTATTTTTTAAAGATTTTTCTATTTTTTGTTGGATTTTGGAGCTTTCTGATTTTTTTATTTTTCTTTTTCATATTTTTAGGTTTTTTAATTTCTGGACTCAATATAGATATAAATAGACCATATATAATTTGTTTGGAATTTTTCAAAATCATTTTCTATTTTTTTTGTATTTTCTAATTTAGACAGTGCAAAAAGGCTTCTATTTCATTTTTAATAATTAGGAAAAATGTGAAAAAATGCAAAATAAAATATGCGCGTAAGAGTACATGGCATGAAGCATCTCTCCTAATTTTTTGTGAATTTTTAGAAGCCACCTAGATAATTTTAATAAATACATAAAAGGTACAAAAATCAAACAACCTAGCAGGGGCATTTTTGCAAATAAAATAAGTTCTAGGGGCATCAGTACAAAAATACAACAGAAATAAACATTTATTTAAAGTTTTGGGACTAATTTCCAATATGCAAAAACCGTCAGGGGTTACATGCAATTTTCACGCGCCTCACGTGGGACTGCACGTGAGGCGCGGAAGGACCTAAACGTAATTACAATAACCACAGGGTCCTTACTGCAAAATTTACATTTATTTTATAACGTGCTAATTTATTTACAGAACTAAAAATTAAATACACAAAAAAGCGGGGCTAAGTATGCAAATTACCCCCAATAGGCGCTCATCCAACGACTGATCTTCTTTCACTAATCCACGTGGCGCCTCCACGTGGGCCGATGCCGGTTCGCCGATGAGCGGTGAGGATTAGATCACTCGCGTGATCTGACGGTTGTAGCATCGCTTCATCGGACGGCTGGCAATCGAACTGGGCCTTCGTCTTCATCCAACGGCTGAGAGCACACGTGCAAAAACAGGGAAGAAAGATCGCCGGGACGAGCTTCTTCCTCCTCGATCGCGCTCCCTCACCGGTCTTCGACGCACCTGAAGGTCCCAAAAGCTTCCTGGGAGGTCGCTTGATCTGCTGGAGGTGGTAGATCGGCCAGAGGTGCCCTGGAGCGGCGCCACGAGCTCGATGAAGAAGCGCGGCTCCAGGTACCTCCGCCCGCGTGGGAATCCACTCCTGGTGCTCTTTGGCGCACCTAACCTGCACAGGAAGGTAGAGGGGCTCGAGGGCATCACCCTCGACCCGGGGTTTGAAGCTGGAAGCATGGGGATGATGTTGGGCGAGGAAGCTCCGGCGATGAGTGATGGAGGAGCTTCGATTCGCGGATCAAGAGAGGAATCCGGTTGGTCAAGGTGGCTGGAAGGTGGAGAATGCGGAGGGGAACGAAATGAGGGCGAAAGCAAGTCGGAAAATAGGCGGGGTTACGGTGGAGAAGTCGCCGGAGCTGAGCTCCGGCGAACTTCGAATTACTTAAACTAAGCTAATCTACGAATCTAAATGCAAAATAAATGACAGGAATAAAAAGCTGATATGAAAATCTACCTAAAAATGTAAAGGCGCAGCTCTTATACCTGGAGGGACTCTAGGGAGCAGGGCGGCTGCCGGAGCGCCGTCGTGGGTGCAACCTCCGCCTCTCCGATCGATTCAAGGTGCTGGCGAGCTCCTCCTGTCACAAGGAACATCGCCGGGACCGAATTCGGGGAAGGGATTGGCTGAAAGCTGACCAAAATTGAAGAGGAGGCGAAGGTTCCTTATTTATACACAAACTGGGCACCCTTATTGACCGGGCTGTAGCCAGTGATACGAGCTATGTGTAAAGGATCTAAATGATCGGTGGGGATCATGGATGATCAGAGAATAACTTGTTAGAAGGATTCGAGGGTGATGGGTCACTGAGCCAAGCGGGAAAAATAGCTGAAATCGGGGGACAAGATAGTCCACGTCTAGTCAGACGCCCGGGGGTGCAGTTGACCGAGCGGTCAACAAACGCTAGGACCTGATTGGTCCACGTCAACAAGAAATTGACTGATTTATTTAACGTAATAAATGAATTAATTAGATTTTTTGTATAAAATAAAAAATATTTATAAATTAATGTAGTATTTATTTATGATTTTTATTTATTTTGTTGAAGTATTTTATTACGGTTTTATTAAAATAATGTATTAATAAGTATATTTATATATTTTTATTTTTATTTTGTTTATTTTATTTCATTATTTTTTTATTTTATAAATTTATAACTTATTTTTATGAGTATAAATATATTTTTATTTAATTTTTAGGAGTTTATTTACATTTTTAAATAAATAGGTATATGTATACATTTTACCTTTATATTTTTATGAGTATTTTACCTATATATTATATACATTTTATTTATTTAATGAATTTTATTTGTTTTTATTTTGGATTTGTATTTTTAATAAGTTATATATAATATATACATTATTATAAAAATATAAATGAATAATGGAATAAAAGAATAAAAATCCCTTTTATTTATGTACATATAGGTAGCATAGGTATTTTGCCTAGGTATTACCTAGGCTTGTTTTATTTTACAAATTATTTTTGGTTTTATTCTAATGTCAATATGTACATAAATTATATACATTATCTACAAAATTCTAAAAATATAAATTTATAAAATTAATGAATATTGAATAAAATGAATATTTTAATCAGGTATTATGTACAAGAAGGGTCAAAAACTAACTTCCACAGATGGACTCCAAAAATTATGAAACTAATTTTATTAAATAGTTCTTCGAATGCTATATACAATTAAAGGTGAGCTTGGGTGATTTGGAGTTTTTATTTACAAGATATGGATCTGTGAAGTTGAGATTTTTGCTTTTTATTCTGTGTATAAAATGTACACTGAGTATTATTTTTACACAAACTCAATTTTGTAATTTTATTTACATTATTATCTACAACTTTCATGTACAAAGTTTCTTTATTTGATGAATAAATAAGTATGTACAAAATAGGTGTCAAAAAATGCATAAATGAATGAATAAATAAATGAGGTATTTATTGTATACTGGCCCTTATCTCCCCCTACTTTATTCATTATCGACCAATTCCATGCTGGCCTTGGTCTCGGGGTTAGGGTCATAAAATATTTGCAATATTTTATTCCTTTTTCTTTTCTTCTCTTTATTCTATAATTTTGGCATTAAAAACCTTATTTTATATACAATAAATACAATAAATAATGGGTGCTATTATGTACAAATTAATGCTATTTATATGCATTTGCTAGGGTTTTTAAGGCCAAAATGATAGAATAAAGGTGATGAAATGGAGATTCATCACCCCCCTATACTTGCCTTTGCTAGTCCCTAGCAAACACTTATGCAATAAGTACAAAAGAACAAAGAATAAGAAGAAAAGAAAAAGCAAAAATAAACAATTTAAAGAATAAATTGAATTGATCACGATTATTAAACTTATCTGTACAAAATCAAAGTTTGGAGCTCAGGTTAGACCTTGGTGTGAGAATGTGTGTGGAACCTGGTAGGGAACCAAATTTAAAACACAACAGCCTCTGAGAGTCACATAGCTCGGTTCAAATCACCTCAATAGCCAGGTCAGAACTAGCCTACATCATACGCAAACCCTTATGACTATGAAGCTGACTTGTACGGTGTAAGTGATGGTGGCTCTCCCCAACTGAAATGACAAAGAGAATGACTTCTCCAGAATGACAACCCAATGATTCCCTAATCCAACAACTCTTTCCTCGAGGAGCAGGGTATTCCCTTCTAAGTTCAAGTGGCATCCAACTCAAGAGGAGGAGGTAGAGAAAAGAATGGACGGTAGCCAGTGTAACTACCTATCTTGGGATGCAAGACCAGTGTAGTCAAGTCATCCAGCTGCAGGCTCACATGGTATAACTTTGATGCTCAAGCTTGCTTATTTTCTGTATACATACTTTGCAGGCATTTTATTTTTTTTATAGGCCTGACCATATATATATATATATATATATATATATATATATATATATATTTTCAATCATACTATTTACAGCAGCATTTACATAAGGAGTTTTTCCTCTTGAGCCAGAAGACTATCCCTCTTTTGAAGCTTTATTGCAACCCACAATCTCCTGTCTTTAGACCTCATGGCTATTGGACCAGGTTGAGGTGCACTTACCTCCCTAGACGAGGACGAATGTTTCCACCCGTGTGCATCTCAGACTGGCAAATCCAACCCCCTCAACACTCCAACTGAGTTGAGCCAAGTGAAAGGTGCAAGTGTCCAAGTTAGGTCACGGTCGGCAAGAGTCATACGTGTGTCTCGAAAAGTTCTAGTTAGTCCACTGAGGTGACTTGAACCCGGCCCTGATTTCTCAAAGAATTAAGTCTGCATAGACCTGAAGTACCTTAAACCTAGTTACCAGAAGGTTCCAGTGCAGTTAGGTGCAGTAAGGTCCAACCAAGCTCCAATCTTCGATTTTATTGGACTAGTTCAATCATCAATCTCAATGAAAGAATGCAATGCAAATGCTATTTACAAATATGCAAAGACTAATGCAAGTTTTTCAAAGAATTTTCAAAACAAAGAGAAGGTTTTTTGCACAAAGAATCTTTGCAAATAATTTCGGCACTCAAAGTATAAGATATGTACAACTATTTACACGGGTGTGCTGCTTTATTTTAATGATTTTTAGAATTTAGTTTTTATTTAAAGGTATATATGTACACTTGTTAAAGAATTTTGTTTATTTTTATTTTTATTTTTATTTTTAATAATTATTATATATATTATTTTAGTTATATGTGACTATTCCTCAAACTTATTTGACACAAATTTTTCAAATAATTTTTGAAAACTATAGTCCAAAATAATTTTTACAATCATTTTTACAAACCTGTACACACATTTGAAAATCTTTTTGCAAAGGTTTTTCATAACAGTATATATAGATTTTCAAAATATTTTTGCAACCCTTTTTCAAACCATTTGCAAATCATTTTTCAAACATTTTATTTCACACAAAGAAAAGAAATTTTTACAAACCATACATTTTTACACAGGTTGAAAACATGTAACAAAACATTTTCAAAATAGTTTTCAATAAATGTTCACGAAGATTTTCACACTATTTTTCAAACATTTTGCAAAAAACATTTTTACCTGATTTATTAATAAGTATATACAAAAAAGAATTGGAGGAATAATCACGTCTTTTTATTAAGATTTTTAATGAATTTTAAAGAATTATTAGCTATATTATTAAGAGAATACGAAAGTACGAGTTATGGCATAGTATATACGACCCCTCTATACTTAGCTTGAGCTATGTCCTCATAGATCGAAAAGGAAATAGAAGACATAACTCGTACTGAGTATAGACAAGTCTAAAGAATATACGAATAAGAGATGAAGGAAATAGAAGTTGACCGTCCCCCCTATACTTAGGATCAAGTAATCCTAAGTATAGCAGACTGTACACAAAGCAGGGAGGGTCAAGGGTGGGAATAAACAGATCAAAGAATTAACAAATCAAGGGTGCGCCCCCTAAACTTAGGACAAAGTACGTCCTAAGTACAGAAAACTGACACAAAGGGGTGACACCTTTTATTGAGATAAAGAAATATGAAAAGGAAAGAAAGAAAAGAAGAAAAGATGAAAAGAGAGATATATACAGATTGATGAAAAGATCGTGGAAAATATACACATCACTCCCCCTATACTCAGGGTGAGATAGCCCTAAGTATAGGCAAGAACAGGAGTGATGAGAAAGTGCAAGGAAAGAACAACTCAGTGTGTGCCCCCCTACACTTAGGACAAGGTACGTCCTAGGTGTAGACACAAAGATGTGGCGATAGATTTGGGGCACAAAGAACATACGGGAGAAAGAACGGAAAAGGTACACATATATACAAGCGGTGAGAAACTGTGGAGTACAGGACGGTGTCTGGTAAGCGACTACCGTACTATCGTCGTCGTCTCCCTATGAGAATGAGGACGCAGCCAGAAGGTGAAAAGACACCCTGATATGCAGTCAGGTGGGTGTTGGTTACCAGGGACACACAGATCAGAAAGTAAAGCAGGGACCTGTAGCGTGAAGCAGTCAATCGGCTCAGAAGGTCAGCATGAGGGAATAGAGCCGATACCGTAAGACCGGGAGGAAGAAAGAGCAGTACGGACTCCTCCGGTCAATCATGGTCTCAGATAGATCGGAAATAAAGCATATGAGACTGTGTGATGCACGGTGGTGATATAATCTGAAAGTCACAAGAATACACCGGACAACACACTATATGGCTCACTCCTGCGAGGGTCCTCAAGGTGAGCAAAATCAAAGAATAATCAGAGTACTCGGCTCCGTGCTCCATCAGATAGGAGACACAACCAAAGAGGAGACCGGGTAAAAAGCTCAGAAGACTCGGCTTCGTGCTCCCACAGATAGGAGACACCAGAAGTGAAGCCGAGTACCTACAAGTTGATGTACCCTCCCGCAGATAACCCTCGGCGAGTGGTACATACTAGTCAATGAATAATCAGAACAGAAGCTCACCTTTCCGAGGGTCGTCAAGGAGAGCGGGCTCAAAGGAGCCTGATCCATTAGACGGATCATAGAAACGGTCTCGGTAGGCGACAGATCGGCTACCAGCAGAAGAGACCGTCAAATCAAGAAAGTGTGGCAGCGTCCCGCAAATAACCCTCGGGGAGCGGGGTGCCAACTAGTCATGGGAATAGCAGATACCAGAAGCTCCACCTTGCGAGGACCATCAAGGCGAGCAGACTCAAAAGGAGTCTAATCAGATAGGTCCCATGATCCGCAGATCGGATACACAACTCAAGATGGGACCAAAAATCTAGGATATCGGACGACTCGATTCCGTGCTCCGCAGATCGGAGACACAGTCAGCAGTGGGAACCGAGCGTAAAGAGAGTGTCGCAGTCTCTCACAGATAGTCCTCGAAGAGCACTGTGAACTAAGCAAAGAATAGTCAGAACGTATCTCTACCTTGCGAGGGCCGTCAAGGGTAGAGACTGACTCAAAGGAGCCGGATCCATCAGATGGACTCGCATAGTGGTCTCAGTAGTCGACAAGGCGGCTACCAACAGAAGAGACCAATCGGATCGGAAATATGTCATAGTCTCACGCAGATAACCCTTGGGGAGCTACGATCTAGGCATGGAATAATCAGAGAAGTGGAGCTCTGCCTTGCGAGGACCGTCAAGGAGAGCGGACTCAGATGAGTCTAGTACATTGGCCTCGTGTACTGACAGGTCAGGTACACAATCACAGGGGGAGGCCAATCAAGCATATCATCTGACTCGGTTCCAGGTCCCACCACAATGGCGACCTAGGCAGTGAATGAAACCGCAGTCCTAGAAATTATCGCATTCTCCCGCAGATAGTCCTCGGGGAAGAATGTGAGCTATATCAATGTAGGTCGTGGGAATGCTGTCAAGTCATCTCAGGTCCTCAAAAGTGTAAATCCATCAATCCATAGGAGGGCATAAGATCATGCAAGGGAGAAAATAATCATGTCATTCACCAAACCTCCCTTGGGTCAATCCAGTCAGCTGAGATGGCACGAAAAATAGTCAGGAATCCTTTAAGTGCCAGGGTGGATTTGAGAGTCAAGAGATCAAGGATGGGTCAAATAGGAAGATGAGAGATCATGTAGGATCCACACACCTCTATCAGGCACTCCAAGTCAGAATAATCATTCAATCCTCAAAATCAAGATGGCTGGAACCTTAAGAAAGATAGATCACTCAATACTCATGAAATCTTCATCGAATTATCGCATCATATCACATCCTTAATCCGGTGTGCGAGAACTAAATCTTCAATAAATAAGCACACCTAATGATCATGCATCATAAAAAATCCCCAATACGCTCGTATGCATGTATCAATGACAAATCCACCAAATCAATTTCAACAACCTCAACATCATTGGCCCGACTTACACAAATATTTTGTATACGTAATCCTCGATGCGGGCCTCATCAATATGCACAACATTCCCGGGTAAGGGAGAGATGATACGGGTTACACGAGGAAGATGGATAAGAAGGGTAACACAGTGAAGTGGAGAAGCTGATTGAGCGGGTGTACCAATATCATGGGTGGTAGAAGAGTGATACAGAGGGTACGAGGAGGGCGGGCGAGAAGATCGAGACACAGACAAAATTGAGTGTTCCACACAGGACGGGAACACCGTCAAAATGATGGTCCGAAGAACATGTTCTCCTCGAACCAGAGAAGATGAGGATGGTACGGAGAATACGAGGAACATGATGAAGAAGGAAACAAAGGACTTGGCGAAGAATGATTGAGCTCAAGCGCCAATATCACGACTCAATGCAATATGAAGAGATATATGTATAAGAGAGGTAGAGAGACTCAAAGATAAAAATGCATGACTCACACGGTGGGATCGACTACTCTAGGAATGAAAGAGAAACACAATGGACTCCAAGTCATAATCAAGACGTAAGGCAAACCCCCAATTCACCCACTCAACACAGTGACGACCATCAGGTGACGGTCATTTATCTTTTCAATTTTAGAGTTAGGTGAGAACCACAAAAGTTGTACAATCACATAGGAGGCTTGATAGGATTTGGGCTCTACTCCTTAGTGTGTACGTGAGCAATTTAAAACGCATGCAATGAGGGGTTTCCTCTCACCAAGAAAAGGAATCCATTACGTTTTATTTTTAGGTCCAATAAAGTTAGCAGTCCTGATTTTATTTGAGTTATCACTTTTTTGGTTATTTTCAATGCACGTGCCTATCGAGGTTCCAATTTCCATTAACATCCTAGGTTGGCAAAAACAGAGGGAGAAGGTCGGAAAAGCCATGCAAGTCGGAAAACGATGATGCATGCCAAGTAAGAAGACTTACAGTACCTCCCAACTCTCTCCATGCGGGATGCATAACAGAATTTGAAACCTATGCTATATGCAAATGCAAACCGAAGAAGTCGTCCTAGGTTCAGAAATTGCTATTATCGTGAAGCACCACAAGTCGCTCATTCGTCTTTAGACTCAAAAAGTCCGATCTTGGCTCACCCCTCCTCTGTGCTCAACACACTTGAGCTTAGGAGAAAGCCCTTTGCGGGGCTCGCTGTGGCACAAAGGCTAAGAGACAAATGAACGGTTGTTTAGAGTTTGATCTAGATCCAAAGCGAACTATAGGTACAAGCAAATATTAGGGTGTTTGGACCTAACTCTATGATCAAGCAACTCCTAATGCTATGGCTCATTCACACAAAATAATAAAAATAAAAAGCAAAATAAAAGAAAAGCGTCAAAAATCATCGAGGCCCCCAAGGGAACAATCCCTCGGGCACTGGACCTCGGGAGTCCTCATGCACCGGTGAGAGTCCTGTATTATTACATGTTTTTAAGTGTCACTCTCTCACATGAATATGCATAATAAAATAAAATAAACTAAAATGCATCAAAAGTGTGGACTGTCTTCCAAAAATCTTCCTTCATCTGTCCTTGATGCTCTCTCCTATTGGCTAGGCATAGAGGAGCCAACTCCGCCTTGCTTGGGTGCATAGGCCCTCCTAGGAGGTCCTCCTTCGCTTGGCGGTCCCTCGCATCAAAGGCAAAGAAAAGAAATGGTCAGAGCAGTCACTCAAATAATATCAAATGTAAATAAAAACCAAAGAAATAAATAAGTGCATGGTGGACATGAGCAATTAATTGAATAAATGAACAAGTAAGCTCACAAAATCATACAAATTCTGTTGCCTCCCCGACAACAGCGCCATTTGATGACTGCGGTTTTATGAGGGTCAAGTCATCCACACAAGGCGGGATCACAATGTCGCTGAGGCGGCCGCTCAAGAAACCACAAATCGATCAACAGTTAACCCACAATAATATATGCAATGAATATCCAAAAATGTGGAGTTAAAATATATTATAACTCTACATGCAAATGTGTATAGGTGTAAGTACAGGTAGAGGTCGAACACTGGGAGGCGAATGGTTGTATGTGATGTATCATTTAATTATTCAATCAATTGTTCATGTCCTTTTATTGTTTTTGTGGGTTTTGGATTTTATATATATTTTTTATATTTTTTGTTTTTATAATTTTTATTTTGTTTTTATATTGTATATATATTATTTATTTATTTTTTATATATTTTTAGTAATATATAAATATATATATATAATATATAAAGATATATATATATATATAAGAAGAGAGAGAGAGAGGAGTAATATAGTCTATAGATATATAATATATATATATATATATAATTTTTTTTAGCTTTTTAATATTTTTCTATTTTTTTTGTTATTATTTTTTTTGGAATATTTCTAATTTTTATGTATTTTTAATTTCAAAAATGTCCACAATATAGGACTAATTAAATAGCCGAATGTAATTTGGCTTTTAAAAATATAAAATAAACTCCAAAAATTCCCAAATTAATTTTAATTCATTAATAATAATATATAGATAATTATAAAATAGAAAAATGTATTTTTGGTAATTTTTTAAAGGTTTTTCTATTTTTTTGTTGGATTTTGGAGCTTTCTGATTTTTTTATTTTTCTTTTTTAATATTTTTAGGTTTTTTTAATTTCTGGACTCAATATAGATATAAATATACCATATATAATTTTTTTTGGAATTTTTCAAAATCATTTTCTAATTTTTTTGTATTTTCTAATTTAGACAGTGCAAAAAGGGCTTCTATTTCATTTTTAATAATTAGGAAAAATGCGAAAAAATGCAAAATAAAATATGCGCGTGAGAGTACATGGCATGAAGCATCTCTCCTAATTTTTTGTGAATTTTTAGAAGCCACCTAGATAATTTTAATAAATACATAAAAGGTACAAAAATCAAACAGCCTGGCAGGGGCATTTTTGCAAATAAAATAAGTTCCAGGGGCATCAGTGCAAAAATACAACAGAAATAAACATTTTTTAAAGTTTTGGGACTAATTTCCAATATGCAAAAACCGTCAGGGGTTACATGCAATTTTCACGCGCCTCACGTGGGACTGTACGTGAGGCACGGAAGGACCTAAACGTAATTACAATAACTACAGGGTCCTTTCTGCAAAATTTACATTTATTTTATAACGTGCTAATTTATTTATAGAACTAAAAATTAAATACACAAAAAGCGGGGGCTAAGTATGCAAATTACCCCCAATAGGCGCTCATCCAACAGCTGATCTTCTTTCACTAATCCACGTGGCGCCTCCACGTGGGTCGATGCCGGTTCGCCGATGAGCGGTGAGGATTAGATCACTCGCGTGATCTGACGGTTGTAGCATCGCTTCATCGGACGGCTGTCAATCGAACTGGGCCTTCGTCTTCATCCAACGGCTGAGAGAACACGTGCAAGAACAGGGAAGAAAGCTCACCGGGGCGAGCTTCTTCCTCCTCGATCTCGCTCCCTCGCCGGTCTTTGACGCACATGAAGGTCCCAAAAGCTTCCTGGGAGGTCGCTTGATCGGCTGGAGGTGGTAGATCTGCCAAAGGTGCCCTGGAGCAGTGCCACGAGCTCGGTGAAGAAGCGCGGCTCCAGGTACCTCCGCCCGCGTGCGAATCGACTCCTGGTGCTCTTTGGCGCACCTAACCTGCACAGGAAGGTAGAGGGGCTCGAGGGCGTCACCCTCGACCCAGGGTTTGAAGCTGGAAGCACGGGGATGATGTTGGGCGAGGAAGCTCCGGCGAAGAGTGATGGAGGAGCTTCGATTCGCGGATCCAGAGAGGAATCTGGTTGGTCAAGGTGGCTGGAAGGTGGAGAATTCGGAGGGGAACGAAATGAGGGCGAAAGCGAGTCGGAAAACATGCGGGGTTACAGTGGAGAAGTCGCCGGAGTTGAGCTCCGGCGAACTTCGAATTACTTAAACTAAGCTAATCTACGAATCTAAATGCAAAATAAATGACAGGAATAAAATACTGATATGAAAATCTACCTAAAAATGTAAAGGCGCAGCTCTTATACCTGGAGGGACTCCAGGGAGCAGGGCGGCTGCCGGAGCGCCGCCGTGGGTGCAACCTCCGCCTCTCCGATCGATTCAAGGTGCTGGCGAGCTCCTCCTGTCACAAGGAACATCGCCGGGACCGAATTCGGGGAAGGGATTGGCTGAAAGCTGACCAAAATTGAAGAGGAGGCGAAGGTTCCTTATTTATACACAAACTGGGCACCCTTATTGACCGGGCTGTAGCCGGCGATACGAGCTATGTGCAAAGGATCTAAATGATCGGCGGGGATCATGGATGATCAGAGAATAATTTGTTAGAAGGATTCGAGGGTGATGGGTCACTGAGCCAAGCGGGAAAAATGGCTGTAATCGGGGGACAAGATAGTCCGCGTCAAGTCAGACGCCTGGGGGCGCAGTTGACCGAGCGGTCAACAAACGCCAGGACCTTATTGGTCCACATCAACAAGAAATTGACTGATTTATTTAACGTAATAAATGAATTAATTAGATTTTTTGTATAAAATAAAAAATATTTATAAATTAATGTAGTATTTATTTATGATTTTTATTTATTTTGTTGAAGTATTTTATTACGGTTTTATTAAAATAATGTATTTATAAGTATATTTATATATATTTATTTTTATTTTTTTTATTATATTTCATTATTTTATTTTTTTTATTTTATAAATTTATAACTTGTTTTTATGAGTGTAAATATATTTTTATTTAATTTTTAGGAGTTTATTTACATTTTTAAATAAATTGGTATATGTATATGTAGGTATACTTATAGGTATTTTACCTATATATTATATACATTTTATTTATTTAATGAATTTTATTTGTTTTTATTTTGGATTTGTATTTTTAATAAGTTATATATAATATATACATTATTATAAAAATATAAATGAATAATGGAATTAAAGAATAAAAATCTCTTTTATTTATGTACATATAGGTAGCATAGGTATTTTGCCTAGGTATTACCTAGTCTTGTTTTATTTTACAAATTATTTTTGGTTTTATTCTAATGTCAATATGTACATAAATTATATACATTATCTACAAAATTCTAAAAATATGAATTTGTAAAATTAATGAATATTGAATAAAATGAATATTTTAATCAGGTATTATGTACAAGAAGGGCCAAAAACCTAACTTCCACAGATGGACTCCAAAAATTATGAAACCAATTTTATTAAAAAGTTCTTGGAATGCTATATACAATTAAAGGTGAGCTTGGGTG
Organism: Ottelia alismoides; assembly: GCA_037367405.1. Classification (NCBI taxonomy): domain Eukaryota; kingdom Viridiplantae; phylum Streptophyta; class Magnoliopsida; order Alismatales; family Hydrocharitaceae; genus Ottelia; species Ottelia alismoides. The sequence continues at coordinate 538,882 of JAZKJV010009424.1, forward strand.
ATTTGGAGTTTTTATTTGCAAGATATGGATCTGTGAAGTTGAGATTTTTGCTTTTTATTCTGTGTATAAAATGTACACTGAGTATTATTTTTACACAAACTCAATTTTGTAATTTTATTTACATTATTATCTACAACTTTCATGTACAAAGTTTCTTTATTTGATGAATAAATAAGTATGTACAAAATAGGTGTCAAAAAATGCATAAATGAATGAATAAATAAATGAGGTATTTATTGTACACTGGCCCTTATCTCCCCCTACTTTATTCCTTATCGACCAATTTCATACTGGCCTTGGTCTCGGGGTTAGGGTCATAAAATATTTGCAATGTTTTATTCCTTTTTCTTTTCTTCTCTTTATTCTATAATTTTGGCATTAAAAACCTTATTTTATATACAATAAATACAATAAATAATGGGTGCTTTTATGTACAAATTAATTCTATTTATATTCATTTGCTAGGGTTTTTAAGGCTAAAATGATAGAATAAAGGTGATGAAATGGAGATTCATCACCTACTGGAATCCTACCACTCCTAAGAGAGATGAAATCAATATCATCACAATAAAGATAGTCATCAGAGAATACCTGTGATTGGAGGGTGGGCTCAGTCAAATCTACCTGCTTTGACTTTCGCTTTAGATTATTCGGGTTGGGCTCTATCTTGGCAGGCAAGGTGGACTTCCCCTTGACAAGATCGGTGACATGTGTTTTAAAATCATCTATTTCTTGCCTAAAAGCGACCTGTTGATCAGTGATCAGGTTAGCAAGATACTCTAATGTTGGGTTACCATGGAAAGGTCCACAAGACCCGGATGAGTCGCCTCGGTGATACTAAGGCTTCTGCGGAGCTGGCTGCTGCTGTGGAGGATACTGCTGCTGATGTTGAGACTGGTCAGTGTTCTGCCTCCACTGAGGTTGCTAATACTAACGAGGACCATAATGCTGTTGCTGCTATCTATTTTGCCCCATTGGTGCTTGTTGTTGCTGCTGGGAAGAGGCACCTCATGTTTATCAACGGAAACCAGGGTGATTATGACGGATCCCTGGTTACTGCGGACGATCGTACCGAATCCCATTGACCTTTGTCAATGGCTCAGGCATCTCAGAGTACGCTGGGGGCATGGATGCCAATGGTTGATCGCTCTGATACACCACCATCTGAGTGTCGGATGATGAAGTCTGTTGGAATTGCGGGTATGCCGAGGGATGATGAGCAGGCTCAGAATGCACATGGTATATGTGTTGAACTGGAGGCCTCGGAAGTATGCCTCGATCTCGGCTCCCAGAGTCAGCCTGTGATCTAAAAGACCGGTTGGAGTCTGTCTGTAATTCTTGAAGGTACATAATCTGTGTCTTCAGATCACTCAGGCATCTCTCAAGCTCGTCAATCTTATGGAGCTTGTATAAGTTCTGGCACTTTTTCTATATTATCTCCATACGATCCAGCTTCTGACAAATGATCCACATATCAGTTGATGGAGATTCAAGAGGAATGGAAATAGCAGAAGATGGATTCCCTTCAATTTGTGCCACTCGGGAATGATGGTGATATGTTGGTGTCTTTGTTTGATTGTAGACCGGAGTCTGAGACATCGTAGTATAGTTTTCTGCCATTTTCTCATAAATGGCCTAGACTCGATCTTCAGGTTCGTGAGAAAGAGGATCGGTCAGAGTCGACCGGAGCGATCGCATTCCCATCATCTTGATGATTTGCTGATCAGATCTAGAAAGATTAGACTCACACCGCAATCAAACACAAAACAAATCCCGAGTTCACCAACGCAACATTGGTGATGACCGTAAAAGTTCGATCGTTTATCTTTTCGGTTTTACGGTTGTTTGGCAAACAACATTCTCTCAGATTAGCGAGATTAGACAGGTGCCTGAGACTTCGACATCGTGCTGTCCCGAGTTCTCACCAGAACTCACCTAGTCTCAGCCAGTATGGAAGTAAGTACGGACCGTTTCCGGCTACCCGTGTTACTTGAGGACGGAGCCTTACAAACTGTCCTCCAAACCTTCCACTCTGCTAAGTGAACTCAGACCGTTTCCGGCTACCCAAGAGCACCCACTGAAGATAAGGAGAATTAAGGCATGAACTAAGTAGTATTTCGATAGAAGACCAAACTATGGCTCTACCTTATGTGTCGTCTCTCTCTCGCAAAGTCTGGAGATAGTACATGCGATGTAGTTTCGTGGATTGCTCTTCCAAGACAAGTGTAGTCGTTACGTTTATTTGAAAGTCAGATAGAAATAGCAGTCCCTGTTTAAATTTTCGGTTTCCACTTTTTTTGGGTATTTTCAGAAGAAAACGTCTAACATATTTTTGTTTTTTGGGTTCAACCCTAGATTCAAGCACCTAGGTGTCGGAACTTAAGCAATCATCTAATCTAAGCTACGATGCACAGAGAAGGGAAAAAATGTAAAACACCTAACAAGCACCTAACTCGAAAAACTGCAAAAAACCATCGAGAAAAATCACGATCGAGAAAGCTGCGGTGGGTGCCCTGCTCCCCCAAGAGTACAAACCTAGTGAAACAGACCCCGAGAAAGATACAAGTCGGGATACCATTACGAGGCCCCTTTCTACAAAAACGAAGCAACGGGCAAGTGCCCTAAAAAATTATATATATTTTTACAAGAAATTACAAAAGTGAAAAATTTGCGGCTTTGTGGTTCTCAGCTATGCAGCTCGACCTGTGCTGCACAACTCAGAAACAAAAAGCCGTGTGGTTAGAGAATAAAATGATGCAAAGAGAAATCCTAAATCTACAGTTTCCCTAGCGCTGCCTCCCCAGCAACGACACCATCTGAAAAACTCCACCCGATCTCTTCTTTATTCCTGCAAAAAGAGACAGAAACAATTTTACGATCATTGTATCGATCGAGTGGGTTTTGTCAGAAAAGATTAATGTTAGATTAATCTTCTTTTTTTATTTATACTCCTAACCTTAAGTGTATAGCGGTTAAGGACGGGAGTGTCGAACTCAGAGAGGCAAACTGTTGAAACTAGGGGTAAACTATAGACTACCTACACCTAAACGACTTCCTATTTTTTTATTTTATTTTTAAAGAACTTTTCGGATTTTTATTTGAACGCTAATGAATTTTATATTATTTTTGTGATTTTAAGTATTTTGTGATTTTTTTATTATTTAGAAAATGTTTGAATTTTTTTATTTAATTTTTTTATTTTGTTATTTTTATATTTATTTCGTTGTTCCTGTTTTTATGGATTTTTAGAAAGTTTTTATGATTTTTATGAAGTTTGTTTTTCTTTTATGTGAAAAACTATTTTTTAATTGAAAACTGTGACATTTTTCTGATTTTAAGAGTGAAAATAATGCGAAAATATCTTTATTATTTTTTTAGTAGAGAGTAGATGAATATTTCTTTAAAATGATAGGTAGCACTTTTTAGGGTATTTTTATTTATTTAGTTATGAATTTTTGAATTTTTTATGAATTTTGTAATTTTACTGGTTTTAATATTCAATTTTTATTTTATTTTTAGTTTATTATGTAAAATACAGTTAGATACACTAATGGTAATTGTTATCAGATTTTTAGGTATATCTTTATATTTTTTATGTGTTTTTAAAGTTTGTTATATTTTGTGTGTCTTTAAATGAATTATTAAAGAAAATATTTTTTTATTTTGCAAAATATGAATTAATACGTATATAGTATGATATTTTGTATTAATAAGTATTTTGTTATCTTTTATATTTTAGATTTATTTATTATGCATTATATTATGCGTAGTCTTTATATAGTCTTATGTACAAAGATAGGGATTTACACTAGAAAGTGGAGGTGCGTGTGTAAAAATGCCAAAAACGGAGGGGTGTATGCATAAATATCCCAATATCCATGTGCCCTTCACTTATTGGAATCCAGTGGCGGGAACTGCTAGTGGTTTCAGTTAAAATCGAGTGCAGATCTACAAATTATCCAAAGAAATCTCCTCCCGCCTCTTGTGATGTGCATGTGATGCTCCTTTCAGCTTAAGCGGCAGAACCGGTTGCTTGTCCTGCTGTTGTGTGGCGTGATGAAAGTCGTCGGATGACGTTTGATCAGGGGGTTGTATATTAAGCTGAAACAAAAAGGGATGTTCTTCCCCTACTCAAGTCAGACGGCAGTGATTCAGCTGGCGATTGTTCAGCAAATATGGCTTGGATCTGTGAGAATCTGATGAAGGACAGTAATAATATTCAACTCAGATGTTCTAGAAATTATCAAATTTAGGTGCAGTAACTTCAAGGTTCTAAAGCTGCAAATGGCGGAGGTCCCGATATGATCCAGAAGGTGGGATTGCTCAGCGAATCGCGAGCTGCTGTTGTCTTCGATCTGAGCGACTTCTTGCAGGTGTTGCGAGTAATTCAAGGCTTTGTGGATGGCTCTCGATCGAAGCTGGTATCTTCCAACGATGACGAAGACGAGAATCAAAGTACAGGAGAGAATCCTCGCTGCTCCCGATGTTAGAATTCCTGCAACTTTAAATTCCTCTCTCTCGATTCACACGGAATCGGAGCCAAATCAAATTAAAAGAGCATTTACCACGAGGATAGCATTCTAATTATAATTCGAACTTCTAAACATTTAAAGAAACACGATACAAATTTTTGGGGATTTTCACAGATCAACACAATCATGCATTCCACCAATGCGTAATACGTCGATATCTAAAACAATTTGAGATGAAGCATGATTCCAAAACCCACAATCCAGACATATATTCTAATTACTCCTCACATCAAATTCAAATCAAATGCAAGTCTCGTATGATTATCTATTCTCAGAAATTTCAGATCAATTTATAGTATAATCAATTGCAGATGAGTGAAGGGAACATGGAAGGTGAGCGGGGATGTGCGTGAACGAGAAGGATGATCAGAAGTTGGAATCGAGCCGGGAATGGCGGACAAATGGAGTTATTTGAAATGGAAAAGGTGCAGATTCATATTGACTTTTATACAAAATTCATAGGAAAAAAATTACGAAGGATATAGAGAGAAGAGAACGGAGGAAGAGAAGAAGTTTAGAGAATAACCTGGAATGATGAAGGAAGTGTGTATGGGAATAAGGTTGCCTATGGCTGAAGCTCGACTAAGAACTCCAAGATAGTTGCCTCAATGTCCGACGGAGACAGAGGCTATGCGCAACGGTAGAGTGATGACACGCCTCGACCACTCGGGTTAAGGTGTAAATATGGTCGTTGCGACCCGAACCGCGAGGCTAAGTCAATCAAGAAACTCAAGACCACCAAAAATTAAAATCAATCAAGTAAGCACAAATAGCGGTCTCGCTATTTTATTTTACCTGGTATAGCTACCAGGGTCGAACTCATGGAGCACGGAATGCGTGGGCTACGAAGTAGTCGAGGGTACAAAATAAAATAAACTAAAGAAAGAAAATGATTTGGTGTATTTTTGGTTTTTTTTCAAATTTTTTTATAATTTTTAAAATTAAGAAAATGTGTAAAAGAAATAAAAAAGGCACACATAAACAATTATTTAAGGTATCAAAAATGATCAGAAAATTCAAATAAAAATATTTTTGGGTTTTAGAAATATTCAAGTGTTTTTGATATTTTTCTTGGATTTTTCTGATTTGTAATTAATTTTTGAAAAATAAAATAAAGCCAAAAATAAGAGGCGGTATACAGCATGAATCTAAAGGCAATTCAAAAATGCTTAAAAGGACTGTAAAATTCGAGTAGCAAATTTATGATAAACTTAAAATAAAAGGCTAACTACAGAAAAAGAAAACACATTTTTTGATTTTTTATGAATTTTTAATAATTTTTCTAAGGTTTTTAATTTTTTTCAATTTTTATGGTGTTTATAAATGCAAATTCAACGAAAATGAAAATGAAATCAAAACAAGTCAGAACACAAACAATATTTTTTTGGATTTTTTAAAGGGTTTTTAATATTTTTAATTTATTTCTAAAAACAAACAGTAACAATTTTTAGGGTTTTCGAATTTTTAAAAAAATAAATGAAAACAAAATGAACCCAAAAATTCACAGAAATTTCTACAACATGGTAGGGGCCATGTGTCGAAATTTCACGAATTTTGGATAAAAATTGCTATTTATTAAATCAAACCAAAGAAGCACTGCAATTTTCCCACAAATTCTAGCACATGCCACAAAACATTACGCACAAGGGTATAACTGCAAATAATGAAACTATAAATTTAAAGCGTAACAAAGAAGAAGTCCAAGTCACTAAATGCAATTATCCCACAACTACACGTGACGAAGCACGTGAGCATACACAAACAGGACTAAAACGTAAATATAGGAAAATGCAGGGACTAACACACAAAATGGTCCACAATGTAACTTTTATTTAACAGATTAAACTATAAAAGGAAATAACTACAAGGGTAGCGGAGCAAATTACCCAAGACGCTCGCGCGTCGTGCGTGGGGGGACAGGTGGAGCGCTCTGACTGGATGGCATCGTGCGGCTCTAGCACGTACAGCTGGCGAATCCAACGATTCTGACCGGGGTGCGAACGTGGGCGTACGGGGGTTGTTAGATGTCAGATCTAACGGCCTGGTGAATATAGCAACCATTTTATGAGAAACTAAAAATAAAAATCTAACTACAGAAAAAGAAATTGCATTTTTTTATTTTTTTTCTGAATTTTTAGTGTTTTTTCTAGGTTTTTTTTAGTGTTTTTCAATTTTTAGGGTTTTTATAAATCAAAAAAGCAATTAAAATTGGATAGAAGTGAAAACACACCAAAACAAACAATCAATAATTTTTTTGGATTTTTTAGAGGGTTTTTAATATTTTTAGTGGATTTTTAAAACAGGACAGAAACAATTTTTAAGGTTTTTAAATTTTTAAAAATATCAAAAGGAAACAAAATGGACCCAAAAATTCCTAGAAATTCCTACACCATGGCAGGAGCCATATTTCAAAATTTCACGAATTTTGGGTGAAGTTTGCTTTATTCCAACCAATCAAAGAAGCACGGCACACAGGGACCTAGATGCAAAGAAAATAACTTCCAGGGACTAAATGATAACACACGTCAAAAGCCTAGGGGCCCTATAGCAATTTTCATACAATTTGAACACATGACCAAAACACCATGCACAGGGGTATAAGTGCAAATACTAAAACTAAAACATCAAATCATAACATAAATAAAGTCTAGGGTAGTACATGCAAATATCCCAAACATACACGTAACGATGCACGTGCAGCCACAACAGAAGGACTAAAACGTAAATATGAAAAACTACAGGGGCACATATACAAAATGGTCCACTATATACTTTTTATTATACAGACTAAACGATAAATAAAATAAAGGAAGGGGTATAGGAGAAAATTACCCAGGCGGGTCGTATGGGTCACGTGGGGTGACAGATGATGCTCTCTGAATGGACGACAATGTGCGGCTCTGGCGCTGACAGCTGGCGCATCCAACGGTCTGACGATGAAGCGAACATGGGGCGTACGGGGGCTGTTATATGTCAGATCTAACGGCCTGACAGGCGCAGGAGATGGACGGCTCAGATCAGAACTGGTGGAGATGCAATATCCAACGGCTACGGAGCATGCTGGAAGAACTCCGCCTGGGCGAAGTTCACCGCAGCACCGAGGAAGATCGATGGCTCTGATGGACGATCGGACGGCGGCAACAAGATCGTATGGCTCCTCCGCGTCGGGTGAGGGGGTCGGATGGAGTATCCACCGGTCGGATCTACGGGAAGGTGGTTGTGACCTGGGATAGCTCCGGCGAAGCTGGGCTGAGGTGATCTGGGGTATCTCCACGTGCGACTCGACCTGCGGTGTAAAGCTCCTGCTCGGAGGCATGCTCCGGCCAAGGTTATTTGACCTAAATCAACAGAAGGTGGCGACGAATGAAGGCTGAGGTTCTGGTGATGCGATAGAGGAACTTCGATCCTAATCTTGCTATCTAAGCCAAGTCTAGGGTGATCAGGCTGCGGGGGAACGATGACGATGAATGGGGGAGTCGATCGGAACAGATATAGGTGACTGATGGAGCTCCGACCATCGGGTTGGAGCTGGCGGAGGGCAGCTGAAAGATTCAAGATAACTGGAACTAGGGAGGAAATGAAGGCTACCTGAAGGTCTGAGGTTTGATCCTAAGCTCCTGGAGTCGAGGTGGGTCTTCGCCTCAACCACGCTGCGGAAGGCGGGGAGGCTCAACGCGACGGATCTCCGGCCTAGTAGGGTGAGTGTCGGCTGCAGCGACCTACTTCGACCACCAAAGGCTCCGGCTGAAAGCTGTCACCAAGGGGAAGAAGACTATCACTGAAGGAGAGTGTGCGGCGCGAGCTGAGGGACTGGGGAGTCGAATGGAGTCGAATGGAATCGGGGCATGAGAGAGTCAGATCCGCTCAAAGAATTTGGAGAAATCGGGCGTGTTAGACAGATCCGCGAAGAGAGGATCTGGGAGGGGGAGTTGACTGGGGTCAACATCCCACCTTGACCAATCAAAAAATTCCTAGGTTAAAATTATTTGTAAAATATTTTTAAAAAAGAAAATGATTTTATTTTAAAATATGTTCAAAATAAAAAGGTTTATTATTTTGAGTGAGTCTCTTGATCCTGACTTTCCGCACCTTTTTGAGACACTGATTGACGTGGAGGATTCCATGACCGATCCTTCTTTCTCCACGTTCGACTTCTTCGGCTCTACACTTCCACTCCAGTCTGATCTTGAGCCAAGTATTTCTTTTGTGCTACCGGATCCCGATCATATCTTCCCATATTACTGCCCGGTAGCAGACACCCGCCTGATTGCCTACCTGGGTGTCTTCATTCACACTGTTGATTTCGTCGTTGTTCTCATGTCGAGACTACGACGACAGTACGACATTCACCTTACAGATGCCATCCTGAACCTAGACACAACTTTGTCCTAGCATTTGCACCCATCTAGGGGTGTAAAATCTAGCGCTTGTTGAGAGGCACCTCAACATTGTCTACTTTTGTATATACGTGTTTTGTCATAATTTGATCGTTCTTTCTTCCGTTTTGTTTTCACCCCAAGTCTCGTATAGGATTATTTTTGCTATACTTAGGAGATACCTCATCCTAAGTATAGGGGGTGTAAACACCGAGTTTTCCTTCTCATTCTATTTCATTACTCCTGTTGTTGCCTATACTTAAGGATTCTTAACCTTAAGTATAGGGGGAGTGATGCCCCTCCATCTTGTATATATTTGTCTTCTTCGTCTCTTTTCTACCTCTGTCTTGCTGCCTATACTTAAGGATATTTTACCCAAAGTATAGGGGAGGTAGACCCTGTACATTCTTCACTCGAATTTCCCTTTGTGTACAACCTACTATACTTAGGATTACTTGATCCTAAGTATAGGGGAAAACCCCAAGATCTACTCTTTCATTTCCACTCTTTCATTCGTCTTTGTATATAGCCTTTCTTTTCACTTCCCTATACTAAGCATGAGTTATGTCTTCTTCATCGCTCTCTATTCACTCTGAAGACATCATTCAATCTAAGTATAGGGGGTGTCGTATATATTCCATATATACTTTAGCCATAACTCGTACTTTGTGTGAGTGTGTTAATAAATAAAAATGGCTAAAGCCTTAAAATCCATAAAAATTAAAAACTTTTCCTTGTAAATAAAATTCTTTTCTGCACATACATAGCTATGTACAAAATTATTTTTGTAAAATATTTGTAAAAATCTTTTGTGTAAATAGTACGTAAATATGTTGATATCAAAACTATGTATATAGTACAAAATTTTTATAAAATGTTTGAAAAACAAAAAGTTTGCAAAAACCTTGTGTAAATTTGTGTAAATATTTTGCAAAACTTGCATTCATCCATACATCCATGTTTTCAAACATTTTCAAAATTTTTGTACAATTGTAAAATTTTGTAAATATTGCATATTTATAAATATCTCTACAGTATTTTTGAATCAAAGTTGACATTTAAACTAGCCTAGAATTAAATTGAAAAATAGAGCTTGATAAGATCTTAATCCACCTAATTCTAAGAAGAACCTTATAGGGCTTAGGGTTGAGACTTTTCAGGTCCATGGTGACTTAATTCTTTGAGTCCACTAGGCTATGATCATATGTCATCTCGATGAGCCTAAGTAGAGCACTTAACAACACACACATGACTCTTACAGACAATGGCTTTACTTGGACCAGCACTTTACACCGAGCTCTCCACAGATGAGGTGGTGAGGAGGCAGTCTTCTTTGACTTGGGGTAGCGTATGAGGGTAGTACTTCTACGCGGAACCTCTCTTCTTCCTATAGTGAAGGACGTGCGTCTTAACTTGATCTGGTAGCCGTGAGGTCTAACGACAGGAGTTGTGGGTTGCAATAAAGTTTCAAAAGAGGGATAGTCCACTGGCTCAAGAGGAAAAACTCCTTATGTATTATTGTCTGCACTTTGTAGATATGTTGTAAATATGCACATCAAAAAAATTGCAAAAAGAAAAGAATAACTCCAAAAAAGTGGTGGGTCTGAGAGAAAATGATTACCCCACCGGAGTTTATATAGTGCAATAAAGAAAAGCTTATGTATCCATGTTCCATCTCATGAAGCTTGCAGCAGGGAGACTTAGCTACACTAGTTGAGCTTCCAAGGATACATGGCTACACTGGCCATGGTCCATTCTCTTCTTTCCCCTCTTCTTGAGCCAGTTGAACTTGAACTTAGAAGGGAATACCCCACTCCTCGAGGAAAGAGTTGCCACACTAGGGTATTAGAGTTATCTTGTTGGGGAGGGTTGTCACTTTGTTACTTCTGAGATGGAGAGCTATACCTCACTTACACAATACAAGAAAAGATTCATGGTCTTCAAGGTTTGTGTATGTAGACTTGTTCTGATCTGGATTATTGAGGAGTCTTCGCTATAGATTAGTGGAACTTAGAGGCTGTTAAGTTTTAAACCTAAGTCCCAATAAGCATCCGACAAATTAATATTCTAAAGATCTGACTAAGCTCCATACTTCAATTTAATGAAGACAAGTTTAATAATCAGCATTGATTCATTCTTTTTCCCTTCTTTTTCTTTTCTTTTTCACTTCCTTTTCAAATAAGTGTTTGCTAAGGGACTAGCAAAAGTAAAGTATAGAGGAGGTGATGAATCCTCATTCATCACTCTTTATTCTTTTATTTTAGCTAAAAATCTTTGCAAAACACCATGTAGATACTTGTAACTATAATAAATTATCAAATTGCATGCTTTGTGTAAATAGCAATAATTAGCATGTTTTTATACAAAAATAAAAGAATAAAGAAATAAATAAAAAGACGGAAATATTTAGAATAAATATTGAATGACCTGAACCCAAGAGAGGGCCCAAGATGGGCATGATCGCCAAATAAACAAGTAGAGAGAGATATGGCCATTCACCATATATCCCCCCTTCTTGTATATACTTTATTTTATTAAAAATAAAAAAAATAAAAATAAGAATGTGTTTCTCATAATTTGTATATATTTCTAAAAATAAAATAAAAATGAGAAAAATAAAATAAAACCAAAAAGAAATAATTTCTCTCTCCTCTTGTATATATACCATGTATATATCAATAATTCACTTATTTATTTTACCCTTGTAAATAAATAACAAAAATTAAATAAAAATTATTTTATATCCCAAATTTTATGTTGTAAATAAATAAAATTTAAAATTGGGGTAATTGTACAAAAATAAAATAATAAAAAATATGAAATACATAGGTATTTTATACATGTATATAATATTATATTGTGTATATACATTAATTTATTTTTCAAATAACTAAATAAAAATCACTAAAAATAATTTAAAAATAATAAAAAATTTTCATGTTGTAAATATTTTGAAATAAAATCATTTACTATTTTTTATTTAATTTATGAATAATTTCAGAATCTTGAATTCTCATTGGTCCATGGAGGATTGTTGACCCCCGGTCAACTGCCCCCCTTGGACCACTTTCCGCGTATCCTTGCGCCGACCCAACTTCGCCGATTTTTCGCATCGTGATCCGCCTCCCATTTCCTCAAACCCCGGGCTCTGATTGATGAGGAACAACCTGCGATTCACGCCCGATCTTCTCGTTAGGGGTCCACTCCTCGATCTGCGTGCTTCACTCCAATCTTCTCATACATGCACCGGTATAAAGCTTCACCTCCAGCCGCCTTTTCCCGTATCTTCAGCCACCATCTCTGACCCCTGTGACCTCCATTCCCTTGCCTTGAGTGACAACAAGCCTGAGGTAGTGTTGCAGAGAGGAGCAAGGCGCTCTAGCCCTAGATCCGGTGACCCACATTGCCACGCTCCACACCGGCAAGCTCGAGCCTCTGGAGGCGTCGCTCCATCGAGGCAAAGACTCCAGGAGACTCAGCATCTCCAGCACAGACGTTCTCCTCCATCAGGTATCTTCGTTAGCCTCTAGATCTTCGATCTTTCACATCTCGCTCCGTCGGCTCTGCCCTAGTGGCCGGAGCCCCATCACCTCCTCATATCCGTATAGATAGACGCGTCGACCCATCGTCACCCCCCTTCCGCAGCCTGATCATCTCGATCTTGGCTATCCTAGCCAAGATCGAGCTAGGTACCTTTCGCCGCCACCGTTGGGACCCCCCCTTCGTCGTTCCTCCCCGCTTCCCGTTGCTTCTTATTCAATAAGCGCGAGTTTTCATTTGCAGGTGAATAAGCGCGAGTTTACCCCCCCAATCACCTCTCGCATACCTCACCGGAGTCACCCAAGTCCCCCCTCCCTCGCTGGAGGATTAGATCGTTGGGAGCTCCCTCGGTCACCACTACTCGACGCGGAGCATCATCACGAGACGAACACCCCTTCCTGATCTTCCATCGGATGCGCGGAGCTCCTCCAGTTTGCCGACAAAGTTCGCCCAGGAGGTGTTCATCCAGACCCTCTCTCCACCGTCCGATCACGCCTCACTCCCAAACGCCACTGACAGGCCGTGAGATTCCAGATCTAACGGCCACGAGCACCCCACATCTGCCATCTCGCACGTCTGCCGGCCCATCAGCACCGCACGTCCGCCGGCCCATCAGCACCAGACACGTGGGCCCCCACGTGACCCGCACACGCTTTGGCTGGGTAATTTGCGCCAGACCCCCTGCAGTTTATTTCAATTCTTGTTTAGTCTATTAAATAACTTAGCACTCTTGTACAATTTTTATATTAGGACCTACTGTTTATTATATTTTCATTTTAGTCCTTCTCTTGTGGACGTACGCCCTTCGTCACGTGTTTATATGGGTTATTTGCATGTATTCCCTCAAGGCTTTTGAGTGTTATGTTCTGATTAGATAGCTTTCATATTTGCACTTATGCCCCTGTGAGTGTTAAATTGCGATATTTGTTGAATACCTTAGGAAATTTACAGTAGAGTCCTTGGATTTTTAACGCATGTTAATCTTTAGTCCCAGAGCTTAGTTTTCTTTGCACTTTGGTCCCTTTGTGTTGTGCCTCTTGTATTGGTTGAATAAAATAACAAATCAACTCCAAAAATCATGAAATTTGGATACGTGGCCCCTGCCACTATATCAAAAATTCACTAATTTTTTGAGACATTTTTGTTTTGAATTTCTATTTTAAAAATTCAAAAACCCTCATTTTTGCTACTGTTTGAATTATAAAATCAACTAAAAATATTAAAAGGCCTTCAAAAATTCTAAAACAATTGTGGTATGTTTGTTTTTGTGTCTTGTTGCTTCAGTCCAATTTTTGCTTAATTGGGATTTATAAAACACCTAAAAATTGAAAAACTCTAAAAAAACTCATAAACATCATTAAAAATTCTACAAAATTCAAAATAATGTAATTTCTTTTCCTGTAGCTTAGTTTTTACTTGTAGTTTTTCATAAAATTATCTCCAGATTTTTAGAGCTATTTTTTTATTTTTTAAATAGCCTTTTAAATCTGGTTGCACAGTAGTCTTTATTTTTAGCCTTCTTTTATTTTTAGAAAATTCATTAAAATTTATAAAAGTCTGAGAAAATCACTAAAACCACTTAAAAACATTATAAAATCCAAAAATATTTTTATTACAATTTTCTGACCTTTTTGTGGTGTTAAATAATTAGTTGATTGTGACTTTTTGGGCTTCTTTTATATTTTTCTTCATAATTAAAAATCACAAAAAAAATTTAAAAACCCATAAAATCCACCATAAATATTTTCTTATTTTTATTTGATTTTCTGACTATTTCGTAGGCTTTTTAAGCCAATTCATGCTCCTTGAGTTCGACCTTGGTTGCTATACTAGGTTAAATAAAAATAGCGAGACCGCTATTTGGCTTTATTGATTGATTGATTTATTTGGTGGTCTTGAGTTTCTTGTTGAGTCTGACTCGAGGGGTTGAGGTCGCAACGACCCTTGATACCTATCTTACTTAGCCACTCGGTTTTTCGGATCATCAAATATCTATAAATAAGAAGGAATATTCTCAAGGTATAGTGGCCCTATCTCTCTCTGCTTATTTTATTTGGCGATCAGGACCATATTGGGCCCTCTCTTGGGTTTAGGTAACTCAATATTTATTCTAAATATTTCCTTCTTTTTCTTTATTCTTTATTCTTTTATTTTTGCATAAATACATGCTACTTATTGATATTTAACAAATGCATGCTTATGGATAATTTATTTTATTTACATCTATATGCATGATATTTTGCCAAGATTTTTAGCTAAAATAAAAGAATAATGAGTGATGAATGAGTATTCATCACCCCCTATACTTTACTTTTGCTAGTCCCTTAGCAAACACTTATTTGAAAAAAAAGTGAAAAGAGAAAGAAAAAGAAGAAGAAGATGATAAATCAAGGTCGATTATTAAACTTGTCTTCATTAAATTGAAGTATGGAGCTCAGTCAGATCTTTGGATTATTAATTTGTCGGAACCTTATTTGGGCTTAGGTTTGAAACACAACAGCCTCTAAATTCCACCAATCCATGGTCAAGACTCCTCAACAATCCAGATCAGAACAAGTATACAAACACAAACTCTGATGACCATGAATCTTTTCTTGTACTGTGTAAGTGAAATATAGCTCCCCACCTCAGAAATGGCAATGTGACAAACCCCTCAACAAGGTAACTCTAATACCCTGGTCTGGCAACTCTTTCCTCGAGGGGCGGGGTATTCCCTTCTAAGTTCAAGTACAACTAGCTCAAGAAGAGGAGGTAGAAGAGAATGGACCATGGCCAGTGTAGCCATGTATCCTTGAAAGCTCAACCAGTGTAGCTAAGTCTCCCTGCTGCAAGCTTCATGAGATGGGCATGGGTAACATAAGCTTCACTTTATTTGACTATATACACTTTGGTGGGTATTTCATTTTCTATCAGACCCACCACTTTTTTGGAGTTTTTCTTTTTGCACATTTTTTTATGTGCATATGTACAACATATCTACATGGTGCAGCATATATACATAAGGAGTTTTTCCTCTTGAGCTAGTAGACTATCCCTCTTTTGAAGATTTATCGCAACCCACAAATTCTGTCTTTAGACCTCATTGCTACCAGACCAAGTTGAGACGCACTTCCTTCACTAAAAGAAGAAGAGAGGTTCTGCCTAGAATTACTACCCTCATATGCTACCCCAAGTCAGAGAAGACTGCCTCCTCACCACCTCATCCATAGAGAGCTAGGTGTAAAGTGCTGGTGCAAGTAAAGCCATTGTCTGTAAGAGTCATGTGTGTGTTGTTAAGTGTTCTACTTAGGCTAATCAAGATGACATATGATCATAGCCTAGTGGACTCAAAGAATCAAGTCACCATGGACCTGAAAAATCTCAACCCTAAGCCCTATAAGGTTCCTCTTAGAATTAGGTGGATTAAGATCTTAACCAAGCTCCATTTTTCAATTTAATTCCAGGCTAGTTTAAATGTCAACTATGATTCAGAAAAACTATACATATATTTACAAAAATACAATTTTGAAATTTTTTTGAAAACATGCAAAATTTTTTAAAATGTTTTAAAACATGCACATACGCATGAATGCAGAAGTTTTGCAAAATATTTACACATATTTACAAAAGGGATTTTGCGAACCTTTTGTTTTTCAAACATTTTACAAAAAATGTGTACTATATACATAATTTTGATATCAAAATATTTACAAAATCTTTACACAAAATATTTTTACAAATATTTTTACGAAAATAATTTTGTAAATAGCTATGTATGTGCAATAAAGAATTTTATGTACAGGAAATTTTTTTATTTTTTATGGATTTTTACGGATTTTGGCCATTTTATTTATTAACACACTCACACAAAGTACGAGTTATGGCTAAATTATATATGGAATATATACAACACCCCCTATACTTAGCTCGAACGATGTCCTCAGAGTGAATCAAGAGCGATGAATAAGACATAACTCGTGCTTAGCATAGGAAAGTGAAAAGGAGAAACTATACTACAAAGACGAATGAAAGAATATAATGGAAAAGGATCTCGGGGGTTTCCCCCTATACTTAGTATCAAGTAATCCTAAGTATAGTAGGTTGTACACAAAGGGAAATCTGAGTAGAAGAATGTACAGGGTCTTCCTCCCCTATACTTAAGGTAAAATGTCCCTAAGCATAGGCAACAAAACATAGGCATAAAAGAATCAAAAGAAAATCAAAAGTCTCATGCCCCCCAATACTTAGGGTAAAGTGCACCCTAGGTATAGCATAATCAGAGATGCAGATGGGGTATTGGACTGAAGAATAGTGTGATATGGACATATGGATCTATACAAAGCGGAAGACAGTGGTAATCAAGCGTGAGATGCAATAGATGTGAGTCAAGAGACAACATCTCACGCAAAATGAATAGGGGCGACGTCAACGACTAATGGCACATGTTGACACGAAAGGTAGACTCAGATGACAACTCTGATATGTCAGTGCTCCCGTTGTCATGTACCTTTCGACCAGTGATGAATCCTCATTCATCACTCTTTACTCTTTTATTTTAGCTAAAAACCTTTGCAAAACACCATGTATATGTTTGTAAATAGAATAATTTATCAAAAAACGTGCATTGTGTAAATATTAATAATTAGCATGTTTTTGTGCAAAAATATAAAGAATAAAGAAATAAAGAAAAAGAGGGAAATATTTAGAATAAATATTGAGTGACCTCAACCTAAGGGAAGGCTCAACATGGGCCTGACTGCAAAATAAAATAAGTAGAGAGAGATAGGGTAACTCAACATTGTGTAAAACCCCCTCTTAATGTATATATTTTATTTTCTAAAAAAAATATTTATGTGTTCCCCATATTTTGTATATATTTATAAAAATGGGAAAATAAAAAATAAATACTTTCTCTCTCACCAGTGTACATATACCATGAATATAAAATAAAAGATGTATTTATTTCACCCTTGTAACTAATTAATAAAAATCAAATAAAAATCTTTTTATATTACAATTTTTATGATGTAATTAAATAAAATATATAATTGGAATAATTGTACATAAATAAAATAATAAAAATAAAATCCAAAAATACATAGGTATATATACCTGTGTATAATAATAATATAATGTAAATACATAACTTTATTTTCAAAAAAATAAATAAAAATCATAAAAAAATACTTTTAAAATAAATAAACACATTTTATTTTGTAAATATTTTAAAATAAACTCATTTTCTATTTTATTTTGATTTTTCAGTTCTTTTTTAATGTTTTTTCCCATTGGTCCACGGGGGATTTTTGACCCCCGGTCAACTCTCCCCCCAGGACCACCACGCTGGCGGATCAGCGTCCCGACCCAAGTTCTCCCATTTTTCTCGTTACGATCCGTCACCCATTCACCTAAACCCTGGGCCCCAATTATCCATGATACATCCCTGATCCACGCCCGACCTTTTTCTTGGGGATCCGTGCTCTGATTTGCTTGCCTGACTCCATTCTTGGCGGACCCCTACCAGTATTTAGCATCGCCTCCTCCCGCCATTTCACGCACCTTGGGCCACCATATTTGATCCCCATGACCTCCATCTTCTTCCTCGTGTGACAGCGAGTGCGGAGGGTGTTTGAGAGAGCGATTGGAGGTGTGTACCCTAGGTCTGGCGACCTTCATCGTCGAGCTCCGCCGTAGGCGTAGCCCGAGCCTCTAGAGATGACGTTCCATCGAGGCGAAGACCCTCGGAGATCAAGCATCTCCCCCACAGTCGATTCCGATCATCAGGTACTCTCGATACCCCTTAGATTAGCTTCCATTTCTAGTTTTCGATTTTGCGCCGCCGGCCTCCGCCGGCCATTCCACTCCTCTCCGATCACCCTTTCGACCATCCAACCATCATATCATCTTCACGAGACCCCTCTGCACCTTCTCCGCACCTCCGATCATCCTAGTTCGTCACGGAATAGGAAACCCGGGTCTTCTCCACCGTCGCTCGCCGGAGACCTGCGCCCCGACTCACCTGACCACACACTTCACTCGTAATCGGGTCAAGGCACTTTGCCCTCGATCCAGCTTTCTTTCTGTGCAGGAATCATCGCATAAGGACCTCGTCTGGGGATCCGACCATTCGAGCACAGGAGCTCCAGGAGCATCTCGTTGTCGGAGCTCTCCACACGCTCTCGGCCCCATTGAAGCACACCATTCGCTGCGGACGACCTTGGGCTTCATTTCCCCTCTCAGAGGAGCATCGGAGGAAGACCCCAGCATGTGTATTGGCCCGACGAAAGTCGTTAGAGAGCAGTTCATCCGGGAACCTTCTCCGCCGTTAGATCGAGCCCTAGCACCAGTTCTAATCACAGTCGTTCGTTCCTGGGGAGCTCTCAACCGTTAATCCATCAGAGGATCTGATCCAGGCCGCACATCATCAAAGGGGTACCCGCGCACCAAAGCCATCAGATCTTCCACATGGCTCCCCTTCAGTCGTGGATCTCAATAATGGGGTAATATCACTTAGGCCCCTCTTCTTTTTGTTGTTATAGTTTAGTCCTGTAAATATTTTATATATTTTTAGTTTGGGTAATTTGTATGTAGGACCCTAGTGTTTTTAGATATTGCTATTTAGTCCATGTGTGTATGGAACACGTGCTTCAACACGTGAGTTTTGGGTAAATTGCGTGTAAGGGGTCTGAACTTCCTGGTTGTTATTGATTTGTATTTTAGAAATAGGAATTACTGATATACTCCTCTATGTGCTCATCACGTGCGTGACTCGTGTGTTTCTGGACTTTTTTCAATTCTAGCCCTGGAATTTTGACACGTGTTATTACTTGGCCCCAGAACTTTGTTTCTTTGCACTTAGGTCCCTGTGTGCTATGCCCTTTTCATTGGTTGAATAAAATATTAAATAAAATCCAAACCTTGTGAAATTTGGACACGCGACTCCTGCCATTGTTTAAAAACTTCACAAAAATTTTGGGACATTTTTGTTTCTTTTTGATATTTTTAAAAAATCAAAACCCTTATTTTTGCCATAGTTTGAAATATAAAATCAATTAAAAATATAAAAACTCATCTTAAAATTCTAAAAAATTAGAACTTCTTTGTTTTAGTGTTTTCTTGCTTCAGACAAATTTGTCATGTTTGGACTTATAAAACCCATAAAAAATACAAACCCTAAAAACCTTATTAAATTTTTAAAAATTATATAAAAATAAAAAAATTGCAATTTTGATTTCTGTAGCTTAGTTTTTGTTTCTACTTTTTTATAAAAATTGCCTTCAGATTTTTATAGCTAACTATCTATTTTTAATTAGCCTTTTAAATCTGACTGCATATTGGTTCACTGTTTTTACCTTTTTCTATTTTTATAAAATCAACCAAAAATTATAAAATTCTTAAAAAAATACCAAAAACACTTAAAAATATAAGAAAATATAAAAATAATTTTATTTGAATTTTCTGAGTCATTTTGAGTGTTTAATAAATTGTGGTTTGTGTGCTTTTCCTCTTGTTTTTACATTTTCTTTATAATTAAAAATAAAAAAATAAAAATATATAAAATCGACCAAAAATACCTTTCTTTATTTTATTTTATTTTTGACTACTTCGTAGGCTGATTCGGCCAACCCGTGCTCCCTGAGTTCGACCCTGGTCACTATACCAGGTTAAATAAATAGCAAAGACCGCTATTCGTGCTTTCTTGATTTATTTTTTGATTTGTGGTCTGATTTTTCTTGTTGAGTTCGAGCTGCGAGATTCGGGTCGCAACGGGCCTTGATTGATTTTATCCTTACCCGAACTTGTGGATTTTTCAGCTCATCAGAATGGCGCAGTTTCCGGAGAGCACGACTTAGTAGTCTTTTATTTTTTGTTTTTGTTCGATTTTCAGTTCCGCATCTTTTCCCGCGGCTTTTCTTTCTTTCGTGGCTTTTCGCAGCTTTTTCATCTTCTTTTGTTTTCTTTTTATTTTCTTTCCTTTCATTTTATTTTGTTTTTGTTTGTTTTATTTTGTTCGTTTGTCTCCTTTTTGCATATAATTGTCCTTTTATTTTATTTTATTTTCTCTGCTTTTTTATAATAATTGTGTCTGACACTCGTGTTTGATTTCTCGTGAGAGCCCGAGGATTGAGGCGGCTTTATTCGAAAAGCTGAAGCAATCGCGAAGCCGGAGGTGGCTCCCTTCTATACGGAGCCGCAAGAGAGAGCGAGAGGTTGAGCAGGAGAGGGGAGGATAGATTAGCTTAGGGTAGTTTACTTTCCATTCAGATTATTTGATTGTTATAATAATACAGGGACAACCAGACTCTCAAATACTTGGACTCTATCGGTGACTACTGGGGTCTGTTTCGCCGAGCACCGGTGTGCTCGGGGGACCTCACCGTGTTTTTCGTCGGTTTTAGTTTTCCTGCCTTTATTTTATTTTATTTTTAACTGCCTGTCTGATTTACGCGGTTTTGGCCTTAGCTTAGGATTTTCTTCTGATTGTGATGTAATTGATTAGGATCCAAACCCTAATTATCTGCCTGCTTGTACTAGATCGTAATTGGAGCTAATTAAAATTAATAAAGAAAAAGCTAACCTGTTCACTTGAGGGGTCACGTGCATCTAGAGGCCGTATACAACGCTGGCAGGATCTGTTGTGGCGGACACCGATCAACAACCGGACTCCGACCCCTCCTGTTGACTCGTTAGCTATTTGTTCTCTCCGTGTAGAAATTGCTTCATCTAAGGCCGTTTTCCTCGTGCATCATATAGGTAGTTTATTTTCAGTCTTTAATTTTATGTGTGGATCACCCTACATGTAGAGTGCTAGAGTCAGGTATGCATTTCTTGCTCTGCATGCATCATTGATTTCTTCGCGCATCGACTTTTTCGTCATCTCCCCCCATTTTCTGGACTTAAATAAAATTAGGAGAACCTGAAAAATTCATTAGGCATTTGATTGCTTGAAAAGTATTTAAAAAGAGATAACCATAAAATTGGGACTGCTAAAGCAAATTAGACTTAAAAATCACTTCACCAAAAGAATGTATTGGGACAGCAACCCCCACCTTGTATGGTTTGATTGGGCGAGAGAGTGACCTGCACACTAGGTAGAGCCACATCCGACCCCTTTTTAAACTACTGCTTCTGGGCTAGTCGTTCTCCAGTGAGGATCACTCCGGTTTCCGGTAAAGCGGGCTGCGATATCCTTAACAGAGCGAGCTGATCGGGTAGCCGATAAATGGTCCACATCTTGTACTAGCTAGGAAAGATCTAGTTCAGGATCGGGATAGTCTCCTGGGGGCGTTGGATTCCCAACAACTCACTTAATTGCTCTGTTAGACTCTATTATCACCAAAATAAAAAAAGACAAGATAAAAGACCGAACTCTTACGGTCATCTGCCCGCGTCGTGTTGGTGAATTGGGGGTTTGACTGTTGATCCTGTTTCCCTTCCAGATCCCATCCGCCTGACTCGCCAGATCATGATGATGGGTTGGAGGTCCCTTAGCAGCCTCTGGCAGCACAGATTACGACCACTCCGGCCCGTTCATCTAGGTCGGTTCATGAGAGCCAAGACCCGCTCTCCGAACCCGAGTTCGCTTCCATCCCGTTCCCCCCGACCACCTTTCTTCTGACAGTCCCGAGGTGCCCGATCAGATCGAGCAGCATACAGATTATATCTTGGGTCTTTTACCTTTGCAGAGACCATGGCCGATAGTAGTTACGACCGCACCGGAGGCCCACGAGAAGAGCAGACCTATGTCCTGGACCAGGGTGCAATCAACAACACCTTGATAGCTTCCCTCGAGATAATGCAACAACAGATTAGGGATCAGGGAGCTTTCATGGTTGAGATGAGGAGAGAGATGGAGCGGATGAGAGTCGACTGCGAGCAGCGTAGGCCCAGAGGAGACGGGCCAGAGATACTAGATCAGCCTGATGAGCTAGTCCAGCCGGCAGCAGCAACAGGAGCCAGACCAATGAGGGAGATGCACAACCCTGGACAGATGCTTACCCATTGATGGATTGTTCTTCCGGTGATCGTGGAGCCCGCAGACTATTCAGCTTCTACTCCGTTTCCATGGGCTCACGACTGAGGAGCCCCATCTCCATCTCCAGAAATTCGAGATGATATGCAACACCGTCCATGATCAGCAGGTGGACGAGGATTTCGGATGATTTCCTTCCCCTTCTCCCTGGTCGAAAGAGCATCCAATTTGCTGAAGCATTTGGGGAGATTTGTCACTACCTGGGAGCAGCTCTGCACCGAGTACTTGAACAAGTACTATCCACTCAGGTGGACTAATGCAGTGAGGGCCTTGATCAGCAACTTCTCCATGCTCCCTAACGAGCAGTTCCACGAGGCATGGGAGAGGTTTAGAGAGCTTACAGAAAGATGCCCGCACCATGACATCTCGAAGCCGAACCTAGTTCAGAGCTTCTTTTGCGGGCTGACACCAAAGTTGCAGGGCTTGGTGAACGCTTCTTGTGGTGGTTCCTACTTTGCCAAGGATGAGGATCAGGTCTGGTCCATCTATGAGGAGATGGTCGAGAACTACACAGTGATGTCCCAGACCCGACTCTACACTCAGGGACGCCCCCAGCCACAGGCCATGCAGTTTCAGAGGATAGCACGGGTCGATGCCGGTCCTTCCACTTAATCTGCGGCAACCGCACAGGCCGACTCTACAGCCACAGACATGGGCATCATCAGCGAGAAGCTGGATCAGATCGAGCAGATAGAGAAGAAGCAGTACCAGGGCATGACCCAGATCGACCAGATGGCACAGATGCTGAGTGACCTGAAGACACAGATCATGTGTCTCCAAGAGGAATAGACGGCTTCTCAGCCCCATCTCAGTTCACGAGGAGATCCGAGCAGTAGTTGTAGCTCGTCCCACCACTCCAGTAAGCCTACATAGGTTCACCTTGTACAAGCGGAGTCGTACCAGCAGCCACCACAATATGTCCAGTCACCACCATCCCAGGACACTAAGATGGTGGTGTATCAGCTGGATCAGTCCCTGGCAGTACTCCCCCCGCCCTCTTACGAGCAGGAGCCGTTGATTGATGTCAACGGGATTTGGTACAACCGACCCCAGCCCGATATCCGACGAGACCATCCCGGATTCTGCTGGTCGGCCGGAGGCACCAGTTCCCAGCAGCAGCCTCCATTTTAGGGTAGCCAATACGGCCAACAGTGTGAGCAGCACCAGCAACTCCAGCCCCCAGTTCAGCAGCAATCCTCCCACTACCAGCTGTATGGTCCTCGTCCCTATGAACAGGGACAGCCTTGGAGGCGAGAGCAGCCTCCGCAGCAGTATCATCACCGGTACTCCTCTCACCCTCACCAACAGCAGCAGCAGCCTCACTACCAGCGAGGCCACCCGTCAGGTCCTCATGGGACGACCTATGAGAACCCTGCCTTGGATGACCTAGCCTACCTCATGTCCGAGCAGCAGGCTACTTTTCGACAGGAGATGGATGAGTTCCGTCAAGAGATGAGGGAGATCGTGAGAGGGAAGGCCGCCATCGCTACCCAGATTGAGTCGAACCCCAACATCCTTAAGAGGAAGTCTGAGCAGGTAGAGTTCACAAAGACCACCAATCCTAGTGATTCACTTGGTGACATTTCTGCATATCTGTTTAATGCTGACTTTGTTACACTTAGGAGCGGTAGGATGCCAGCAGGCGGTGCCTCGTCTAAGCAACGACTTGATGCTACTCCAGGAGCGCCAGGCGAGGAGGAGAGCGGTGCTGATGCCGCCAGAGATGACGATGGTGGTGCTGACACCACCACAGATGTTGATCCAGCCAATGGTATTGAGGCCGTCGTTTCACCAGATGGAGGAGGTGGTACTGATGCCACACACTTGTTGCCGAGCCAGAGCGCGGTACTGATGCCACAGATCCAGATGCCGAGTGTGGTGCTGAGGCCACCATTACTTCTACTGCTAGTCCTGTTGTTTTTCCTTTTGTGCATGTACCTCAGGACGTTTCTGTGAATAAAGGAAATGGTTTGATTTATTCTGATCCACCTGTGTTGCATGATGACGTATGTGTGGATTCTGTCGTGCTTGAGCAGCCCAGACCCTATCCTAGTCCTTCATCTGAGAAGGACCCATCAGTCCCCTTCCCCCAAGCACTTCGCTTGTCTAAGGAGACCAAAAAAGACCCAAAAAAGTCCCACCAGCTAGAGTTCAACCAGCACATGATGGACGTATTTCAGATACAGCTGACTCTACAGGAGGCCTTGGAGCACATCCCTCTCTTCCAAAGATCACTCAGAGACAAGACCATAGTTCAGAGGAAGAGGAGGAACCACTAGTCAGAGATCCATGTGCTCACTCGCGCCACTTACTTCGCGATTCAGAACCGTCTGCCAGCCAAGAGGCCAGATGCAGGAGCCCCGTATGTCAGATGCCATATTCAAGAGCAGAGGTTGGATCGTACTCTATTAGACAGCGGGTCTTCAATCAACCTACTTTCGATAGCTCTCCTTGACCGCTTCGAGTTGGGCCCTCTACGACAGAGCAGGACGGTCCTTCAGTTTGTTGATCAATATGTCAAGAGGCTGAAGGGGTTGCTAAAGGACGTTGTCATCACGATTCAGGGCCTGAAATTCTCCGTAGACTTCATTGTGTTGGACATGGAGATCCCTGAGTCCTTGACCGATACCCCCATCATTTTAGGATGCCCGTTCTTGGCCACAGCTAAGGCAGTATCCGATCATGATAGCGGGAAGGTATACTTTCGCGTCGAGGGTGAGAGTATAGAAATAGAGACGATCGAGGAGACGAGAACCAGAGATTCAGCTAGCTCCGAGCAGACTTCAGATTCAGAGCAGATGACAGAGGCAGGGAAAGACATCCACCAGGACTGCGACTTTGTGATCACAGATGACGAGGCAATTTGGGCAGACCCAGTAGCATAGGCCATCCTCTCACCTTCAGAGTTTGCTGATGTACAGATGACATTAGAGGAGAGCTTGGATAGCGTACCCCTGGTCCAGGATACATCTCATGCAGCAGAGTCGGTTCCCGATCAGGGGTAGATTTTTGTGATTTTGATACAGATCACTCGGAGTCAGATTTCGACTGGGTTGAGTTTGATGACTTGATACCGTGTCTGACTTTCACAGAGCCTACAGCTAGAGAGGAGGCTGATTCCACACCGAGCAGAGATACACTAGCCAAGCAGCCTTCGCCATATTCAGATTGTAAGCGAGAGTTTTCATTCTCCCATGTAGATTTGGCCGCATTCACTCAGACCTTTCAGAGGCCAGATCCACCAGCACCGTGTTGTCCAGAGATGAAGCCGCTTCCTTCATCGCTGACGTATAGGTTCCTTCCGGGTGAGCATGAGATGTACCCAGTCATTATATCATCGGATTTGACTGGAGAGCAGGAATCCCGTCTGATGGGGTTCTTGAAAAGAACCGCAAGGCGATTGGATGGAGTGTAGCCGATCTCCAGGGGATAAGTCCGACTCTGTGCTCCCACCATATCTATCGCGAGGAGGACGTGAAGCCGTCGCGTGAGTTCCAGCGACGGCTGAACCAGAACCTTCGAGATTTTATCATAAAGGAGATCTCAAAATGGTGGAGCGCCGATTTTATCTACACCATCTCCGACTCCAAGTGGGTCAGTCCTTTGCATGTGGTGCCCAAGAAGATGGGCATCACTACAGTTGTCAGTGAGGCTGGAGAGGAGATCGCTACCTAGGTACCCACTTCTTGGCGGGTCTGTGTGGACTACAGATGATTGAACCAGGCCACCAAGAAGGATCATTTCCCCCTGCCCTTTATTTTGTCAGATTATCGAGAGACTGACAGGGAAGAGCCATTGCTTCTTCTTGGACAGGTACTCCAAATACAATAAGGGGGTGATTGCGCCCGAGGACCAGGACAAGACTACCTTCACCTGTCCCTTTGGGACATATGCTTTCAGACGGATGCCCTTTAGATTGTGCAACGCTCCAGCGACATTCTAAAGGTTCATGTTGTCCATCTTTTCGGACATGGTGGGCGAGTTCTTGGAGGTCTTCAAGGACGACTTTTCGGTCTACGGTGACGAGTTCGATTCTTATCTTGACTGCCTAGACCGTGTCCACCAGTGATGTATTCAGGTGCACCTGGTGCTTTCTTGAGAGAAGAGTCACTTCATTGTGACTCAAGGGATGGTTCTTGGCCATATCATCTCTAACAGGGGCATGGAGGTTTATCCGGCCAAGGTGGATATCATTAGGAAAATCAGTCCACCATCCAACTTGTGGCAGTTACGGTCTTTTATAGGGCACGTCGGATGATCTGCCGACGATTCATTCATGATTTCAGCCGGATTGCCCGACCGTTGACTGATCTGCTGATTAAAGACACTGAGTTCATTGTGGATGATAAGTGTCTAGCATCATTTGAGACTCTCAAGAGTCTAGTTGTAGAGGCTCCTGTCTTGCAGCCGCCTGATTGGTCTCTCCCATTCGAGATCATGATGGACGCCTCCGATTTTGCCGTAGGGGCCATGCTGGGACAGATGAGGGATGGAGTCCCCTTTGCTATTCACTACACTAGCCGGACTTTGGATGCAGCTCAGAGGAACTACATAGTCATTGAGAAGGAGATGCTAGCCGTAGTCTTCGCCCTAGATAAGTTCAGATCTTACATCATTGGATCTAGAGTGACCATCTTCACTGATCATATCGCCATCCGATACCTCATGGAAAAGAAGGATGCCAAAGCCAGATTGACCAGATGGATCCTTTTACTCCAGGAGTTTGGTATAGAGATTAAGGACAAGCCTGGAGTTAAGAATGTGGTGGTGGATCATCTCTCCCGATTGGAGTATCTTGAGGATTCAAAGCAGATCGAGCATATTTGTGAGACCTTACCAGATGAGGTGATCCTTGCTATCTCCTCTCTCCCGTGGTACGCCGATATTGTGAACTTTCTTATTGCCAAGAAAGTCCCACAAGATTGGCCCAGGCAGAAACTTGAGACCTTCATCGCAAAGGCCAAGTTCTACAATTGGGAGGATCCCATCCTTTATCATGAAGGAGGGGATTGCGTCTAGCGTAGGTTTATTCCTCAGGAGGAGCACCACAGCGTCCTCACATACTGCCACAAGCTTGAGGCAGGAGGACATCACTCTGGGAGGATAACGACATAGAAAATGCTCCAATCAGGCCCATGGTGGCCTACTCTCTTCAAGGACTCTGATGAGTTCCTGAAGAGGTGTACTGACTGTCAGAGGATGGGCACTTGTGGACAGCGTGATATGATGTCGATGCAGCCCATTCACTTATGTGAGGTTTTTGACGCATGGGGAATCGATTTCATGGGTCCATACCCTAGGAGTCAGGGATTTGAGTACATTCTGTTGGCCGTGGATTTTGTGAGTCGTTGGGTTGAGGCCATCCCCGCCCGAACTGCAGATACTAGGATTGTTTGCATATTTTTGAGGAAGAATATCATTTCATGGTTCGGGGTTCCTAGAGTTTTGATATCTGACGGGGGGTCTCATTTTGTCAATGACAAGGTAATGGCCCTTGCTAGCGAGTTCAGCATAGACCATCGGGTTGCCACACCATATCATCCTCAGACCAATGGTCTTGCTGAAGTGTCGAACAGGGAGATCAAGACTATATTGCAGAAGGTCATCCGCCCTGACTGAAAGGATTGGTCATAGCTTTTGGACTCGGTCTTGTGGGTATATCGGACATCCTTCAAGACACCTTTGGGTACATCTCCCTTTCGCCTCGTTTATGGAAAGCCCTACCATTTACCTGTTGAGCTTAGACATAGGTCACTCTGGGCAGTCACATACATTATTATGGATCCAGTCAGTGTAGGAGATTAGAGGAGGGCAGAGTTAGCAGCCCTGGAGGAGCTTCGTGATGCAGCCTTTTCGAGTAGCCTACAATACAAGGAGAGAGTGAAGGAGTGGCATGATTCTCATATCAGCCACAAGCAGTTTGAGTCAGGATAGCGCATATGGTTGTTCGATGCCAGGTTGAGATTATTTCCAGGGAAGCTACAGAGCAAATTGGAGGGACCCTATTTGGTTATAAAGGTACACAACAACGGGAGTATTGATATATCTTAGTTGTCTTCTGAGAGTACCTTTCGTGTTAACGTGCAATGGCTCAAGCCATATCTAGATCATGAACCACTGGTCGTTGACGTTGCCCCGATTCATTTTGCGTGAGATGTGGTCTCTTGACTCACATCTATTGCATCTCACGCCTGATTATCACTGTTCCTCCGACTTGTATAGATCCAGTTGTCCATATCACACTATTCTTCAGTCCAACACCCCATTTACATCTTCGACGTTGCTATACTTAGGGTGTACTCTACCCTTATGATAATCGAGATTTGGCGAGGTCTAAAGTAGTCCACACAAGGCGGGACCACGATGTCGCTGAGCGACCGCTCACGAAACCTCAATTAATCAACAATTAACCCACAACAAGTAAATCAAGCAATGAAAGTAAATGTGCAGAGTTAAAATTTATTATAACTATACAACAAAGATGTGTATAGGTGCAAGTATGTGTAGAGGTCGAACACAGGGAGCAGAAAGGATAGCTCAAGGCAATATGTGCAAAATGTGTGTGTGATCAAGTGTCTAACTATGCTATGTTTTTTGTGGGTTTTTGATTTTATATATTTTTTATTTAATTTTTTATTTTATAATTTTTTCGTATTTTGATTTTTTATTTTCTGATTTTACATTTTCTTTTTATATTTTATATTTTTTTATATTTTTTTAATATTGGAATATACATACAATATAAGGAAAGAGATGCTAGGATATTTATAAAAATGAGTAAAATGCTCAAAAATCAGAAAATAAAATGGTTTTGGTCTTTTTATAATTTTCTAATATTTTTTTGATTTTTGGGATTTTTCAGAATATTTTTGGTATTTTTAAAAGGAAAAATATAAGAAAACAGTGAATAAAATACAAGGCTGAAACTAAAATGGAGAAATAAAATAGAAAACAGAAACAAAAAATCTCCAATTTAATTTTCAAATAAAGATAATAAACAAAGAAAATTTAGAAACAAAGTTTATATTTTTGGGATTTTTTATGGATTTTTAATATTTTTATAAAGGTTTTTGGTGTTTTGTAATTTTTAGGAGTTTTCTTTTGTATTTTTTAATGATTTTTGGATTGAAGTTAAAACACACTACAATATACAAAATATATTTTTTTTGGGATTTTTCTGATGTGTTTTTATATTTTTTTATGGATTTTATGATGCAAACAGTGTTGAAAATGATTATTTTTATTTTTTAATAAATATTAAAATGCAAGAAATATGAAAAATAAAAATAGGGCCTGGACGCACAAGTCAACATGAAGCTATGTGATTTTTTTGGGATTTTTTAGAGGTGAATAGATGCATGCAAAAAATATTAGAAACAAAAAGAAAACTGCTCACGGGCAAGGGTATATGTGTAATTATGGCAAAGTTCGAGGGCTGGCGTGTAAATTTCCCAAAATTTTAAAACTGAATAGAAAGCTACAACACTAATTTGAAATAACAAAGCAGCAAGGTTACTTTTGGGGCGCACGTGACTTGCACGCACGCCTAGCAGGGATATAGAAACAATTCTCGAAAACCACAGGGCTAAACTGCAAAATTTACAAAAATATAAACGAGCAGAGGAATGTTTAGATCCTGGATATTAAATACAACAAAATAGCTGGGTTGATTACGTAAAATACCCAGGCGGGGGGGGGGGGGGGGTTAATCCGACGGTGTTTGATCCTTCACTTATGACACGTGGTGTCCCCGCAGAGCCCGATACCCCTTCGCAGCTTGCGGTCGGGATTAGAAGATCAGGAGTGCATCGAACGGTCCTGGGCATGCGAGATCCAATGGAGGAAGGACGGCTTGGAAGAACTGGAGTCAATCGGACGGTTCTGGACGATGGAGGAGGAACTGCAGATGAACTCGCCGATGGCGAGTTTTGAATCGAGCCCACGCCTGCCCCCGACCACCTGGAAACCTGTCGGCGACTTCTTCTTACTCCAGATGTGATTTCTTAGCTAGGAAGCCCCACAAAATGGCCCCACACCACCAGATGAGGTCAGGCAACGCACGACACCTGGGTCTCCCCCTCGTCCTTCGATGCAAATGAGTATTTTCTTCTTGTTTCCTGCAGGGAAGACATTAGCACAAAAATACGGTGCAAGGTGGAGTGTGGCAGAGGTTCGCCGGAGCTTAACTCCGCTGAACTGCAAACAAGTGGATCTAGAGCTAATGCAAGTGATTATAGGCTAAGATAAACTAAAGACCCAATGCAGGATTAAAATGCGATAAAGAAAATGTCAAAACAACCTCAAATTGGCTTGGAAGCCAACGAGATGGATACCTCGACGGCCGTTTGGCCGGATATGGGTTGGAGCCACGCCAAAGACCAGCCTAGCGCCGCCTCGATCAGCTGGAGGCGGTGCTGTCACCACCACCTGTCCTGAGCACGAGAGAAGAGGAGCAAAAAGGGGTCAAAGGGTGTTCAAGGAGGACTGGAGGTTGACGGGCATGTTTTTGAAAGATGGTCGGGGCGTGGAGTTCAAGGCAGGATCATGGGCGATTGTTGACGATCATGGAATATCCAAGCCCCCGGCGAAAATCCTAGATGTGTCAGGACAAAAATCCAAGAAGGCGTCGTTACCAATAGAGGCTAGGAACGAGCTCCAAAATAGGGAGAAAGGGGAAGAAAATGCATATCTAGAGGTCGCAGACATGGGGTCATGGAGTTGACCCCCGGTCAACGGATGGCATGGCCTGATTGGGCCACGTCATCTGCAAAAAGACAAAAAAATAAATAATTGATTTTTAAATGGAATTAAAAATATTAAATGATTTAATTAATTTTAGGTTATTTAATAAAAAATATTTTTAATTTTATAAATTATTTTATGGTGATTTTTATTTATTTTTATGTTGTGTATTTTTGCAACTTACCTTTTATAGCCTTTATAGGTATAATATCTATATATATTATTGTTTTATTTTTATTTTGTGTATTTTAATTTTATTATTTTTATTTATTATTTTATAAATTTATAAAATACTTTTATACACTTAATTATACTTTTATTTTATTTTTCTGATGTATTTTATGTACTTAATAAAATAAAAGTATGTATTATATAGGTATAAATATAAGTCCTATACCTATGTATTGTATTTATGAGTATTTTTATTTTGAATTTTCTTTGCATTTTTTTTCTGATTTAAATGTGCATATATATTTTAAGTAATATTTACAAAATTATAAAAATACAAAATTATAAAAATAATGAATAAATAATAAAATGAATATTTTAATATGTACAAGTATACAATAGGGGTCCAAAACTCAACTTTCAAACCGTAGCTCCTCCAAATGCGAAACCGCCATTATATAGCTTATTTTATTCTATATACAATTAAAGGTGAGTTTGCAACAATTGGAGTTTTCATCTGTGAGATACGGGTCTGGGAAGTTGGGATTCTGGATTTTTATTCAGACCATAACTTTTTATCTGTACATTATTTTTCAGTGAAATCAATTTTGTATTTTTATTTATTTAATTATCTACAACTTTCATGAAAAACATTTCTTTATTTGATGTATAAAAAGTGGAATCAAAAATAGGTCCCAAAATGAATAAAGAATGAATAAAATAAAAGGTGTTTTTATTGTATTCTGGCCCTTATCTCCCCCTACTTTATTCCTGATCGACCTATTCATCAAGATGCCTAGGCCTCGGGGTTTCGGGTCATAAAATATTTACAATATTTTATTCTTTTTATTTTATTTTCTTTATTCTATAATTTTGGCATTAAAAACTATATTTTATGCACATTTTGTACACAAATGCATGCATGATAAAATGCCTATATTAAGCCTATTTACAAGCATTTACTAGGGTTTTTAAGGCCAAAATGATAGAATAAAGATGATGAAACGTAGATTCATCATCCCCCTATACTAGCCTTTGCTAGTCCCTAGCAAACACTTATGCAATAAGTGCAGAAAAAGAAAAATAAAGAAAAGAAAAAGAAGAAAGTTGGATTAAGTTTAATTATAAAACTTGTCTTCACAAAATCAAAGTTTGGAGCTCAAGTCGGACCCTTGGAATTTTAGTGTGGGCGGAACCTTGATGAGAACAGAATTTGAAATTCAACAGTCCTTGAGAATCCCAAAACTTTGCCCAAGTCTCCTCAATAGCCAGGTCAGAAATATCTCAATTCATACGCAAACCCTTACGACTATGAATCTGACTCGTACAGTGTAAGTGATAGTGGCTCTCCCCAACTAGAAT
Source organism: Ottelia alismoides (assembly GCA_037367405.1). Classification (NCBI taxonomy): domain Eukaryota; kingdom Viridiplantae; phylum Streptophyta; class Magnoliopsida; order Alismatales; family Hydrocharitaceae; genus Ottelia; species Ottelia alismoides. The sequence goes on from JAZKJV010009424.1 coordinate 571,614, forward strand.
GATAATGAGACTGACTTCTCCAGTATGACAACCCAATGATTCCCCAATCCAACAACTCCTTCCTCGAGGAGCGGGGTATTCCCTTCTAGGTTCAAGTGGCAACCAGCTCAAGAGGAGGGGGTGAAGAGAAGAATGGACGGTAGCCAGTGTAGCTACCTATCCTAGGATGCAAGACCAGTGTAGTCAAGTCATCCAGCTGCAGGCTCACATGATATGACTTTGGAACTCAAGCTTGCTTATTGACTTTACAACATATTCACATACTTTTGCAGGCATTTATTTTTGTACATGCCTGTCTTTTTTTTTTTAAATACTATTCACAACAGCATTTACATAAGGAGTTTTTTCTTGAGCCAGTAGACTATCCCTCTTTTAAAGCTTTATTGCAACCCACACTCTCCTGTCTTTAGACTTCCTCATCACTGGACGGGTTGGGGTGCACTTCCCTCCCTAGAGGAGGACAAGTGTTTCCACTTGTGTGCGTCTCATACCGGCAAATCCAATCCCCTCACCACTCCAACTGAGTTGAGCCATGTGAAAGGTGCATGTGTCCAAGTTAGGTCATTATAAACAAGAGTCATGCGTGTGCTCCAAAATACTCTACTTAGGCAGTCAAGAATCCATTGAACCAAGTCTCGTGATCCTCAAAGAATTAAGTCAACTAGACCTGAAGTACCTCAAACCCAATTCCTATAAGGTTACTATTATTAGGTAGATTTTAAGGTCCAATCAAGCTCCAAACTCCGGATTTTACTTAGACTCGTTCAACTATCAAACTAAATCCGAAAAATGCTAATGCTATGCAAATGCAGAAAATATTTTTGTGATGCAATTTTCAAAGATTTTGAACTTTTTATGGATTTTTGAAAAGATGATGATGATGCATATGCAGATGCATTTTTTGTATTTTTAAAAGAGATTTTTCAGATGTTTTTGGATTTTAGTTTTGCAAATGTTTTTGGTATTTTTGAAAACAAAAAGATTTTGGATAAAAACGAGGTGAAAAACATTTGCACTGGGATGCTTCTTATTTATACAAGAAGTGGATTTCAAGAATTTACAAGGGTAAGTGGTCAATTTTATAGGTATGTATAGTGGATTTTAGGTGAGATGTATATATTCCTCAAACTTATTTGATACAGGTTTTTCAAACAATTTTTGAAAACTATAGTCCAAAATAATTTTTACAAACTTTTTACAAACATGTACACACATTTGAAAATCATTTTGCAAAGGTTTTCAAACAGTATAGATAGATTTTTCACATATTTTTGCAACCATTTTTCAAACCATTTGCAAATCATTTTTCAAACATTTTTATTTCACACAAAGAAAATAAATTTTTACAAAATAACATATTTTTACAAAGGTTGAAAACATGTAACAAAACGTTTTCCAAATAGTTTTCAAAAGATGTTTCACAAAGACTTTAAAACTATTTTTCAAACATTTTGCAAAAAAAATTTTCACCTGATTTATTAATCAGTAAATACAAAAAGAATTTGAGGAATAATCACATCTTTTTATTAAGGTTTTTAATGAATTTTAAAGAATTATTAGGCAGATTATTTAAGAAAAATACGAAAGTACGAGTTATGGCTAAAGTATATACACAGTATATACGACCCCCCTATACTTAGCTTGAGCTATATCCTCATAAATCAAAGAGAAAAGAGAAGACATAACTCGTACGGAGTATAGGAAAATCTAAAGAATAAATGAACGAAGAAACGAATGAACGAATGAGAAGTTGACCGTCCCCCCTATACTTAGGATCAAATAATTCTAAGTATAGCAGACTGTACACAAAGCAGGGAGGGTCAAGGGTGGGAATGAACAGATCGTACTCAGATTGTCCCCCCCTATACTTAGGGTAAGATATCCCTATGTATAGACAAGAAGAGGAGACAATGGAGAGGATCGAAAAGAATAGAACGAAAACTCGGGCGCACACCCCCCTATACTTAGGACAAAGTACGTCCTAAGTATAGAAGACTGTATACAAGGGGCGACACCTTTTTGATAGATAAAGAAAATAGAAAAGGAAAAGAAGAAAAGAAGAAAAGAAAGGAAGAAGAGATTTGAGAATGTACACGTCACTCCCCCTATACTTAGGGTACAAGAAGACCTAAGTATAAGCAATAACAGGAGTGATGATACGATACAATGAATGAACACTCGGCTCGTCCACCCCCCTATACTTAGGACAAAGTACGTCCTAAGCAAGGCAAACACGAGAACATGTGGATGAGCAATACGGAAGAGAGAACCGAGTTACACACAAGAGAATATACAACAGAGAAGGATGTACACATGATCAAGAAGATTGAAAGCGAACGTTCTTGCGGGACCGCTGAGGAATGGATCTAGTGTGGTGCAGGTCGACATCGGGGCCCACAGTGGACGGAAGCCGACCAGGGTTGACAGAGTGAAGATCCTCAGGGTCCCTAGGGTGTGAAGGCACAAACGGATGAGTGGAAGAAGTGTGGTCAGGTCTGGACTTGGGTGTCTCACTGATATCGAAGTGAAATGGGACGAACTCATCATCATCGGAAGTAGTGTATTCAGTGTCGTCCTGCGAGGTGTCGTCCAGGTCAAAACCAAAAGGAGCGAACTCATCAGTGGAAGTAGTCGAACTCTGTTCGTCCTCTATAATCTCAACCGGATCATCTTCCTCATCAAAAGGCCCGAATTGAAGAAAAGAAACTAAATCAAATTCGGCCTTAGTCTCATCAGTATCTACATGGACAAGAGCGGACTCATCAGTGGAAGTAGTCAGAGCATGTCCGTCCTATCTAGTCTCTACATGTACCCTCCGCTCAATGGTATTGATCGTGTAAACCCCGTGGATGTCATCAACGCATCGCCAATCATAGGAAGCGGAAACACCAAGGTCTATGCTTTCCGAGCCTTCCTCCTTGGAGAGGAATTCTCGGGTCTCATCATCGGTCATAAAGTAAGTCTTTCTGATATCCTCATATAGGTGATAGGCCTCAGGGTCAGCCAAAATAGGTGCAGACGCATCAGGTGCAGGTCTCTGGTCAGTAGTGGGTGCGGTGATCAACACTTCGCTCACGTCAGCAGGACGGAAGCGGATCTCTCCTTATTCGTAATCAATAACGACCCTCGCAGAGGCGAGGAATGGTCGTCCTAGGATGATTGGAGAGTGCTCCCATGTGGAGGTCTCCATGGGAAATACGACAAAATCAACATGATAGCTCGTTGCCTGGATCCAAATGACAGCGTTTTCAAGGATACCCTTCGGCCTCTTGATAGATCCATCAGCAAATTGTACGATCATCCTGGTCTTATTGAGAGGCCCTAAATGAAGAGACTGTACCGGCGAGAAGGGTAAAATGCTAATCGAAGCACCACCGTCTAGGAGAGTGTGATCACATGTGAAGTCAGAGATGGTGCAGCTAATGAAAGGTGTGGCTGTGTTCTTCTTCCGAGGAATGGGACGGTGTGTGATGGCATGGGCAGTGGCCATGGTCAAGATATGACGCTCAGATCTGCTCCCCCGCTTTCTCTTCTTGGGAAGAGGAGCAGATAACTCGGTCATGGCCTGCTGAAGTAGGGCACGGATGATCTCATGAATAGTGGCCACCACTACGGGTTCAGTCAATATTTTTTTGAATTTTTGGACCTCCTCCATACAAGGGAGGAAGTCAGAATCAACATATACACGAGGCATGCCAAGAGCAGTCTGTGCAGCGGCATCCTTGGGGTCAAAGGTGGGACCAGGTGTGAAAAGCTGTGTGGTCAAGTGACCTGGCAAGTGGGCGCTCTCCTCATAGTCTGACTCGATCAAAGGTCTCCCAATATCTTTTTGTGTTTTTAAATTTTTCTCATTTTTTTGTATTTTGGGTGATTGCAGGCTCTCATGGAAATCCTCAAATGAACCCATATCATCAAATGGTGGAGTATCATGGTCGCTCTTATTTCTACTAGTGAGGGTGTCAATCCTCTGTCTCATATGATCCATCATCTGGGTCAAGTGTTCAAGGGTGGACTCCATGAAAGATGACTCCAACAGCTCAGTCTCGGATGGATGTGAAGGTGGAGGAGGATAATATACAGGTCGAGGTAGAGGTGGGTGTGGGTAGAAATCCGAGTCCTGATACTGTGGCTGAGGCGGGTATGTACAAAAGTCAGGAGCAAAGTCCTCCTAGAAAAAAAGGAGGTGGACCGGCTGGAGCAGGCGAGGGATCCACAAAGTCCGGATAAAATGTGCTCCAGGGGTCCATCTCGAAAACAAAAGAAAATGATCGGGAAAGCACGATGGTCAAGTAAAGAGAAGCAAAGAAGAAGGCGCAAATGCGCAGAGGTGATCTTGGACACACACAAAACAATTACAAACAAAAATGAAAATAAATCAAACCCTCGATTCACCTACTCAACTCGGTAGAGACCGCAAAGAGCGGTCTTTTTATCTTGTCTGTTTTAGAGTTAGGTGAGAAGTCCAAAATTTGCACACACACTTAGGGGACTGAAATGGGATTTGGGCACTAGTCCTTAGGGTGTGCGCGAGCAAGGTAAAACGAAGACAATGAGGGGATTACTCACCCCAAGAGAATATTTTTCTTTTTGGTTGATTTTAGGGTCGAATAATATTAACAGTCCCAATTTTGTTGGTTATCACTTTTTTTGGATTTTTAGTGAAAAATGCACGCTCCTAACGAGGAGTCAATTTCTTTAAGCATCTAGGTTGGCAATATCAGAGGGAGAATCGAAAAAGCAATGCAAGCGGAAACGAAGATGTATGCTAAAGCGTAAATGCTCGTCTTGCCTCCAGCACTCTACATGCAAAGATGCTCAGCAGAATTGAAACCTATATATATGCAAATGCAAAGCCGATGAAATCGCCCTAAGTTTCAGAAATTTCTATTATCGTGAAGAACCACGTCGGTCACCGATCCTCAAGCCAAGAGTCCGGTCTAGGCTCACCCCTCCTCTCGACAAATCGAGTTCAATAGAAGCGCTTGGCGGGGAGAGCTCGCGACGCGGTGGATCAAAGACAGTGAATCAACTGTTTAATGATTTGACTAAGTCCAAACAATACTATAGGAACATGCAGAGATATTAGGTGTTTGGCCTTAATCTATCGTAAGCAATCCTAAAACTACGGGCTCAATCACACAAAAGAAATAAAATCGAAAAATCGGAAAACAAAGTAAAAAAAATGCGAAGAAAAAACCGTAAAAACCACGGCGAGCCCCTAGGTATACAAACATCAGGAAATTAGGCTCGAATGTCCAAGTGTCCGAGGGTACCTGTATTATTACAAATATAGGTCGCTCTCTTACTTCAATTACAAAAATAAATGCAAGAAATAAATTCTACAACTAAAGGTGGAGCTCGGTCTTCAAAAATCTCTCCTCGTCTCCTCGGTGCTAAGTTGGCAGAAGCCGGCTTCACGTGGGTGCGTAGACGCCTAAGGTGGAGCGCCTCCCTCGATCCACGGTACCTCGCACAAAGTCAAACAGGAGAGGGGGTTAGACAGCTCAACAAATATATCAAAAATAAAGAAAATAAAATAGCAATAATGAAAGCCGCGAAATAGACAATCAATCACAATCACAAACAAGACCGAACTAAGCGCTGTTGATCCCCGGCAACGGTGCCATTTGATAATCGAGATTTGGCGAGGGTCTAAAGTAGTCCACACAAGGCGGGACCACGATGTCGCTGAGCGACCGCTCACGAAACCTCAATTAATCAACAATTAACCCACAACAAGTAAATCAAGCAATGACAGTAAATGTGCGGAGTTAAAATTTATTATAACTCCACAACAAAGATGTGTATAGGTGAAAGTATGTGTAGAGGTCGAACACAGGGAGCAGAAAGGATAGCTCGAGGCAATATGCGCAAAATGTGTGTGTGTGATCAAGTGTCTAACTATGCTATGTTTTTTGTGGGTTTTTTATTTTATATATATTTTTATTTAATTTTTAATTTTATATTTTTTGTATTTTGATTTTGTATTTTCTGATTTTATATTTTCTTTTTATATTTTATATTTTTTTATTTTTTTTAATACTGAAATATACATACAATATAAGGAAAGAAATGCTAGGATATTTATAAAAATGAGTAAAAATGCTCAAAAATCAGAAAATAAAATGTTTTAGGTCTTTTTTTATTTTTCTACTGTTTTTGTGATTTTTGGGGATTTTTCAGAATATTTTTGGTATTTTTAAAAGGCAAAATGCAAGAAAACTATGAATAAAATACAAGGATGAAACTAAAATGGAGAAATAAAATAGAAAACAGTAACAAAAATTCTCCAAATTAATTTTCAAATAGAGATAAAAAAACAAAGAAAATTTAGAAACAAAGTTTGTATTTTTGGGATTTTTTATGGATTTTTAATATTTTTATAAAGGTTTTTGGTGTTTTGTAATTTTTAGGAGTTTTCTTTTGTATTTTTTAATGATTTTTGGATTGAAGTTAAAACACACTAAAATATACAAAATATATTTTTTTAGGATTTTTCTGATGTGTTTATATATTTTTTATGGATTTTATGATGCAAACAGTGCTGAAAATGACTATTTTTATTTTTAATAAATATTAAAATGCAAGAAATGTGAAAAATAAAAATAGGGCATGGAAGCACAAGTCAACAAGAATCTATGTGATTTTTTTTGGGATTTTTTAGAGGTGAATAGATGCATGCAAAAAATATTAGAAACAAAAAGGAAAATGCTCATGACCAAGGGTATATGTGTAATTATGGCGAAGTTCAAGGGCTGGCGTGTAAATTTCCCAAAATTTTAAAACTGAATAGAAAGCTACAATACTAATTTGAAATAACAAAGCAGCAAGGTTACTATTGCAAATATGCCAAGGCGCACGTGCCTTGCACGTGCGCCTGGCAGGGATATAGAAATAATTCTCGAAAACCACAAGGCTAAACTGCAAAATTTACACAAAATATAAACGAGCAGAGGAATGTTTAGATCCTGAATATTAAATACAACAAAATAGTTGGGTTGATTACGCAAAATACCCAAGCGGGGGGGTTAATCTGACGGTGTTTGATCTTTTACTTATGACACGTGGCATCCCCGTAGAACCCGATACCCCTTCGCAGCTTGCGGTGAGGATTAGAAGATCAGGAGTGCATCGAACGGTCCTGGGCGCACGAGATCCAACGGAGGAAGGACGGCTTGGAAGAACTGGAGTCAATCGAACGGTTCTGGACGATGGAGGAGGAACTGCAGATGAACTCGTCGATGGCGAGTTTTGAATCGAGCCCACGCCTGCCCCCGACCACCTGGAAACCTGCCGACGACTTCTTCTTGCTCCAGATGTGATTTCTCAGCTAGGAAGCCCTGCAAAATGGTCCCACACCACCGGATGAGGTCAGGCAATGCACGACACCTGGGGCTCCCCCTCGTCCTTCGAAAGCCCCTGCAAACGAGTATTTTCTTCTTGTTTCCTGCAGGGAAGATGTTAGCACAAAAATACGGAGCCCTAGGGAGCCCCTGGAGGTGGATTAGATGTAGAGGGTGCAAGGTGGAGTGTGGCGGAGGTCCGTCGGAGCTTAACTCCGGTGAACTGCGAACAAGTGAATCTAGAGCTAATGCAAGTGATTATAGGCTAAGATAAACTAAAGACCCAATGCAGGATTAAAATACGATAAAGAAAATGTCAAAACAACCTCAAATTGTCCTGGAAGCCAACGAGATGCATACCTCGACGGCCGTTTGGCCGGAGATGGGTTGGAGCCACGCCAAAGACCAGCCTAGCGCCGCCTCGATCAGCTGGAGGTGGTGCTGTCACCACCACCTGTCCTGAGCACGAGAGAAGACGAGCAAAAAGGAGTCAAAGAGTGTTCAAGGAGGACTGGAGGTTGACGGGCATGTTTTTGAAAGATGGTCGGGGCGTGGAGTTCAAGGCAGGATCACGGGAGATTGTTGACGATCTTGGAATATCCAAGCCCCCGTCGAAAATCCTGGATGTGTCAGGACAAAAATCCTAGAAGGCGTCGTTACCAATAGAGGCTAGGAACGAGCTCCAAAATAGGGAGAAAGGGGAAGAAAATGCATATCCAGAGGTCGCAGACCTAGGGTCATGGAGTTGACCACCGGTCAATGGATGGCGTGGCCTGATTGGGCCACGTCATCCGCAAAAAGACAAAAAAATAAATAATTGATTTGTAAATTGAATTAAAAATATTAAATGATTTAATTAATTTTAGTGTATTTAAAAAAATATTTCTAATTTTATTAATTATTTTATGGTTTTTTTTTTTATTTTTATGAGGTGTATTTTTGCAACTAACCTTTTATAGCCTTTATAGGTATAATATCTATATCTTTTATTCTTTTATTTTTATTTTGTGTATTTTAATTTTATTATTTTTATTTATTATTTTATAAATTTATAAAATACTTTTATACACTTAATTATACTTTTATTTTATTTTTCTGAAGTATTTTATGTACTTAATAAAATAAAAGTATGTATTATATAGGTATAAATATAGGTCCTATACCTATGTATTGTATTTATGAGTATTTTTATTTTGAGTTTTCTTTGCATTTTTATTCTGATTTAAATGTCCATATATATTATAAGTAATATTTACAAAATTATAAAAATACAAAATTATAAAAATAATGAATAAATAATAAAATGAATATTTTAATATGTACAAGTATACAATAGGGGTCCAAAACTCAACATTCAAACCATAGCTACACCAAATGTGAAACCACCACCATCAAATATCTTATTTTATTCTATATACAATTAAAGGTGAGTTTGCTACAATTGGAGTTTTCATCTGTGAGATACGGGTCTGGGAAGTTGGGATTCTGGATTTTTATTCAGACTATAACTTTTTATCTATACATTATTTTTCAGTGAAATCAATTTTGTATTTTTATTTATTTAATTATCTACAACATTCATGTACAAAGTTTCTTTATTTGATGTATAAAAAGTGGTACCAAAAATAAAATAAAATGAATAAAGAATGAATAAAATAAAAGGTGTTTTTATTGTATTCTGGCCCTTATCTCCCCCTACTTTATTCCTGGTTGACCTATTCATCAAGATGTCTAGGTCTCGGGGTTTCGGGTCATAAAATATTTACAATATTTTATTCTTATTCTTTTCTTTTCTTTATTCTATAATTTTGGCATTAAAAACTATATTTTATGCACATTTTGTACACAAATGCATGGATGATAAAATGCCTATATTATGCCTATTTACACGCATTTACTAGGGTTTCTAAGGCCAAAATGATAGAATAAAGATGATGAAAAGTAGATTCATCACCTAAGTATAGGGCGGTGTGAGACTTTTGAGTTTCCTTTGATTCATTTCTACCTCTATTTTGCTGCCTATACTTAGGGATATTTTACCCTAAGTATTGGGGAGGTAGACCATGTACATTCTCACTCGGATTTCCCTTCGTGTACAGCCTGCTATACTTAGTATTATTTGATCCTAAGTATAGGGGGAAATCACGAGAGCCTCTTGCATTTCTATTCTTTCATTCATCTTTGTATATATCCTTCCTTTCCACTTCCCTATACTAGGTAGGAGTTATATCTTCTTCATCTCTCTTGACTCTGAGGACATCGTTCGAGCTAAGTATAGGGGGTGTCGTATATATTTCATATATACTTTAGCCATAACTCGTACTTTGTGTGAGTGTATTAATAAATAAAAATGGCTAAGATCTAAAAATCCATAAAAATTAAAATATTCCTTGTAAATAAAATTCTTTTATTGCACATACATAGCTAGTTGTACAAATTATTTTTGTAAAAATGTTTGTAAAAATATTTTGTGTAAATAGCTTGTAAATATTTTCATATCAAAATTATGTATATAGTACAATTTTTTTGTAAAATGTTTTGAAAATCAAAATTTTGCAAAAACCTGGTGTAAATTTGTGTAAATATTTTGCAAAACTTGCATTCATGCATACATCCATGTTTTCAAAATATTTTTAAAAAATTTTGCACATGTGTAAATATGTTGGAAATTGCATCTTTGTAAATATTGTATAGTTTTTCCTAGATCATAGTTGACATTTAAACTAGCCTGGAATTAAATTGGAAAATGGAGCTTGGTTAAGATCTTAATCCACCTAATTCTAAGAGGAACCTTATCGGGCTTAGGGTTGAGACTTTTCAGGTCCATGGTGACTTAATTATTTGAGTGCACTAGGCTATGATCATATGTCATCTCGATGAGCCTAAGTAGAGCACTTAACAACACACACATGACTCATATAGACAATGGCTTTACTTGGACCAGCACTTTACACCGAGCTCTCTACGGACGAGGTGGTGAGGAGGCAGTCTTCCTTGACTTGGGGTAGCATATGAGGGTAGTACTTCTAGGCGGAACCTCTCTTCTTCTTATAGTGAAGGAAGGGGGTCTCAACTTGGTTTGGTTGCCATGAGGTCTAACGACAGGAGTTGTGGGTTGCAATAATGCTTCAAAAGAGGGATAGTCTACTAGCTCAAGAGGAAAAACTCCTTATGTTTATATGATGCACTTTGTAGATATGTTGTACAGATGTACGTCAAAAAAAAAGAAAAAAGAATAGAATAACTCCAAAAAAGTGGTGGGTCTGATAGAAAATGATAATCCCACCGGAGTGTATATAGTGCAATAAGCAAAGCTTGGTATTCATGTTCCATCTTATGAAGCTTGCAGCAGGGAGACTTAGCTACACTGGTTGAGCTCCCAGGGATACATGGCTACACTGGCCATGGTCCAATCTCTTCTTCCCCCTCTTCTTGAGCTGGTTGAACTTGAACTTAGAAGGGAATACCCCGCTCCTCGAGGAAAGAGTGGCCAGATTAGGGCATTAGAGTTACCTTGTTGGGGAGGGTTGTCATTTTGCTACTTCTGAGGTGGAGAGCTATACCTCACTTACACAGTACAAGGAAAGATTCATAGTCTTCAGGGTTTGTGTATGTAGGCTTGTTCTGATCTGCATTATTGAGGAGTCTTGACTATAGATTAGTGGAACTTAGAGGCTGTTAAGTTTTAAACCTAAGTTCAAATAAGGTTCAGACATATTAATAATCCAATGATCTAACTGAGCTCCATACTTCTATTTAATGAAGGCAAGTTTAATAATCAACATTGATTCATTCATTTTCCCCTCTTTTTCTTTTTCTTTTCTTTTCTTTTTCACTTCTTTTTCAAATAAGTGTTTGCTAAGGGACATGCAAAGTTAAGTATAGGGGGGTGATGAATCCTCATTCATCACTCTTTATTCTTTTATTTTAGCTAAAAACCTTTGCAAAACACCATGTATATGTTTGTAAATAGAATAATTTATCAAAAAGCACGCATTGTGTAAATATTAATAATTAGCATGTTTTTGTGCAAAAATAAAAGAATAAAGAAATAAAGAAAAAGAGGGAAATGTTTAGAATAAATATTGAGTGACCTGAACCCAAGGGAAGGCTCAACATGGGCGTGACCGCAAAATAAAATAAGTAGAGAGAGATAGGGTGACTCAACATTGAGTAAAACCCCCTCTTAGTGTATATATTTTATTTTCTAAAAATAAAAATATTTATGTGTTCCCCATATTTTGTATATATTTATAAAATTGGGAAAAATAAAAGAAAAATAAAAATAAATACTGTCTCTCTCTCCAGTGTACATATACCATGAATATAAAATAAAAGATGTATTTATTTCACCCTTGTAAAAAATTAATAAAAATCAAATAAAAATCTTTTTATATTCCAAATTTTATGGTGTAATTAAATAAAATATAAAATTAGACTAATTGTACAAAAATAAAATAATAAAAAAATCCAAAAATACATAGGTTTATATACCTGTATATAATAATAATATAATGTAAATACATAATTTATTTTTCAAATAAATAAATAAAAATCACTAAAAATACTTTAAAAATAAATAAACATTTTTTATTTTGCAAATATTTTAAAACAAAGTCATTTTCTATTTTATTTTGATTTTTCAAATCTTTTTCCAATGTTTTTTTCCCATTGGTCCACGGGGGATTGTTGACCCTAGGTCAACTCTCCCCCTAGGACCACCAGGCTGGCGGATCTGCGTCCCGACCTGAGTTCTCCCATTTTCTGCGTCACGATCCGTCACCCATTCACCTAAACCCTGGGCCCCGATTATCCATGATACATCCCTGATCTATGCCCGACCTCCTTCCTGGGGATCCGTGCTCCGATTTGCTTGCCCGACTCCATTCTTGTCAGACCCCTACCAGTATTTAGCGTCGCCTCCTCCCGCCATTTCACGCACCTTGGGCCACCATCTTTGATCCACGTGACCTCCATCTTCTTCCTCGAGTGACAACGAGTGCGGAGGGTGTTTGAGAGATCGATTGGAGGTGTGTACCCCATGTCCGGTGACCTTCGTCATCGAGCTCCGCCGTAGGCGTAGCCCAAGCCTCTGGAGATGACGTTCCATCGAGGCGAAGACCCTCGGAGATCCAGCATATCCCCCACAGTCGATTCCGATCATCAGGTACTCTCGATACTCCTTAGGTTAGCTTCCATTTCCAATTTTCGATTTTGCGCCGTCGGCCTCCGCCGACCATTCCACTCCACTCCGATCACCTTTCGACCATCCACCATCATATCATCTTCACGAGACCCCTTTGCACCTTCTATGCACCTCCGATCATCCTAGTTCGTCACGTAATAGGAAACCCGAGTCTTCTCCGCCGCCTCTCGCTGGAGACCCACTCCCCGACTCACCCGACCACCCACTTCGCTCGTAACCGGGTCGAGGCACTTTGCCCTCGACCCAACTTTCTTTCTGTGCAGGAATCATCGCACAAGGACCTCGTCTGGGGGTCCGACCATTCGAGCATAGGAGCTCCGGGAGCATCTCGTTGCCGGAGCTCTCCAGACGCTCTCGGCCCCATTGGAGCATACCATTCATTGCAGACGACCTTGGGCTTCATTTCCCCTCTCAGAGCAGCATCGGAGGAAGACCCCAGCACGTGTATTGGCCCAACGAAAGTCGCCGGAGAGCAGTTCATCCGGGAACCTTCTCCGCCGTTAGATCAAGCCCCAGCACCAGTTCTAATCACAACCATTCGTTCCTGGAGATCTCTCAACCGTTGATCCATGTGAGGATCTGATCCATGCCGCACATCATCGAAGGGATACCCGCACACCAGAGCCGTCAGATCTTCCACGTGACTCCCCTTCAACTGTGGATCTCAGTAATGGGGTAATATCACTAAGGCCACTCTTCTTTTTGTTGTTATAGTTTAGTCCTGTAAATTATTTATATAGTTGTTTTTAGTTTGGGTAATTTGCATGTAGGACCCTAGTGTTTTTAGATATTGCTATTTAGTCCCTATGTGTATGGAACACGTGCTTTGACACGTGAGTTTTGGGTAAATTGCGTGTAAGGGGTCTGAACTTTCTGGTTGTTATTGATTGGTATTTTATAAATAAGAATTACAAAAATACCCCTCTGTATGCTCATCACATGCATGACTCGTGTGTTTCTGGACTTTTTGCAATTGTAGCCCAGGAATTTTGACGTGTGCTTACTTGGCCCCAGAAGTTTGTTTCTTTGCACTTAGGTCCCTATGTGTTGTGCCCTTTTCATTGGTTGAATAAAATATCAAATAAAATCCAAACCTTGTGAAATTTGGACATGTGGCTCCTCTAACTGTGTAAAAATTTCACAATATTTTTGGGACATTTTTGTTGCTTTTTGGTATTTTTAAAAAATCAAAAACCCTTATTTTTGCCACTATTTGAAATATCAAATCAATAAAAATATAAAAACATATCTTAAAATTCTTAAAAAAATTAGGACTTGTGTGTTTTCTTGCTTCAGACCAATTTTTGTCTTATTTGGACTTATAAAACCCATAAAAAATACAAAACCCTAAAAACCTTATAAAAATTGTTATAAATTAATAAAAATCAAAAAATTGCAATTTTGGTTTATGTAGCTTAGTTTTTATTTCTACTTTTCATATAAATTACCTTCAGATTTTTATAGCTAACTATCTATTTTTAATTAGCCTTTCAAATCTGATGGCATATTGGTTCACTGTTTTTACCTTTTTCTATTTTTATAAAATCAGACAAAAGTTATAAAATTCTTAAAAAATTGTCAAAAACACTTAAAAATATAAGAAAATATAAAAATAATTTTATTTGAATTTTCTGAGTTGTTTTGGGTGTTTAATAAATTGTGGTTTGTGTGCTTTTTCTCTTCTTTTTACATTTTCTTTATAATTAAAAATACAAAAAAATAAAAATATATAAAATCCACCAAAAATACCTTTCTTTATTTTTGACTACTTCGTAGGTCGATTCGGCCAACCCGTGCTCCTTGAGTTCGACCCTGGTCGCTATACCTTGTTAAATAAATAGCGAAGACCACTATTCGTGCTTTCTTGATTTATTTTCTGATTTGTGGTCTGATTTTTCTTGTTGAGTCCGAGCTGCGAGATCCGGATCGCAACGACCCTTGATTGATTTTATCCTTACCCGGACTTGTGGGTTTTTCGGCTCATCAACCAGGTAAGGTCCCTTCCACTTGCACTGTAACTTCCCTCGAAATAAACGAAGCATGGCATCGAACAACCATACTCTCTGTCCTGGCTCAAACTGCTTGTGGCTGATATGAGTATCATGCCACTCCTTTACTCTCTCCTTGTACTATAGGCCGCTCGAAAAGGATGCATCACTAAGCTCCTCTAGGGCTGCCAACTCTGCCCTCCTCTGATCTCCTACACTCACTGGATCCAAAAGTATATCTGTGATTGCACAAAGTGACCTATGTCTCATCTCAACAAGCAAATGGCAGGGCTTGCCACAAACGAGGCGAAAGGGAGATGTACCCAAAGGAGTCTTGAAGGACGTCCGATATGCCCACAAGACCGAGTCCAAAAGCTGTGACCAATCCTTTCGGTCAGGGCGGACGACCTTCTGCAAAATAGTCTTGATCTCCCTGTTTGACACTTCAGCAAGACCATTGATCTGAGGATGATACAGTGTGGCTACTCAATGGTCAATGCTGAACTCGCTAGAAAGGGCCTTTACGTCGTCGTTGACGAAATGAGATCCCCCGTCAGATATCAATACTCTAGGCACCCCGAACCGTGAAATGATATTCTTCCTCAAAAATTTGCATACAGTCCTAGAATCTGCGGTTCGGGCGAGGATGACCTCAATCCAATGCCTCACATAATCAACGTCCAACAGAATGTATTCAAATCCCTGACTCTTAGGGAATGGACCCATGAAATCGATGCCCCATGCGTCAAAAACCTCACAGAAGTGAATCGGCTGCATCAGCATAATATCAAGCTGTCCACAAGTGCCCATCCTGTGACAGTCAGTACACCTCTTCACGAACTCATCAGAATCCTTGAATAGGGTAGGCCACCATAGGCCTGATTGGAGGACTTTCTGTGTCGTTCTCCTCCTAGAGTGATGTCCTCCTGCCTCAAGCTTGTGGCAGTAAGTGAAGATGCTATGGTGCTCCTCATGAGGAATGCACCGACGCCAGACGCTATCTCGTCCTTCATGATAAAGGACGGGATCCTCCCAATGGTAGAACTTGGCCTTTGCAAGGAAGATCTCAAGTCGCTGCCTAGGCCAACCTTGTGGAACTTTCTTGTCAACAAGATAGTTCACAATGTCAGTGTACCACGGGAGAGAGGCGATAGCAAGGATCGCCTCATCTGGGAAGGTCTCAGAGATAGGGTCAATCTACTCAGAATCCTCAAGATGCTCTAATCGGGAGAGATGATCCGCCACCACATTCTTGACTCCAGGATTATCCTTAATCTAAATATCAAACTCCTGGAGTAGAAGGATCCATCTGGTCAATCTAGCTTTGGCATCCTTCTTGGCCATGAGGTATCTGATTGTGGTATGATCAGTAAATATGGTCACCTTAGATCCAATGATGTATGATCTGAACTTATCTAGGGCAAAGACTACAACTAGCATCTCCTTCTCCGTAATGGTTTAATTCCGCTGAGCGACATCTATAGTACGGCTAGTGTAGTGAATGGAAAATGGTGCTCCATCCCTCCTCTATCCCAGCACGGCCCCTACGGCAAAATCGGAGGCGTCCGTCATGATCACGAATGGGAGAGACCAATAAGGTGGTTGGAGGACAGGAGCCTCAACAAGTAGACTCTTGAGAGTCTTAAATGACGCTAGACACTTATCATCCACAATGAACTCGGTGTCTTTTATCTGCAAATCAGTCAACGGCCGGGCAATCCTACTGAAATCATGAATGAATCGTTGGTAGAAACCGACATGCCCCAGAAAAGACCGTATTAGTCGCAAGTTGGACAGTGGATTGAGTTTCTTAATGATATCCACTTTGGCCGGATCAACCTCCGTGCCCTTGTTGGAGATGATATGGCCAAGCACCGTCCCTTGAGTCACCATGAAGTGACTCTTCTCCCAAGAAAGCACATGATGGACCTCAATGCATCGCTGAAGGATGCGGTCTAGGCAGTCAAGACAAGCATCAAACCCATCTCCATAGACTGAAAAGTCATCCATGAAGACCTCCAAGCACTCACCCATCATGTCCGAAAAGATGGAGAACATGCACCTTTGGAATGTCGTCGGGGCGTTACATAGACCAAAGGCCATCCGTCTGAAAGCATATGTCCCAAAGGGACAAGTGAATGTGGTCTTGTCTTGGTCTTCGGGCACAATGGCCACCTGATTGTATCCAGAGTACCCATCCAGAAAGCAGTAATGACTCTTCCAAGCTAGCCTCTCTATAATTTTATCAATAAAAGGCAACAGGAAATGATCCTTCTTGGTGGTCTGGTTCAATCGTCTGTAGTCCACAGAGACCCTCCAAGAAGTGGGTACCCGGGTAGCGATCTCTCCAGACTCACTCACAACTGTGGTGATGCCTGTCTTCTTGGGCACCACATGTAATGGACAGACCCATTTGGTGTCGGAGATGGATTAGATAAAATCGATGCTCCACCATTTCGAAATCTCCTTTATGACAACTTCTCGAAGGTTCGGGTTCAGCCACCGCTGGAACTCACGCGATGGCTTCGCGTCCTCTTTGAGATAGATATGGCGGGAGAACATGGCTGGACTTATCCACTAGAGATCGACTACGCTCCATCCTATCTCCTTGCGGTTCTTTTCAAGAACCCCCATCAGACAGGATTCTTGCTCTCCGGTCAAATCTGTTGAGATAATGATTGGGTGCATCTCATGCTCGCCGGTAAATCACCTATACTTCAGTGATGATGGCAAGGGCTTCAGCTCTAGGCAACTGGGTGCTGGCGGATCTGGCCTCTGAAATGTCTGAGTGAATGTGACTAAATCTGCATGGGTGAATGAGAACCCTCGCTGCAGAATCTGGCGAAGACTGCTCTGCTGGTATATCTGTGCTTTGAATGGGATTAGTCTCCACCCTAGCTGCTGGCTTTGTGGACGTCAGATCTGAAATCATATCATCGAACTCGGCCCAATCAATATCTGACTCCTAGGGATCTAAATCTGTATCGAAGGGATCAACTACCTCGCTATCGGGAACGCAATCTGCTGCCTCAACTGTATCATGTACCAGGAATGTGCTCTTCAAGCTCTCCTCTACTGGCATTTGTGCTTCAGTGGACTCTGAAGGTGAGAGGATGGCTCGTGAAACTGGGTCAGACCAAAATACCTCATCGTCTGTAATCACAAAATTACAGTCTTGGTGGATGTCTCGCTCTGCCTCTGTCATCTACTCTGAATCTGTGAGAGGCTCTGAGCAAGCTGAATCTTGCGCTCTGGTCTCATCGATCGTCTCTATTTGTATACTCTCGCCCTCGACAAGAAAGTATACCTTCCCGCTATCATGATCAGACACTGCCTTGGCTGTGGCCAAGAACGGGCATCCTTAAATGATGGGGGTATCGGTCACAGACTCAAAGATCTCTATGTCCAACACAATGAAGTCCACGGGGAATTTCAGGCCCTGAATCATGACGATAATTTCCTTCAGCAACCCCTTCGGCCTCTTGACAGATCGATCAGCAAATTGAAGGACCGTCCTGCTCTATCGTAGAGGGACAAACTCGAATCGGTCGAGTAAGGCTGTTGGAAGTAGGTTGATAGATGAACCGTTGTCTAATAGAGACCGATCGAACCTCTGCTCATGAATATGGAATCCGACATAGGGAGGTTCCGCATCTGGCCTCTTGGCTGGCAGACGGTTTTGGATGGCGAAGCAGGTGGCACGAGTGAGCAGATGGATCTCTGATGGGTGGTTCCTCCTATTCCTGCAAATAGTAGTCCTGTATCTAAGGTTCCTCTGGAAGAGGGGGATGTGCTCCAAGGCCTCCTATAGAGTCAGTTGTATGTGAAATCTGTCCATCATCTGTTGGCTGAACTCTAACTGATGAGATTTTTTTTGGATTTTCTTTTTTAGGCCCCTTAGCCAAGTAGAGTGCTTGGAGAAAGGGGACGGCTGGCCCCTTCTCAGATTAAGTGATAGGATCGGGTCTATACTGGTGTGGTAAAGTAGAATCCATACATAAATCATCAAGTAACACAGATAGACTCGTAAATGACAAGCCCTTTCCTTTATTCACTGAATAGTCCTGAGATACATCAACAACAGGAAATGCAACATGAATGAAATTGGTGGCATCAGACCACCCTCGGTATCTAGACTCGCAGCATCAGTACCGTGCTCTAGCTCAGCAACTCTGGTGGCATCAGCACCACCTCCTCCATCTGGTGAAGTGATAACCTCAGTACCGTCAGCTGGATCAACGTCCTTGGTGGCATCAGCACCACCGTCATCATCATCATCATGAGCGACATCTGCACCGCCCTCCTCCTCGTCTGTCTCTCCTGAAGCTCCATGTTGTCGTCGCTCAGATGAGGCACCGCCAGCTGGCATCCTACTGCTCCTAAGTGTAACAAAGTCAGCATCAAAAGTGTATGCAGTAATATCACCAAGTAGATCACTAGGAGTGGTAACCTTTGTAAACTCTACCTGCTCAGAGTTCCTCTTGAGGTTGTTCAGGTTCGGCTCGATCTGGGCAAGGATAACGGCCTTTCCTTTGATGATCTCTCTCATCTCCTGACAGAACTCATCCATCTCCCGTCGGAAGGTAGCCTTTTGGTCGGAGATGAGGCAAGCTAAATCATTTAAGGCGGGGTTCTCATAGGCGGGACCATGAGAACCTGATGGGTGGCCTCTTTGGAAGTGAGGTTGCTGCTGCTGGGAGTGAGAGGGATACTGGGGCTGAGAGTGATACTGCGGAGGCTGCTGCTGCTGCCTCCAAGACGGTCCCTGCTGGTAGGGACAAGGACCATGCTGCTGGTAAGACTGCTGTGGATGTGGCTGTTGCGGCTGGTGTGGGAACTGGGGCTGCTGGTGCTGCTCTCGCTGCTGGCTGTACTGGCCTCCCTGAACTAGAGGCTGTTGTTGGGAATCGGTACCTCTGATCGACCAACATAATCCGGGATGGTCTCGTCGGATTAAAGGCTGAGGTCGGTCATACCATATCCCGTTGACATCCATCCTCATCTCCTGCTCATAGGCGGGTGGAGGCAGTACTGCCAGGGGCTGATCCGACTGATACACCACCATTTGGTTGTCTTGAGATGGTGGCGGATGGACGTACTACTGTTGCGGCTGTTGGAATGGCTCTGCCTGAATATGGTAAACCTGTCGGTACTGGGTTGAGTGCTGGGTCGAGCTGCTGCTACCGGTGTCTGCCTGTGACCTGAGACGGGCTGAGAAGCCGTCTGTGCCTCCTTGAGACACATGATCTAGGTCTTCAGGTAACTCAGCGTTCGTGCCATCTGATCGATCTGTGTCATGCCCTGGCACTGCTTCTTCTCGATCAACTCGCTCTAGTCCAACTTCTCATTGATAATCCCCATATCAACGGCTGTCGACTCTGCCTGTGCTACTGTCGCTGATGATGTAGAAGGACCAGCATCGACCCGTTCTATCCTCTTATAGGACACAACCTGCGGTGTGGGCTTCCCCTGAGTGTAGAGTCAGGTCTGGGACATAACCGTTAAGTTCTCAGCCATCTCCTCATAGATGGCCCAGACTTGATCCTCATCCTTGGAAAAATACGAGCCCCCACAATATGTGTTAACTAACCCCTGCAACTCCGGTGTCAGCCCGCAAAAGAAACTCTGAATGAGATTGGGCTTCGAGATATCATGGTGGGGACACCAGTCTGTGAGCTCCCTGAAGCGATCCCATGCCTTGTGAAACTGCTCGTTGGGGAGCATGGAGAAATTGCTGATCAGGGCCCTAGCTGCATCGGTCCGACCTAGTAGATAATACTTGTTGAGATACTCGTTCCGGAGCTGTTCCCAAGTAGTGACGAATGTCCCTAAATGCTTCAGCCAGTTTGCTGCTCTGTCTACCAGGGAGAAAGGGAAGACCATCATCCTGATGGTGTCCTCGTCCATAAGGCAGTCATGGACGGTAGTACATATCATCTCAAACTCCTAGAGATCAAGGTGCGGCTCCTCCGTGGCGAGTCCGGGGAAGTGGGGAAGAAGCTGGATCATCTGGGGAGGAGCTTGAAATCTCCCAGAATAGCAGGCAACGCTATCTATTTGTGCGTGAGAGTTGCACCAGGGTTGTGCAACTCCCTCATCGGTCTCGCAGCTGCTGCTGGCTGTACGGGCTGCTCCTCAGGCTGTCGGTCATTTAAACCATCTCCTCCTCCTCTGGGTTTGCGCTACTCTCTGTCTGCTCACATCTGCTCCATCTCACGACGCATATCCACCATGAAAGCTCCCTTATCCCGAATCTGTCTCTGCATCGTCTCAAGGGAGGCTAACGGAGTGTTGTTGATGGCACCCTGATGCAATACATAGGTCTGGGCTCCACTGGGTCCTTCGGTGCGCTCATCACTACTGGCCATGGTCTCTACAAAGGCAAAAGACCCAAACTCGGGTGCCGATAAATCAACTGGTTGCTGCTGTCTCTGATCGGGCACCTCAGGACTTGTAGAAGGGTGGTCAAGGGGGAACAGAGCAGAGTCAAACTCGAGTTCTGAGAGCGGGTCTCGGCTCTCGCAAACCAACGTAGATGAGAGGGCTGGAGTGCTCAAAAGCAATGCAACCAGAGGCTGCCTAAGGGACCTCCGACCCATCATCTTGATCTAGCGAGTAAGGCGGATGAGATCTGAATAGAAAACAAGATCAGTCAAGAAAAAACCCTCGATTCACCTACGCACGCAGAGCTTATGACCGTGAAGGTTCGATCTTTTAGACTGCCTCGATCCCAAGCTAGATCTTTCCAAGCCAGTACAAGTCGCGGACCATTTACCGGCTACCCGATCAACTCGCTCTGTTAAGGATATCGCGGCCCGCTTTACCAAAGACCAGAACGATCCTCAGTGGAGAACGACTAACTCAACACCAGTAGTCTGAAGAAGGGCCGGATGTGGCTCTATCCTAGGGTGCGTGTCACTCTCTCGTTCATCCAAATCATACAAGGAGGGGATTGCTCTCCCAAGACAAGTTATTAAGTCAGTGTCTTTTAAGATCGAGTTTGATTAACAATCCCAATTTTATAATTTTTGTTTTTAGATATTTTTCAAAGCAAACAATGCCTAACGAATTTTTCAATTCTCCTGATTATTAAGCCCAAAAACAGGGGGAGAAGATGAAAAGGCCGATGCGCGACTAAACACGATGATGCATGCCAAGTAAGAAATGCATACCTTTCCTCCAGCACTCTACATGCAAAGTCATCCGCGCATAATTGAAATGATAGAAATAAAACCTATCTATATGATGCAACGAGGAAATCGACCTTGAGTAGATAGTTTCTACTCGCGAAGAACGGTAGCTAACTGGTCAACAGAAGGGGTCGGGGTCCGGTCTCTGATGTCGATCGGTGTCTGCCACAATAGATCCTGCCATCGCTGTATACGGCCTGTAGCAGCACATGACCCCTCAAGTGACTAGGTTAGCTTTTTATTAGTGAATTAATTAATAAGGTCCAATTACGATCTATAGGTGCAGAAATGTAATTAGGGTTGAGCCTTAATAATTACGTTACAAGACAAGAGAAAATCCTGAGCTAAGGCTAAAATCCTCGAGAATCAAAGAAAATAAAAACGGTAAATACAAAACCAACAAAAACTGCGGTGAGGTCCCCCGAGCACACCGGTGCTCAGCGAAACAGAGCCCAACAATCATCAAGTCTGAGAGTCTATGAGTGTCATGTCCTGTATTATTACAATAATAATAAACTGAAATAAAAACTAAGCTAAACCTAAGCTAAATTCTCCCCACACTCCTACTCTCCTCTCTCACGCTCTCATATGGTTTTATGAAGAAAAGAGCCGCCTCCAAGTCCCGCAGGTGCGTTGGCTTTCCGAAGAAAGCCACCCTCGATCCTCAGGCCCTCGCAATAAAATTGAAACAAAAGGGTGTCAGTTCACAGTTATCATAATAATGAAAAATAAAATAAAATAAAAATAAATATAAAAAAAACAAAAATAAAGAAAAGAAATAAAAACACAAATCAATACAGATAAAACAAAAACAAAAATAAAAATAAAAAGAAAATAAATAAAAGAAAATGAAAAAGAACAGCTGAAAAACAATGACAATCCGAAAAAGAAAGCAGACTACTAAGTCATGCTCCCAGGCAACGTCGCCATTCTGATGACTCGTTATCACGCGATTAGGTTAAGGTGTAAATATGATCGTTGTGACCTGAACCGTGAGGCTAAGTCAATCAAGAAAATAAAGACCGCCTAAAGCAAAAATCAACAAATCAGGCAAATGTAGCGGTCTCGCTATTTTATTTACCTAGTATAGCTACTAGGGTTGAACACAAGGAGCACAGTATGGTAAACCTACGAAGTAGTCGAAAATCCAAATAAAATAAAGAAATGAAATAAAAAAGGTGGTTTTTAGGTTTTTTAATTTTTTTGTAATTCTTAAATTAAGAAAAATGTGGAAAAACAATAATAAGGGCACAAACACACAGTTTTTTAACACTCGAAAAATGCTTAGAAAATTCAAACAAAAATATTTTTAATTTTTAGAAATATTCAAGTGTCTTTGATAATTTTCTTAATTTTTTCTTATTTATAGTTAATTTTATAAAAATAAAAGATAATCTGCAACCAGAATCTAAAAGCTATTTAAAAATACTTAAATAGCTTATAAAATTCCAGCAACAATTTGATGAGAAACTAAAAATAAAAATCTAACTATATAAAAAGAAGTTGCATTTTTTTATTTTTTCTGAATTTTTAATGATGTTTCTAAGTTTTTTAGCATTTTTCAATTTTTAGGGTTTTTATAAATCCAAAACCAATGAAAATTGGACAGAAGTGAAAACACACCAAAATAAACAATCAATAGTTTTTTGGGATTTTTTAGAGGGTTTTAATATTTTTAGTGGGTTTGTAAAATTGGATAAAAACAATTTTTAAGGTTTTTCAATTTTTAAAAATATCAAAAGGAAACAAAATAGACCCAAAAAATCCTAGAAATTCCTACACCATGGAAGGAGCCATGTATCAAAATTTCACAAATTTTGGGTGATGTTTGCTATTTATTCCAACAAATCAAAGAAGCACATCACATAGGGACCTAGATGCAAAGAAAGTAACTTCTAGGGACGAAATGATAACACGCGTCAAAAGCCCAGGGGCCCTACTACAATTTTCATAGAATTTCAGCACATGTCCAAAACACCACGTATAGGGGTATAAGTGCAAATACTAAAACTAAAACATCAAATCATAACATAAATAAAGTCCAGGGTAGTACATGCAAATATCCCAAACATACACGTGACGATGCACGTGCAACCACAACGAAAGCACTAAAACACAAATATGAAAAATTGTAGGGGCACAGATAAGAAATGCTCTACTGTATACTTTTTATTTTTCAGTCTAAACGACAAATAAAATAAAGGAAGGGGTATAGGAGCAAATTACCCAGGCGGGTCGTGCGGGTCACGTGGGGTGACAGATGGTGCTCTCTAAATTGACGGCGACGTATGGCTCTGGCGCTGACAGCTAGCGCATCCAATGGTTTGACGATGAAGCGAACGTGGGGCGTACGGGGGCCGTTAGATTTCAGATCTAACGGCCTGACAGGTGCTGTCGATCGATGGCTCAGATCAGAATTGGTGGAGACGTAATATCCAATGCCTATGGAGGATGGTGGAAGAACTCCGCCTGGGCGAAGTTCACCGGAGCACCGAGGAAGATCAGTGGCTCCGATGGACGATCGGACAACAGCAAAAAGATCGTATGGCTCCTCCACGTCGGGTGAGGGGATCAAATGGAGTATGCATCGGTCGGATCTCCAGGAAGGTTGTTGTGACCTGGGATAGCTCCGGCGAAGCTGGGATGAAGTGGTCTAGGGTATCACCACGTGTGACTCAACCTGCGGGGTAAAGCTCTTGCTCGGAGGCATGCTCCGGCGAAGGTTATTTGACCTAAATCAACAGAAGGCGGTGGTGAATGAAGGTTGAGGTTCCGACAATGCGACAGAGGAACTTCGATCCTAATCTTTGCTATCTAAGCCAAGTCTAGGGTGATCAAGCTGCAGGGGATGGATGACGATGAATGGGGGAGTCGATCAGAACGTATATAGGTGACTGATGGAGCTCCGACCACCGGGTTGGAGCTGGCGGAGGGCAGATAAAAGATTCCAGATAACTGCAACTAGGGAGGAATGATGGCTACCTGAATGTCCGAGG
This sequence comes from Ottelia alismoides, assembly GCA_037367405.1. Lineage (NCBI taxonomy): Eukaryota > Viridiplantae > Streptophyta > Magnoliopsida > Alismatales > Hydrocharitaceae > Ottelia > Ottelia alismoides. The sequence continues at coordinate 596,337 of JAZKJV010009424.1, forward strand.
TTGATCCTAAGCTCCATGGGATGAAGTCGAGGTGGGTCTTCGCCTCAACCACGCTGCGGAAGGCGGGGAGGCTCAACGCGATGGATCTCCATCCAAGTAAGGTGAGCGTCGGCTGCAGTGACCTACTCCGACCACCAAAGGCTCCGGCCAAAAGTTGTCACCAAGGGGAAGAAGACTAGGGTAGAAGGAGAGTGTGCAGCATGAGCTGAGGGACTGGGGAGTCGAATGGAGATTTTATAGCAAGTCCCGGGTGGCGAAGAAGATCGGGCGTGGGCGCACGATCCGAGTGTAATCCGCCACTGCCTAGGGATCCGCGAGGGTCACAGATCCACCAGGAAGAAGAGGGCAATGGAATTGAGGCATGAAAGAGTCAGATCCGCTCCAAAGAATTTGGATAAATCGAGCGCGTGAGATAGATCCACAAAGAGAGGGTCCGGGAGGGGGAGTTGACTGGGGTCAACATCCCTCCGGGACCAATCAGAAAATTCCTAGGTCAAAATTATTTGTGAAATAATTTAAAAATAGAAAATAATTTTATTTTAAAATATGTTTAAAATAAAAAGGTTTATTATTTTTCAAACTTTTTGTAGTGATTTTTATTTATTTTTATGAAAACAAATTACAGTATATTATATTATATATAGGTATAAAATACCTATGTATTTTATATTAGGGATTTTTACCCGGCAGACCCTAAAATCTTTCAAAATTACCTCTACAACCTTCGAAACATCCTATTTCCTCCCTCGACCTCGTAATCTTGTTAACCCTTACCCTACAGACCCTGTGGTTAACTCCCATCTATTTGCTCGTTAAAACTAACCGGATTATGTTCTATTCGTTTAACTTATACCCTTTTTCTTTGTCAAATTTGCATTTAATGCCATCCCCCTCTTCTTCCTTCAGATATCCTTCCCACCCCCACACCCTCGGCACTCGCCCCTCCCTGTCGTCTTCCTCGAAGCCCCGGCCGCCGTTACGCTGTCCGAAGCACCACCTGGATTGACGTTCGCCCACACCGCGCTCATACGAGCAGGAGTTCCAAGATCTCCTGCCTCCATGGAATCCCTGGACCGGCGAGCAGGAGTTCCACCACCTGGATCGAGCCGATAGAATCCCCCCCCGGCCCTTCCAAGCTCCCTGGAGGCCCGGAGCCCCGCGCCCCTAAAGCCCTAATCCCCTGCCCCCTAGAGTCGCGCCCAACCCCACTCCCCCCCGGAGCCCCGCCCGCCGTGCTCCCCCTAGAGCCGCGCCCCGGCTCTGCTCCCTGTTGCTCGGAGCCCCATGCCCCTGGAGTCCCGGAGCCCCGCGCCCCTGGAGCCCCAACCCCCTGCCTGGGAACCTTGCCCCCCCGCCACCCAGAGTCGCGCCCAACCCCAGAAGCTATGCCCACCATCACCCCCCAGAGCCGCGCCTCGGCTCCCTGCTCCCCCCCCGGCGATGGAGCCCCCTCGCCGCCGATGCTCCTCCCTGCTCCCCCCCTCCGGTGAAGGATGCTTCTCCCTGCTCTCCCCCAACGATGGAAACCCCCCTCCCCCGGCCGATGCTCCCTGTGCCTCCCAAGCTTTTTTCTATTTTTTATTATTTTAGCTAATCTTAACCGTTGGATGCTAAATTGTTTAGGTTAACTCAAGACTAACCCAAGTAAGTGACTCAAATATAGTTAAAATTGACGGCAGGGTTTGTTGGGTAAGACGGAGCAAGATTACAAGGTCGAGGGAGGAATTAGGATGTTTCAAAGGTCGTAGAGGTAATTTTGAAAGATTTTAGGGTCTACCGGGTAAAAATCCCTTTATATTATTATTTTTGTTTTCTTATTTTTTGTATAAGTACCTTAATTTTATATTTTACTTATTTACAACATAAAATTTAGAAAATAAAATATTTTTTATTTTATTTTTATTGGTTATTTACAAGTGTGTAATAAATAGATGTATGATATATATATTTATATACATACATGTGATATGTACAAGGTAGAGAGAGAGATTATTTTATTTTTATTTTTATATTATTTTTCTTATTTTTGTTTTGTTTTTGGAAATATATACAAGGTAATAAAGACACATAAAATATCTACAACTTAGAAGGAATATTCTCAAGGTATAGTGGCCCTATCTCTCTCTACTTATTTTATTTGGCGATCAGGCCCATATTGGGCCCTCTCTTGGGTTTAGGTCACTCAATATTTATTCTAAATATTTCCTTCTTTTTCTTTATTCTTTATTCTTTTATTTTTTCTCAAATACATGTTAATTATTGATATTTAACAAATGCACGCTTATGGATAATTTATTGTATTTACAACTATATGGATGATGTTTTGCCAAGATTTTTAGCTAAAATAAAAGAATAAAGAGTGATTAATGAGTATTCATCAGCTACATCCTGCAGAGGAAATCTTTGACTCGGAGTACTTCGGTCAAGGTTATTTGACTAAGACTAAAGAGAAGCGACGACGAATGGAGGTGGGGGTTTCCGGCGAGTGATGGAGGAAACCTAAAGCCTGATCCTGGCTCGGATAGCCAAGGTTAGGGTGATCAGGGTGCGTAAGAAGGCTGACGTTGGTCGGATGAGTCGATCTGAACGAATGGAGGATGACGATGAGGCTCCGACCGGTGGGTCGGAGCTAGCGGAGCGGCAGAAGATGATAAATGAAGGATTCGAAGCTAAGGACTATGCGAGGTGTACCTGATGGTCCTAAATGGATCCTGAGCTCTAGGGGATGATGCCGAAGGGGTTCGTCGCCTCTGCCTCGCTGCGGAAGGTAGGGGAGGCTCGTGATGGAGGAAACCTAAAGCCTAATCCTGGCTCGGATAGCCAAGGTTAGGGTGATCAGGGTGCGCAAGAAGGGTGACGTTGGTCGGATGAGTCGATCTGAACGGATGGAGGATGACGGCGAGGCTCGGACCGGCGGGTCGGAGCTAGCAGAGCGGCTGAAGATGATAAATGAAGGATTCGAAGCTAAGGACTATGCGAGGTGTACATGATTGTCCTAAATGGATCCTGAGCTCTAGGGGATGATGTCGAAGGGGTTCGTCACCTCTTCCTTGCTGCGGAAGGTGGGGGAGGCTCGTCGCGACGGAACTCCGGCCACGAAGCTCGAGCGTCGGCTGCTGCGGCTTTCTCCGACCACCAAAGGCCCAATCTGGTTGCTGTCACCAATGGGAAATGTTCTAGGGTAGATGGGAAGTGTGAGGCATGAGCTGAAGGTCTGGGCAATCGAATGAAGAACTTATAGGGCATCCCAGGTGGCTGGATAGATCGGGTGATAACGCGCAATCCGAGGAGGATCTGTGACTCCCTAGGGATCCGCGAGGGTCGCTGATCCACTAGGGAGAAGTGGGCGGTGAAATCGGAGCAAGGGATGGCAAGATCCGAGTGAGAAAATGGGAGAAAACTGGGTGCGACTCGGATCCAGTTGCAGGAGGGGTCTGGGAGGGGGAGTTGACCGGGGTCAACATCCCTCCTGGATCAATCAGAAATTAGGAAATTAAAAAGATTAGGAAAATAAGTTAAAAATAGAAAATGATGTCAAAATAAAAAATGTTCAAAATGAAAAATTTTACTTATTTTCTGAACTATTGTTTTGTGATTTTTATTTATTTTTATGAAAAATAATTTAATCTGTATACAGTTTATTATATTATATACAAGTATAAAATACCTATGTATTTTATACAATTATTTTTATTTTCTTATTTTTGTATAAATACCGAAATTTTATATTTTATTTATTATCAACATATTATTAGGAGTATAAAATAATTTTTATTTTATTTTTTAGTTATTTACAAATGTGAAATAAATAGGGATATGGTACATATATACATGTGTTATATACAAGGTGAGAGAGAGAATTTATTTATTTTTATTTTATTTTTATAATTTTTGTTTTATTTTAAGGAATATATACAAGGGAATATAAATACATTTTTATTTTTGTGAGAAATAAAATATACATATAAGAAGGAATATACACAAGGTAGAGTGGCCCTATCTCTCTCTACTTATTTTACTTGGCGATCAGCTCTAGTCTGGACCCTCTCTTGGGTTCAGGTCACTCAATATTTATTTTGAATATTTCCTTCTTTTTCTTTTATTCTTTATTCTTTTATTTTTGCACAAATACATGCTAATTATTAGATATTAACAAATGCATGCTTATTGGCAATTTATTGTATTTACAACTATATACATGATGTTTGCCATGATATTTAGCTAAAATAAAAGAATAAAGAGTGATGAATGAGTATTCATCACCCCCCTTATACTTTACTTTTGTTAGTCCCTTAGCAAACACTTATTTGAAAAAGAACTGAAACAGAAAAAGAAAAAGAAAAAGAAGAAGGAGAAAGTGAATCAAGGTTGATTATTAAACTTGTCTTCATTAAATTGAAGTATGGAGCTGAGTCAGATCTTTGGATTATTCGTTTGTCGGAACCTTATTTGGAATTAGGTTTAAAACTCAACAGCCTCTAAGTTCCACCAATCTATGGTCAAGAGTCCTCAATCATCCAGATCAGAACAAGTCTACATACACAAACTCTGATGACTATGAATCTTTTCTTGTACTGTGTAAGTGATATGTAGCTCCCTACCTCAAAAATGGCAAAGCGACAACCCTCCTCAACAAGGTAACTCTAATACCCTAGTCTAGCAACTCTTTCCTCAAGGTGCGGGGTATTCCCTTCTAAGTTCAAGTTCAACTGGCTCAAGAAGAGGAGGAAGAAGAGAATGGACCATGGCCATTATAGCCATGTATCTTAGAGAGCCTAACCATTGTAGCCAAGTCTCCCAGCTGCAAGCTTCAGAGATGGGCATGGGTATCATAAGCTTTTCTTTTTTGACTATATACACTCAGGTGGGTATTTCATTTTCTATCAGACCCACCATTTTTTTAGAGTTCTTTTTCTTTTTTTTGCACATTTTTTTGATGTCATATGTACAACATATCTACATGTGCAGTATATATACATAAGGAGTTTTTCCTCATGAGCCAGTAGACTATTCGTCTTTTGAAGCTTTATTGCAACCCACAACTCCTGTCTTTAGACCTCAATGGTACCGGACCCAAGTTGAGACGCACTTCCTTCACTAAAAGAAGAAGAGAGGTTTCACTTAGAAGTACTACCCTCATACGCTACCCCAAGTCAAAAGAAGACTGCCTCCTCACCACCTCATACGTAGAAAGCTACGTGTAAAGTGCTGGTGCTAGTAAAGCCATTCTTTGTGAGAGTCATGTGTGTGTTGTTAAGTGTTCTACTTAGGCTCATCAAGATGACATATGATCATAGCCTAGTGGACTCAAAGAATTAAGTCACCATGGACTTGAAAAAATCTCAACCCTAAGCCCTATAAGGTTCCTCTTAGAATTAGGTGAATTAAGATCTTAACCAAGATCCATTGTTCAATTTAATTCCAGGTGATGAGTGACCTGAGTGACTAAGGTAAGAAGATATCATTGGTCGTTGCGACCTCAACCTCTCGGGTCGGGCTCAATCAAGAAAATCAAAGACCACCAATATAAAAATCAAGCAAGCAAGCCAAATAGCGGTCTCGCTATTTTATTTTACCTGGTATAACTACTAGGGTCGAACACAAGGAGCGCGATATACCTAGGCTACGAAGTAATCAAGATATCAAATAAAAAAATGAAATAAAATAAAAAGGTGGTTTTTATAATTTTCAATTTTATTTAATTTTTAAAATTAATAAAAGGTGTAAAGAAGTGAAAATAAATTAATTATCAAGAGAGCAAAATGAACAGAAAATTAAAATTAAAATATTTTTGGTTTTTTTAAATGTTTATGGTATTTTTCTGATTTTTAGTTAATTTTATAAAAATGAAACAAGGCCAAAAATACAAAACACTATGTAGCCAGAATCTAAAGGCACTATAAAAATACTTAAAATGCCTATAAATTCCAGCAACGTGTTTATATAAACTACAAATAAAAAGCTAACTACAGAAACCGAAAATGCATTTTTTTAATTTTTGTGAATCTTTAATTATTTTTTTAAGTTTTTTTAATGTTTTCCAATTTTTAGGGTTTTAATAAATCCAAATGCAATGAAAATTGGATAGAAGTGAAACACAACAAAACAAACAAAAATAATTTTTTTCTGATTTTTTAGAGGATTTTTAATATTTTTAGTTGATTTTTAGAACTAGAAAGTACAATTTTTAGGGTTTTTTGAATTATTAAAAATAATAAATGAAAACAAATGGCAACAAAAAATTCAAGGAAATTTTTACATCATGGCAGGGCCATATGTCCCAATTTCATGAATTTTGGATGAAAATTGCTATTTATTAACACCAATCAAAAAATCATAGCACACAGGGACCTATATGCAATTATTGGAAAATGTCCAGCCAAACAATAACACACAGAATAATATAAATCTCTATTTGCAAATAACCAGGGCCCACACATGGGTGGCACGTGAACCAAGAAAGAAGGGGCATAATTGCAATTCCTATTTATAAAACTTCATTGGATAACAACAATAAAGTCCAGGTGAAATCATGCAAATATCCCAAAGTCACGTAGGGGTACCATGTGCTCCACACAGAGAAGGGCTAAAATGCAAATACTGGAAACATTAGGTCCTAAGTGCAAAATATCCAAACTAAAAATAACAGCTAAAAATATTTACAGTACTAACTGGTAAATGCAAAATAAGATAGGGCCTAAGTGCAAATACCCCTCTTTATTGACGATCCAATGGTTGACAGCTCTCCACTTAAGATCTGACGGCTGGGCTCTGCAGATAACGGTTCGACGATGGACGGCTGGAGTCTGATCCTCAGATGGATCGGCGGACGAGATCTCCCCAAAGACGAATGGTCACAATCAGAACTGGCGGGGGACTCGATCCAACGACGATGGTGCCTCTTGGATGAATCGGTGAAGAACTCGCCGCCGACGAGCTTCGTCCGACTGCTACGAGCGACTGGGGCTTCCTCCGAAGCTGCTTCGATAGGGGAAATGATGTTGGTACTCGTCTGCAAGGTGTTGTGATGCTCCGATGAGGTCGGGGACGTCTGGAATGGCCCGGCGATGCTGAGGACCTGGAGCTATTGAGCTTTAGTGTTTGAACCTCCAGATGACGTTCTTTAGCGTCCAAACCTGCACAGTAAGACTACTGGGTCGAGGGAAAAGTGGCTCGACCTGTTAGTGCGCGAAATGAAGGGGTAGATGAGGCGGAGTGTGGCCACCAGCGAAGCGATGACGGAGGAGGGATCAATCCCCATTCTTGGGCGAATCGGGGTGACTGGATGGGTGTAGAAGATGGGGCGAGGTCTCGTGGATATGGTTGGAGGGTCAGAATGTCTAAAGGATGATCCGGCCAGAGTGACCGGAGCTGGGAACTGAAGCTCAACTATTCGACCAAAACAAGAATCAAAAGCGAAAATAGACCTCCAGGGGTCATGGCCTCAATGGAGCGACGAGTCTAGAGGCTGAGCTCCCCCTAGTGGCGGAACACGGTGAGAAGTTTGCTGGACCTAGGGCTATGCACCTCAAGACCTCACTGCAACGCGCTTCCTCACGCGTTGTCACTCAAGGAAGAAGACAGAGCACCTAGGAAACGAGGGCAAGGGCCAAAGATGGATCAGGAAATGCGGCTCCAGGAGACTATATATTCAGTGAGGTCCGACAAGTATGGAGGGTAGGCGCGCGAATTGAGGGACGGATCATAGGGATTTCATTGGGCGAGAATCATGGATCGTCCCTCAATAATCGGAGCGTGAGTCGGGTTGGAATGGTAATCGGATCGGTGAGGGAAAAATAGGAGAAATCCGAGTGGAAACCAGATCCACGAAGAAATGAGGTCCAAGGGGGGCAATTGACCGAGGTCAACGTTCCCCTTGGACCAATCAGAAAAAAAGGAGACTAAAAATTTTTGTAAAATAGAAAATGATTTCATTTTAAAACATGTTCAAAATAAAAATGTTTATTATTTTTCAAACTATTTTCTGTGATTTTTATTTATTTTTATGAAAAATAAATTATAGTATATACAATATATTATATTATATACATGAATAAATTACCTAGGTATTTTATATTATTATTTTTATTTTCTTATTTTTGTACAATTACCCTAATTATATATGTTATTTTTTTACAACATAAAATTTGGAGTATAAAATAATTTTTATTTAATTTTTATTGGTTATTTACAAGTGTGGAATAAATAGATATATGATACATATATACATGTAATATGTACAAGGTTGTAGAGAGAAATTTATTTTATTTTTCATTTTTCTAATTTTGTTTATTTTTAGAAAAATACAATGGACTATAAATGCATCTTTATTTTTTATTTTTGTGAAAATAAAAATTATATATTAAGGAAGGTGTATGTGCAAGGTAGAGTGTCCCTATCTCTCTCTACTTATTTTATTTATGGTCAGGCCAATGCTGGCCCTCCTCTTGGGTTTAGGTCACTA